>JAWXYG010000012.1:37579588-38779588 GCA_034222035.1 Acacia crassicarpa
AGAAGGACGAACTCGATGAGACAAACTTTCTTGACATGTTTGAGGACTTAATTGTTGATCCTAAACACGAAAGGAAGGAGTATCTTATCAATCAACCCATCCCTAACGAGCCTACAGCTGATGATCCAAGAGATTAGACTGATGCTTATAAAAGCATCAGGATGACTCTATGGATACAGGATGCCTGAAGCCTTCCACTGTGGTTCTAGACCTCGATGGAGATCTAGAACACATGGAGGTGTCTGAGATGATTTATCATCCTATGGAAATGTTCCAGGAACAGGCGACACAAGAGAGGTATGAGACCACAAAGGCCTTATTCTCTTGCAAGATGGTTGAAGGTCAATCGGTTAGTCCTCATTTTTGAAAATGAAATGCTACATTGATCACCTTGAAAGGCTTGGATTCCCCATATCCCAGGAGTTAGCTACATATGTGATCTTGATCTCACTCCCAGAAAGTTATGATAACTTTGTCATGGATTACAACATGAACAATATGAAGGAATCAATTTTTGAACTGCATGAGATGCTCAAAACTGCTGAGCAGAGCCTTGAGAAGAGGCCCAGTTCTGTTTTGTCTGTTCAGAATGGAAGGGGTATGAAATGGAAAGTCAAGAAGGCAAAACCTCTGAAGGATGGGGTCTGCTTCTTCTGCAATGAAATCGGTCATTGGAAGAGGAACTGCAAGCTCTATCAAGAAGATCTGGAAAAGGACAAGAAGGATAGCGGGCCTATCGCTTCAAGTATCTATGTCGTAGACATTCGCTTTTCTACTTCCTCAAACATGGGTATTAGATACTACATGTGGTTCACGCATTTGTATAAATGTATAGGAACTCAAGGACAGTAGAAAATTGAATGGACATCTGTGACATAAAGGATCGAGTTAAAAGATTTGAGTCCTACCTTCCTATGGCATTTTCGTCTAGGCCATATAAATGAGAAACGCATTTCGAAACTCCATTACAGATGGAATTCTGAAGTCATTTGATTTTGAATCATTTGATACATGTGAGTCTTGTTTATTGAGTCTCTAATGGTTTTGATGATTGCCAACAACTACAAACAATTAAAGAGGTTTTGCTCTTAAGTGTCAAAACTCTGTTTAAGAGCAAACCTCGAGGTTGGTATTGTAACCTCGAGGTTTGACCTTACAGAAGCTTTAAAAAGTCAAGTGTTTTCATGTTACAAAACTTGGTTTCACAAATACTATGTGAAACCTCGAGGTTGTGAAGTCAACCTCGAGGTTCTGGTCTTCTTGAAAAACCCAAGTTTTTTTTTCATTAACACTTGCAACCTCGAGTATGAAAAGCAAACCTCAAGTTTTAACCCATACAGAAAGGTCATAGTTTTCATCAAGCATGGAAACCTCGAGGTTCATGTTTCAACCTCGAGGTTGGACACTTTGATTTAAAACTTAAGTTTGATGAAAATACTTTGAACCTCGAGTATGATGTTTCAACCTCGAGTTCTATCACCTACAGAAAGCACACTGGTTTTCAAAGTATTGAAAACCTCGAGGTTCAGTTTCAAACCTCGAGGCTGAGCCTTATGTTTAAACACTGAACTTTGCATTTTCAAAGGCCAACCTCGAGTATGGATTTACAACCTCGAGGTTGTCGGGCTCCAATGAAAAATGAAGTTTTGAAACAAGCTTCAAACCTCGAGGTTACCTTTGGAACCTCAAGGTTTGTGAGTTACTGAGATTTTTCAGAAGGTTTCTTTTTAAGAGAAACCTCGAGGTTCACATAGCAACCTCGAGGTTGGATGTTTTAAAACCTGTGTTTGCCTGAAACCTTCAAGCAAACCTTGAGGTTGGATGAACTAGCCTCAAGGTTTGTGACCGTTGGTGCATTTTCAAATTTATGAAATCTGCCATATCTTGTTGTTTGATCTAATTGATTTCATATATCATTCACTCATGTTCCCAGATATGTTTAACAAGTTTGTTGAGTGTTTTTCAGTTAGCACAGATCAAGATTATTGAAGATTTGTGAGAAAAAGCAAAAAGGTGAACAGTGCATTTAATGCATCTGCACAATCTTACCTACTTTCGGCTAATCCATCTGAGCACGCCTAATGAACGTTAAAGGAAGCTTACTACATCAAGTAAAGTCAATTCCAATGGGCAGAAACTCAGAGAGCCACATCAGACATCATTAAGCCTTGGATTAGCAGATGTTTAGAGAGAGAAGATGACCAGACTTAGAGCAAATCACTTCCAACGGTTGGAATCATCCTACAACGGTCATTTAATGTTCTCTACCTATAAATAGAGAGCATTAACTTCATTTACAGTGGATACACCTACTCTGAGCGAAATTCTTCTAAGTTCATTTATTGTGTATTAGCTTTCACTTGTAAAGTATCATACTTGATACAAGCACTTCAGTGTTCATCATATCTACTCTGTAAGAGAGTCAAATACTTGTAAATCATTTATTGATTGAGATAACTACAAGTCAGGGGACTTGGTAGTTGGGGTGTATTGATTACAACTTGTAAGGGGGAGTGTGTTCTAGTGAGAGGACAACTCTTAGTACAGAGTGTGTAATCAATATTGTTGAGTTAGTGGATTGAAAATCCCAAGTGAGGCTTGGGGACTGGATGTAGGTCAGGAAAGGACCGAACCAGTATAAATTGCATTGTGTTTAGCTCCTTCTCCTTATCCTCTCTGTTGTGCCCTGTTCTGAGTGATCAAAAACAGAACAAGTTTCGAAAATTTTAAAGATACCCAATTCACCCCCCCTCTTAGGTATAAAGCTCCTACTTTCAGAAACTGCTGCGTTCACACTAAATTGTGTTCCGTCAAAGGCGGTTGAAAAGACGCCATATGAGATACAGATTGGGAAGTAACCCAGCTTGTCATTTCTTAAGATTTGGGGATGTGAGGTTTATGTTAAATAACAAGCCTCTGATAAATTATCATCAAGATCCTCAAAATGCCTTTTTGTGGGGGTATCCTAAGGAAACTAAAGGATACTATGTCTACAGTCCCACCAATCACAAAGTATTTGTTATTCTGAATGATATCTTTTTGGAAAAAGAGTTTATTTCTAAAAGAGCCAGTGGGAGTAAGGTGAATCTCGAAGAAGTTTGAGTGTCACAAGATAATGTAGAACCACAGATGGAAACAGTAGAAGACTTACAACAAGTTGTTGAGACTACTCAAGTAACACAAGGCCCGCGAAGGTCTGATAGATCACCGTTACAGCCTCAGAGATATGGATTTCTGCTTACTGGAAGTCGTGATGTTTTGCTCATTGAGCAGAATGAGCCAACGACCTATCAAGACGCTGTAGTGGGACCAAATTCCGAAAAATGGCTTGATGCCATGAAGTCTGAAATGCAATCTATGTACGACAATAAGGTATGGACCTTAGTCGATCCACCTGAGGGTGTAAAAACCGTTGGGTGCAAGTGGGTTTTCAAAGAGAAAACTGACATGGATGGCAAAGTAAATGTCTTCAAGGCACGACTGGTTGCAAAAGGATTCACTGAAACTCATGGTGTGGACTATGATGAAACCTTTTCCCTAGTTGCAATGGCCAAATCAACCAAAATCCTTCTTGCCATTGCATCATATTATGACTATGAGATATGGCAAATGGACGTCAAAACAGCCTACCTTAACCGAAAGCTTCTTAAGGATGTGTACATGACACAACCTGAGGGTTTTGTGCGTTCAGAGGACACTAGTAAAGTTTGCAAGCTTCAAAGATCCATTTATGGATTGAAGCAAGCATCTCGAAGTTGGAATCATCATTTTGATGAAGTAGTCAAAGAGTTTGGATTCATTCAAAACATCGATGAACTTTGTGTTTACAAGAAGGTTAGTGGGAGCACAGTTGTATTTCTAGTGCTTTATGTTGATGACATCCTACTCATTGGGAATGACATTCCTACCTTGCAGAGTGTCAAGTCTTGGTTAGGAAAGTCTTTCTCAATGAAAATTTTAGGCGAAGCCACTTATATCCTTGGGATTAGGATCTATAAAGATAGATCCAAGAGGCTGATAGGCCTAAGTCAGAGCATATATATAGACAAGATACTGCATAGGTTCAGTATGTAGAATACTAAAAGGGATAACATGCCCATGTCTCATGGCATCCATCTCAGTAAGGATCTGTGTCCTAGTACACAAGATCAAAGAGACCACATGAGTAAGATTCCATATGCCTCCACGATTGGATCTATCATGTATGCCATGTTATGTACTCGACCGGATGTGTCATTTGCCTTGAGTATGACCAGTAGATACGTTTATCCCGGTGACGGTCACTGGACTATGATCAAGAATATCCTTAAGTACTTAAGGAGGACTAAGAACTTATTCTTGGTATATGGTGGCTTGGAGGATGAGCTCTGTGTAACTGGTTACACAGATGTGAGTTTCCAAACTGACCAAGATAATCTAAGATCGCAATCAGGATATGTATTCCTGTTGAATGGTGGTGCGGTGAGCTGGAAGAGTTCTAAGCAGAGCACTGTAGCTTATTCTGCAACGGAAGCTGAGTATATAGTAGCATAGGATGCAGCTGAGGAGGCCTTTTGGATTAGAAAGTTCATGATTGAACTGGGGCTGGTTCCTACCATCTCAGATCCAATAGTCATGTTCTGTTACAATGACGACGTTATTGCGCAGACAAATGAGCCTAGGTCACATCAAAGGACCAAGCATATACTCAAGCGATTTCATCTCATCGGAGAAATCAGAGATAGAGGTGATATAAAAGTATGCAAAGTACCAGGAGAATACAATGTAGTTGATCCTCTTACTAAGCCGCTTGCACAAGCAAAACATGAGCGTCATGTTAAGGCAATGAGAATTAGAGTAATTAATGATTGCGCCTAGTGCAAGTGGGAGTCTGTTGGAAATTATGCCCTAGGGGCAAGTCATTGTTCTCCATTAAGTTATCATTTCATACGCATGTTTATGGTGATAACTATATCCCTGGATATATCTTATAGATTATCCTAAATGTCGCTGGTCGGTCATCTACGCGGGAGCGAAGATGAGTTAAGACCAATATGGCTTTGATGAGGTATGGAGATACGAATCAAAGTCATGGGCACTTGTAAGAGTACAAGGTGCTGGACCGACCCACTACGAGAAAACTTCATGGATTAAGTCATAAGCTTATCTCATGTGTAACCGCGTCACAACGCCCTATGACCTGAGATCATCATGGATTCCTACATGATGAGTCAATGGTCTTTGACCTAGTCAAAAGTCACCTTTGACCGGGTGACGATAAAGGCTGGGATCGGGATCAGTGGTTTCCATGCGGAGGAATGTGAATGATCAAGATGGAATTTGTCCCTCACATTTGTAGAGAGATAATACTGGGCCCCTCGATGAGTGAGTCTAAGAAATGTATGGCCATACTGTGATGGAAAGGAGTTTCCATTTCACTTATTAGACTGCTCGAGAATCGAGAAAGTAATGATCAAGAAAAGGAAGTTGACGTTATCCATGCCTCATCCTTGACCAAATTATCGCGTGACAAAAGAGACGTGACATGGTTATACGATAGGTAGTATCGTGTCATCGATCCCCATGTGAATTGGGTAGTCGCAATGTCTTGCTAGAGGCCGATTGCGACTTGTGGGCTGATACAGTCTTGGCCCACTGCCAATCTCATATGGGCCTGTAGGGTCGCACACAAGAATAATCCAACACGGATAAAAGTGTCCAGATTCATTGAATCTTAGATTAATCTGAGATTAAATGAATACTGAATTTAATCTAGGATAAATATATATATGTGTGTGTGTATATATATATACATTAAATTCGAAAATAATATAATAATATTATTTAATGGAGATTATAATATTATTATATGATATTTGTTTTATATTTAATTTATCGGATAAATTAAATATCTAAAACAAATAGAGATATTATATGTCATTTGATTTTTGAATAAAGATATCATTATCTGTTTAATTTAAATTGAGATATTGGATCTTAAATTTAATTAAATAGATAGATATCATTTCTCAGATTTAATTTATAAAGATAAATTAATTCAGAAGGCTTTTAATTTGAATTAAATAAATACATTAGATTAAATCTATTAGATAGATTTAATTAATATATTTTTTTTGAAATTCAAAATTAATGGGGATTAATTTTGAATATAATACGCCGATGGGTTTAGAAAAAAAAACCTACGGGACTTTTAGTCGAGCGTATTAGAAAGCCGCGAGAAACCCTAGAGCGAAAAAGAGAGAGACGCACAAGAGGCGCTAGCACGCTGCCGTAGCCGTGTTCGGGGATTGTTCGTGTGGATACCAGTAGAGGAAGTCGATTTTAAGAGTTGTCTTCTGCTGATCGAGAAGGTAGCCCACCAGTTCAAAGAGAACGAGACGCGGACGAATTCACTACAGTTTGAATTTTCTTGATCGCCATGAGACAATGTGCGCAAAGGGTTTGTGTAGATTCTTGATCTACTAGTTCACCAAAATCAAAGGAAAACCTTCGGCTCCGGATGATTCTGAGTTCTCTATAAGGTATGATTCGGGTTCCTTAACCTTGATTTAAACGCACCTGAGTGATCCTGGAGACGGGATTCGTAGAAAATTTTAATCCGCTACGTGTACGGATCCCAACATTTTGTTCTTGTTTCCATTGATTTCGTCGAGGTCCTTCTTGAATTTGAGCTTCCCTTCATATTCAGATAGACTTCCGAACAGAGCAGCTATTGATTGCATTGATTCTCCTCGAGCTTCTTCGATTGCTGTGACCTTAACTTCCCAATCTTTTGTTAAGACATTGAGGATTTTTCTGACTTGAGAGTTCTGCTCAAATGTTTTACCCAGAGCTGACAGTTGATTTATCAGATGAGTAAAGCGAAGTTGGAATTCTCCTATGGATTCTCCGGTCTTCTTTCGTAAGAGATCATATTCAGTGGTCAGTGTATTTATGCGATTCTCTTTTATACCAGAGGTTCCTTCATATGCAATTTCCAGCACCTTCCACATGTCTTTTGCATTTGTCATATTGCAAATGCGGAAATACTCTTGTTGACTAAGAGCACTCTGAAGCATTAGGATAGCTTTATTGTTGAGAGTAACAAGTCTTCTATCATTTTCATCGTACTCTTCTTCTCGTTTGGCCGTAGTGATTCCTTCTTTAGTAAAAGCTGGTTTGTAGTCGCCTTTCTCTAATGCGTTCCACAGGCCAAATTCAGTGGCCAAACAAAGACTTGGAATTTGGCCTTCCAAAATGAGAAATGCTCTCCGTTGAAACCAGGAGGACGATTGATAGAAGCTCCATCAAGTAATATTCCTTCCATGATCTTTCTCAGGATGTTAAGCCCAACTGAGAAACCTTGCTCTGATACCAAATGAAGGTGGAATATCACCTAGAGGGGGTGAATAGGTGATAAAAAAAATATTTCGGTGTACGATGGATAAACGATGAAAACAATAGGAGCAGTAAGGAAAGATGACACAGAAGAGTTATACTGGTTCGGTCCAATTCTTGACCTACGTCCAATACCCAGACACTCTGGGATTTCACTATCTCACAAATGCAATTACAACCTCTCTGTAATACAGAATGACTCTCACTCTCCAGGAATCACTCCCCCTTACGGATCGTAATTGTACAACCGTACTCAAGATACCACTACCTTGAGACTTTTGAGCTATAACTGACTACAATTGAAAAGACTCTCTTATAGAGTAAATGATAAATACTGAGGCACACTTATTTCACAATCTTATGAACACGAATAAGAACTGATCACTTTGAGCACTGTTGTCTGTGTATGTGCTGTTCTCTGTCTTGATGAACTCTATTCTTTGTGGATTTATACTGTTTGGAGAAATAGCCGTTGGTAGGATTTTATTTCGACCGTTTGATAATGACCGTTGTCAGCATTAATCCATTCGCGCTAATCTCGCTTCAATCGGGTTAAGTGCTTTTACTCTGTTTCCACAAAGAGGAGATTTGACTGTTGCTAAACCATCTACAAAATCTCTCAACATTATGATTAGTGATCATATGATAAATGTAGGAATAAAATCATATAAATTCATTTGGTATTTACTTGATGTGTTTAGATGAAAAATCAATATTTTTGGATACGGTGAATATGAAAGAAATTTTCAGAGCCTAACTCGAGTTGATCTAGCATGACTCGAGTTGTAGAATCATTAATATCCAGAATGTTAATACGAAAGTATTTATGAACTCGAGGTCCAGAAAGTTTGACTTGAGGCTGGCTATAGACTCGAGGTATAGAAAGCATAACTCGAGGTAATCGTATCATTGATTTCAAAATATTTAATCCAGAGCAATTTCTGACTCGGGGTAAAACATAGGTGTCTCAAGGTTGGCCGAGATTCGAGGTAGGAGATTGGAAGACTCGAGTTATTTTGTTGAACCTAATTAATACAGAAACATATTGACTTGAGGCAAGAAGAAGCAAACTCGAGGTTATTTAACAAGAAGACTCGAGGTGAAGTTGTATTTTGACAATAAAACTTGGAAGACCCAAACTCGAGGCTACATGGATCATGACTCGAGGTGTATATTGACTCGAGGTAGTGTGAGGCTGCCTCGAGTTGATATGTGATTCTGATAGTGGATTCTGAAGGCATTGACTCGAGGCTGCGACTCTTGACTTGAGGTAAATTAATAGCAAAATCTTTTTCACTGTAAAGGCATGGTTTTAACCAAGATAAAATTGTTTTGCATAAAACACATGATCATACATTGTTTTTAGGTTTTAATCATCATCAAAACACACCTGGGAGCTAACACATGACAGACGAAACATTCTCTTCGAGGCTTACCTTTTCCAGCTAACACTCTAAATTTCTCTCTGCACAAATACATTGACGACGAAGCATTTAATGAAGCAACGTTCGACTATTTACAAACAGTGTGCATCTGTGTCTAACGAAAAATTAAAAGAGTTTCAACGGCTAGTTTGCAATCTCCTCAAACGGCATTAATGGCGAAGGCTATAAAAGCTCACCACATTCGATTCCGCCAACTACCGAAACGCTGAGCAATGAATTCAAGTTATTGTTATTAGCTGTTTCAACTGTTTCATTAAATTGCACTTTAGTGTTCAATATTTTATCTACTCAGTGAGGCGTTCTTAAGCATTCATTTTCATTATCAGTTGAATCTTAAGGTTGTGGAACCTTAAGAGAGGGTGTATCAATTACAACTTGTAAGAGGGAGTGGAGTCTGAGAGTGAGAGGACCATCCTTCGTTTACAGAGTGTGTAATTGTTCTTGGAAGATAGTGGAATCCCAGGTGTTCTGGGGACTGGACGTAGGTCATCGATTTGGACCGAACCAGTATAAACTCTCTTGTGTATATCTTACTTCCCTGTCTCATTTCTGTGTCTCTATTCTTTCTTGTCTTCGTGGGTATTGCAAAAAGAATTTGAGCATCTTCAAGAACGATACTTTACTTACTTTTTATTACTTGATACGGCTCGTGCACTTGCAGAGTTATATTATAAAGTTTTGTCCCATCAAGTTTTTGGCGTCGTTGTCGGGGACTTGTGTGCCACGACTTTCTTGGTTGGAATTAATTAAGCATTAATAGTTTAAGTTTGAGTTCGTAAATATCTTTCTTTTTAAAAAAAAATAATAAAAAAATGGATTTCAATTAGCAATTGAAAAAAGTAACTATTTATTTAAAATGTTTGTTATATTTTATTTCTTTTTTTCTTTGACAATTTTGCGCCATTAAAATTATTGTTATCTTTTATTTTATTTGTTATATGATCAGACATTTGATAATGAAATAATATTTTAATACTTATATTAATTTATATTATTTTATTAATGTTAATATATTATGTAACTATTATAATTGAAAATAGAAAAGATGATAATATATTTAGTTAAATATATTTATCACAAGCATATAATAATGGAATAAATTTAGATTGATAAATAAAATATAAATTGTTAAATTTTGTAGCGGTTTAACTACAGAAACCGCAATTAAAGTATAACATTTGAAATTCAAAACAAAAAACCTACCATCTTTAAAATGGTCTTCATTTTGTAGCAGTTATTTAGACAAAAGCCGCTAAAAATTTTAAATTCAAACTTTTTAAAACCCGCCATACTTTTGTAACGGTCTTGATCCTAAACCGCTACAAATGTCATTTTGTAGTGGTTAGTATGACGGTTTTGGAACCACTACAATGTAAATGGAGCTGTATACCCAAGAGGGGGGGTGAATTGGGTATACTCAAAATTTTTAGCTATTGCTCTGTTTTGAGCAAGTAAAAACAGAGTGGAACAGAAGTGAAGGGAAGAAAAGCTGAGACACCAAGATTTATACTAGTTCGGTCTTATCCTTGACCTACGTCCAGTCCCCAAGCCTCACGTGGGATTTTCAATCCACTAACTCTTTCAACTTGATTACACACACTGCACTCAAGAGTAGTTCTCTCTCTAGAACTCACTCCCCCTTACAAGTTGTAATCAAATATCCCAACCACCAAGTCCCCTGACTTATGATTCTTTACAATCAATGATCAATAAGCAATAAAAACTATCTCTAAGAGTAAATGATGATAAACACTGAAGCTCTTTTTGTCAAAAGACAATATACAAATGAAAACTAAGAAATAGTTGAGAAAATTGATTGCTTGAGCGTTTTCAGATATTGTCATCTCTGTGAAGTCTTGAATGCAGCTCTATTTATGCACAGAGATCATTAAATGACCGTTGCAACTTGGATTGAACCGTTGGGAGACTTCAGCTGAGGATTGGTTCCACCTTGGACATCTTCTCTCTCCTTGTTTTTGCATAATCCAGCTGGCCTTTGGTTCAGAGTTGACTCTCAGGCAATAAATCCGTTGGAGAGGTTGTTACTTGTTGTAGAAATCTTCCTTTTAATCTTTTGCAGCCGTGTACAAGTGGATTAACCAAAAGGAAGCAAGTTTCTGGGTTGAGCATTTAATGTTCTGACACACTTTTTGCTTTTGCTCTAATCCTTCTTTAATCTGTCTGAAACTCACTAAAAAGATGATTAAACATATCTAGAATCATTATAGATTAATCATGTAAAGCATTGAGATCAAACAAGAAGGCATAACACATTTGTCAATTTTGAATTTCCAGCAACGACTAGAAACCTGGAGGTTTGTTCCACAAACCTCAAGGTTTGCTTGAATGCAGAAAGTATTTTCAGTTTCTGAGATACATAACCTCGATGAACCTCGAGGTTTCCTTTGTAAAGAAACCTTATGGAAAAATCTTGATGAAACCAAACCTGGAGGTTTATATCTTTATGAAAAAATTCATTTCCTCTCTGGAACCCACAAACCTCGAGGTTTTCAACAATACTCGAGGTTTGGCTAAAATATTGAAAAGCCAAAGCTTTGTTCCAGGGACACAACCTCGAGGTTTTGGAATGAACCTCGAGGTTTTCATTCATGTGAAAACCTGTTTGCTCTCTGTATGACAGAATACTGGAGGTTTAAAGTAATACTCGAGGTTTTAAGTATTTTTCAAAAGATTCCAGGTTTAGTCAAAACACCAAACCTCGAGGTTTCAAAGTGAACCTCGAGGTTTTCATGTTCAATGAAAACCAGTTGCTCTCTGGATGAAGAAACCTGGAGGTTTCTCAAGATACTCGAGGTTTCACATTGTTTATCAAAAATTTCAGTTAGGCGCCAAACCACAAACCTGGAGGTTTTGCCACAAACCTCGAGGTTTCATGAGTTGATGTGAAACTAAGTTTTCTCTGGAAATGCAGAACCTCGAGGTTTCTTTACAAACCTCGAGGTTTCACATAAATTTGTGAAACCAAGTTTTTGAATGATTAAGTGCTGAACCTTGAGACTTTATTTGCAAGGCCAAACCTCGAGGTTTTACTGCAAACCTCGAGGTTTGCTCTTACTCAGAATTTTCAACCTTTAAGAGCAAATCCTCATTCTTTGTTTACAATTGTTGGCAATCATCAAAACCATAAGAGAACTAACATACAAAACTTATTTATAGTTGTAGCGGTTAATATAGCGAGAACCGCTACACAACTTCATTATAGTTGTAGCGGTTAATGTAGCGGTTTTGGAATCGCTACAAATTATCCAATGTTGCTTACATAGGCAGAATTAGGGGGCTAGGGGTGGTCCTCGCCCCCCTAAAATTATAGAATTGGACCCATAAGTTTAGGAAATTATGTTGTAGCCTCGTAAACATTCCAACATTTTCACTTTAGTTCCTTCATAAAACTTTTAAAGGGGACTAAAGTGAAAAGATTGAAATTTTTATGAGGCTAAAATATAATTTCCTAAACTAATGGGTCAAGTTCAGTAATTTTTGCCTCCTAATTTCAAATCCTAACTCCACTAGGTTCTATTTTGTAATTTTTGCCCCCCAATTTCAAATCATGGCTCCGCCCCTTATTGCATATATGGCCAACAGACGTCTTAAAGATAATTAAACATTCTCTCTTCACCTATATCCCATCATAGCTTTGTTCACTACATATGGATAAGTCATGGATCAAGTTGCTGCGTAATTTTCCTGCATATTTGACAAGATTGACCACTTTATTAGATTTTTCTTTCTCTTACGCTAGCTATAATGGTAAGATCGTGTGTTTGTGTTGTCGATGTAAGTTTAAGAAGTGACATACACAAGAAGTTGCTCATGAACATCTCCTTCTGAAGCTTTTCCTAGAAAAACATACATTCTAGGGAGTTCATGGAGAGATACATGGTATGAGATATGGGGATCATCTTCCTCAAAGTTCACAAGTAGGAAATCAATTATATCAAGATGATCCAGCTAGTGAAGCTGTTCGTGATGCTTTTGGTTTTCAAGATGACAACTTCACTACAGAAGTTTAAGGTGCAGAACCTGTTTTCTTAGGAATGATGCAACTCGGGAATTTTTCAACCTCATGGATGAAGTTGATCGTCCTTTGTATTAAGGTTTAGGAAATACTCCAAATTACCTTTCTTGATCAAATTGTACCATATCAAGTGCTTGTGTGGGATCACTAATAAGGCAATGTCAATGTTGCTGGAATTAATATGAGATGCTTTCCTTGACGCGGACATTCCCACAACCTTCTACGAGGCCAAGAAGCTAATTAATAGATTAGGCTTAAACTACGAAAAACTGATGCATGCCCCAACGACTGTATGCTTTATTGGGGAGATGACGCTCGCAAGGAGACTTGTAAGAAGTGTCACATTTTGAGGTTCAGGATAGTTTGGAAGGGGAAAGACCAGAAGAAGAAACCAGCAAATATTCTCAGGTACTTTCCTTTAAAACCTCGCTTACAAAGATTGTTTATGTCGTCTAAGACAACTGAGCATATGAGGTGGCATGAAGCTGACGAGAACGAAGATGGTAAATTAAGACATCTATGGGATGCTGAAGCATGGAAAGCATTTGACTTGGTCCACTTGACCATGCCTAAAGATTTAGGCATACAATGTCAATGGTTTCAAGTTTTTCACAGTTTCATGGGATCAAGGATTGTTAACAAAAAAATCGAGTGTTTATGGCACTTTTGAGACAAGGAGTTATGTGAGCAGCAGTGACAGGAACATGCAGTTTGGTAACCTCTCGTAGGAAAGCTGCTTGATGTGTTCAAAATAAATTACCAAGGTCGTTTCTGAAAGTAGAATATCACCTAGAGTGGGGTGAATAGGTGATCACAAAATCTTTTCGCAAGATTCATAGGAGACGAATAAAATAATGAACAGTGAAATAATACGAAGAGGTAAAATGGACACAGACAATTTATACTGGTTCAGTCCAAAACTCTGACCTACGTCCAGTCCCCAGAACACCTGGGATTTCACTATCTTTCAAGGAACAATTACACTATACTCAGATGATCCTCTCAGGACTCACTCCCCCTTACTAGCTGTAATTGTACACCCACTCTTTAGGTTCCACAACCTTAAGATTTAAACTGAAAATGAAATAGATGTTTAAATGACTCCTCACGAGTAGATAAGATGTTAAACACTGAAGTACAAGTTTATCCGAAGATATTAATGAAATAGTTGAAATAGCGAATAGCAATAATCTCAAATTGAATGCATAGTGTTTCGGTAGTTGATAATTCAAAGCTTCAGGCATTTATAGATGTTGCATTTAATGACCGTTAGTGAAACTTTGAATATAGTCGTTGGGTGTTGCTCGAATTCCCTTATGGCAAGTGAACCAGTCGAACAAGTAATAAAGTGAAAGTAGAGTATCGTCCTACAGAGACTGAGATACCGAGGAGTGACGCTCAATCACTGCTATAATTGCGCAAAAAGAAAGTAAAATACTTGGGTTGAGAGGTTTTGATGATTATGCTAATAGCAGAAGTAAACAACGTAAATTAACTTGAGAAGATATCAGTAAGAAGTTAGGCTGGACTCAAAATCACCCTTAAGTGCGACAATCCCCCAATTGCTCTACCCATTGCTATAGCATCTATACTGCACAGCTTCCGCAATGCTACAGCATAGCTACTAACTACAAAGCTATTTGGTTAACCCACCACGATAGTCTACCGAAGCTTCCGTGTCTGATACATATGACGCTAACTATACTCCTTCCATATTCCTATGACAACTTTCTAGTTAGATCTGTTTTACGCTTAGGGTGTTATGGTTATGAGAGGTAGACCCATTCCTGAAGCCTATAATAATAGGTCAAGATGTGCACGGGCTGCCTAGCAAACACCGTTTCTCAGAGGTCTAACCTCGACTCCTTGCCAGTAAGCTGAGGCCACAAATCTAGCCCTTAGCTTCCACTAATCGACTAGTAATTAATGCACTGATAAGCAAACCAAATTTATTCAATTAAGAACTTGCAACTGGGTTCATTTAACACTTTAAGGAATCATCCTCGTCCAGCCATATGAAAATCAGTTCATGACTGACGAGGGGAACACGAAACAGACACTAACAGAATGACCCATGATTGAAATAAAAATAAAAGGAAACGAAAACAAAAAGCTTTGACGAAGTTCCGACGGCGTGGACGAAGCCCTTTCATGTCACTACTCCATGTCTTCTTCTCTCCGTCGTACTACAAGGAAGGATGCTGGATTTGAAAGAGAAGGAAATCACCAAGAGGGGGGGTGAATTGGGGATTTCAAAATTCTTTTCGGTTCACCCACACAACAGAAAATATTAAGGCAAAGTGGAGATAGAGTAGAGAAGCTTGACACAGATGATTTATCCTGGTTCGGTCTAATCCTTGACCTACATCCAGTCCCCAGCACCTCTGGGATTTTCCACTATCACTCAAGAACAATTACACACTCTGTACTCAGGATGATCCTCTCCCTAGGACTCACTCCCCCTTACAAGTTGTAATTGCATACTACAGATGCACACTCTGTAACCAAAGGATGCTCCTCTCCCTAGGACACACTCCCCCTTACAAGTTGCACTCTGTAATCAGATACACCCTCTGTAAACGCAGGATGTTCCTCTCCCTAGGACACACTCCCCCTTACAAGTTGTACTCTGATTTTCCCAATCTCCAAGTCCCACTGACTTGAGATTATTACAATGAGTGATATACAATGAAATAGACTCTCTCTAAGAGCAGATAAGGTTACACACTGAAGCTCTATGTATCAAAGATACAATCTAATGTATATACAGAGAAAGAATAGGTATTTTCGTGCAGAAGTTTTGTAGCTGTCTTCTCTCCCTTGTTTCTTCAAATCTTCAGCTATTTATGGTAGTTTGAAGATTGTGACTGTTGTATATCCGTTGGAGCTTCTTCCCATTTGAAAAACTAGCTGTTGTAAGTGTTTCTCCATGTGTAAAGTTGCTGCTGAAGCTGTTGAACGAATATGCTGTCACCACTTTCAGATTTGCACGTTTTTCACTTTCTTGCAGTTGAATGTTGAGGCCCATACTATCTTGTTTGTTGATTCAACTTTATTCAGAGGAGCCTAAGTTGTCTGCAAGGTGTGCTGAATGTTTATCATGCCAGGCTGTAGTCCATTTGCTTTTGTCTTGAAGGATATAATTTCTATATTGCAAGTTGCACAAGCTGTCCCTTCATTTGATTCTCTGTGATGGGTTTGATATTTGAATATTGAATCTGTTGAAGCTTTTGTCCGTTGGAGCATTTCACCATTGAATATTCGAATCCTGTTGCAGAACATTTCAATTGAGCATTGATTCAAGTTGCTAGTTCAAATCTGCCTTCTTTTGCCATTTCTGGAAATTCTGAATCACACTTTGATTTCTGCCAAGTTTGATGTAATCCCAAACTTTAATCACAAATAAAGTGGTTAAACAACTCTAGGAACATTAGAGATTAATCATGGGAAGTATTGAGATCAAACAAGAAGGTATTGCAAATTCATCAGATTTGAAATTCTGAATTAGCGTCGTGAACTCCAGTTCAGTTCTTGCAGGCTCGAGTTCGTTGCTTCAGTGTTCAATAATATGTAAGTTCAAAAAGTGTGAACCTGAGGTTTGTATTCTAAACCTGAGGTTCTCAAGTCATTGGAAAACCAAAAAGCTCTCGGGTTGAAATGAACCTGAGGTTCACAATCTAAACCTGAGGTTCGCAACTCATTAAAAAGTTACATTGCTCCCTGTCTGAAATGAACTCGAGTTCGTTCACTTATAGGCTCGAGTTCGGCTTTTCCCAAATGTTCATTTCTTCTCTGGAACTCTCGAACTCGAGTTTGTGACTTATAGGCTCGAGTTTGGATGTTTTCCAGCACCTGGTTGCTCTCTGTCTGAGCTAAACTCGAGTTTGTTCACTTACAGGCTCGAGTTTGCCTTTTTCCAAATGTTCATTTTCTCTCTGGAACTCTCGAACTCGAGTTTGTGACTGATGAACTCGAGTTTGGTTGCTTCTGACTTGGACTGGCTTGAGTTTGCAACTTTATCCACTTTGAAAGGTCATATCTCCCTGGTCCGAACTCCGTTTTGGTCCATTCAAAGCTTGATGGAAAGCTCTGTGTGTCTAGTTTCCAATGGCACTAATTTGAGCTCAATTGGATTTTTATTTTGTGAGATATACCCAAAATACTGAAGCTTGGTCTGGACAGTGACGTTGATTTTTGATCCAAATTGTAAAATTCATAGATAATTCATCTGAACTCCTTTGGACATGAATTTGTGTCAGAAGTACGTGTTGGATGTCTAGTTTCCAATGCTTTTGGTTTCGTATCAATCCGATCTCTGGTTTGTGAGATATCATCGAATTACCAGACCTCGCCCTTGCTGAACGTGAAACAGAGTGGAGCTGAAGTGCTGATGACCACTGTGAACTCGAGTTCACACTTACAGGCTCGAGTTTGCCTAGTCCAGAAACACCAGAAATGCTGAAAACACGTATGGGCTCGAGTTTGTTCTTATAGGCTCGAGTTTGCCCATCTAGAACCTCATTCTTGCTTGTTTTAACTCTGAATTGAATCATTCCAACTTCCAAATGATCTTGGAGGCTTCTAGCATCAATATAAGAACTTGGATCATAAAATCTTCATTCCATATATCAAGTTCTTCATAATTTGGTCTCTTCTCTTCTTCCTTTCAATTCTTATCTCCTCTTTGATCAACCTCTATAATTCAACTTGGATTAATCTACATTAAATACAACAATTTGTCAATGTAGGAGATAATTATATTACTCAATCTTTTTGCTTATAAGAATGACATCTATATAAGACATCATCAAAACTAATCAAAACTAACATTCTCCCCCTTTTTGATGATGGCAAATACTATAGGAAAAATATGGATGAATATGAAAATATAACAATGCAACATATTTTTCTTGCCATTCTCTCCCCCTTATTTGTCATTAGCAAAAAGTTGAAGTAAAGAGGAAATATTTGAAAAGAGAAACTGTGAAACCAAATGAGAATTAGTCAAAGAACTGATTTTCTCTTCTCGATTTGAAATTGTTTTCATTATGAGTATAAAATCAGATTGGAATGTTTCTTATGAATTAGTCAAGGATGAACTCGAGTTCGCCATGACAGGCTCGAGTTCATACTCTTAAAATCTTCTTTGAACTCTTTCAAACTTGAGGTTTGAGTAGAAGTTTGGAGTTTGAAATAGGTTTTCAAAAGTAAAAAAAATCCTCTGGCAATGGTGAACTCGAGTTCGCCCTTGGTAGGCTCGAGTTCACTCAAACTTTCAAAGGTTTAATTTTGAACTTGAGGTTCAGTATCGAGTTTGGGCTTTGGCTTGACAAGTTTATGCTCACTGTCAAATCCAGGCTCGAGTTTAATCCTGTTAGGCTCGAGTTTGGTTTTAACAGATTGAAAATCACAAGTTTTAACCATCCTTGGCTTGCCAAATCATTCCATTATTGTTTAAGATACCAAAATTTAGAGAGGTTTTCAAGACATCTTTCACAATTAAAGCATAGAGATACCAAGCATGTGCAAAAATTTCTACTGAATATAAAGAGAGAGAGTTTAGAAATGCTCATGTTGGTTCTGCAAGCTGATGAATGATCAAAGAAGTCTATTTGCTTGCTGCATGAAGTTTGATTGTGTCGCCATAGTCTGAGATGAAGCAGTGGAATGCTCTCTTCCTTGTTGTGTGAGATTCTTTGAAGAAGATCAATAGCAGGATCATGAATATCCTGTATAATGTAAATAGGATGAAAGTACTTGCTTCTTGAAGACTGTTGCATCTGAATATGATTAGCACTCAGCTTCCATCCTTTGCTTTTTCTTCAAAGATCATCTATGTAGAGCATATCTTAGCTTCAATGGTTGATCTCCAAAGTTGCAGCTCATAACCAAATCTCCTCATATGAATTGAAAACTTTCTTTGCAAAAGATTTGTTAGTGCAAGCCAAATATCAAAGTATCCCTTTCTATAAGATAGTTTCAAATAACAATGAAAGGAAAATATGATATTAACTCATCATCAAAACTAATGAGAGATAGTAAATACAGATGAGTATGCTTAAAAGCGTTTTCTTCAAATAATAGAGAAGAGCTTATAGAGTATAAAACAATCATGAATGTGAAGCTCCCCCTTAATGAATGCTGAAGATGGAATATCACCTAGAGGGGGGGTGAATAGGTGATCAATGAATTTTACGACTTAAAAAAAAACTATCACTCTTTGGATGATCAGAGAGAAAATGAGTAATAAGGCAAGTGACACATGAAGATTTATCCTGGTTCGGTCTAATCCTTGACCTACGTCCAGTCCCCAGAACACCTGGGATTTCACTATCTTCAGAAGAATTACAGACTCTGTAAACGAAGAAGGATTCCCTCACTCGGACTTCACTCCCCCTTACAAGTTGTAATCTTTACACCCACTCTTAAGGTTCCACAACCTTAAGTTACAATTCTACAGAATGTAATTGTAACTGTTTTAAAAGGAAAAAGAAAACTCCTCACGAGTTGGATATTAATGAACACTGAAGAACAATAATACACAGAGACAGAAATTTGAGCTCTTTGTAAGCTTGATTTTAGTATGCGTTGGTTGTGTGTGTCTTTTGAGTTCAATCCTTCGGCTTTTTATACTAGATGGAATATGACGACCGTTGAAGGTTTTGATTCTGTTCATTTGAATATTTAAAGATGCCCGTTGGAGCTTCCATCGTTGTAAAGTGTTCTGTCAATGGAGCGTGAGGTCTGTCTGCTTTAGCTGGGAATCTTTTCATTATATAATGCTTCGGTTTTGATTCTTGTGATTGGTCCCATAACGCTGAAGAAATAGTGGAAGCTTCGTTGTATATGTCTGGCGTGAGAGCTGCCCATAATTTGCTGTCTGTACTTTGCTTCAGAGAATAAAGTAAAATAATGCAATTTGCATCCAGCGTATTTCCTCATTTGATTCTGGCTTCTGTAAACTCATGAATAAACTCGTTAAAAGCATTTGGTAATCTTACTCATAAATATTCAGATGAGAAATTTAAACTTTTCAAGACAGCCGGAAAGCTTCCAAACTGATATGGAGAACAGAGGTTGACTGTACTTGAGCATGATTTATAGGTTGCTCAAGTAAGCATGTTAAATACCGAAGAAAATGGCTTCTGCTCGCTGCTGCTTGAGCATGCCCGAATTCATACTTGGGCAAGCTATTCCTGGGGCGAAGAAACGCCCTTGCCCGAGCAAGCACTTCGGCTTGCTCGAGCAAGCCTGCTCGAGCAAGGTCCTGACCTTGCTCGGGTAGGCTTCTCTCGGGGAAGGTTGCTCGAGCAAGGTTTCAATCTTGCTCGAGTAAGCTTGTACTTGGGCCTTTTCTTGGGGGTGCCCGAGCATACTTTCTGAACATGCTTGGGCATGTTTTGCTCGAGCAAGCTTTCAGCCTTGCTCGAGTACGATATCTTACCAGTGCCTTTCCCGTTATTACTCGAGCATAATCTTTGCTTTGCCCAAGCAAAGTTCTTCCAGATCCAAACCCATACCTTTTGCTCCCGATGTTGCTCGAGTACATAGAATCATTGCTCGAGTAACATGAAATAAATCAGATTAATAGATTCAGGATCTTATTCGATTAATTCTATTGTGAAATTGTAATCATCAAAACATTGAGATCCAACATTCTCCCCCTTTTTGATGATGACAATTTCAATAACCTTTTGAGAAAAAAAATCGTGAACTTGTTATCAGAAGACGGTTATCAGAAAAACAACTGTTACATTGAAAACCTATGAATGCACCTGAAATGCTTAACTCATTCATTCAACTATCGAATTTCAATACATTCATAAAGAAATATAAACGTCAAATCCTAATAACTACTCTCCCCCTTTGTCATCAACAAAAAGGGAGGACTGAACATGTGGAGAAGAAGGGGGATCCTGGAAGTCCGATGAAGATGAAGATGGCAGGGGAACCGTGGAGGGATCAATCACTGGAGGAGGAACAACTGGATCAGCAACCGGAGCAGATGAAACAGGAAGAGGAGCTGAGGCAGAAACAGGGACACCCAGAGTTTGAGCAACAGCATCTAATGTAGTATCGATATTCCTGTACTGAGTAGTAAGCAACTCAATAGAAGTCTTGATTGCTTGCTGCTGGTCATAGATAATAGAGAACCGGTTGTCCATGTTGGTCTGGAAATCCATCAGATCAGTCATCAAACGCATTCCTACACTGGTCTTGAGACTGGTCATATCATTGCCAAAGGCCTTGATCATATCTGGAACGATTTTCTCAATAACAGAGAGAGAATGAAGAACAGGGGCCATGGCTTTCTGAATGGATTCTTCCACAATCTTTTGAACCGAGGACTCAACAATGTTCTGGATTGCGGGCTGTGTGAGGGATGGACCGGGATGAGAAGAGGGACCGGCTTGAGAAGACTCACCCTCATCTGGTGGAACCGAGGTAGATGGCACTAGCTTCTTTACCTTTCCGAGTTTTGAAGTACTCTTGGAAAAGGTGATCTTCATGTTCGTCATTTGCTCTTTTCCAAATAAGGAAGGGTACACGGGTTCATCATCAGAAAGATACCAGATATTGTTGATCTCCAGTATTCGGGAGACCAATGAAGGATAAGGAATTGTTGCACGCAGTCTCACTTTAGCCTCTGAGATGAAAGTCATCATTTCGTCTAAGATCCACTTGCCTAAATCCCGTGGTTCCATGGCAATGAGAGAAGCAAAGCGTTCGAAATCCTTTTTCACAAAATGAGTAAAGCTTTGGCCTTTCTGAACCAAGCTACGACTATACACATACCACAAAACCCTGTATTCATCCTTCATCATTGGTGGTGTTACATTTATTTTGGATCCTTTAAGAGGTGGAAAATCAGGAAAGAGAATTTGATAGCACTCAATAGAAGACATCTTAGGAGGATCCTCAGGCACATCTACAACTCCTAAAAGAACATTAATATCATGGGCTGAGAGTTTAATTTCTTGACCTCTGACTTTGGTAATCAACACATCATCATCAGATTCATTGTCCTTTTGTTGAACTACCATGTTATGATAAAAAATTCTTACTACTTCAGGTGAATAGGACCGATTGATACTTAGAAGAGGCATGAATTGTTCCAACCAGACAGTCATATCGAAATTAAACTTCTTCTTAAAATGCTCTAAGTCAACCCAGACAATTGGACAGAATGGCCGTGTCTCATAATACCTCTTAAACAAGGCATAATCATCTAATCCAATGTTACCCATATTCATATTGGGAGATGGTTCAGGCAACTTACCATCCGGGGGGCGACTCGAAGGAGATTGCTCAGTTTTGCTTTCTGAGGCCTCGGACTGAAACGAAAAGGAAACTTTTAACTGCTTACTGCTTCCTGACCCTTGAGATTTCTGGCTGAGAGAGGGCTTGAGAGGTTTAGGTTGGTCCTCTTTCAATTTACTGCTTGCTTCGTCAAATGATTTTTCAGTACCGGTTTTTGAAGGTGGTGGTGAAGGTGACCGAGAACGTTTGCCGGAGGGAAGAGAGCCGGTCTTCATTCTCGTTGTAGGGGAGGTAGGTGCCGATGGATGTGCACTCTTCTGGGATTTGCTTGCCGATTTCGAAGATGCCGATTGAATTGCCGAAGATTTTGCCGTCGATTTGGCCTTTGAGGATTTTGACGGTTGGTCTGGATTGGCAACTTTGGGTTTGTAGTAGCGGGATTTCTTCGAGAGTGATTGAGAGGAATGTGTAGAGGTGGGTTTTTCGCCGGAGCCGGCCATGAGGTAGTGGTGTCGAGAGGACCGATGGTGAGGAGTGTGAATGAGAGGGAAGAGGAGAAATTGGAGGTGTTTGAAAGGTTTCAATCGGTTGAAACTGTTGGGAAGATGAAGTGAAGAGTTGTACCGGATGATTGAAGGTGACGATTTGCTAACGGATGTAACGGATTGAAGGAATTTGGAAAGAAGGTGCCGGTTAGGGTTTAACAGAAATGAAAATAGGAATAGGAAAATGAACCGGCGTTTGATCTTTTTAAACCTGATTGCACGACTTTGCTCGAGTATAAGATTTTCTGTGCTTGGGCAAGGCAATACTTCCGAGGTTTTTGTCATGTGCTTGGGTAGAACATAGCGAGTATGCCCTTCCTAAGTCCTTCGAAAATGCCGACTTTGCTCGAGCATAAAATATTTATGCTCAGGCAAGGTCATACCTTTGGGACACTTTGAGGATGCTCGGACAGAAGGCAGCGAGTACACTTTTCACTTAGTGCCCGATTTTGCTCGAGCAAGTATTTTTCTTGCTCGGGCAAGGCACTACTTGCGTGATTTTTTACTTTGCTTGGGCAGACAGTGGCGAGTATGCTCTTCCCAAATCCTTCTGAGGCCCGACTTTGCTCGAGCAGGAAATTTCTTTGCTCGGGCAAAGTCATACTTTTGGCATTTTTGGGACATGCTTGGGCACAAGTCAGCGAGTATCTCCTCTCAACCCTTTGTCAACTCCCGTCATTGCTCGAGCAAGGATTGTTCTTGCTCGGGCAAGGATGTACTTTTGCTAGATTTTATTTATGCTTGGGCATCAGACGCAAGTATTGCTTCTTAGAAGACAATTCAATGTCCGTTATTGCTCGGGCAAGACATTTTCTTGCTCGGGCAAGGTCATACTTTTCAAAGAATTTTCCTTTGCTTGGGCAGGATCTGTAGGTATCCTTTCTTTTGGTCCCGTTAATGCTCAAGCAAGACTCATCTTTGCTCGGGCAAGATTACTACCCAGAAATTTTTAGAAGAATCAACATGCTGTGGCGAGGATCAGGTTAAATATTTAGGACAATTCTAACCTTCCATCAAATGTGTATGGTGAACATTTGATTCATTCTTCTCCTCAGATCATTTATTCTCACTATCAGATCTAGCTGTTTCCGTCTTTGCTTGAGTATCATTTGAGATGTGCTTGGTCAAATGTCTTCTCTGTTATCCTCTGTTTTACGGTTTGTGTTCAGGGCATCCTGCAAAACACACAAAAGTACTCCGATGCCAAAGTCAGTAGTGTCCTGAGAAATAATAGTTAATTGAAAGGTACTTACAGTTCATTAGGGTTAGCCATTCCCAGTTCTCTTCGAATAAATACAAATTGTTCCTTTGATAATGGCTTGGTAAAGATGTCGGCCAATTGCAGGTGTGTAGGTATGAACATTACTTTGACATCCCTCTTTTGCACATGATCTCGTATGAAGTGGTGTCTGACATCGATGTGTTTCGTCCTTGTGTGTTGTACTGGATTTTTTGCTAAACTGATCGTACTTGTGTTGTCACAGAGAATTGGGATTTCTTTCAAGTGTATCCCTAGATCAGCCAGTTGTTGTTTTAGCCATAAAACTTGTGCACAACAGCTTGAGGCAGCAACGTATTCTGCTTCTGTAGACGAGACAGCCACTGTAGTCTGCTTCTTACTGAACCATGATACTAGTGAACCTCCGAAAAATTCACATTGTCCACTGGTGCTTTTTCTATCAGTTTTATATCCAGCATGGTCAGAGTCTGAGTATGCCACAAGATGTTCTTGTTGACCTTTCGGGAACCAGAGACCCAACTCTTTTGTATCTGATAGGTATCGGAAGATTCTTTTAACATGTTCGGCGTGTGATTCCTTTGGAGCCGACTGAAATCTAGCACACATTCCTACACTAAATTGTATGTCCGGCCGGCTGGCAGTTAGATAAAGCAAAGACCCTATCATTCCTCTATACTTAGTTATATTGAAATCTTTGCCTTTCTCTTCATCTGCATCTAATGAAGCCGTTGAACTCATTGGAGTATCTGCTCCATTACAGTGTTCCATCCCATATTTCTTGAGTAAATCACGAAGGTATTTTGTCTGTGAGATAAAAATACCGTCCTTTCGTTGTTTGATTTGTAAGCCGAGAAAGTAATTCAATTCACCCATCATGGACATCTCAAATTCACCTTGCATTGTCTTTGAAAATTCCTTACAGAGAGCGTCATTAGTAGCACCAAATATGATATCGTCCACATAGATTTGTACTACTAAGATTTCATTGAGTTTGTTTGTTTTGATAAAAAGAGTTGTGTCTGCCTTGCCTCGTACAAATCCTTGATCAAGTAAAAATTTGCTTAATCGCTCATACCAAGCTCTAGGGGCTTGTTTGAGACCATACAACGCTTTCTTGAGTTGATAGACATGATCTGGATGATGTTCATTTTCAAAACCAGGAGGTTGTTCTACATATACTTCCTCCTGAATATAACCATTTAAAAAGGCACTTTTTACATCCATTTGATATAACTTGAATCCTTTAATACACGCAAAGGCTAAGAGTACGCGTATTGCTTCCAATCTAGCCACTGGAGCAAACGTTTCCTCATAATCAATTCCTTCTTCCTGATTATAGCCTTTGGCAACCAGTCTAGCCTTGTTACGGACTATGATTGCGGATTCGTCACGTTTGTTTTTGAATACCCATTTGGTGCCAATGACCGGATGGTCTTTAGGCCTAGGTACCAAATCCCAAACTTGATTTCTATCGAATTGATGTAATTCCTCTTGCATTGCTATTACCCAATCATTGTCTGAAAGGGCTTCATCAATCTTAGAGGGTTCAATTTGAGATATAAAAGCTGAGAAGGTAACCTCGTTTAAAGTACTAGCTCTTGTCCTCACTCCCTGATTAACATCACCGATCACTTGGTCTAAAGGATGGTTCCTTATAAATTTCCAAGCTCTGGGCTGAGATTGATCAGAATTTTCTAAATTGTTTTGAGGATCAAGTTTGAAAACATCTCCAGGATTTTCAACAGAAGCAGGAGTAGTTTTTGAGAAAAATTGATTTTTAAACATGCTTTCTTCATCATCATCCAGGTTTCTGTCTAATTTTGATTCACAGAAAACAACATGTATAGATTCTTCAACTATTCGTGTACGTTTGTTAAAAATTCTGTAAGCCTTACTTCTATTGGAGTAACCAAGAAAGATACCTTCGTCAGATCTAGGATCAAACTTTCCTAAATTGTCTTTACCGTTATTATGAATAAAACACTTACAGCCGAAGATGTGAAGATGAGCTAGATTTGGTTTCCTTCCTTTGTAGAGTTCGTATGGAGTTTTATTGAACTTCTTCCTGAGATGGGCTCTATTTGATACGTAGCAGGCTGTGCTCATGGCATCTGCCCAGAAGACTTGGGATGTTTGATTTTCATTTAGCATTGCACGAGCCATCTCAGTCAGCACACGATTTTTTCTTTCTACTACCCCATTCTGTTGTGGTGTTCTTGGAGCTGAGAAGTTGTGACTGATCCCATGAGTATCACAGAATTCTCCAAATGCTTGGTTCTCAAATTCTCCTCCGTGATCCGTTCGAATAGCTGTAATACAAATACCTTTCTCATTTTGCACCTTATTGGCAAACACAACAAACAAGTCAAAAGTTTCATCTTTAGATGATAAAAAGATAGTCCATGTGAATCGTGAGAAATCATCAACAATTACAAGTGTATACAAGTTTCCGCCAAGACTTCTAACTCTGGCAGGTCCAATTAAATCCATATGAAGTAATTGTAGTGGTCGATTTGTCGAAATTTCTGGTTTGTTTTTAAAAGATGTTCTGGTTTGTTTACCTCTTTGACATGAGTCACAAACCATATTATTTTTGAAGCGTAAGTTTGGTAACCCAATTACTAACTCTTTTCTTTGCAACTTATCTAACTGATTCATGTTGACATGAGCCAATCTCTTATGCCATAACCAGCTTTCATCTAAATTGCTCACAAAACATTTTTCAGATTTTATTTTTGGTAAATCCATGGTATAGCAGTTTCCTTCGCGAGGAGCTTTGAACAATACCTTTAGTTTACCTTTATCTATAGGGAGATCATCCTTGTTGACTATGAGACACTCTTCTGAGTCAAAAATGATCCAATTGTTCTTGTCAGCACTTTGACTTACACTCAGAAGATTGTGACAGAGCCCTTCCACCAGATATACTTCCTTAATTTGTGGCCCGTCTTTTATACCAATTTCTCCTATTCCGGTGATTTTCCCGGATTGATTTCCTCCAAAAGTAACTTTTCCACCGTCTTTTGATTTAAGTGCAATAAATTTCTCAGGGTCTCCGGTCATGTGTCTAGAGCATCCACTATCGATATACCATTTATTTGCTCTGGAAACTCTCAAGCACACCTGCAAAACAAGACAAATTAAGTTTTAGGTACCCATTGTTTCTTGGGTCCTTTGAGGTTAGTCTGAGATTTAGGGACATATGTTCCCTTAGGCATCCACTGATAGTTTCCAATTGGTTTATTCCGTTTATCCTTTTTATGAAAACAGGATGAGGTGCTATGACCCTTCCTATTACAATAGTTGCAATGAGCAAATGGATTTGAAGAGTGAACTGTTTTTCGAAAATATTTTAAATAGGATTTTCCACCAGTTTTCTTCTTTCCTTTGTGCTTATCAAAAATTGGATTGTATCCTAAGCCAGAACGGTCATTAGTAAACCTTTGTGCTTTCAAAATTACATTGAGCATCTCACTGCCCTGAGTAAATTTTTGAAGAGTTTTCGTGAGATACAAATTTCTTTTCTTCAAGTCCAGACAGTCGTTACAAGCTAGTTTTTCACGGGACTTGAGAGCAATATTTTCTCTTTTCAAAGATATGCATTCATCCATAAGTTTTTCAAACTCAGATTGTATTTCGTTATATTCATCAAACAATTCATCATAGGTTGGTTGTGAATTAAATACCTCACTGTCGTTTTTCAACTGTTCTTCCTCAGCAACCAGGCATACATTAGCTGTTTCTTTTTCTTCTTCACTTTCTTCATCTGAAGAGCTATCTCCCCAAATTGCCGATATGTATGCCTTCTTTTTGAATTGATATGACTTCTTTTTCTTCTCCTTATCTCCTTCTTTTAGTTGAGGACATTCAGATTTGTAGTGGCCTGGCTTTTCACATTCATAACAAATGATCTGTTCTTTATCCCGTTGCTCCTGTCTGTTACTTGAGGCACCTTTTTGAAATCTGTTTCTGAAGCCTTGATCCTTCTTGTAAAACTTTTTGAATCTGCGGACGAACATAGCCATTTCATCATCGTCTTCCTCATCTTCTTCTTTCTCTTCTTTCTCCTTTATTACGTTAAGAGCAATCCCCTTGTTGCGATTGCTACTGCCGTTGACATCTTCTAAGTCCTTTTTGAACTTTAATTTACTTTCGTATTCAGACAGACTTCCGAACAAGGCAGCAACTGAGGACATAGATTCTCCACGAGCTTCCTCTATAGCAGTAACTTTAGCTTCCCAATCTTTTGTCAGAACATTGAGAATTTTTCTCACTTGAGGCCCTTGGTCATATATCTTTCCTAATGCTGCCAGTTGATTTGTCAGATGAGTGTACCGAAGTTGGAATTCGGCAATACTTTCTCCTTGCTTCATCCGTAACAGATCATACTCAGTAGTTAGTATGTTGACGCGGTTCTCCTTGATTCCGGAAGTTCCTTCGTATGCTATTTCGAGCGCCTTCCACATTTCTTTTGCAGTTGACAAGTTACAGATTCGGAAGTATTCCTTTTGACTAAGAGCACTTTGAAGCATCAAGATAGCCTTGCTATTGAGAGTGATATTCTTCTTATCAATCTCGTCGAATTCGGCCTCGGTTTTTGGAATAGAGATACCTCCCTCAGTTTTAACTGGTACATAGTCTCCAGTCTCAAAGACTCTCCAGAGCCCGTATTCAGTAGCCATCACAAACACTCGGAATTTTGCTTTCCAAAAGGAGTAGTGTTCACCGTTGAACCCAGGTGGTCTGTTAATTGAAGCACCGTCAGGTAATATTCCTTCCATGATCTATCCCGGGATGTTAAGCCCACTGGGAAACCTGGGCTCTGATACCAAATGAAGATGGAATATCACCTAGAGGGGGGGTGAATAGGTGATCAATGAATTTTACGACTTAAAAAAAAACTATCACTCTTTGGATGATCAGAGAGAAAATGAGTAATAAGGCAAGTGACACATGAAGATTTATCCTGGTTCGGTCTAATCCTTGACCTACGTCCAGTCCCCAGAACACCTGGGATTTCACTATCTTCAGAAGAATTACAGACTCTGTAAACGAAGAAGGATTCCCTCACTCGGACTTCACTCCCCCTTACAAGTTGTAATCTTTACACCCACTCTTAAGGTTCCACAACCTTAAGTTACAATTCTACAGAATGTAATTGTAACTGTTTTAAAAGGAAAAAGAAAACTCCTCACGAGTTGGATATTAATGAACACTGAAGAACAATAATACACAGAGACAGAAATTTGAGCTCTTTGTAAGCTTGATTTTAGTATGCGTTGGTTGTGTGTGTCTTTTGAGTTCAATCCTTCGGCTTTTTATACTAGATGGAATATGACGACCGTTGAAGGTTTTGATTCTGTTCATTTGAATATTTAAAGATGCCCGTTGGAGCTTCCATCGTTGTAAAGTGTTCTGTCAATGGAGCGTGAGGTCTGTCTGCTTTAGCTGGGAATCTTTTCATTATATAATGCTTCGGTTTTGATTCTTGTGATTGGTCCCATAACGCTGAAGAAATAGTGGAAGCTTCGTTGTATATGTCTGGCGTGAGAGCTGCCCATAATTTGCTGTCTGTACTTTGCTTCAGAGAATAAAGTAAAATAATGCAATTTGCATCCAGCGTATTTCCTCATTTGATTCTGGCTTCTGTAAACTCATGAATAAACTCGTTAAAAGCATTTGGTAATCTTACTCATAAATATTCAGATGAGAAATTTAAACTTTTCAAGACAGCCGGAAAGCTTCCAAACTGATATGGAGAACAGAGGTTGACTGTACTTGAGCATGATTTATAGGTTGCTCAAGTAAGCATGTTAAATACCGAAGAAAATGGCTTCTGCTCGCTGCTGCTTGAGCATGCCCGAATTCATACTTGGGCAAGCTATTCCTGGGGCGAAGAAACGCCCTTGCCCGAGCAAGCACTTCGGCTTGCTCGAGCAAGCCTGCTCGAGCAAGGTCCTGACCTTGCTCGGGTAGGCTTCTCTCGGGGAAGGTTGCTCGAGCAAGGTTTCAATCTTGCTCGAGTAAGCTTGTACTTGGGCCTTTTCTTGGGGGTGCCCGAGCATACTTTCTGAACATGCTTGGGCATGTTTTGCTCGAGCAAGCTTTCAGCCTTGCTCGAGTACGATATCTTACCAGTGCCTTTCCCGTTATTACTCGAGCATAATCTTTGCTTTGCCCAAGCAAAGTTCTTCCAGATCCAAACCCATACCTTTTGCTCCCGATGTTGCTCGAGTACATAGAATCATTGCTCGAGTAACATGAAATAAATCAGATTAATAGATTCAGGATCTTATTCGATTAATTCTATTGTGAAATTGTAATCATCAAAACATTGAGATCCAACAAATGCATGACTAAAAAGTGAACTTCCCTTTAATGATACCAAATAATAATGTGATACCAAATGTTATTTCTCAATGACAATTTGTGAATACGCTTTACGTAGAGAAGATGTCATTGAGAGATGCATGTAAATTTGTACATAGAAAATCTTATTCATAAAGATAAGCATTTATCAATTTAAAGTTCAGATTTTTCAAGAAAGATCATGAAATATGCAAAGTGTTTCAAATCTTGAATGGTCCTTTTAAAAAAAAAATGATGACACATTATGAAATCAAAATTTTTATTCATGAAAGATTTTTGAAACATGTTTGAAAAACAATGCTCTTTTGAAACATGGTGGAAGTCAATAGGTTTAATGAATATATCAACATGCTTCAGATTTAGAGAACGTGTTGAACATTGAGGTTAACATATGGAAGAATTTTCTGCAAAGCAAAAGTCATAAGAGCATTATCAAGATATTCTTAACACAACATATATATGCAAAATGACTTTGCCATGACCAAGAGATAATCTTGCTTCTTAGATGAAAGTCTTGAAAGTATGACAACAATCAAGGCAAGATTATGAATATACATAGATAGTTACTCAAAATATGGATGGAATTAAATTTGATGTATTTGAGTAACACTAAGAGTACTAGGATTCATGGACGATGAAGCACAATTTCTTTAGTCCAGATGACTAAAGTTTCAAAATATCATCCTAGTAAGTTATTCCATATAATGGTTAATACACATAATGCATTAATGAACATTCATAATGTTTTGGAATAAGGTTTTATGCAATAAGCATAAGTTTTCACAAATTGAGTTCTTTTCTGGAAATAAGCTTGAAGCTCATAGACGATTAACTTGTTAGACATGAGGTCCAACTAGTTGGAGAATGAAGCTAGAGAGTTCAAGCAAAACATTGAATTCTAAAGATCAATATGTGAAAGATAATGAAAACTCAATTAGAGAAATTTGAAGCATGTTCAATATTCAGTAACAATATTAACTTCCAATTTGAAACATCATTGAAATGTAACCAAAGTATGGATATGTTTTCAAAACATTTGTATGCATCTTCATAAAACAGAGTGAATTTAAATTTAAACAAATTTTAGACTTGTGCATTTCAAAAATATAAAATCAATAAAGTTATGCACAAATTTACTTGTTTGATCATCAAAAATTCACTAACAAACTGAATAATCATAGTTAGAAATATGAGTGAATGATGATGTGAAGTATATAGATCATACATGAAGTTTTTGGAAATTCGAGCAAGATGATTTCAAAAACATGGTTGACTCAAACTTGAGTTTAGAAAGACAAAACAGAGTTTGGTAAGGCAAATGGGAGTTTGGAAAAACAAACTGGAAGTTCATGAAGGTAGTCTCAAGTTTGCTTATTTTTAAAACATTAAATGCTCTTGACCAAGTGTAAACTCTTTGAAAATTTTCTCTGGAGGTCCAAACCTGAGGTTTAGAAACTTTAGTCTCAAGTTTAGGATGTAAACTGGTGAATTTTGCCTTCTGTATGGACCAAACCGGAGGTTTACGTAGTAAACCTGAAGTTTGTAAAATTTGTACAGGACCAAACTGGAGGTTTGCGTAGAGAACTTGAGGTTTGTAAATTTTCTTCAGGACCAAACCTGAGGTTTGCATTTTAGGCTCGAGTTTAGACTTCTATTGAGCAACCATCGGGTTTTCAGTTTGAAATATATTTTGAGCAAAACCACAAACTCGAGTTTGTAAGTGACGAACTCGAGTTTGACACTGTTTATGTCAAAAATCAGTTTAAGCTCTTAAAAGACAAACTGGAGGTTCCCAGTGCAAACCGGAGGTTTTCTCAAGTTCAAAAATATTTTGCTCTCTGTAAAGGCATGAACTCGAGTTTAGAAACTTGAACTCGAGTTCTCTCAACTTAGAAAAACTCTTGGAAACTTTTGGCCTAAAGCAAACTGGAGGTTCATGGCGCAAACTGGAGGTTCATGGAAACAGTCTCAAGTTTATGAAAATCTCATTTGAAAAACTGGAGATTGGCTTTTGAAATTGAATAACTTTCAAAACCTTTTAACTTAACATAAACCGATAATGAATTACATATAATCATAGTATGAGACAAGGATTAGATATCACCAAAGTTCCTCTTTTCCTCATAGAAGCTTGCTTGGTAGAGATGGATTGATGTAGATAACTCATTTTCCAAATTTCACCATCAACATCAAGTTTGGCTTGTGCTTCCTCAAGACTTAAATCATTATCTATCTTGCATTCTTGAGAGGCTTTTCCTGATCCTACAAAACTATATAAATCTTTTCTTTTCTTGGTGTCCAACCTTACTTGGATCCAATCAATGTTAGCTTGTAGGACCAAAATTCACATGCTCTAATAATACAACCAGATTATGATAATTAAGCATAATGGATTAAACACAAATTCATGCATGAAAGATGTATTAATTATATTTTTAAAGTTCATAATGTATGCATGAGAACAAATAAGCTAATGAATATTGCAAGCTATATATAAATCTATAGATTCTTAAACTATGCATATTGTTTGCAATGTTCATTCCTACCATCCAATGTGTAAAACCTCAATAGGTGTTCTAGAAAACATAGTAGGAGGTTTTACCATTGTGTACCTTTTACCTTAGGTACTTGAAAGATTGACTTTGCATACCCATTGTCTTTTTGGTGTTTGCAAAGTCTTCATAAATGATGTAGGCTTCAAGTATCTTCTGTTTGATACTTGAGAAACTCTCTTCTTCTTGTTCTCCTCAAGATAATTGAGTGGTACTCTCTGATAAATTGTTCTTGAGGTGGAGTATGCACTTCTACTTTGCCCCTTTTCTGCAACATGTGCTTTGGTGGTTGTTCCTTTTGATACATGAGAGATTTTCTGGTTCTTGGCTTCTTTATGTCCATTCTTTTTTGAATCAATCTGCACAAATATAGCAATAGATGGACATTTTGGTACCCTTTTGTTTTTGGGTCCTTCTGGATTAGTTTGGCCCTTAGGGAAAACATAAGTTCCCTTTGGTACCCACTGATAATTTCCAACAGGTTTATTTTTCCTATCTTTCTTATGGAAGCATGATGAAGTATTATGACCTTTACGGTTACAATAGTTGCAATGACCAAAAGGATTTGAGGTGTGAACAGTTTTTTGAAAATAATTCAAGTAAGATTTCTGTCCATTTTTCTTCTTCCCTTTCTTCTTATCAAAATCAGGTTTATAACCGATTCCTGATTTGTCATTTGTGACTCTTTGCTGTTTTAAAATCACTTTGAGCATTTCACTATCTCTAGTGAACTTCTCAAGAATTTTTGTAAGATGTAAAACTCTTTTCTCCAAGATACAGCAATTGTCACAAACCTTTTCACAAACATTTTCTGAAATATTTTCAGAAGTGTTTTTAGAAATGTTTTCACAAGTAGATACAGAAATGTTTTTAGAAGTAGAAACAGAAGAAGAAACATTCTGAACTTGTTCTTCCAACAATTTAATTTTCTTCTTGGATGCAATGAACTCTTTAGCAAGTTTTTCATATTCAGTATATAGTTCATTGTATTCAGAAAATAATTCATCATAGGAAGGTTCAGTATCATTTACCCCATTGTTGCTTTCAGATTGTTCTTCAGCAACTAGACAAAGATTTGCCACTTCTTCCTTATCGCTTTCTTCATAGACTATTTCAAGAGCTTCCCACATGGATTTGGCTGATGGCAAATTACAAATTCGAAAATACTCTTGTTGACTAAGAGCACTTTGCAGCACATGGATTGCTTTCATGTTGAGAGTCACTTGCCATTTGTCTTTTTCATTGTACTCTTCTTCAAGCTTGGGAACTCTGACTCCATCTTCTATGTCAGATGGTTCATAATTTCCTTTTTCAAATACTCTCCACAAACCATATTCAGATGCCATCACGTAGACTCTGAACTTTGCCTTCCAATAAGAGTAATATTCTCCATTGAAACCTGGTGGTCTATTGATTGAAGCTCCTTCCGGTAGAATTCCTTCCATAGGATCTTTGATCCAGGATGTTAATCCTTCAAATAGATAACCAAAGCTCTGATACCAAATGAAAGAGAAGGAAATCACCAAGAGGGGGGGTGAATTGGGGATTTCAAAATTCTTTTCGGTTCACCCACACAACAGAAAATATTAAGGCAAAGTGGAGATAGAGTAGAGAAGCTTGACACAGATGATTTATCCTGGTTCGGTCTAATCCTTGACCTACATCCAGTCCCCAGCACCTCTGGGATTTTCCACTATCACTCAAGAACAATTACACACTCTGTACTCAGGATGATCCTCTCCCTAGGACTCACTCCCCCTTACAAGTTGTAATTGCATACTACAGATGCACACTCTGTAACCAAAGGATGCTCCTCTCCCTAGGACACACTCCCCCTTACAAGTTGCACTCTGTAATCAGATACACCCTCTGTAAACGCAGGATGTTCCTCTCCCTAGGACACACTCCCCCTTACAAGTTGTACTCTGATTTTCCCAATCTCCAAGTCCCACTGACTTGAGATTATTACAATGAGTGATATACAATGAAATAGACTCTCTCTAAGAGCAGATAAGGTTACACACTGAAGCTCTATGTATCAAAGATACAATCTAATGTATATACAGAGAAAGAATAGGTATTTTCGTGCAGAAGTTTTGTAGCTGTCTTCTCTCCCTTGTTTCTTCAAATCTTCAGCTATTTATGGTAGTTTGAAGATTGTGACTGTTGTATATCCGTTGGAGCTTCTTCCCATTTGAAAAACTAGCTGTTGTAAGTGTTTCTCCATGTGTAAAGTTGCTGCTGAAGCTGTTGAACGAATATGCTGTCACCACTTTCAGATTTGCACGTTTTTCACTTTCTTGCAGTTGAATGTTGAGGCCCATACTATCTTGTTTGTTGATTCAACTTTATTCAGAGGAGCCTAAGTTGTCTGCAAGGTGTGCTGAATGTTTATCATGCCAGGCTGTAGTCCATTTGCTTTTGTCTTGAAGGATATAATTTCTATATTGCAAGTTGCACAAGCTGTCCCTTCATTTGATTCTCTGTGATGGGTTTGATATTTGAATATTGAATCTGTTGAAGCTTTTGTCCGTTGGAGCATTTCACCATTGAATATTCGAATCCTGTTGCAGAACATTTCAATTGAGCATTGATTCAAGTTGCTAGTTCAAATCTGCCTTCTTTTGCCATTTCTGGAAATTCTGAATCACACTTTGATTTCTGCCAAGTTTGATGTAATCCCAAACTTTAATCACAAATAAAGTGGTTAAACAACTCTAGGAACATTAGAGATTAATCATGGGAAGTATTGAGATCAAACAAGAAGGTATTGCAAATTCATCAGATTTGAAATTCTGAATTAGCGTCGTGAACTCCAGTTCAGTTCTTGCAGGCTCGAGTTCGTTGCTTCAGTGTTCAATAATATGTAAGTTCAAAAAGTGTGAACCTGAGGTTTGTATTCTAAACCTGAGGTTCTCAAGTCATTGGAAAACCAAAAAGCTCTCGGGTTGAAATGAACCTGAGGTTCACAATCTAAACCTGAGGTTCGCAACTCATTAAAAAGTTACATTGCTCCCTGTCTGAAATGAACTCGAGTTCGTTCACTTATAGGCTCGAGTTCGGCTTTTCCCAAATGTTCATTTCTTCTCTGGAACTCTCGAACTCGAGTTTGTGACTTATAGGCTCGAGTTTGGATGTTTTCCAGCACCTGGTTGCTCTCTGTCTGAGCTAAACTCGAGTTTGTTCACTTACAGGCTCGAGTTTGCCTTTTTCCAAATGTTCATTTTCTCTCTGGAACTCTCGAACTCGAGTTTGTGACTGATGAACTCGAGTTTGGTTGCTTCTGACTTGGACTGGCTTGAGTTTGCAACTTTATCAACTTTGAAAGGTCATATCTCCCTGGTCCGAACTCCGTTTTGGTCCATTCAAAGCTTGATGGAAAGCTCTGTGTGTCTAGTTTCCAATGGCACTGATTTGAGCTCAATTGGATTTTTATTTTGTGAGATATACCCAAAATACTGAAGCTTGGTCTGGACAGTGACGTTGATTTTTGATCCAAATTGTAAAATTCATAGATAATTCATCTGAACTCCTTTGGACATGAATTTGTGTCAGAAGTACGTGTTGGATGTCTAGTTTCCAATGCTTTTGGTTTCGTATCAATCCGATCTCTGGTTTGTGAGATATCATCGAATTACCAGACCTCGCCCGAGCTGAACGTGAAACAGAGTGGAGCTGAAGTGCTGATGACCACTGTGAACTCGAGTTCACACTTACAGGCTCGAGTTTGCCTAGTCCAGAAACACCAGAAATGCTGAAAACACGTATGGGCTCGAGTTTGTTCTTATAGGCTCGAGTTTGCCCATCTAGAACCTCATTCTTGCTTGTTTTAACTCTGAATTGAATCATTCCAACTTCCAAATGATCTTGGAGGCTTCTAGCATCAATATAAGAACTTGGATCATAAAATCTTCATTCCATATATCAAGTTCTTCATAATTTGGTCTCTTCTCTTCTTCCTTTCAATTCTTATCTCCTCTTTGATCAACCTCTATAATTCAACTTGGATTAATCTACATTAAATACAACAATTTGTCAATGTAGGAGATAATTATATTACTCAATCTTTTTGCTTATAAGAATGACATCTATATAAGACATCATCAAAACTAATCAAAACTAACAGGATTGTCTTGGAAATCTCGTGCTTTGTGAAATCTCTCACTCTTTTCTTGAGTCTGCCGAATGTAAACTCTCGTTCTGGGGCTCTCCGACTCCCTTAGGGCTGTGTTCATATTCCCTTTTATAAACAGCTTTTCTTGAGGCGCAAGTTCCAGCAGGCTGGGCTTTCCAAATCTGTTGAGCTCTATCGAATCTTCTGCCCTTGATAGATTGATTCTGCTGATCCTGCAGGATTCTCCAAATCTTTTAGTTTTGATCCTCCGCATCTTCATTTTATCACGTCAGCAATCTACCTATCGCTCTTGACTTCTTTTATTCTTGAAATCATCTAGATAAAAAGGTCAAAAAACATGTTGCATAGCATTGCATCCTCTACTTTGCTATAGCTTTCGTGATGCTTTACATTGCATTTCGAGTTGCTGTCAGAATGTTATAGCATCGTATCAGCTCTGCTATACAATCTTCCTTAAAAACCATGTAACTTGCTCTTTTATAGCACATGTAAATCGTTTCTGCCCTTCAGTTCCCCACACCCTGAATGTATGTCTTTTCGCTTAGATTATCTGCAGTTAATCTTGTATTTATTATTCAACTCAATACTAAAGTATAGGGAAAACATGGTTTGATTTGTGCTCATCATTGGGTCTTCTTCAATATGTCCGTTGAATATGAGGCACGAATACTCTGTGTTTAATTGCAACGATAATATTCTTTAATTCCTTTTGTCTCAGCAATTATGACCATTGGAAACGAAATAGAGGGAATGAAACTTTCTTGCCCAAAATGTCTTTCAAGTGCTCAGGAGTTTGTCTGTTGATTAAGATCTCAAATTGGTAACCACATTTAATGCGTTATGACACATCGACTACTTCATTCAAAAACTTGAGATAATCTGCATTCTCATCAACTGTAGCACACTAACAAACTTATTAAACCAAGTTAAAAGCATGAGCATAAAATGATATGATAGATTCATAATCATACTTAAAGAGTTTTAGGATTTAGATAAGCATTCGCTAAAAACAGAGACAGGTCAGACTCGAGGCATCAGTCTCACAGGCTCGAGTCAAAATAACGAGAAAGACAGAAGGAACATTTGAAAAGCCTATTTGACTCGAGGCAGACAATTCCTTGGCTCGAGTCTAGATAGAAACTCAAGGTATTACTCTTCCAGGCTCGAGTTAATCATAGTGATTGAGGAAGAGCACTAACGACCTTTGACTCGAGGCACCAATCTTCCAGGCTCGAGTCAATCATAGAATTTAAACATCAATAATGAAGAACATAGACTCGAGGCAAATTATATAGCTCGAGTTAGCTCCTACACTCGAGGCAAGGAAATGACCTCGAGTTAATCAAAATAAGGTTTCAAAAAAATCTTTGTTAAATTTCAAACCAAAGGCTCGAATCTTCAAATGGTCAGGCTTGAGTCAAGGCCTTGACTCGAGGCAGTCATTTGGTAGGCTCAAGTCAATGCATCATTCTGGCGATAAATACTTAAAGATTTGGCTCGAGTCTGCAACATTGGCTCGAGCCAATGTGATACCAAAATGATACCATTAATAAAACATGATTTTAACTATGTCAAGATTATTTTCTTTATCTTCCTTGTACATACACTTCTTTTCAAACTTAGTCATTATCAAAACATCAACAGGACACCAACAGTTTCACCGTGACACTATTCAAGTGTTTGTGGGCAAATACGACAACTTCCTGGGGACTCACAACTGGTGACTTAGGCATCACAACGGTGAATTTCTCCTGGCCTATTCACACTAGTCTGTCTGAAGATGATGGGCTATATATTCTTGCCTTATAGGTACATTAGGTTTATTATGCACGGACGAGAGGCACAGGGATTGGAATATGGTGGTTCACTTAAAGCCTTAGACCTTTATGACATGGGTGATGGTGATAACATCGCCTATGAGAGTGAGCTATTCCAGCTCGTCAATTTTGCAAACTTCTTCCGATATGGCATGACAATTTACCTATACTTCGGTGCGTTTTTTAAGATATGCTTTATGAAAAAATATTTAATTTAAGTTTAATTTGTGTTCAAACATATCAAACTCACACGTAACATTTTCTTTACACTTTTTTTGTAGGGATGGCGATCAAGATTGATATAAAAAATTATGCTTACAATAACATACTTAATATGTAATCCTCTCCTTTTTTTATATGAAAAAACCATAATAGCATTTGTAGTGGTTCTATAACCACTACACAGTAAATCCAACCGCTACAAACAAATCACATCAACCGCTACAAGTGTTACGTAGATATCCATATAAATACCCCCAACATACCTCATTTTATATGCTTCATCATCTCTTCCTACACACGTTTTCTTTCGTTTTCTCTCATCTGTCTACATTTTCTGAAGTGGTTAAATGTTTGAAGAGGTTAAATGTTGTTCAAGTGGATTAAATATGATGATCATATGTTTACAAATATTTCTTTTTTCTTCCAACTTTGTGATACTAATTTTTTTATTCACAATTTTAAGGACCTTTTTCAACATTCCTTCTATTTTCATATACATTATTTTCATAATTAAATATTATTTAAATGAAATCATAATTAGTCTACACATTCTCATTTTTATACACCTATATAATAACTAGATATAATCAAATTTCATATATTAGTATCAATTATTTTTGACATTAATATAAATTGCTTACATTTAAATTATTAGTTAATTAATAAATAATCTAAATCGACTCTTTCAATTTTTTTCTTTTAAATAACGTTATTTATTTGTAGCGGTTTTCTAATCGCTACAGATTCAGACATAAATTTTTTTTTTATCCATTTGTAGTGGTTCTATAACCGCTACAAAGTTGGATAAAATTTTAAAAAAGCTGGCAAAATTGTTTTCAAAAAATGGTGGCAAAATTTAGGTAACCGCTACACAATAATTTGAAACTTTCAGTGCCTTTTTTGAAATTTATCTAATATTTTAGTGGTCAACTAACCGCTACAAATTGTTGCTATCATTTTTAAAATTTTGGTGAGTATTTAGTAGCAGTTATATAACCGCTACCAATGTGGTTAATTTCATATTGTAGCGATTACCAAATTGCTACAAATTCTTCACACAAGTCATCATCCCAACCTCATATAGTAGCAATAGTGAGAAACCACTACAGTTACAATAATGGTTAATTTATATGTAGTAGCGGGTTTCTGGAACCGATTCAAAGTTGCTTGCAACGGTGTGTTTTGTAGTGGTTTTGATAACTGCTACTAATGTCATTTGTAGTGTCTTAAACCGCTACAAATATGACATTTTAACTGATACAAAGTTTCTTTTTTTTTTAGTGTTCCTCGGTCATAGGAGGTAAGTGTTGGTCACATTCCCTTATGGCAAGCGAACCAGTCGAACAAGTAATAAAGTGTAAGTAGAGTATCGTCCCACAGAGATTGTGATACCAAAGATTGACACTCAGTTGCTATGATAGTTGTGAAACCGAAAATAAATAATATGGTCGAGGGAGTTGGGTACTATGCTACTAGCAAAATATTCCTCGGTTATAGGAGGTAAGTGTTGGTCAAATTCCCTTATGGCAAGCGAACCAGTCGAACAAGTAATAAAGTGTAAGTAGAGTATCGTCCCATAGAGATTGTGATACCAAAGATTGACGCTCGGTTGCTATGATAGTTGTGAAACAGAAAATAAATAATATGGTCGAGGGAGTTGGGTACTATGTTACTAGCAAAATAACAATAACGAGAGAAGATATCAGTGATAGATTAGGCTGGACTCAGAATCGTCCTTAAGTGCTTTAATCCCCTAGTTGCGTTCACACAATGCTACGGCATCCATACTGTGCAGCTTCTGCATGCTACAGCACAGGTGCTACTCACAAAGCTATCTGGTTACCCCACCTCTCTTGTCTACTGAAGCTTTCACGTCCAATACGTAGGATGCTACCTGTACTTATTCCATATTCCTATGGTAACTTTCGAGTATAGATCTTTGCTATGCGCAGGGTGTTCAGGGTGACGAGCGGTAGACCCATTCCTGTAATCTACAATATAGGCCATGCCGTGCACGGGCCGCCTAGCAAGCGTCTGGTTCTCGTAGGTCTAGCTCCACTCCTTGCCAGTAAGTGAAGCCACTGATCGAGCCCTTAACTTCCGTTAACCGACTAGTGATTGAAACAACGATAGCAAACCAAATTTATTGAATTGAAATCATGCAACTGGGTTCTTTCAACACTTAAAGACTCATCCTCATCCAGCCATCAAAGAATTAGTTCATGACCGACGAGGAAAACGCAAAACAAATATCAACAGAAAGACCCATGATTGAAATACAAAAAATAACAAAGGAAACAGAAAGATTGAACGGAGTTCCGAAGCGTGGAAGGAGCCTTGCACGTTGCTGCTCCACGACGTCTTCTCTCCGCCGAACTTAAGGGAAAGATGCTGGGTTATCCTGGAGATTGTGTGCTCTGTGATTTTGCTCACTCTTCTCGAGAGACTGCCAAAGATAGATTTCTGTCTAAGGCTCTCAGACGTTTTTAGAGTTCTCTGGCCGCCTTTTATAATAGTTCCTTCGTGCGGCGCAGCGGTTGAGACTTTCCTATTCTGTCGAGATCTTCAGTATCTTCTTGATGGGATTAGATTGCATCTGTAGATCCTGCGGGATTCTTCCAAATCTTTCGGTTCCGATTCTCTGCATCTTCTTTTCCATCACGCCATCAATCTATTTATTTCCTCTTTTATTTATTTCCTGAAATCATCTAGACAAAAGAAGGTCAGATCATAAACTGCATAGCATTGCGTCCTCTACTTTGCTATAGCATCCTTGTGTTTTGTATTGCTCCTCGGGTTGCTGCCGGAATGCTATAGCATCGTATCAGCTTTGCTGCACAGTTTTCCTTTAAAAACATTGCATTTTAACACATTCAGATGATTCCCGTCTGTCGTCCCTTAGATCACGAATACATGCCTTTTTGCTTGATTATTTCACAATTAAGCTCAATTTTACCATTCAATTCAGTCGTGAATCATAGGGCAAATGTGGTAATATTCGTACTCATCAGTAAGGACAAGGAAAGTCTTTGAATGACCTCTGATTTAACAATATTTATGACTTAAAATCCCAGGTGCCATCTCGAACCCACTCTACAACAGAAGAAAGATATTCCTTACTAGAAAGATGTCTAATACACATGTCTTTTAGATTAACACCCTCAATCAGCCAGCAATCATGGAAGAAGTTCATCATTTGCCCATTTCTCACTTTCCATTTGTACCAAGCTTAATAATATTCTTATGTGAAGTAATAAATTTCCACATTCTAGAATCACCTGTGCGATAAGACAACAACGAGTCCTCATCCCTCAGCATTTACCTCTATTGCAAAATGTTCGTCTAAAGTCCTTTAGCCCTTACAACTAGATCCCAAGACAGTTTTGCCCACAAGCTTGATTGAGAGAAGAAAGCCTCCTAAACCCCAATCCCACAAACTCCTTTGGTAATCTCGCTACTTGTATTAGATAAAAAGGAATGGTACTCAAGATTGATTTGGCTAAGGTAATTCGGCCTGCCATCGAGACATAGTTAGCCTTCCATGTTGAGAGTTTAGAACACACCCGTTCAACAACGTAGCTAAAAGTTTCTGGTTTTTTCCTATGTTTGGTCAATGGGAAGCCTAAATATCTACCAATCTCACAAAAGACTTTCATTTTTTGTCAAGTCTTTCTGTAACATCCCGAATTTTGGACCAGTAAAATTGAGAATAAGCCTAAATTAGGAAGACTACTAAGCCCGGTTCGGGAAGAATCCCTTGAATGACAAGAGATAGGCAGTCTCTGATGGGCTCAGGTTTGTAAAGATGCGGGCCTAGGGCAAGATACCGGTGAGGTATAAAGCTGGTGTGATGAAGTGGGACTCGGGAAATATGACAAAACACATATTCCTGACCCCTGGAAGTGTGTATGCGCCATATAGGGACAAGAAAGAGAAAGAGACACTAAAATAGGCATGTTCCAAAAAGCAAGAGATAGGATGATCATTGCACATGGACACGTGTCACCATGAGATTAAAGGAAGATAAGGCAAGGGCAAAATGGTCAATTCCTTGTCCTTTGGACATTGAATTCGTCCAACATGAGAGAGGAAAGAAAATCAGATGATTTTATCCATACTCTGGTCCAGACACAAGACACGGGACCCGCAGGCGATTAACCGATAGAAAAGGGGACCGATAAGGACCAGATAAGGGATTATTTTGGACGGAATGAGACAAATGTGGGGCCACATTGGAAAGAGGGAAGGTGCCACATGAGTATGCCCAAGCAGAGGAAAATATTTTGAAAAGACAGAGAAAAGTACAAAAAGACGCATTTTCGGACCCGGTGGGACCCGATAGGGGTCAGTAGACCCCGAAATTGACCGATAAAATGGGAAATTGGAATTAATTATTGGGGATCATTTTGGTGGGACCCCTTGGACGTGTAACACTCTTTTTGGGCAGCAAAATCTGAATTGAAGACCAAAATAAGCTTGTCTAATTCATTGAATTAACCATGGGGCCCGTCGGTAAGTCAAATGGAATTTGAGGTCTTAATTGATAATTCTTATCAAATTCAAAGATGAAATCTGAATATTTGGGCAGCCAAATCACGCCACTTAAGCTCCCTAGAATCCTCTCAAATTGTCACATGGGATAAACATTAAGGAAAGACAATTGGATTCCAACCAAACTATGAATTGACTTAGTTCTTTGGAACCAAATGGCTACTTTGGGCTATTATTAAATATACAAGTTCTCTCTCTCCTTGACCATGAGGAGCACGAAATTTGCAGAGAAAAGAGAGAGTATTCAGCCAACCTCCATAGCCAAGCTCAAGCTCCAAGCATCTAGGATCATCAACTCAACTTCCGATTTCAGGTAAACACCGAAAACTCAACTCTGCGAAGCTCAAAGTTGGGATTTTCGTGCTTCTGGTTGGGGCTTGATTTTGGGGTCTGATTTTGAAGTTTTTGATGGTCCCAAAGTGTTTAAAACATGATTTTGTGTGGGGTTAAGCTATGGTTTAGGTTTTCCAACTCAAAAACCCCAAAAACTCAAGGAAGAGGCTTGCTGCCAGTGTTTTGGATTCTGGGCATCGAACCTTCAAAAATGTTTTTAAAATAGTACAGACGTTGGTTTGATCTGCAATTTTACAGGTGAAAATTAGACATCTGGGGCATCATTTTGATACATAATTTGACATATTTTTGATGTACCAATTGAGAGACAAAAATTGTTGAAGTTGGCTCTGTGTGCAACAGGGCGAAATCTGACCCAGGTGTGAAAAGTGAGTACCACGATAAAATAAAAGTACTTTCATGGTCTGGGAGTATTTTTCGTAGAAAGTAGACACTTCAATGGTTCAAATGGAGCTGGTTTCATGTAAGAAGGATATTTTTAGAATTTATTAAAAATCCCACAAGTTGGGTCAAAATCACTGAATTTCTGGAAAAAGTTGTTTGGGCTCGGTTTTAATCAAGAAAACGTTATGGCAATTTTGTAAATATTGAGAAAGTGTGTTTTGATGATTTATAGGTCAAAGGAGCCTTTGGAAAGTCAACGGGCCATTAAAATATTAAGGACCATAAATATTACACCAGGTAGTAACCGTTTTACTCAGATATCTCTATGTGTTTTGTTGTATGTTTGTGTTTGCCATGTGTGTTTTTCCTTGTATATGTTGTGCCAAATATGCATACAGTATTGTATGATTCCTAGCGCTGAGGATGTTCGGTCCGAGGCCGGCCTTGGTTGGCGGCTGTACGGGTTGAGTTATCAGTCCGGGGATAGCCTAGAGAGGGCGGCTCTACGGGTTGTGAGTTCAATGAGTCCGAGGCTTGCCTTGGTTGGCAGCTATACGGGTTCTTGGATTGTGATATGTGCTTTGCTGTGGTATGATCTGGATGCATATATGGTATGTATTTGGCATGTTTATATATTTCAGTTTGCATGGTAGCATCCATACTCTTGACACATTTAGTATTTGAGTACTGACGGTTACTCTGGGGGTCGTTATCGGACCCCAGCCTCTTCTGTTGTCACAAGGAGACATGCCCAATGTGAAGAGCTCTCCTCGGAATGATAAGTGCTATCAGTACAAACTGAAGAATAGGGGATGCCCTATCATGTTGTATATAATTTTTGAGATGACGGTATGTTGTGTTTTGGTATTTATTTTGGATAACTGTACCCTTAACCCTTCAAGGACTTTTATTTTCTGTTTATTTTACTTTTACCAGTACAGTAGATAGTCTAAACCGGTTAAATGCTCTGTTGTGCTCACTCTGATATAAGTTAAATGGACCAAATAACGAAGGAAAGGTAACTAAGTAAGTAAATCCCTCTAACCCGCCACCCGAAAGGGCGAGGCCGCTAGGGGTGTAACATTTTAGTATCAGAGCATGGTTTGGACGGTACTGGTAAAAGGTAAGTGGTTAAGGGTACTGAAGTCATTTGATGCAAATGGAGCAAAAAGGACATATACCCTAAGAAAATGGGTTGGGCTCTAGTAAGATAAGGCTCTTGTATCAGAAATGGTAGCACATAATATGGATTCTGTTGCTCTTGATACGGAAATCAAGGTCTGAGTAAACTTCCCGGCAGAGACAATATCTACCATCTTTAGGTGGCAGATATGTCATATTAGTACTTGTAAATATTTGAACTACCGATATCCAGCAAAATATGGATTTGTATCAGTATCTGTACCCCCGATTTGATAGGCGCTTTAGAGTTAAGCGTGATTGAGGAGAGAAATCCTCGGGATGGGTGACCTCCTGGGAAGTGCCATAGAAATGTGGGATCCTATGATTTAAGACCTTAATTCTTTGAGGTAATAGAATGATATTTGATTATACTCCTGTGATATTTAGGATTTAAATCTGAACCCCGTAAATGGTGTTGATATTATTTGAATGTTTTGAGATTTAGACTAGGAATTGTGAATCATGATCCTAGTTTGTAATTTGGGTATTGCTGAGGTAATATGATTCCTTATCCTATTCGATGTTGAGGTTCTAGGAATCTATTGTGAATCTGATCATCATTGATTCGAGGTTACTTGAGGTTAGTACCTGAACGCTATCAATTATAAATTATGATGATTGGGTATGGTCGAGGTTTCAGAGTTAGGTTGATGAACCTAAGATCTGGTAGGCATCTTTAAGGTTGCTACCAATCGAATAGAGACCTAGGAATCTGATTTGATAATAATAGATTCCTTAGGTATTTGATTGATCTGAATGCATCGAGGCATCAGAGTATAGTACCTATATGAATGAGGTAATTTGAGGTTACTAGCTGCTAGGGGATGATTTTTATTTCATGATATTCCCTTAGAAAGCTTGAAAGTAGAGACCGTGATACTATTGATTGACACGGTGTTATTTGTGGTATGTTCGAGGATCGTACATATATGTTATGGGTTACCTGGAGGTTGTTAGTTGCTGTAGCAGCATAGGGAAAGATCTTGAACAAAGAATATTCCCTGAGACTGTATGATTGTGGATTAATGACTCGATGGAACCGAATAATATCTAGAACCCCGTTAGCTACCGGTTTCGGTCTTATAACTAGGATCGATAGCTGTAGGTTTGGGAGTGGCTAGTCGGTTTCCGGAAAGATGTGGGTTAAATACCTGTTCGAGGAAGTCGAACGTGTGATTATGCCTGGAGCTGGATCATTGAAGATTATATACAAAATGACCAATGAGGATTATGGCCATGGGGTGCTCCAGCGCTATGTATCATTGAGAGGAGTTGTGGTATAAATGTACAATGGGTATTAAGACCTATCAAATGGGTACGACTTCAAGTCGTTGAATTGAATATTTAGTCTATGAGAAGCCTTAAGTTCTGTGAGACTAAAATGTCCATAGGCTGGCAAAAATCTACAGATACTAAATCAAGAATACCGGGCAGTGTGCCAAAAAGATTGTGAGCCTATGAGATACAGGCATTGTTCTGGAATGGCTTGAGTAGCCAAGGATAGTGTCGAGATGTAATTGAAATTGATGACCTTCTATATCAGTTGTCTGGTTCCTGGTATATGCGAAAATTGAGTTTTGAATTTACCAATGCACCTGTTGTGTATATGAAATTGTGGAATTGAATTTTGTTGAACTCAATTTTCAAATGAAATGTTCAAAATTTGAGAACAATTTGAAATGATTGTACTTGAACTGTGTTGTCTCATAAGTAGGGTCCTGCTGGAGCCCAGATTTGAAATTGAATTGCGCAACATGTTTGTAGTGGAAGCAGTACAGAACTGGTAGAGACCAGAAACTGTTGTAGATGTACTCAGTTTACTGGATCTTACCAGGTGTTTTGGGGAAATGTTTTGAAATCGCTAGCCATTGTTGAAAATTCTTTTGAGGGGATTAGTTTTACCGAGCTGATACTCGCACCAGCAGTGTATGCTTCCGATCTGAGTAGTTTCGCCTTGTGAGGGCGTGTGTTTTGCCTTGTCTGGCTGGCACCCACGCAGGCATTTGGAGCAGGGCTCCGTGGACGATGGTCCTTGTCCCAGGTATGGGATTCTGGTGGGTGGCCTGATATTGTTTGTGCCAGTGCGGACACTGGGTCCCGGGAAGGGACGGAAACTCTCCCATATTGGCCGACAAGTGCAGTGGTTTGTACATGAAAGGATTGGGGTGTACTGCTGTACTAAAAATTGTAGTGGTGGCGAGATCTTTTGACTGTTGAATTTGTGTAATGAATAATCCCGCTCAATAATGTATGCCGGTAGTGAATATTTTCTGAAAATAGTCCGACAATGAATTGTTTCCTGAAAATTTGAGCTGGCAGCGATCGGATTTGAAAATGTGAAAATACTGTTTTGTGTGATTATGAGAATGTACTGCGACCACAGAAATTTTCAAATATGTGAAAATTTAAAGTATTGAACATGAAACAACACAGTAAGCAGTGACTTGACTGTCATCGCTGTTGTTTTGTAATAAAAGCGGTGCATTTGGTTATTATGTTGATACAGGGACAGAAACTGATAGAATGGTCTAAAAATCTGAACTGGTTAAATACGATGATATTTGCCAGTTACCGTGCTAAGCAAGAGAAAGATGAATTAAGAACTTTGAATTGAGAAAGCTCAGAAAAATTGATGAGCAGAGGCTCAAGGCAATAAGACCCGATGTGCAAGTTTGCATGGGGGGATACCCCTGGGCTGTAAGACCTGTGCTTGCTTAGCAATATGTGGAATATTTACTGGCATGATGACTTTAGACTAGTATGTCTAGAGTACCTCTTGAGGCTGGCAAACCACGATTTGTACCAGGTGATAGATGCATTCGAAATGAGTCACAAGGCCAGCATGTGATAGAACAAGAAGTAAAAAGAGTAAGGCAGTGAAGCCTTGTATGAGAGACATATGGATCTCTTATTTGTTAAATGGACTGATTTAAGAGGAAATTGTTCGGATCGGAAATCATTGATGAAATTTCAGAACAAATTGAGTTGATCCGAAAGAGGTTTCCCATAACAGAATGTATGCAAAGAGTTACACTAATAAAGTAAGGAGACCTCTGAAATTTGATGTCAGAAATCATGTTTCTTTTAAATTATTTCCTGTCACTGGAATTGAAAGAACAGTAAAGCAGAGAAAACTAAGTCCTCAGTATATCAATCTTCTTGAAATACTAAGGACTGGTGGTGTATCAATTGGCATTACCACCAAACCTTAGCAGATCACATGACATCTTTCATATTGAAAAATGTTCCTTATGTTAAAGCAGTCTGGAAGGGATTGTCTTCCCAGAAAGCGATGTGGGAGATAGTTAAGGATATGAAGAACTGCTATGCTAATTTTATGTCCTGAAACATGATTAGTGTATCACTGAAATTTCGAGGGCGAAATTTATTTTACGGGGGGAGAAATGTAACATCCCGAATTTTGGACCAGTAAAATTGAGAATAAGCCTAAATTAGGCAGACTACTAAGCCCGGTTCGGGAAGAATCCCTTGAATGACAAGAGATAGGCAGTCTCTGATGGGCCCAGGTTTGTAAAGATGCGGGCCTAGGGCAAGATACCGGTGAGGTATAAAGCTGGTGTGATGAAGTGGGACCCGGGAAATATGACAAAACACATATTCCTGACCCCTGGAAGTGTGTATGCGCCATACAGGGACAAGAAAGAGAAAGAGACACTAAAATAGGCATGTTCCAAAAAGCAAGAGATAGGATGATCATTGCACATGGACATGTGTCACCATGAGATTAAAGGAAGATAAGGCAAGGGCAAAATGGTCAATTCCTTGTCCTTTGGACATTGAATTTCGTCCAACATGAGAGAGGAAAGAAAATCAGATGATTTTATCCATACTCTGGTCCAGACACAAGACGCGGGACCCGCAGGCGATTAACCGATAGAAAAGGGGACCGATAAGGACCAGATAAGGGATTATTTTGGACGGAATGAGACAAATGTGGGGCCACATTGGAAAGAGGGAAGGTGCCACATGAGTATGCTCAAGCAGAGGAAAATATTTTGAAAAGACAGAGAAAAGTACAAAAAGACGCATTTTCGGACCCGGTGGGACCCGATAGGGGTTGGTAGACCCCGAAATTGGCCGATAAAATGGGAAATTGGAATTAATTATTGGGGATCATTTTGGTGGGGCCCCTTGGACGTGTAACACTCTTTTTGGGCAGCAAAATCTGAATTGAAGACCAAAATAAGCTTGTCTAATTCATTGAATTAACCGTGGGGCCCGTCGGTAAGTCAAATGGAATTTGAGGTCTTAATTGATAATTCTTATCAAATTCAAAGATGAAATCTGAATATTTGGGCAGCCAAATCACGCCACTTAAGCTCCCTAGAATCCTCTCAAATTGTCACATGGGATAAACATTAAGGAAAGACAATTGGATTCCAACCAAACTATGAATTGACTTAGTTACTTTGGAACCAAATGGCTACTTTGGGCTATTATTAAATATACAAGTTCTCTCTCTCCTTGACCATGAGGAGCACGAAATTTGCAGAGAAAAGAGAGAGTATTCAGCCAACCTCCATAGCCAAGCTCAAGCTCCAAGCATCTAGGATCATCAACTCAACTTCCGATTTCAGGTAAACACCGAAAACTCAACTCTGTGAAGCTCAAAGTTGGGATTTTCGTGCTTCTGGTTGGGGCTTGATTTTGGGGTCTGACTTTGAAGTTTTTGATGGTCCCAAAGTGTTTAAAACATGATTTTGTGTGGGGTTAAGCTATGGTTTAGGTTTTCCAACTCAAAAACCCCAAAAACTCAAGGAAGAGGCTTGCTGCCAGTGTTTTGGATTCTGGGCATCGAACCTTCAAAAATGTTTTTAAAATAGTACAGACGTTGTTTTGATCTGAACTTTTACAGGTAAAAATTAGACATCTGGGGCATCATTTTGATATATAATTCGAAATATTTTTGATGTACCAATTGAGAGATAAAAATTGTTGAAGTTGGCTCTGTGTGCAACAGGGCGAAATCTGACCTAGGTGTGAAAAGTGAGTACCAAGATAAAATAAAAGTACTTTCATGGTCTGGGAGTATTTTTCGTAGAAATTAGACACTTCAATGGTTCAAATGGCGCTGGTTTCATGTAAAAATGAGTTTTTTAGAATTTATTAAAAATCCCACAAGTTGGGTCAAAATCACTGAATTTCTGGAAAAAGTTGTTTGGGCTCGGTTTTAATCAAGAAAACGTTATGGCAATTTTGTAAATATTGAGAAAGTGTGTTTTGATGATTTATAGGTCAAAGGAGCCTTTGGAAAGTCAACGGGCCATTAAAATATTAAGGATCATAAATATTACACCAGGTAGTAACCGTTTTACTCAGATATCTCTATGTGTTTCGTTGTATGTTTGTGTTTGCCATGTGTGTTTTTCCTTGTATATGTTGTGCCAAACATGCATACAGTATTGTATGATTCCTAGCGCTGAGGATGTTCGGTCCGAGGCCGGCCTTGGTTGGCGGCTGTACGGGTTGAGTTATCAGTCCGGGGCTAGCCTAGAGAGGGCGGCTCTACGGGTTGTGAGTTCAATAAGTCCGAGGCTTGCCTTGGTTGGCAGCTGTACGGGTTCTTGGATTGTGATATGTGCTTTGCTGTGGTATGATCTGGATGCATATATGGTATGTATTTGGCATGTTTATATATTTCGATTTGCATGGTAGCATCCATACTCTTGACACATTTAGTATTTGAGTACTGACGGTTACTCTGGGGGCCGTTATCGGACCCTAGCCTCTTCTGTTGTCACAAGGAGACATGCCCGATGTGAAGAGCTCTCCTCAGAATGATAAGTGCTATAGTACAAACTGAAGAATAGGGGATGCCCTATCATGTTGTATATAATTTTTGAGATGACGGTATGTTGTGTTTTGGTATTTATTTTGGATAACTGTACCCTTAACCCTTCAAGGACTTTTATATTCTGTTTATTTTACTTTTACCAGTACAGTAGATCGTCTAAACCGGTTAAATGCTCTGTTGCGCTCACTCTGATATAAGTTAAATGGACCAAATAACGAAGGAAAGGTAACTAAGTAAGTAAATCCCTCTAACCCGCCACCCGAAAGGGCGAGGCCGCTAGGGGTGTAACACTTTCGTCCTCTGTTTCGAATGAACTGAGACCATAGGAGAGAAAAAGATCGAAGAATTCTTCTAATTCACTTTCCTTCTTGACGCTCTTGAAAAGTCATACAGACAATGCATCATACAACTAGCCTAGGATTCAATTGCCACTGCAAATAAGTACAAGTCATCCGCGAACATCGAATGGGACACAACCGGACTTGATTTAGTAGCTAGAATGGGTTTCCAACTACCATCGTCTATCGCATCATTGACCATATGTGAAAGCTTATCCATGCATAGGATAAATAACAACGAGGAGATTGGATCCCCTTGTTGGAGACTACTTTGAGGGAAGAAGAATTCTGCCAGAGCTTTAATCTAGATAATATTATAAGAGAGCAAAGATACACAAGACATTAGAAGGTCAAGAAACTTATTTTCAAACCCAACCTCCATAAGCACCTACTCTAAGAATTCCTAGCGGACTCTATCATAAGCTTTCTCTAGATCTATCTTCATTGCCATAAGTCCCTTCCTACTTCTGCTTTGAGAAATTGATATGGAGAAGTTCCTGTCCAACGATAATATTGTCCTGGATATGTCTTCCTCTAATAAAGCTAGCTTGAAAGGGAGAGATTAGGGAATCCATCACTCCTACAAGCCTTTGTGTGATTATCTTAGTGACACACTTGTAGTGGACCGTGCATAATGAAACAGGTCTAAAGTGCGCCACTGACTTTGGGTGATCTCTCTTAAGGATCGTAGATATCAGTGTTTTGTTTGACTCATCCACTGCAGAAGTTACTTGAAAAATTTTCTTGATAAATGTACAAAGAGAAGGTCCTGCCGTACTACAATTATTATTGTAAGAAATGGGTGGAAACCTATCGAATCCTCAAGCCTTGAATTTCCCCAAAGAAAACACTACTCTCTTGATTTCTTCATCACCTGGTATGTTTGCAAGGTTCCTCATTATCGAATAATCAATAGATGGGAACTAAGAACGCGTTCCAAGTGTGACAGATTCATTGCTAATGGTACCATATAGAGATTTAAAAAAATCAATAACCATCAACTTTAAATCTTCTTTATTGTCAACCCAATTACCCATTCCATCTTTTAGGGACACAATTTTATTTTGCCTTCTCCTCATCTTTGTATTCAAGTGGTAAAATCAAGTGTTATGGTCACTATTAACAATCTATTAGCTCTAGATTTCTAAACCCATTTAATTTCCTCTAGTTTCAGTAATCTCTCCAACTCATCCTGCAAATTCACTTCCAACCTGTAAAGAAATTCAAACCGCGGATAATCCTTGGATCTTTGAATTCCCCCTTAATTTGGTCATAATATGGTGCTTATGTTTCTCCACCAAACCAAAAGCCTCCTTATTCTAGGGACCGATAGCCCTCTGAAATCTAGAGAGCGAGGAGTTGAAATCTTCCTTCTCAACCCATTCTCTTGACAAGATATCATTGTACTCTTCAAGTCTAAGTCATATAGCTTTGAAACAAAAAGGATAAATCCCTCTTTGCATCGTATTGTCAAAACCAAAACATAAATTAATTGGTTTATGACCATAGAATTGAGTTTGGCTAAGTACCTTAACTTTGTAGTCCGAGGCTAGTGATAAGAAATAGGTATTAGCTAGAGTCTTATCTATCCTCTCATACAATCTTGAGTAACTAGGCAGATGCGGACCTTTCCATGTGTATTTAGGACCATTAAATCCCAAATCCGAAAGTTGGCAAGCTTGAATTCTATCTAGGAACGTTCTCAATCTACCTAAATTAACTGCGATCCCCCTATTTTCTCATCAGTTGTCAGTTATAATCCAAGGTGGAGACAACAACCTAATTTTTCTTGGGGTTATGAAGGACAACAATCTGGTGGTCCTTTGCAATCCAACAAACCTTAACACCTTCCTAGATTCAATCAGCAACTAAGGCAATTGAGTTTAGAAGCACCTCCTCAGTCATTAATGGAAAGCCTGCTCAAAGAATATATGGCCAAGAATGATGCCATTATATAGAGCCAACAAGTGTCTCTTTGTAATCTCGAAAATAAAGTTGGGCAACTGGCTATTGCTTTGAACAACAAGCCTTCTGGTTCTTTCCCTAGTTACACTGAAGTCGCTAGGAACCATGGAAAAAACAAGTTAAAGCTATGGAACTGAGGAGTGGTAAGAATGTGGAGCAGTAGAAGGTAGCAAAATGACCTATTAAAGATGCTGTCTCAATGTCAGGACAAACAAAGAAAGGGAAAGAAGCCACTGGAGAGGCGTAAGGTAACAACATATCTAATGCTACAGCATTCTCACAACATCACATGTCAGAATTGCAAATCCCTAAGAAAGATTACGATGTTGTAGCAAAGCCGCAACATAATCCCATCGCACTAGGACCATCACAGATAGTAAAGCAACCATCTCCCTTTCCTGAAAGGTTGCAAAAACAAAGTCAGTAAAAGCAATTCAAAAAGTTTCTAGATGTTTTGAAATAGCTACATATTAATATCGCTCTTGGTGAAGCTCTTGAACAGATGCCCAGTTATGTGACATTTTTTAAGGATATCCTATCGAAGAAGAGGAGACTGCGCGAATTTGAGATGGTGGCAATGACTTTAGAGAGTAGTGCTATATTGCTAAATAAGCTTCCTCCAAAATTGAAAGACCCTAGAAGTTTTACAATGCCATGTGCCATTAGCCAAAATTATTGTGGTAAAGCGATGTGTCATTTAAGAGCAAGCATCAATCTGAGGCCTATGTCTATTTTTATGAAACTCGCATTAGGAGAAGCACGACCCACAATAGTAACTTTGCAACTGGCTGATATATTCATTGTTTACTCAGAAGGCAAGATTGAAGATGTTTTGGTAAAGGTGGATAAGTTAATATTTCTTGTGGATTACATTGCTATGAACTTCAAAGCTGATCATAATGTACCTATCATTCTAAGAAGACCATTCATGGCTATAGGAAGAATACTAATTGATGTCCAATGAGGAGAACTCACCATGAGGGTCAATGTTGAACAAGTGACCTTCAAAGTTTTGAAGGCAATGCGATGTTCCAACTACATTGAAGAATGCTCAACCATCACATCTATGGAAGATGTTGGAGAGGACAATCTCTAAGTGACTTACAACCTGAGCCTTGTCACTATAAGTAGAGTGGAACATAAGGCTCAGCCACATTCAAGATATAAATTGGTAACAGTGAAGCTACCAAAGGAATTGACATTCAAGCTGTATTAGAATAGGAACAAGAACAAAGGAAAAGCTATCATCCCTCTTTATTCCCTCAATTAGATGGTATGACAAAGTTAGACTGAAGACTATAAACCAAGCGCTATTGGAGGCAGTTGAAATTTTTCTTAATTACCTTTTCTTTTTTCTTTTTGGTTTGTCCTTTGTAGATAAAGCTAGAGGTACCACAGGAATAGCATGGGAAAGACAACAAGCCGAAGGGTAATAATGAAGGGCTTAATTTGTAGCGAAGAGAGGAATTATGGGGATTGCTACCGCAAAAATGATAGCACTATATAAATTCAAAGCATAATTGCTATAGCAACACATGAAGTTGAATGAAGTGAGTCAGCGGAATGTTTGATAAGTTTCTCAACAGGGTGTTTCAAACACTATTACTGCAGAGTACATTAAGTGGTAGGCCATAAAATCGTGCCAAAATTCAATTTTTCCCTCCATTCCACTTCCCAACACAAATCACTCTCTCTCCAACTATCCATCAGCCCCTAAAACCACCAATCATAAATGCTCCAAACACTGTATCTCCAATCCCATGACATCGTGTTACACCTCCACCGGCCTCACCCTTTTGGGTGGCGGGTTAGAGGGTTTCCTTTTAAAGATTACCTTTCCTTCATTATTAGTCAATTAATTATAAGTTAGAGCATGCACAGCAGAGCACAGGACCGGTTTGGATAACTACTGTATTGGTAAAACATAAACAAACAGTAAGTAAAGTCCTCGAAGGGTTAGGGTATAGTCATCCGGAAGTAAATACCAAAACAATAAATACAGTCATCCAAAAAGATAAAGTACAAAATATGATAGGGCATCCCCTATCCTTCATCATCACAACCAATCCTACCTTTCCAAAAAGGCCTTTAACACTCAACTACGTGCCCCTGTATCAACAAAAGCTTCTGGAGTCTGACAGTGGCCCCAGAGTAACCATCAATACTCATGCACTAAATATGTGATGTGCATGCATGCGTCCATGTCATGTATGTGAACACAAACAATATGCCAAATATACCATATATGCAAACAGAAACATATACAACAACACGTCTTTGAATCTTTGGGCCGCCTTACCAAGACAGGCCCTAGAATTACTAGAATCACAAGCCTGACTCTATTGAGCTTCCACATAGGCAGACCCCAGCAGGCATCCTCAGTGCTAGGAACTCAATCACAAACATGTTCTGTATGCATGTTTGGCCAAACACAAAAAACAAAAACACATATGGCAAGCAACACATACAACAAAACACATAAAAGTGTTTGAGTAAAGTGGTTACTACCTGGTAGGATATATATCATCTTAAAGTTTTATGGGGCCCACCAGCTCTCCAAAATATTGTTTGACCCTAAATAACACAAAAATACTTTATTTTAGCATTTTCCAAAAATATCCTTACATTTGCCTTCAAAACCGAGCCCACATAAAAAGTTCAGAGAAATCCAGTGAGCTTGACTCAGATTCAAACATTTTTAATAAATTCTAGAAAAATCATATTTGCATGAAATTAGTGCCATCTGAACCATTAAGATGTATACGTTTTAGGAAAAATATTTCCAAAGACCAAAAGTACACATAGTTTGGCGTGTAGCCAATTTTTCACTCTCTAGTCCAGATTCGACCTGATGCTTCTGAGTCTACTGTAACATTTTTATCTCCTAGTAGAAAAATCCAAATAACACAAAATTATACATCAAGATGAACCTTAGGATGTGTAATTTATCCCTATAAAATGTTAGCTCAAACCAAGTTCATTTACTATTTTTAAAACCCAGTTGAAGATTCGCTGCCCAGAAAACCCAGAATTGGCAGCAAGCTTGTTCTTAAGGTCTTTCGGTCTTTTTGAGTTCAGAAACTTAGACGAAAGCCTAACCCCATACAAAATCATGTTTTGAACACCTTAAGATCATCAAAAATACCAAAATCAGATTGCAACACCATACCCTAACACCTTGAACGAAAATCACAAGTTCAAGTTTCAAAGGTTCGGGTTTTCGGTGTTGACCTGATTCGGAAGTTTGGTTATTGACCTTGGTAGCTTGGAGTTTGATTTGGTTATGGAACTTAGCTGATATCTTCTCTCTTTCCTCTGCAAAGTTTCGTGCTACTTGGTTAAGAGAGAGAGAGCAAAGGTAATTTAATAAGGGTAAAAAGTGATTGAGCAGTCCAGAATAACTGGAATAAAATCCTGTCTAGTAATTAGTAAAATTCATCTGGTTTTTTGACTTAATTCTCAAGAAAAACTAGAAGCTTCTAGGGTTTGGACAAGTGGCGCTACCCCCTACAAAACATCTAGCTTTTTACTTTTCATTTGGAGAAAATTACCTACTTTGGCCCGAAATTTATGAAAATTACCAATTTTGGCCCGGAACTTCTTTATTATTCTTTTCTTTTTCCCCAAGCTCTCTAGATATTTTCTAGGGCTAGGTGGCGCCTCCTGGACCCCACAAATCAGATTCTTTGATTTTTATTTAATTTTCCCCAATTTATTTGATTTTTCCTTTTTCCCAGCATGTTGGACTCGCAGCTTGACTTTTGGTCTGATTTTGCTCTTTGTTTTTCTTTAAACATATTTTTAATAATTATGGGGGCTGGGTGGCACCACTTTGGGCCCACCAAATCTGCCCTCTTGCTTTCCCCTACCTTTTTCACTTTATCAGTCCAATTTTCAGCCTACTGGTCCTTATCGGGCCCCGTTGGTCACAAAAGTGCCTCTTTTTGTATCTTTCTTCAACTTTCCTATTATACTTCACTGACTGACCTTACATATGCAGCTCCTCTTCTCCTTTCTAATAGGGGCCCACATTTGTCTCACTCAGTCCAAAAGGAACCCCTAACTAGTCCCTATTGGCCCATTTTCTACCAGTTAAGGGTGGAAACAAGCCAGACCAGGCCGCACCCTTAACAGGCCAGGCCTGTTATGCAAGGAAGTGGCCTGAGCCTGGCCTGTTGCCTGTTACAGGCTTATATTTTGGCCTGAGCCTAGCCTGTATATAAGCCTGGCCTAGCTTGTGGCCTCTGTAAGAGGCCTGTATTTTTAAAAATCTTGTACTTAGGCTAAGAGGCCACAGGCCTCAATGAAGAACAGGCCTAAAATAGGCTCACTGTAAACAGGCTGAATACAGGCCTCTTGTAAACAGGTTGAAAACAGGCCTATTAGAAACAAGCCGAACACAGGCCTACCTTAAACAGGCCAAAAAACAAGCCTGCTTTACAACAACATAACAGATTCTATAAAAAAAAATGAAATCAAATGGAGTAAATACCCTTTCTGGTCCCTGACAAAAAACGCGATCCCTATTTTGGTCTTTTACAAAAAAAAGGGTCATTTTTGGTCCATAAAAAGAACAAATAAGGGTCGATTGGTTGACATTTTGATCCTTCACAAATTTCAAAAAGGCCCTTTTTAGTCCATAAAACGGACGAATAAGGGTCAATTTTTTTTGTAAGGGGCCAAAATGGGGTCCATGTTTTTTGTCAGGGACCAAAAAGGGTATTTACTCAATCAAATACAACATCCAACATCCAACATACAGATTCAACATCCAACATCCCATAAATAAAGTTTACAACATTCCACCAACATCCAACATCCAACATCCAACATAAAGATTCTTCTTTTCTTACCAATGTAAAGCATCTTCCTTCAATTGCGCCAATGTAAAGCCACTGGACGTTGACATCAAATCTTCAATATAATTTCTTCTTCGGCTTCAAAGACCTTGAAAAAAAATTAATCACATATATAGATGACATTGTTTCACTTTGAAATGGAGATGACATGAAGTAGAACTGAAACATAAAAAGTAATTTAGTTTTAGTTTAACAATTCTTATATCTAAAGTCTAAACTGACAAGATCCATTTTATAGCAAGGCATATATATTGTTTATATAATACAAGTCTAACAAAACACAAATTTTCATCAGCAAAATAACAAAACAACAGCTATGGATGCTAGAGTATATTGAACAGCAGCTATGATGAGAGTTCCAAGTGAGTGTCCACGCAAGCATAATTATCAAATCCCACACAATAAGATGCTTAGATAAAATGCTGTTCAAATGTTACATAGAAAGAAAGATAGAAATGTGACTGAATGGTTGTGCAAAAAAATTAGATTCATGAATTACAACTTACAAAGCAAAGAGAGCAGACATGTAAATCAACTACACCCAATTAATTACGCAAGTACTGTTAGCTCTTGTGTTTTGATGATTAGAATTTCCAAGCTTTCGAATTAAAATAAGCAAAAAACATTTGATAAGATAATTAGACAAAGGCATTTTTCAGAAGGATACTCGAGCAGAGTATCAAGCTTGCTCGAGCAATATCAAATGCAAGGTAAAAGCAAGTACTTCATAGAAGGCTTGCTTGAGCAATATCGAGCTTTCATATTCTCTGGCGTCCTACTCGAGCATATCTCACCAGCTTGCCCGAGCATCATCAAGTGGAAGCACTATGAAGAATTTGGAGCCTTGCTCGAGCAGAAGCCTCAACGTGCTCAAGCAACATCGAGCAAAGGATCAGCAAAGCAAAGCCTATCTTGCTCGAGCATAAAGTAAAAGCATGCTCGAACATCATGCTCGAGCAGGCTTGAAAGGTTGCTTGAGCAAAGTCGAGCAACCTGTGTTCTTGCATGAGAAAAGTCCTTGCTCGAGCAAAGAGCAAAGTTCTGCTCGAGGATCACCTATTCACCCCCCTCTAGGTGATATTCCACCTTCATTTGGTATTAGAGCACTGGTTTCTCAGTTGGGCTTAACATCCCGAGAAAGATCATGGAAGGAATATTACCTGACGGTGCCACAATTAACTGACCTCCAGGATTCAACGATGAGCACTATTCCTTTTGGAAAGTAAAATTCTGAGTGTTCGTGATGGCTACCGAATATGGTCTTTGTAGAGTAATAGAAACTGGGGACTATGTACCTGTAAAGACTGAAGGAGGAATTGCTATTCCGAAGACAGAGACTGAATTTGACAAGTATGATAAGAAAAATATCACTCTCAACAGTAAGGCTATTATGATGCTTCAAAGTGCTCCTAGTCAAAAGGAGTACATTCAAATATGTAATCTGTCAACCGCGAAAGAAATGTGGAAGGCTCTGGAGATAGCATATGAAGGCACTTCTGGCATCAAAGAAAATTGTATGAATACACTAACCACCGAGTATGATTTGCTACGGATGAAGCCAGGAGAAAGCATTGCTGAGTTCCAACTTAGATACACTCATCTGACAAATCAACTGGTGACCTTGGGAAAAATATATGATCAAGGTCCTCAGGTGAGGAAAAATCTCAATATTCTGATGAAAGACTGGGAAGCTAAAGTCACCGTAAAAGAGGAGGCTCGTGGAGAATCGATGGCTTCAGTCGCTACTTTATTCGAAAGTTTGTCTGAATATGAAAGCAAATTAAGATTCAAAAAGGATCTGGATGATGTCAACAGCAGCCGTAACAAAGGAGTCGCTCTTAACGCCGTAAAAGAAAAAGAAGATAAAGATGAGGATGATGAGGACGATGATGAGATGGCTATGTTTGTGCGAAGATTCAAGAAGTTCTATAGGAAAGATCAAGGCTTCAAAAATAGATTTCAGAAGGGAAGCTCAAGTAACAGACGAGAATTAAAGGATAAAGATCAAATCATCTGTTACGAATGTGAGAAGCCGGGCCATTACAAATCAGAGTGTCCCCAACTAAAAGATAGTGATAAAGAGAAGAAGAAGAAATCATATCAATTTAAAAAGAAAGCTTACGTGTCGGCCATATGGGGAGATGGTTCTTCAGATGAAGAAAGTGAAGAAGAAAAAGAAACTGCCAATGTCTGTCTGGTAGCAGAAGAAGAACAAACTAAAAATGACAATGAGGTATATGATCCACAACCTACCTACGATGAACTATTTGGTGAATATAATGAGATACAATCTGAATTTGAAAAACTTATGAAGGAATGTATATCCCTGAAAAGAGAAAATATGGCTCTTAAATTACGTGTTGAAAATCTTACTTGTGAAAATCTTGTTTGTGATGATTGTTTGGATTTGAAGAAAAGAAATTCATATCTTACAAAATTACTTGAGAAATTCACTAAGGGTAGTGAAATGCTCAATATAATTTTGAAAGCACAAAGGTTTACGAACGATCGCTCAGGCATAGGATATAATCCAATTTTTGATAAACAGAAAGGGAAGAAGAAAATTGGTGGAAAATCCTATTTGAATTATTTTCGAAAAACAGTTCACTCTTCAAACCCATTTGCACATTGTAATTACTACAACCGAAAGGGACATAATACTTCGTGTTTTCATAAAAAGGATAGAAGAGATAAACCGATCGGTAATTATTAGTGGGTTCCCAAGGGAACCTATGTTCCTAAGGCCCAGACTAACCCTAAAGGACCCAGGAAAAGATGGGTACTTAAAGCTTGATCTCTTCTGGTCTTGTGGTGTGTTTGAGAGCATCAAGAATCAACAAGTGGTATATTGACAGTGGATGCTCCAGACATATGACGGGAGATGCAGAAAAGTTTGTTGCTATGAGATGAAAAGATGGAGGTAGAGTCAACTTTGGTGGAAATCAATCCGAGAAAATTACTGGCATTGGTGAAATCAGAACAAAGGATAGATCGCAAATTAAAGACGTCTATCTTGTGGAAGGTCTCTGCCATAATGTTCTAAGTGTAAGTCAAAGTGCTGACAAGAACAACTGGATCATCTTTGACTCAGAAGAGTGTCTCATTGTCAACAAAGATGATCTCCCAATTAATAAAGGTAAACTAAAGGTATTATTCAAAGCTCCCCGTGAAAGAAATTGTCATACCTTGGAATTACCTAAAATGAATTCTAAAAAATGTTTTGTTAGCAACTTACACGAAAGTTGGTTGTGGCTTAAGCGTTTGGCTCATGTCAACATGTATCAACTGGATAAGCTATTAAGAAAAGATTTAGTGATTGGTTTACCTAAACTTCGATTTAAAAACGATATGATTTGTGATTCATGTCAACGAGGTAAACAAACTAAATCATGTTTCAAAAATAAACCTGAAATTTTGACAAACCGACCTCTCCAATTACTCCATATGGATTTAATTGGACCCGTAAGAGTTAAAAGTCTTGGTGGTAATTTGTATACTCTGGTGATTGTTGATGATTTCTCGTGTTTTACCTGGACAATTTTCTTATCTTCTAAGGATGAAACATTTGATCTGTTTGTTGTATTTGCCAATAAGGTGCAAAACGAGAAAGGTATTTGCATTACAACTATTCGAACGGATCATGGAGGTGAATTCGAGAATCAAGCCTTCGGAGAATTTTATGATGCTCACGGAATCGATCACAATTTCTGAGCTCCAAGAACACCACAACAGAATAGTGTGGTGGAAAGGAAAAACCGTGTGCTCACTGAAATGGCTCGTGCTATGCTAAATGAAAATCAAACGTCACAAGTCTTCTGGGCAGACGCGATGAGCACAACCAGCTATATTGCCAATCGAGCATATCTCCGAAAGAAGCTCAACAAGACTCCATACGAGTTGTACAAAGGAAGAAAACCGAATTTGGCTCACCTTCATATCTTTGGCTGTAAGTGCTTCGTACATAACAATGGTAAGGATAATTTGGGAAAATTCGATCACAAATCTGATGAAGGTATATTCCTTGGATATTCAAATAGGAGTAAGGCATATAGAGTTTTTAACAAACGTACTCATATAGTGGAAGAATCAATACATGTTGTGTTCTGTGAGTCTAAGTCTGATGAACCTCTGGATGATGATGAGGAAAATATTTTCAAAAACCAATTCTTTTCGAAATCTACTCCTGCCGCCATTGAAAATTCTGAAGATGTTTTTGAAACTGATCCTCAAGATAATTTAGAAAATCTTGATCAATCTCAACCTAGAGCTTGGAAGTTCATAAGGAATCATCCTTTAGACTAAGTGATAGGTGATGTTAATCAAGGGGTGAGGACCAGAAAAAGTACTTTAAATAAAGTAACATTTTCTGCTTTCATATCTCAAATCGAACCCTCTAAGATCGATGAAGCCCTATTAGACAATGATTGGGTGATAGCGATGCAAGAGGAATTACACCAATTTGATAGAAATCAAGTTTCGGATTTGGTACCTAGGCCTAAAGACCATCCGGTCATTGGCACCAAATGGGTATTCAAAAACAAAACGTGATGAATCCGCAATCATAGTCCGTAATAAGGCTAGATTGGTCGCCAAAGGCTATAATCAGGAAAAAGGTATTGATTATGAGAGATATTTGCTCCAATGGCTAGATTGGAAGCAATACGTGTACTCTTAGCCTTTGCGTGTATCAAAGGATTCAAACTTTATCAAATGGATGTAAAAAGTGCTTTCCTAAATGATTTTATTCAGGAGGAAGTATATGTTGAACAACCTCCTGGTTTTGAAAATGAACATCATCTAGATCATGTCTATCTTCTTAAGGAAGCTTTGTATGGTCTCAAACAAGCTCCCAGAGCTTGGTATGAACGCTTAAGTAAATTTCTTTTAGATCAAGGCTTTATTAGGGGGAAAGCAGACACAATGCTTTTTATCAAAACTAATAAGCTTAACAAACTTTTAGTTGTACAAATATACGTAGATGATATAATTTTTGGTGCTACCAATGAATCTCTCTGTGAGCAGTTTTCTAAGAAAATGCAGGGGGAGTTCGAAATGTCAAAGAGAGCTTCTTATTCATTTGGAGAGAATTGGGAATGGCTAATCCCAATGAGTTATAAGCATTTTTCTCTGTTAATTATTCATTTTAATATAAGTCTACTGACTTTGGCATCGGAGTTTCTTGTTTGTGTTTATGCAGGATGCTCTGTTCATATGAGAAAGAACAGAGTCAAACAGAGAAGGTTTTGCTCAAGTATCACGATGGTCTCTACTCAAGCAACCTAAAAGAACAATTAAGCTAGAAAGGTAGGCTAAGAGGGATGCTCGAGCATATCCCTTAAATCTGCTTGAGCAACAACAAGAAGATTGAATAAGAATCAAAAAGGGAGATGCTTGCTCGAGCACACTAAAAGCTATGCTCGAGCAATAGCGAGAAAGAAGCAAGTTCAACGAAGAACGTTGCCTGAGCACAAGTGACCTTTTTGCTCAAGCAACATTGGGTGATAAATTAGTACAATATTGGGTGTTGCTCGAGCAAACCTAGAAGCCTGCTCGAGCAACAATGGAGTTCTTTTTTTGGTCAGTCTTCTTTTCAACTAATTCGCCTACCTATACTCGAGCAAGACAAGACACCTGCTCGAGTAAAGACCTCTGCTCGAGCACGCAGAAGAACCTGCTCGATAAAAGTCGGCAGTTAGGATTTTAATAGAGTCAGTCGTTTCAGTTTTAATGGACTCACATTCTTTCTCTCTAAGCTGTCGAAACCCTAGGCAACTCTTTCTCCCAAATTCCTTCAACCGTAATGTCCATTTGCAAATTGATTCCCAAAATCCACCATTACGACTGTTAGATTCATCAAAAATAATCGTTCTAACCGATTAATTTCCTCAAACCTGTTCATTTCTCTCCTATTTCAAGCCACTCTGTCGGACCCTTCATCGCTATCAGACCCTTCACCGTCATCTTCGACATTTCTCATTTTCAAATCCTCAAATGGCTGGTTTGAGTGATAAATCTACTTCTATACACTCTCCCACAAAGAAATCAAGATATTTCAAGCCTAAAGTTGCAGACCCAAAAAAATCCACAAAATTCTCCAAATCCAATTTACCGTTGAAATCGTCAAAACCAACCACCAAGTCTAAGACGGTAGAGAAGCAAAAGACGGTTGTGCAACCTCCAGCATCACCAACGACTAGGCTGAAGACTAGATCTCTTTCTACCAGGAAATCCAAACTATCAAAGTCACCGTCTCCACCTTCCTCGAAGACTATCGGCACTAAGAGAACTTTTGATGAGATTAGTTTTAAGACAAAGCAAGATCATCCTCAGATTCTCAAGCCTACTATCAATCAGAAATCTCAAGCATTCGGTAGCAAGAAAGTTTCCTTTTCTCTAGGCTCAGAGAGCAAGAAGGAGCAAGTGTCTACGAGTCGTCCTGCAGATGGTAAATTGCCAGAACCTTCACCTAACATGATTATTGGGGACACTGCTGTTGATGATTATCAGATGTTCAAGCGATACTACTTGATGAGACCTTTCTGTCCAATCGTGTATGTGGACTGGCTCACTTCAAAGACAAATGCAACTTGGACTTGACAAACCGGTTGCTTCAGTTCATGCCACTTCTCGGTATTAGTAAGTCGTTCTCTCCAGAAGTCATGCGAGTGTTTTATCACAACATGTATGTGAAAGAAAAGACCCACAAATCTTACAAAGATGTGTTGATTACCAAGGGTTTGAGATCAAGAAATCAAGCTTACTGCTTATGATCTCAACGTACTTTTAGGAATTGTGGACATTCCTGAAGATCCTCCCAAGCTCTCTCCTGTTGAGCGTCATCATATCCTCTTTTTGGATGTTCCAATAGAAGGCAAAAAGATGAACATAACTCCGGCAATGATGAAGGATGAGTACAGAGTTCTCTGGTACGTGTACAGTCGAAGTCTAGTCGAGAAAGGTCAGAGTTTCACTTACTTCATTTGAAAAGATTTTGAACGATTTGCCTCACTAGTCGCCATGGAACCACGGAATATAGGGCCCGTTTGGGAAAGCAGTGGGAAAAGTGGCTTTTGTTTCTGATGGACTTTTCTTAATGGACTTTTCTCTGATGGACTTTTTTCTGATGTGATTTGTGTTTGGGATAGTAGCAGCAGAAGTGGCTTTTGTTTGTAATGGGAACTTGTTTAGCATAGCTTAAAAAAAGTTGGATGAGATGGAAAATGACTAAAAAGGGCATAAAGCAAATTCACACACACACACATATATGTGCCCTATAAAATGTAATAATTTGGGATAAAAAATCAAAAATAAATATAAATTTACCAAATAAAATGGTAAAATTCCATTAAATAAATTACAATACAATAAAGTGCTTAATCAAATCTAGTCCTTACAAGTTCATTTCTGATTTTATCACGAAGATCATTTGATGAGGATGCTTTATCAAGTGGATCATCATTATCAAGTGGATTATTATTATCTTCATCACTCATATTTCCTTCTTCAGCTTGATCAAATTTTACATCATTCTGAGAATATCTCCGGATAAAATTATGTATCTCCATTGTTACGCAAACTATGCGGGCTTGTGTTTAAAATCTGGGTTTAATCAATTTCTTCTTCACGTCTGGGCAAATTGCACCTCACAGATCTTCTACTTAAAGGTTGATGAATTTAACCCATTTCATCACAGATATCAAATCAGCTCTCTCTTGTTTAATATTACTAGGCGTACATATTGTTGGTACCATACATCAGTTAGAAATCAATAAAAACCGATAAGCATGCCATAGCATATATAATGGAAATCAATCAAGACTCAGACTGACGTACGAAGACTAATAATACCAGCCGAGTGTTTATTTATTTATGTGGAGTCCTGATGACAATGTGGATGATGTACAAAACATATGTCAGGCAGGTGAAACAAGGGTAAAATGGTCTGAAAAAAAAATACTCCTTTTCAATGGACTTCAATGGAGTTATAAGCACCCCCATAAGTGCTTCAGAAAAAAACCCCATTACCCCAATAAGTCCATCAATTTTTTTCTCTTCCCAAACAGGCCAAAATTACTTGATGGACTTATTATCCCATTTAATGGGATAATAAGTCCATTTTGCCATTCGCCATGGAACCACGGAATATAGGCAAGTGGATTTTGGAGGAGATGATGTCATTTATCAGTGAAGCTCAAGTTCGACTTCGTGCCATAATTCCCTATCCTTCTTTGGTTTCTTGGATACTAGAGGCGAATAATATTTGGTATCTTTCGGATGATAAAGAAAAATATCCTATACTATTTGGGAGGGATCACATGACAAGTATGAGGATTTCCTTCACTGAGGCATCATTGAAGAAAGGAAAGAGCACGGCACCAGTTGAGTCCAAGCCACATGTCTCAAAGCCATCTATTTCCAAGCCACCAGTTAGAAAAAGAGTTTATTTCTAAAAGAGCCAGTGGGAGTAAGGTGAATCTCGAAGAAGTTTGAGAGTCACAAGACAATGTAGAACCATAGATGGAAACAGGAGAAGACTCACAACAAGTTGTTGAGACTACTCAAGTAACACAAGGCCCGCGAAGGTCCGATAGATCACGGTTACAGCCTCAGAGATATGGATTTCTGATAACTGGAAGTCATGATGTTTTGCTCATTGAGCAGAATGAGCCAACGACCTATCGAGACGCTGTAGTGGGACCAAACTCCGAAAAATGGCTTAATGCCATGAAGTCTGAAATGCAATCTATGTACGACAATAAGGTATGGACCTTGGTCAATCCACCTGAGGGTGTAAAAACCGTTGGGTGCAAGTGGGCTTTCAAAGAGAAAACTGACATGGATAGCAAAGTAAATGTCTTCAAGGCACAACTGGTTGGAAAAGGATTCACTCAAACTCATGGTGTAGACTATGATGAAACCTTTTCCCCAGTTGCAATGGCCAAATCAATCAGAATCCTTCTTGCCATTGCATCATATTATGAATATGAGATATGGCAGATGGACGTCAAAACAACCTACCTTAACTGAAAGCTTCTTAAGGATGTGTACATGACACAACCTGAAGGTTTTGTGCGTCCAGAGGACACTGGTAAAGTTTGCAAGCTTCAAAGATCCTTTTGTGGATTGAAGCAAGCATCTCGGAGTTGGAATCATCGTTTTGATGAAGTAGTCAAAGAATTTGGATTCATTCAAAATATGGATGAACTTTGTGTTTACAATAAGGTTAGTGGGAGCACAGTTGTATTTCTAGTGCTTTATGTTGATGACATCGTACTCATTGGGAATGACATTCCTACCTTGCAGAGTGTCAAGTCTTGGTTAGTAAAGTCTTTCTCAATGAAAGTTTTAAGAGAAGCCACTTATATCCTTGGGATTAGGATCTATAGAGATAGATCCAAGAGGCTGATAGGCCTAAGTCAGAGCACATACATAGACAAGATACTGCATAGGTTCAGTATGTAGGATTCTAAAAGGGGTAACATGCCCATGTCTCATGGCATCCATCTCAGTAAGGATCTGTGTCCTAGTACACAAGATCAAAGAGACCGTATGAGTAAGATTCTATATGCCTCCGCCATTGGTTCTATCATGTATGCCATGTTATGTACTCGACCGGATGTGTCATTTGCCTTGAGTATGACCAGCAGATATCAACAAGATCCCGGTGAGGGTCACCGGACTGCTGTCAAGAATATCCTTAAATACTTAAGAAGGACTAAGGACTTATTTTGGTGTATGGTGGCTTGGAGGATGAGCTCTGTGTAACTGGTTACATAGATGCGAGTTTCCAAAATGACCAAGATGATTCAAGATCGCAATCAGGATATGTATTCCTGTTGAATGGTGGTGCAGTAAGCTAGAAGAGCTCTAAGCAGAGCACTGTAGCTTATTCTACAATAGAAGCTGAGTATATAGCAGCATAGGATGCAGCAAAGGAGGCCTTTTGGATTATAAAGTTCATTTATGAACTTGGGGTGGTTCCAACCATTTCAAATCCAATAGACTTGTTCTGTGACAATAGCCACGCTATTGCACGAACCAAGGAGCCTAGGTCACATTAAAGGACCAAGCATGTACTCAGGAAATTTCATCTTATCTGAGAAATCAGAGATAAAGGTGATATGAAAGTATGCAAAGTACCAGGAGAATACAATGTAGTTGATCCTCTTACTAAGCCGCTTGCACAAGCAAAACATGAGCGTCATGTTAGGGCAATGAGAATTAGAGTAATTAATGATTGCGCCTAGTGCAAGTGAGAGTCTGTTGGAAATTATGCCCTAGGGGCAAGTCATTGTTCTCCATTAAGTTATCAATTCGTTCGCATGTTTATGGTGATAACTGTATCCTAGGATATATCTTATAGATTATCCTAAATGTCCCTGGTCGGTCATCTACGCGGGAGTGAAGATAAGTTAAGACCAGTATGACTTTGATGAGGTATGGAGATACGAATCCAAGTCATGGGCACTTGTAAGAATACAAGGTGCTGGACTGACCCACTATGAGAAAGCTGCATGGATTAAGTCATAAGCTTATCTCATGTATAACCGCGTCACAACGCCCTATAACCTAAGATAATCATGGATTCCTACATGATGAGTCACTGGTCTTTGACCTAGTCAAAAGTCACCTTTGACCGGGTGATGATAAAGGCTGGGATCGGGATCACTGGTTTTCATGCGAAGGAATGTGAATGGTTAAGATGGAATTTGTCCCTCACATTTGTAGAGAGATAATACTGGGCCCCTCGATGAGTGAGTCTAAGAAATGTATGGCCATACTATGATGGAAAAGAGTTTCCATTTCACTTATTAGACTGCTCAAGAATCGAGAAAGTAATGGTCAAGAAAAGGAAGTTGACGTTATCCATGCCTCATCCTTGACCGAATTATCGCGTGACAAAAGGGACGTGACATAGTTGTACGATAGGTAGTATCGTGTCATCGATCCCCATGTGAATTGGGTAGTCGCAATGTCTTGCTAGAGGCCGCTTGCAACTTGTGGGCTGATACAGTCTTGACCCACTGCCAATCTCATATGGGCCTGCAGGGTCGCATACAAGAATAATCCAACATGGGTAAAAGTGTCTAGATTCATTGAATCTCAGATTAATCTGAGATTAAATGAATACTGAATTTAATCTAGGATAAATATATGTATATATATGTATATATATATATATATATATATATATATATATATTAAATTCGAAAATAATATAATAATATTATTTAATGGAGATTATAATATTATTATATGATATTTGTTTTATATTTAATTTATCGGATAAATTAAATATCTAAAACAAATAGAGATATTATATCTCATTTGATTTTCGAATAAAGATATCATTATCTATTTAATTTAAATTGAGATATTGTATCTCAGATTTAATTAAATAGATAGATATCATTTCTCGGATTTAATTTATAGAGATAAATTAAATCAGAAGGCTTTTAATTTGAATTAAATAAATACATTAGATTAAATCTATCAGATAGATTTGATTAATATTTTTTTAATCAAAATTCAAAATTCAAAATTAATGTGGATTAATTTTGAATATAATACGCCAATGGGTTTAGAAAAACCTACTGGACTTTTAGTCGAGCGTATTAGAAAGCCGCGAGAAACCCTAGAGCGAAAAGAGAGAGACGCACAGTTCGAGGCGCTAGCACGCTGCCGCGTCCGTGTTCGGAGATTGTTCGTGTGGATACCGGTAGAGGAAGCCGATTCTAAGAGTCGACTTCTGCTGATCGAGAAGGTTGCCCACTAGTTCAAATAGAACGGGACACGGACGAATTCACTACAATTTGAATTTTCTTGATCGCCATGAGAAAATGTGCGCAAAGGGTTTGTGTAGATTCTTGAGCTACTAGTTCGCTAAAATCAAAGGAAAACCTCCGGCTCCAGATGATTTCGAGTTCTCTATAAGGTATGATTCGGGTTCCCTAACCTTGATTTAAACGCATCTGAGTGATCCTCGGGATGGGATTCATAGAAAATTTTAATCCGCTGCGTGTACGGATCCCAACATCGTTCTCTTTGAACTGGTGGGCTACCTTCTCGATCAGCAGAAGACGACTCTTAGAATCGGCTTCCTCTACCGGTATCCACACGAACAATCTCCGAACACGAACGTGGCAGCGTGCTAGCGCCTCTTGTGCGTCTCTCTCAATTTTTCACTTTAGGGTTTCTCGCGGCTTTCTAATACGCTCGACTAAAAGTCCCGTAGGTTTTTCTAAACCCGATAGGCGTATTATATAATCAAAATTAATCCTCATTAATTTTGAAATTCGAATTTTGAATCTGGATAATATATTAATTAAATCTATCTAATAGATCTAATCTAATATATTTATTTAATCTTAATTAAAACCAGATCTGAAATTCGAATCTTGAATTTAGATTAAATCTAAATTAAAAGCCTTCTAATTTAATTTATCTCTATAAATTAAATCCGAGAAATGATATCTATTTATTTAATTAAATATGAGATACAATATCTCAATTTAAATCAAATAGATAATGATATCTTTATTCGAAAATTAAATGAGATATAATATCTCTATTTGTTTTAGATATTTAATTTATCCGATAAATTAAATATAAAACCAATATCATATAATAATATTATAATCTCCATTAAATAATATTATTATATTATTTTCGAATTTAATACATACACACACACACACACACACATATATATATATATATATATTTATATTTATATTTATCCTAGATTAAATTCAGTATTCATTTAATCTTAGATTAATCTGAGATTCAATGAATCTGGAGACTTTTACCCGTGTTGGATTATTCTTGTGTGCGACCCTGCAGGCCCATATGAGATTGACAGTGGGCCAAGACCGTATCAGCCCACAAGTCGCAAGCAGCCTCTAACAAGACATTGCGACTACCCAATTCACATGGGGATCGATGACACGATACAACCTATCGTATAACCATGTCACGTCCCTTTTGTCACGCGATAATTTGGTCAAGGATGAGGCATGGATAATGTCAACTTTCTGTTCTTGACCACTACTTTCTCGATTCTCAAGTAGTCTAATAAGTGGAATGGAAACTCCTTTCCACCACAGTATGACCATACATTTCTTAGACTCACTCATCGAGGGGCCCAGTATTATCTCTCTACAAATGTGAGGGACAAATTCCATCTTGACCATTCACATTCCTCCGCATGAAAACCACTGATCCCGATCCCAGCCTTTACCATCACCCGGTCAAAGGTGACTTTTGACTAGGTCAAAAGTCAGTGACTCATCATGTAGGAATCCATGATGATCTCAGGTCATAGGGCGTTGTGACGCGGTTATACATGAGATAAGCTTATGACTTAATCCATGCAGCTTTCTCATAGTGGGTCGGTCCAGCACGTTGTACTCCTACAAGTGCCCATGACTTTGATTCGTATCTCCATACAGCATCAAAGTCATACTGCTCTTGTTTCATCTTCGCTCCCGCGTAGATGACCGACCAGGGACATTTAGGATAATCTATAAGATATATCCAGGGATATAGTTATCACCATAAACATGCGTATGAAATGATAACTTAATGGAGAACAATGACTTGCTCCTAGGGCATAATTTCCAACACCACCTACCGAAACATTGTGCAATCAATTCGATTTCATTTCTATTTGCTGTTTCAATTGTTCCATTAACTGTACTTCAGTGTTCATAATTTTATCAACTCGTGAGGAGTATTTAAACACTTATTTTCATTCTTAGTTGGATCTTAAGGTTGTGGAACCTTAAGAGAGGGTGTATCAATTACAACTTGTAAGGGGGAGTGGAGTCTGAGAGTGAGAGGACCATCCTTCATTTACATAGTGTGTAATTGTCTTGAAAGATAGTGAAATCCCAGGTGTTCTGGGGATTGGACGTAGGTCAGTGATTTTAGACCAAACTAGTATAAACCTCTCGTGTTCATTTTATTATTCTTTCATTTCTCTAGTTTTTGTTCCGGTTGCCTTCGTGAGAATCTCATAAAAAGAATTCGAGGATCACCTATTCACCCCCTCTAGGTGATATTCCACCTTCAAGTACTTGATACCTAAACCATGCCTATGCCAAAATTCCAAGAATAAATTTTTAATTGTAGAAGAAAGAACATCAAAGACTTGAAAATCTTGGCAAAGTATAAAGAAGCGTTATCAAGAATTTTCCAAACTTAATGCTTATTAGGGTACTTGTTGCCATAGTCTACTTCTTTAGCATAAACCAAAATATTATTTATTCTCGATGAAATTCCATAAATACAGAAGAAAAAGAAGAATTTCATCATAGAAATTATTCGAAAAAGAATCCACCCCTAACCAGACCGTGGTCGAGAATAGGCCAAGAATGAGATCCTGAGAGGTGTGACGGTTGTCAACAACAAGCCGAGAGTGAGATCTTAATAGGTGCACTGCCGTCAAGAACTCACTGTGTGCTGTAGCTGTGCTCATTGACGAGGCGACTCGACGGGCTAAGGCCTGAGATCCTGAGAGGTGCGACGGCCGACGGTGAGCACGGTGAGGTCGAGATTTGGATCGTTTAGGGAATTAGGGTTTTTTTTTTTCAGAGAATCTTTCGGGGTCGAGGTAATGGAGACGAGAGCAAATGTAAATTTGAATGAATTTTTTTTATAAATCACTGGGCTTATTTTGAGGCAGACATAAAATATATATACACAATTACACTTTTACCCTCCTCTTAACAGGCCGGCCTGACAGGCTTTACAGGCCTATTCAGAGGCCTAGGCTTGGCCTGTTAAGACAAATAGACCTTAAATTAGGCCTTGGCCTGGCCTTTTAGCCTGTAGGCCAGGGCTGACCAGGGTTTTAATAGGCCAGGCCACAAGCCCCTAGCCTATTTCCACCCCTACTACCAGTCAATTACCTGTGGGATTCGCATTTTGCGTTTGGGCCTGAGTATGGGTAAAATCACCTGACTTTTCCTTCTCTCTCATGGTGGACGGAATTAAATGCTTAAGGGGTAAGGATTTGACTATTTTGCCCTTGTAATCATTACTTACTGTTAGCTTTTTAATCTCGTAGTGACACATGTCCTCAGGTAATTATTACAGCTGACTTTTCATTCTTATCTCTTCAAAAACGCAGGAAATCCTTACCTGAGACAAGGCGGACCAGGGTTGAGATCGAAGAAATCCGAGAGAATTGTAGAATCGACACATGGGAGACAAAGAGGGAAATGGTTTTAGGGGGGAAAAAAGTAACTAGGGCATCTAATAACTAGGCTTAGACTCCAAAAAGTGTATACTATGGAGTTTAATAATTAGAGTTAGACTCCAAAAGGGTAATTTTCTCACGGCCTAAGGAATCTAATTCTAAAACTTAGACTCCAAATGTATACCTAGGGAGTCTAATTTTTAGACTTAGACTCCAAATGGTTTGCTTTTTCCGACCTAAGGAGTCTAATTTTTAGACTTAGACTCCTTTTCGCTTGCTTTTGGCATCTAAGAAATAAAATTAGACTCCAAAAGTTACTTGCTAATTACAAAAATGCCACCGCGTTTTGTTTTACTTCCTTTTTTAATAATAGGACTCCAATCAGGGACGTTAAATCCGATTTCTGTAGTAGTGCAAGAAATGTCGTGTGCACACTTATTTTTGCACATTTTTACTTAGCTAATTGTCATATATCTTAGGACATAGCTAAATGGCATTTTTACCAACTGGTTAACACTGTATAGGTCCTCTATGCCTCTTTTCCATTGGCACTTTTAATTTTCATGGTTTATACATACTAGGTCTACTGACCTGTATAGCCGAGTTCCTTAATCCTTAAAAGGCTTCATATCTCTCGACATTCTTGCGACTCTTCCCGAACCGGGCTTAGTCGTCTGCCTACTTTAGGCTTATTCTCAATTCTCAGGGTCCAAAGTTCAGGATATTACACATCACAACTCCTAACCTAATGCCTCCTCATCTGCCTTCAAAAAATGCCTCACTTTCGACCTATTTCACCCTGTCTCTTAATCCTTTGCAACCTTAATCACCCATTTTAATTTTCCCTTATAAAGACCAAATCTCACACTTCAAGCTGCTTTACACCACTAAACCCCACGCTCTAGCAATTTCCTTGGAGTTTTCTCTGTAGAACCCTTGTCCATTTGCCCTATTCAATAATGGTTTGTACCAAGCAAGTATGCCATAAGACCTCTTCTGTGACCAAAGCCAGCCCTCCAATGTTTAGCTTCAGAGAGGTCGAATTGAGTCCTAATGACTGATAAAAATTTAGTCCTGCAATGAGGGTTTGATATAGATTTGATCGATCAGGGTGCATACCTACATATGTGATAAAAGTGATCCATGACCACAAATGGGAGAAATTCTGCTAAATTCTGACTAAAGCCGTTACCTCTCTGGTCCGAGCATTCTGTGTGAACTACGTGGGGGTTCGCCGTACTTTAGGAGATCCACAGAAAGTCTATCCCTATGGGACTATAGGACATTAAGGAGATTTATGGCCTGCAACCAACTAACGATAAATACTCTGCCCTACTCATGCGAGGCGATAACTGAGAGTTGCATGATCACGTCATCACCATGCTCTGCACCCCTAGAACCACATGGCATACCTCGAAGGAAGGATCTTATTGTTGGAAATTATGCCGTAGGAGCATATTATTGTACTTTAAACATTTATGTTATTTAAAGTATTTCTCTGTTAAGTTATCATATCATTTGCATGTTTTTAATGATAACTGTATCCTTGGATATATCATAAAGATTATCCTAAATGTCTCTTGTTGGTCATCTACACGAGAGCGACGATGAAATAAGACCAGTATGACTTTGATAAGGTATGAAGAAATGAATCAAAGTCATGGGCACTTGTAATAGTACAAGGTGCTGGACCGACCCACTATGAGAAAGCTGCATGGATTAAGTCATAAGCTTATCTCATATATAACTGCGTCACAATGCCCTTTGACTTGAGATCATCATGGATTCCTACATGAGAGTCGCTGATCTTTGACCTAGTCAAAAGTCACCTTTGACAGGGTGATGATAAAGGCTTCGATCGGGATAAGTGGTTTTCATGCAGAGGAATGTGAATGGTCAGGATGGAATTTGTCCCTCACATTTGTAGAGAGATAATATCGGGCCCCTTGATGAGTGAGTCTAAAAAATGTATGGCCATACTACGATGGAAAATAGTTTCCATTTCAATTGTTAGACTATCCGAGAATCGAGAAAGTAATGGTCAAGAACAGGAGGTTGACATTATCCATGCCTCATCCTTGACCAAATTATCACGTGACAAAAGGGACGTGACATGGTTGTATGATAGATTGTCGAAAATGGAGCTGGATACCCAAGAGGGGGGTGAATTGGGTATCTTTAAAATTTTTGTAGTATGCTCTGTTTTAAGCTAGAGAAAACAGGGTATATCAGAGGAAGGGAAGAAAAGCTTGCACAAGAGAATTTATCCTGGTTCGGTCTTATCAACTTGACCTACATCCAGTCCCCAGACACTCTGGGATTTTCCACTATTTCGATTGATTACACACTCTGCACTCAAGAGTAGTTCTCTCACTAGAACTCACTCCCCCTTACAAGTGTTAATCAATGAACCCAACCACCAAGTCCCCTGACTTGTGGTTCTTTACAATCAATAATCAATGAACAATTAAAACTCTCACAAAGAGTAGATAATGATAATCACTGAAGCTCTCAATATTAAAAGACAATTTACGACAGAAAACAGAAAGTAGGTGAGACTATTGAATGCTTGTGTGTTTTCTGATGTTCTCTCTTGGTTGTTGAGAAGCCTTGAATACACTCTATTTATACTTAGAGAGCATTAATTGACCGTTGTAGGATGAATCAAACCGTTGTAGGTGATTAATGATAACTTTGGTCAACTTCTCTATCTAATATCCACTTAATCCAGATGTATAATTGATCTAAGGTGGCTCTCTGTGGGTTTGCCCGTTGGAGAAGAGTTTTCTTGATGTAGTAATCATTCTCTACCGTTGTGAAGGCGTGCTCAGGTTACAAAAGGAGGCTAATTTTCTGAAGCGCATTAAATGCTCTGAACACTTTATGCTTTTTGCCTTTGACCTTCATTAATCTTCTTCTAAGTCAACTGAAACTCACATAGCAAAGTGGTTAAACATAGCTAAGAACATATAAGAATGATTAATGCAAGTATATAGATCGAATGAATGTGTTTCACAAATTCGTGTGATTTGAAAATCAGTTTCAGTGCCCAATACTCGAGTATGTTCTTCAATACTCGAGTATGTCACTGTGTACTTGAGTCAATACTTGAGTATCCAAACTGATACTCGAGTATGCTTCTTCCAGAGGCAAATCATCGTGACTTGAACTTGAAAGCCAATGTCAATACTCGAGTATGTAAGTCTATACTCGAGTTTTGAACTGTTTAATGTGAAAACTTGTTTAAGTTCAAAACCTCTATACTTGAGTATTCATTCCAATACTTGAGTATTCAAATTATTGACAAATGGATAACCTCTCTGTATGGCCAATACTCGAGTTTGCAGACCAATACTCGAGTATTGATTTAATTTCAAAATTTGTGAAGTTTTTCCATGTCAATACTTGAGTATCCAAATGAATACTTGAGTATTCATAAACAGATGTTTAGTTGAAAAACTTTGTAAGAGCCCAATACTCGAGTATTTAAAACCTATACTCGAGTTTCCAACAGTTATAAAAGTTTGAAGGCTCTCTGTAAGGCCAATACTCGAGTATACAAGTCCCATACTCGAGTATTCACTTAAGGTGAATACTTGTTTGCTCTCTGTAAGTCCAATACTTGAGTATAGCTTCCTATACTTCAGTATTGACTTAGCTTGAAAAACTTGAATACTCTCTGGAAGTCCAATACTCGAGTATGCAAGTCCTATACTCGAGTATACACTTAAGTTCAAAACTTGATTGCTCTTTGTGACTTCAATATTCGAGTATTGCTTCCAATACTTGAGTATTGCTTTGTAAAATGCATTTGAGCAATCCACTGTCAACTCAATACAGATTTGGAAACTTCAAAACATGTTTACAATTGTTGATTATCATCAAAACACATAGAGAACTAACATTCTCCCCCTTTTTGATGATGACAACACTTGTAAACTAACTCTTTAAAGAATTTGAGAGAATGTTTGCTATTGAAATGAAATTTTTAAATATTAGTTCAAAGAGTTCAAGAAATTGTTCAGGTGGATTTCCTAAACCATATGTGCAATTATAGACTTCAAAAAGCTCAGAGATTAGCAACAAAAAGCATTTAAGTTAATGAGCCAAATAAGAAACAAGTTCATTGATTATTGATAACACATGTACATTCATTACTGATATCAGATAAAACACTTGAAATTCATACACATCATATTGATTACATACTGATATCAAAACACAATACAAGAAAACATATCCAAAACACACACTATACACCTAAAACTCAAATTCTCCTAAACTCTAAGCATCCTTCTCTTCTTCTCCCCCTTTGGCATCGTCAAAATGGGGAGGATCAGTGGAAGGAGAAAGATGGAAGGGCTCAGTAGTAGGAGTCTCTGGAGATGGAAGAGGAAGTGGTAGGATTTCAGAACGAGGAGTAGTGGATGAAGGGAGCACAATGGTAGCTGGTGTGGAGGGCGAAGAGAGAACAACAGTGGCTGGTGTGGAAGTGGATGCGGGAGAGGATGATGTGTGTGGTGGACTAGGGAATGCAAAAGATGGAGATGATGGCTGGGCCTCAGGTATGGTGGTGGATGAAGTAGGGGCAGTGGTAAAGCCAAAAGTGGAAGAGGAGGATCCGATGTCGAAATGCTTGATCACTTTGTCAATGTTATCCCGTGTGACAGCAATAGTGATCATGGCAGTGGACAAACGGGCATCCAAGTCAATCAGCTGATCAAATATCTCTTCATGCTTCTTCTCAGTCTGATCCTTGAGCTGTGTCAACTGAGTCCTCATCTCTTCCTGAGCTGCAACCACCTCATTCAGCCCGATCCTGATATCAGCACCCAACTTGCTAATCTCAAACTGCATTCGTACAAAGAGAGAGGCAATGGCAGCATCAACTATCTCCTTGACTCTCAAGTCAAAATCCGGTGTAGGAGGAGGTGGAGCGGACTGAGCCTCATGAGCAACGGACTAAGACGCTCTGGCTTGGGATCTTGGAGGAGCTCTGGATTGCCCGGATCCCTCAGCCTCAAAGGTGATCTTCATAAAATTGAACTGAGACTTGCCAAAGGCCGGAATGTACTTCATGCTTTCCGGAGGCCCTACATACCAAATCCTGTGGTAGAATAGGATCAATGACACGAGCGAAGAGAATGGTATGTGCGAAGTCTTTCGGGAGGCAAAATTGAACTGGCTCATCTCCTTGAAGATCCAATGCCCAATGTTCAGAGGGTGCCTCTTGACAAAAGCAGTGAAGAGGCTGTAGTCCCTCTGAGTAAGATGAGTGAAGCTTCCTCCTTTCTGAACGAAATTCCTCGAATAGATATACCATATGACTCTGTTGAGCGGGGACATATCAACGGGCTTGAAGGATAGGTGGTGTCTCTGATCTTCAGGGAACTCTTTGTTGGGAACCAGAGTAGAGAACACGTCCTTGTTAGTTCTCATAAGGTTTTGATGATGATTGAACAAATTGGAAATCATTGGAAGATGAAGATATGAGTTTTTAAAAGAGAAAAACAGTTGATCATTTTTAAACATAGCAACACTCTAGTGTTGAGTTCCAGAACTCGAGTGTTGGACATTGGCAAGATGTTTTAGAAAGCATCACCGCCAGTGTTCTAGCAAAACTGCCAGTTTTGAACTTATGAAAAGTTCAAAACTCGGGTGTTGAGTTTTCAACACTCGAGTGTTGGCCTGGCAGCGAGATATCAAGTTTTTCAAAACCCCAACACCTCAAGTGTTAGTCTAACACTGCAGTTTTGAGTCTTTTACTTTTTCAAAGAAAGATCAAAACTCGAGTGTTGGAAACCAAAACTCCAGTGTTGAAGAGACAGAGAGCAACCCATGGTTTTCAAAGTTTCAACACCGCCAGTGTTGCTCCATCACTGCCAGTGTTCAACTGAACCTGAGTTTTCAATATAAGTGAAAACTCGAGTGTTGCATACCAACACTCAAGTGTTGACAAGGCAGAGAGCCTTTAAAATTCATCCAGTTGAAAACCGCCAGTGATGACTCAAAACTACAGTTTTGGAGTTTGAAACTTTTTATCAAAGTTTCAACACTCGAGTGTTAAGAAGAAAAACTTGAGTATTGACCAGACAAAGAGCATTGATTTTTTTTAAGGATCAACACTGCCAGTGTTGTTTTTGAACACTGCCAGTTATGAAGTTAGCACAGTTCATAACTTGAGTGTTGAGAAGAAAAACTCGAGTGTTGGACATTTTAACTGAAAAACGCTTTTCGCTTAAACTTGCCAAAATTATCTTAATCTTTGATCTTTTAAGATACCCATTGTTTATTTACTTCAAATAAATCATTTATGTATATTCCTGAACTGTTCTAATGAGTGTATTCATGAGATTACAGGAAATTTATACATTTGAATTAAGAATCAAAGAAACAGAGCCACTTTAGGAAATTTGCTGAAATGATGGAGAAACATAACTCTGGATCACTAGCCGTTAAACAAGATCAAATAGCCATTGCAGAAGATCAATTGACCATTATGAAATCATCCCCAACGGTCTTCTAACGTTCACAAGCCTCAAGATATTATAAATAGCTAAGGATTTCAACCTGGAAGATACAGAACTATCATATATACATTCTTGCTTGAAAACTCAAGAAAGGTCCAGCTCTTTCGGTATTATTGTACCTCAGTGATTATCAGAATTCACTCTTAGAGAGAGATTTCATTGTTGTAATCCATTTTCTGTAAGGAATCTCAAAGTAGAGGGACTTTGAGATTGGGATTGTACAATTACATCTTGTAAGGGGGAGCGAGTTCAAGATTGTGAATCCTCCTTCGTTTGCTGAAGGTGTAATTAAGAAGTTAGTGGAAAACCCAGAAGATCTGGGGACTGGACGTAGGTCATCTGTTAAGACCGAACCAGGATAATTGCTCTGTGTTCTCCTATTCTTTTTTTTATACTCTTTTCATTCAGTTGTCTTTCTTCAAACTTTATTTTGAAACTGAGCTTGTTTGAAAAGAATTTTAGAAATCCCCAATTCACCCCCCCTCTTGGTGATTTAGCTGTGCTTTCATTTGGTATCAGAGCAAGGTCTTTTCTAAAGAGCTTAACAACTCGAGAAGGATCACAATGGAGGGAATTTTGCCCGATGGAGCCTCTATCAATCGTCCCCCAGGTTTTAATGGTGAGCATTATTCTTTTTGGAAAGCTAAATTCAGAGTCTTTGTTATGGCTACAGAATATGGCTTATGGAAAGTGTTCGAAAGAGGAGACTATGCTCCAACAATTGAAAGGGAAGGCATCAGGATTCCAAAACCTGAAGAGAACTATGATGAGAATGATAGAAGAAACATCACTCTCAATAGTAAAGCCATACTCATGTTACAAAGCGCCTTAAGTCAACAAGAATACTTCCGCATATGTACTCTGAGCTCAGCTAAAGCCATGTGGGATGCTTTGGAGATTGCACACGAAGGGACAACTGGGGTGAAACAGAATAGAATCAACACCCTCATGACAGAATATGATCTCCTTCGCATGAAACAAGGAGAAACCATTGGTGAGTTTCAATTAAGATTTACTCATTTGATTAACCAACTTGCTTCTTTAGGAAAAGTGTATGAACAATCTGTACAAGTAAGAAAGATCCTAAATATCCTCAACAAAGAATGGGAGGCAAAGGTCACTGCCATTGAAGAAGCACGTGGTGAATCAATGACATCTGTAGCAGCACTCTTTGGAAGTCTCTCTGAATATGAGGCTAAACTGAAATTCAAAAAGGGACTTGAAGAAGTGCATGGTAAAAGCAAAAGTATAGCTCTCAAAACCTTAAAAGAATCCAAATCTGATGATGATGAAGAAGATGAGGATAATGATGAAGAGATGAGTCTGATGGTCAGAAAATTCAAGAAATTTTTCAAAAGAGACAAGCCAACAAAAGATTTCACAAAGGTAGCTCAAACACTGAAACAAAGAAATCCATCACATGCTACGAATGTGGACAACCTGGACACTTCAAATCTGATTGCCCACAGCTCAAGAATAAAGAGAAGAAATTTAACAAGTTCAAAAGAAGAGCTTATGTGTCAGGTATATGGGGAGATAGCTCATCCGATGATGATGAGGAAGAAGAAAAATCCAACATTTGTCTTGTAGCCCAAGAAGGGTCAGATGATGAAGAGGTAAATGCTTCTAATTCTTTCTATGATGAACTATCTTCTGAGTATAATTTGCTTTTTATTGAGTTTAGAAAAATAGCCAAAGAACTTTCATCTGCAAAGAAAAAGATCAAACTCTTAGAAAAACAAATTCAAAATAATGAAAATATTTCTGAAAAAGTTTTTGAAAGGAATCTTGAAAAGAATTGTGAAAATTGCTGTGCTTTAGAAAAGAAAAACCTGTTTCTTACCAAAACTCTTGAAAAATTCACAAATGGTAGTGAAATGCTAAATGTTATCCTGAAACAACAAAGATTTACAAATGATAGATCAGGAATAGGGTATAAACCAGATTTTGATAAACAAAAAGGAAGGAAGAAATTAGGACATAAATCCTACATGAACTTTTTCCAAAAATCTGTGCATTCATCCAATCCCTTTGCCCACTGTGACTATTGCAATAGAAAAGGACATACTACTTCTTCTTGTTTTCATAAAAAGGAAGGTAAGAGCAAGCCTGTAGGTAACTATAAATGGGTGCCAAAAGGATCCTATAAGGATCCTAAGACACAAACTAACCCCAGAGGACCCAAGAAAAAGTGGGTACCTAAGACTTGATACTTTATGTTTTGCAGGTTTGTCTTAGAGCATCAAAATCCAACAAGTGGTTCATTGATAGTGGGTGCTCAAGACATATGACAGGGGATCAATCAAAGTTTGTAACAATTAAAACTAAGGATGGAGGCAAGGTAACATTCGGTGGAAATCAAACCGGCAAGATTGCAGCAATTGGAGACATTGGAAATTCCGATGGACCAAAAATTAAAGACGTATACCTTGTTGAAGGATTATGTCATAATCTTCTGAGCGTAAGTCAAAGCACAGATAAAGGTAACTTAGTTATCTTTAATTCAGAAGAATGTTTAATTGTTAGCAGTAATATACTTCCCCTAGAAGAGATTAAGTCTAAAGCATTGTTCAGAGCACCTAGAGAAGGTAATTGCTATTCACTTAATCTTTCTAACGATGATATCTCAGAGAAATGCTTTATAAGTAAATCAGATGAAACTTGGCTATGGCATAAAAGATTAGCTCATGTGAATATGGTTCAACTTGACAAATTAGTTAAGAAAGAGTTGGTTTTTGGCATTCCTAAACTATCTTTCAAAAACGACATGATTTGTGACTCTTGTCAAAAAGGTAAACAAACCAAGTCGTCTTTTAAATCCAAAAATGAAATATCAACTCAAAAACCTCTTCAATTACTTCACATGGATTTAATTGGACCTGCTAGAGTTAGAAGTCTAGGAGGTAATTTATATACCTTAGTTATAGTTGATGATTTTTCCAGATTCACATGGACCATATTTTTATGTTCTAAAGATGAAACATTTGATCAATTTGCTGTTTTTGTCAAAAAGGTCCAGAACGAGAAAGGTCTTTTTATTTCAGGTATTAGAACTGATCATGGAGGAGAATTTGACAATCAAGCCTTTGCTAACTTCTGTGAAAGCATAGGAATTGATCACAACTTTTCAGCGCCAAGGACTCCTCAACAAAATGGTGTAGTTGAAAGAAAGAATAGAATCCTCACTGAGATGGCAAGAGCAATGTTGAATGAAAACAAAACATCTCAAGCATTCTGGGCTGATGCAATGTCAACAGCATGCTACATATCAAATAGGGCGTATGTACGGAAGAAACTAAACAAAACTCCTTATGAGCTGTACAAAGGAAGAAAGCCCAACTTAGCACATCTACATGTATTTGGATGTAAGTGTTTCATCCACAACAATGGTAAGGATAACTTGGGTAAGTTTGATGCCAAGGCAGATGAAGGTATTTTTCTGGGATATTCTAATAGAAGTAGAGCTTATAGAGTATTTAACATCCGAACACGTTGTGTAGAAGAATCTGTGCATGTGGTATTTTGTGACTCTTCTTCTAACAAGCCTTTGAATGATGATGATGATGAAATGATCTTGAAAAATCAAACTCAAAATTCTGAAAACAAACATCTTCTAAAACCTCCCTCTAATACAGAAGAACAAGATGTTTTTGAAACAGATCCTCAAAATCATTTTGAAAATCCTGAACCGTCACAACCTAAAGCTTGGAAATATAACAAAAGTCATCCTTTAGACCAAGTGATAGGTGATGTTAATCAAGGTGTTAAAACCAGAAAAAGCACCTTAAATGAAGTTACATTTTCTGCTTTTATATCCAACATTGAACCTTCTAAAATTGATGAAGCACTTTCTGACAATGATTGGGTAATTGCAATGCAAGAAGAATTACACCAATTTGAAAGAAATCAAGTTTGGGATTTGGTACCTAGGCCTAAAGACCATCCGGTCATTGGCACCAAATGGGTATTCAAAAACAAACGTGATGAATCTGCAATCATAGTCAGAAATAAGGCAAGACTAGTTGCCAAAGGATACAATCAAGAAGAAGGAATTGATTATGAAGAAACTTATGCTCCAGTGGCAAGATTGGAAGCCATAAGGGTTCTTCTAGCTTTTGCTTGTGTTAAAGGAATAAAACTCTTTCAAATGGATGTTAAAAGTGCCTTTTTAAATGGTTTCATACAAGAAGAAGTTTATGTTGAACAACCACCTGGTTTTCAAAATGAAAAATTTCCAGATCATGTTTATCATCTCAAGAAAGCTTTATATGGCCTTAAACAAGCTCCTAGAGCTTGGTATGAACGCCTAAGTAAATTTCTTCTTGATCAAGGCTTTGTTAGAAGAAAAGCTGACACTACTTTATTCATTAGAATTAATAAATTGAATGAAATTTTAGTTGTACAAATATATGTTGATGATATTATATTTGGTGCTTCTAATGATTACTTGTGTGAAGATTTTGCAAAGAAAATGCAGGGAGAATTTGAGATGTCTACGATGGGAGAATTCAACTACTTCCTTGGTTTACAAATTAAGCAAAAGAAAGATGGTATCTTCATATCACAAGCCAAGTACTTGAATGATCTCTTAAAAAAGTTTGGAATGGATCAATGTAATGGTGCTGACACTCCTATGAGTTCAACTACTTCATTGGATGCAGATGAGGAAGGAAAGGATTTTAATATTACAAAATATAGAGGGATGATTGGTTCTTTACTCTACCTTACAGCAAGTCGCTCGGACATCCAATTCAGTGTTGGAATGTGTGCAAGGTTTCAATCAGCTCCAAAGGAGTCACATGCTGAACATGTGAAAAGAATTTTCAGATATCTTGCTGACACTAAAACTCTAGGATTATGGTTTCCTAAAGGACAACCAGAACACTTAGTAGCCTATTCAGATTTAGATCACGCTGGATACAAAACCGATAGGAAAAGCACAAGTGGACAGTGTGAATTCTTTGGTGGATCACTTGTGTCATGGTTTAGCAAGAAACAAACAACAGTAGCTGTATCATCCACTGAAGCTGAATATGTGGCTGCTTCAAGCTGTTGTGCACAAGTTTTGTGGCTGAAACAACAACTTTCAGACTTGGGAATCAATCTCAAAGAAGTCCCAATATTGTGTGACAACACGAGCACAATTAGCTTGGCCAAAAATCCAGTCCAACACACTAGGACCAAACATATTGATGTAAGGCATCATTTCATAAGAGATTATGTCCAGAAAAAGGAAGTTAAAGTCATGTTCATCCCAACTGATCTCCAATTGGCAGACATCTTCACAAAGCCACTAGCTAAAGAACAATTTAATTACATAAGAAGAGAATTGGGAATGGTAAATCCCAATGAGTTGTAAGTATTTCAAACTAAATTCCAATGTTAGTTCTGGTTTTGATGATTACAAATTACTAACTTAAACATCGGAGTATGTGTTTTTCTTTTTTGCAGGATTTAACAAGTTTTTTTTTTTATCAAAAGTTGAACACTCGAGTTATGGGCTGAAACACTCGAGTGTTGCAGTTTTCTCTTTTAGGACTTAACAAATTGATGTTTCATATCAAAAGATGAACACTTGAGTTATGGGATAAAACACTCAAGTATTTGTGGATCAATGGCAATACCAAAGTACCTGCAAATCTGAACACTCGAGTTTTGATAATCAAAACTCCAGTGTTGAGAGTCCAGTGTCGAGGTCAGAGAAATAAGAAGAAATGAAAACTAGAGTGTTGAAACTCAACACTCGAGTTTTGAACTCTAGTTTTGAACAAGAAATGCCAACGGTTCTCAGTACACTATTGGCACCCAGGTTAGTCAAATTTTTATCAACACTCCAGTGTTGATTATAAGAACTCGAGTGTTGACGCTTCTATATATATATGCTCTTCAAAACTGCCTTCATAACCGCAGTTTTGCCCTAAGTGTTCTTCGGTGCTCTCACTTCTCTTCTTCTCAAATCTTTCTGATTCTCTCTCAGATCTCTAATCTAACCTCAAAAAAAAATCTTACAACTCTACAATGGCCTCTCAATCGACGAAACCCACTCAATCTGAGACTAAATCGCCGTCTGAACAGTCTCCTTCTCAAACCTCTCCTCCTTCACAGAGACCATCGAGAATAAAAATGATACCCAATAGATTTCACGATGGAATAGACCAATCACTCCCAGGAATTAGTGGTGAAATTCCTCAATCCTCTTCAAAAGCAGTCTCAGCCACACCCACTCGTTCAAAGGGTGTATCGTTTCAAGAACCGATTGCGGCACCTCTGAAGAAAAAGAAAGAAGCTGAACCAGAATCAGCTACTAAGCCTAAAAAGAAAGTTAGAACAAAAAGGGCATCAAATTTTGAACCAGAGGAAGCACCTCCCCAGAAAAAGAAGAAGTCCTCTACTTCACAACCTTCTTCATCTAGCTCCTCTCTGGTAAAAGAAAATGCCATTGAAGAAATTTATCATTTTCAGTTTCCACCTAAAGATTTCGATTTTACTACTGTGCATTTGAAAGACCAAGATGTTAGTTCTCTGATGGTTTTGATGATTGTCAACAACTACAAACAATTGAAGAGGTTTTGCTCTTAAGTGTCAAAACTCTGGTTAAGAGCAAACCTCGAGGTTGGGTTTGTAACCTCGAGGTTTGACCTTACAGAAGCTTTAAAAATCAAGTGATTCGAATGTTGCAAAACTTGGTTTCACAAGGTATATGTGAAACCTCGAGGTTGAGAAGTCAACCTCGAGGTTCTGGTTCAGTTGGAGAATCCAAGTTTCTTCATTATCACTTGTAACCTCGAGTATGTAAAGCAAACCTCAAGGTTCAACTCATACAGAAAGGTCATGTTGTTCATCAAGCACATGAACCTCGAGGTCCATGTTTCAACCTCGAGGTTGGACACTTTGTTTTGAAACTTAAGCTCGATGAAAACACCTTTGACCTCGAGTATGATGTTGCAACCTCGAGTTTCATCACTTACAGAGAGCACACTGGTTTTCAAAGTATTGAAAACCTCGAGGTTAACATTGTAACCTCGAGGCTGGGCTTTATGTTTAACTTTGAACTTTGCACTTTCAAAGAGCCAACCTCGAGTACAGATGTACAACCTCGAGGTTGTCGGGCTCCAGTGAAAACTGAAGGTTTGAAACAAACTTCAAACCTCGAGGTTACCTTTGGAACCTCAAGGTTTGCAGGTTAATGAGATTTATCAGAAGGTTTCTTCTCAAGAGAAACCTCGAGGTTCACTTTGCAACCTCGAGGTTGAATGATTTTAAAACGAAGGTTTGCCTGAGGATTTCAGGCCAACCTCGAGGTTGGATGAACTAACCTCGAGGTTAGTGACCGTTAAAGCTTTTTCAAATTTGTGAAATCTGCTATAACTTGTTGTTTGATCTAATTGCTTTCATAAATCATTCACTCATGATCCCAGATATGTTTAACAAGTTTGTTGAGTGTTTTTCAGTTAGCACAGATCAAGATTATTGAAGATTTGTGAGAAAAAGCAAAAAGGTGAACAGTGCATTTAATGCACCTGCACAATCTCATCTACTTTCGGCTAATCCATCTGAGCACGCCTTGTTAACGTTAAAGAATGCTTACTACATCAAGTAAAGTTAATTCCAACGGGCAGAAACTCAGAGATCCACATCAGACTTCATTAAGACTTGGATTAGCAGAAGTTTAGAGAGAGAAGATGACCAGAACTTAAGCAAATCACTTCCAACGGTTGGAATCATCTCACAACGGTCATTTAATGTTCTCTACCTATAAATAGAGAGCATTAACTTCTTCTCAAGTGGATACAACTACTTAGAGCGAAAATTTATTGAGTCATTTATTGTATCAAGCTTACATCTGTATTGTATCATTTTGATACTTAGTTCTTCAGTGTTTATCTTATCTGCTCTGTAAGAGAGTCAAATACTTGTAAATCATTTATTGATTGAGATAACTACAAGTCAGGGGACTTGGTAGTTGGGGTGTATTGATTACAACTTGTAAGGGGGAGTGTGTTCTAGTGAGAGAACAACTCTTAGTACAGAGTGTGTAATCAATATTTGATTATAGTGGATTGAAAATCCCAAGTGAGGCTTGGGGACTGGATGTAGGTCAGAGAAAGGACCGAACCAGTATAAATCGCTGTGTGCAAAGCTCTTCTCTCTATCTCCTCTGTTCTGCTCTGTTCTGAGAGTGTAAAAACAGAACCAGTTTGCAAAATTTTTAATATACCCAATTCACCCCCCCTCTTGGGTATAAAGCTCCTCTTTCATTTGGTATCAGAGCAAGGTCTTCTCAGAAGAGTTTAACCACTCGAGAAGGATCACTATGGAAGGAATTCTTCCTGATGGAGCTTCAATCAACCGTCCTCCCGGTTTCGATGGCGAACATTATTCTTTCTGGAAAGCAAAGTTTCGCGTGTTCGTGATGGCTACGGAATATGGATTGTGGAGAGTATTTGAAACTGGAGATTACGTTCCAATTAAGATTGAAGGAGGCATCACTGTTCCAAAGACCGAAGCTGAGTTCAACGATGATGATAAGAAGAATATTACTCTTAATAGCAAGGCTATTCTGATGCTTCAAAGTGCTCTTAGTCAAAAGGAGTACTTTCGTGTTTGCAACTTGTCTACAGCAAAAGATATGTGGAAAGCTCTGGAAATCGCATATGAAGGAACATCTGGAATCAAAGAGAACCGCATCAATATCCTAACAACAGAATATGACCTATTGCGAATGAAGCAAGGAGAAACTATCGGTGAATTTCAGCTTAGATATACTCATCTCACAAATCAGTTAGCAGCCTTGGGAAAGATCTTCGATCAAAGGTCTCAAGTGAGAAAAATTCTCAATATTCTCACAAAGGATTGGGAAGCCAAGGTTACTGCTATTGAAGAGGCTCGTGGTGAGTCTATGACTTCTGTTGCTGCATTGTTTGGAAGCCTATCTGAGTATGAGAGCAAGTTGAAATTCAAGAAGGACTTGGAAGAAGTTAATGGCACCAACAATCGCAACAAGGGAGTCGCTCTCAATGCTGATAAAGATGAAGAAGATGAAGATGAGGATGAAGAAATCGGCATGATGGTCCGGAGATTCAAGAAGTTCTACAAAAAGGATCAAGGCTTCAAGAAGTTTCAAAAGGGTAGCTCCAGCTATGAATCAAAGAAGCCTATCATATGCTACGAATGCGAGAAGCCCGGACACATCAAGGCAGAATGCCCTCAGCTGAAAAACCAAGAGAAAGAAAAGAAGAAATTCAAGAAATACAAAAAGAAGGCATATGTGTCAGCTATATGGGGAGATAGCTCATCGGATGAGGATGAAGCTGAAGAGGATGAAAGTGAAAAAGCCAACATATGCCTGGTTGCTGAGGAAGAAGAACAACCTAGTGAAATAAATGAGGTATATGAATCTCTTCCTTCCTATGATGAATTGTTTGCTGAATACAATGTTGTTCAAAAGGAGTTTGAAAAACTTGCAGACAAGTATATGTCTTTGAAAAGAAAAAATTCTTTTCTTGAACTGCAAATTGAAAACCTCTCTTCTCCTCAATCTCTGATTTGTGATGAATGCTCTATCCTAGAGAAAAAGAATTCACAACTTACAAAAGCACTTGAGAAATTCACTAAGGGAAGTGAAATGCTCAATGTAATTTTGAAACAACAACGTTTTACAAACGATAGATCGGGCATTGGTTATAGACCAGACTTTGATAAGAAGAAAGGAAAGAAAAAGAATGGACAAAAATCCTATATGAATTATTTCACTAAATCTGTTCATTCCTCAAATCCTTTTGCACATTGTACATATTGCAATAGGAAGGGTCATTCTACTTCATCTTGTTTTCATCGAAAAGAAAGAAAAGCTAAACCTGTAGGAAATTATGTCTGGGTACCAAAAGGAACATATGTTCCCAAGGTGCATGCTAACCCCAAAGGACCCAAGAAAAGATGGGTACCTAAAACTTGACCTCTGGTAATCTGCAGGTATGTCTTAGAGCATCAAGGCCGAACAAGTGGTACATTGATAGTGGATGCTCAAGACACATGACTGGAGACAAATCAAAGTTTTTATCAATAAAGCCAAAAGATGGAGGTAGAGTCACATTTGGAGGTGATCAATCCGGAAAAATCGCTGGCATTGGTGAGATAGGCAACAATGAAGGCCCACTCATTAAAGACGTCTACCTTGTAGAAGGATTGTGTCATAATCTCCTAAGTGTGAGCCAAAGCACCGATAAGGGTAATTTGGTAATATTTGACTCTGATGAATGCTTTATTGTTAAAAAGGATTTGATCTCCATAAATGATTTGAAAAATAAAGCTTTATTTAGAGCACCTAGAGATGGAAACTGTTATACTTTGAACCTCTCTAGCAATGCTTCTACTTCTGAAAATTGTTTTGTAAGTAACTTGAATGAGAGTTGGCTATGGCATAAGCGATTAGCTCATGTCAATATGTATCAACTTGACAAGTTATTGAAAAAGGATTTGGTTATTGGCATTCCCAAACTGAATTTCAAAAATGATATGATTTGTGATGCTTGTCAAAAGGGAAAACAGACCAAATCTTCTTTTAAAGCTAAAAATGAGATTTCAACAAACAGACCTCTTCAACTTCTTCACATGGATCTAGTTGGACCAGCTAGAGTGAAAAGTCTTGGTGGAAACTTATACACTTTGGTCATTGTCGATGATTTCTCTAGATTTACGTGGACAATATTTTTATCTTCTAAAGATGAAACCTTTGATCAGTTTGTTTCATTTGCCAAGAAGGTCCAAAACGAGAAAGGGTTCTCAATTTCAGGAATACGAACTGATCATGGTGGAGAGTTCGAAAATCAAGCTTTTGCTGAGTTCTGTGATAGTATGGGGATTGATCACAACTTTTCAGCACCAAGAACACCACAACAAAATGGTGTTGTGGAGAGAAAGAATAGAGTACTCACTGAAATGGCTAGAGCAATGTTGAACGAGTACATCACTTCGCAAGTGTTTTGGGCTGATGCCATGAGTACGGCTTGCTACGTCTCCAACAGAGCATACTTGAGAAAGAAGCTGAATAAGACTCCATACGAACTCTACAAAGGAAGAAAGCCAAACCTCAGTCACCTTCGTGTCTTCGGTTGTAAGTGCTATGTGCACAATAACGGTAAAGACAATCTTGGTAAATTCGATCCTAAAGCTGATTTAGCTATCTTTATTGGTTATTCTAATAGGAGTAAAGCATATAGAGTCTTTAATACTAGAACTAAGATTGTTGAGGAATCTATACATGTTGTATTTTGTGAATCTGAATCTGATAAATCCTTGGATGATGAAGAGGAGATTATTTTCAAAAACAAATTCTTTTCGAAAAATGCTCCTACTCCTTCTGAAAATTCTGAAAACATTTTTGAGGCTAATCCTGAAAGCAATTTAGAAAATGCTGATCAGTCTCAACCTAGAGCTTGGAGATTTATAAGGAATCATCCTTTAGACCAAGTAATAGGTGATGTAAATCAAGGAGTTAGGACCAGAAATAGTACCTTGAATGAAGTTACATTTTCTGCATTTATTTCTCATATAGAGCCCTCTAAAATAGAAGAAGCCCTTTCAGACAATGATTGGGTGATTGCTATGCAAGAGGAGCTACATCAATTTGATAGAAATCAAGTTTGGGACTTGGTGCCTAGACCCAAAGACCATCCGGTAATTGGGACAAAATGGGTATTCAAGAACAAACGTGATGAGTCAGCCATCATTGTGCGTAACAAGGCTAGATTAGTGGCCAAAGGTTACAATCAAGAAGAAGGAATAGACTATGAAGAGACTTATGCTCCAGTAGCTAGATTGGAAGCAATAAGAGTTCTTCTAGCATTTGCATGCACAAAAGGCTTTAAACTCTATCAAATGGATGTCAAAAGTGCTTTTCTAAATGGTTTCATTCAAGAGGAGGTGTATGTTGAACAACCTCCAGGTTTTGAAAATGATCAATTTCCGGATCATGTTTTTAGACTTAAGAAAGCCTTGTATGGTCTTAAGCAAGCTCCTAGAGCTTGGTATGAAAGATTGAGTCAATTCTTACTCAATCAAGGATTTATCAGAGGAAAGGCTGATACAACATTGTTTATCAAGAAAAATAAATTAAATGAGATTTTAATCGTACAGATATATGTTGATGATATTATTTTCGGTGCTACTAATGATTCTTTGTGTGAGGAATTTTCCAAGTCTATGCAAGGTGAATTTGAGATGTCAATGATGGGAGAACTTAATTACTTCCTTGGGCTGCAAATCAAGCAACGTAAAGATGGGATATTCATATCTCAAACAAAGTATCTGAATGATTTGCTGAAGAAGTTTGGAATGGACAAGTGCAATGGGGCTGACACACCAATGAGCACAACTACTTCTTTGGATGCTGATGAAGAGGGCAAGGACTTTAACATCACCAAGTATAGAGGAATGATTGGATCATTGCTCTATCTCACTGCAAGTCGCCCGGACATTCAATTCAGTGTTGGAATGTGTGCTCGGTTCCAATCCGCACCCAAAGAGTCTCATGCTGAACACGTGAAGAGAATATTCAGATATCTATCTGATACAAAGACTCTTGGGCTATGGTTTCCTAAAGGTCAGCCGGAGCATCTTGTGGCATATTCAGATTCGGATCATGCTGGCTATAAGACGGATAGAAAGAGTACAAGTGGGCAATGCGAATTCTTTGGTAACTCACTTGTCTCTTGGTTTAGCAAGAAGCAAACTACCGTGGCGGTGTCCTCAACAGAAGCTGAATATGTGGCTGCCTCAAGTTGCTGTGCTCAAGTGTTGTGGCTGAAGCAACAACTTGCTGATTTAGGAGTGCACTTAAAGGAGATTCCAATACTATGTGATAACACTAGCACAATAAGCTTGGCCAAGAATCCCGTGCAACATACAAGAACCAAGCATATTGATGTGAGACATCATTTCATCCGGGATCATGTCCAGAAGAGAGATGTGAAAGTGATGTTCATCCCAACTCATCTTCAATTGGCAGACATTTTCACCAAACCATTAGCCAAGGACCCATTCACATTCATAAGAAGAGAATTGGGAATGGTAAATCCCAATGAGTTGTAAGTAATTCTTGTCTACTTTTATATTAAAATATGGTTTTGATGATTATAGATCACTAACTTTAGCATCGGAGTACATAGACAATCTTATGCAGGACTTAGGTTTGCTGTCAAAGGGGCAAACCTCGAGGTTCAGTAGTCAACCTCGAGGTTGGAAGAGTGTCAAAAGGTTCAAGATATCTGATGGATGGAACCTCGAGGCTCAAAAGCTAACCTCGAGGTTATCGGGGCAAACTGTCAAAATTGAGAATGCTTAAAAGCTGGAACCTCGAGTATGGGATTAGAACCTCGAGGTTGGTAGCAAACAGAAGAGACATCTCATCTATCAGACAGTCGAACCTCGAGGTTCTGGAGGCAACCTCGAGGTTGGAGGTAAGAATTTCAAAGGTTAGTGAATTTTTATTCATCTAACCTCGAGGCTGAGATGTCAACCTCGAGGTTGATCGCAGAGTTTAGTGAACTTTTGTTCATCTAACCTCGAGGCTGAGAAGTCAACCTCGAGGTTGAGAGCGTGTCTATATATATGCTGCTGTGAAATTTCATTTTTACTGAACCCTAACCTCGAGTTCACTCCTTCTCTCTCGTCACTTCCTCTTCCAATCTTCATCTTTCTGCACATTTCTTCCACTCTCTGTCCACAAATGGCCTCGAAATCTCCTTCCCAGTCAGAATCTTCCTCCCATTCGAGCGATGAGACAGAATCTTGGTCTCCCTCTCCACCTCCAAAACGTCAACCTTCCCCTGAACCTCAAGCAACCAAGCCAGTGAGGAAGAAGACTCGGTCTCTTCGCTTGCGCTCTGGGATTGATAAGCACATCCCAGGGATGCCCATTGATCCTCCTCCATCTCCTCCTCCGAAGAGCAAACCGAAGGGCATTTCCATCAAAGAGCCCAGTCAAGCTGAGTCTAAAAAGAGGAAAGTGCCTGAAACAACCGGTAAAGGGAAAGAGAAAATAGGAGAAAAGGCCAAGAAGGCAAGGACCAAGAATCCCTCAAGGCCTCAAGTTCAATCTACCTCTCAGGCCTCACAGCAAAAGAAGTTGGAGAAATTTGCTGTGAATGCAATAGAGGATATCCGGGATATCAGATCACCCCCAGAAGGATTCGTCACTGCTGCTTCATCCTTCTCCTCCAAGGAAGAAAATGATAAGTATAGAGAAACTTATCTCTCTAAAGTTTTCTGTGCTTCAGTTGCCATTAATTTAGAAAACTTCCACAAAGAGTGCAATTTCGATCTCAGTCCTTGGATCAAAATGTATGAACCCTTTATCTCCATTTACTGTCCATACACTCCTAGTCTGGTTAGGATGTTCTATTTTAAAATGGAAGATGTGAGTGTATTGGACTCTGAGGGAGAGTTGGTGGAGGAAAGGGTGTCAACCACAGTAAGAGGTGTCAAGTTTACACTTTCTGCTGATACCTTAAACAAAATTCTGAAAGTCAAAAACCCACCTCCTGTTCCAGAATTTTCTTATACCAATCAAGAGGTATATGAAACTCTTATTCCAGGCAAACCCTTTCCACCTGACCAACAGATAAAGCTAACCTTCAAGCCTAGGGACATGCCACAAGAACACAGAGTTCTTTGGTATGTTTATTCAAGGAACTTTGTTCCTAAGGCTGGGAACTACACCCATTTTACCTCCCTCGATTATAGACCATTCACTGCCTTTGTGAGGAGGGTGCCCTTTAATATTGGGGATTGGCTTCTTCAGGGGATGAAGTCATTCAAATTTGCCAAAAAGCCATTGACTCATATACCCTACCCTTCTCTCGTTTCTGTGATCCTCTACTATCACAGAATCTGGTATGTGGGGAGCACTGATACCCTTGAGTATCCCCTTTATTTTGGGAAGCATCAGCTGAACCTCATGCATATCAAGTTTGATGCAGAGGGGGCGGCTCAGTCTCAAGCCTCTCAGGCCCCTGAGGAAGCACAGTCAGCTCCTCCACCTTCTCAGGCTCCTCTACCAGATGATCTGATGGGGCAGATCAGACAGATAGTGGATCAAGCCCTAATCTCCCACAGAGCTATCATGAAGACTGAAGTTGATGTATTGCGGGCTGACATCAAGATGGGACTTATGGATGTCATAGTTGCACAGACTGAGGCAATGTCCCATCTGTACAAGCTAAAGGAGGAAATGGATCAAAGGTTTACTGACTTGAACTCTTCTTTGGCTGTCTCTCTCACTGCTGCATCTGATGCCAGAGACAAAGCTGACATGCTTCTCAGACATTTTGGCCTTGGCTCCTCATCCACTCATGGCCCCTCATCTGTTCCAGTTCCTGATGTGGCTTCTAACTTACCTTCTGCTGATGCAGCCTCTGATCCCCGTCTTGATATTCATGATGGCCCTAGCTCATCACTTCCTGACCCATCTTCACCTCCCTCTCCTGCTGAGTCTCCTGCTCTCTCACCCCATCACTCACCTCCCTCTCACTCTTTCTCATTCCCTAGCCCTCCACACTCTTCTCCACCTCATACCACTCCTGTTGCTCAGTCTCAACCTTCACCCACTACCCCTTCTACAGAGATTCTCATTCCACCATTTCTATCTCCACCTACCCCCTCTACTGAAATCTTCCCCACACCTTCTCCCTTTGCCCATCCTTCTCTTCTTGATCCCACATTTGATCCTACCACTGCTATGGTGCTTTACCAGCCTCCTCTTGTTATTCTCGACCCAGAGTATGTTGATGACGATGACAAAGGGGGAGAGACAAGCAATGAGTGAGGACTAGAGTCTAGGGATCTAGTTTTTTTTTGTCTGCAGCAGCATATGTATTTTCATGTATTTGTTTTCTTTTATTGCTGTCTGTATTGTGTTTTTTAATTGAATTCCATTGTATTTTGTATAAATTTGTTGAAATGGAATATCAATTGAAATATCAGTCTCAATTTCATGCTTCTGCTTTTCTCTGAGAATATATGACTCTTTATCTAAGAACTCTACTTGTGCAAAAATCAGTTTTTCAAACACTCTGATAATCTCACTGATAATCTTTTAAATGTTTAAAGAGGTATTGCTTGTAGATGTTGTCATCATCAAAAAGGGGGAGAATGTTAGTTCTCTAATGGTTTTGATGATTGTCAACAACTACAAACAATTGAAGAGGTTTTGCTCTTAAGTGTCAAAACTCTGGTTAAGAGCAAACCTCGAGGTTGGGTTTGTAACCTCGAGGTTTGACCTTACAGAAGCTTTAAAAATCAAGTGATTCGAATGTTGCAAAACTTGGTTTCACAAGGTATATGTGAAACCTCGAGGTTGAGAAGTCAACCTCGAGGTTCTGGTTCAGTTGGAGAATCCAAGTTTCTTCATTATCACTTGTAACCTCGAGTATGTAAAGCAAACCTCAAGGTTCAACTCATACAGAAAGGTCATGTTGTTCATCAAGCACATGAACCTCGAGGTCCATGTTTCAACCTCGAGGTTGGACACTTTGTTTTGAAACTTAAGCTCGATGAAAACACCTTTGACCTCGAGTATGATGTTGCAACCTCGAGTTTCATCACTTACAGAGAGCACACTGGTTTTCAAAGTATTGAAAACCTCGAGGTTAACATTGTAACCTCGAGGCTGGGCTTTATGTTTAACTTTGAACTTTGCACTTTCAAAGAGCCAACCTCGAGTACAGATGTACAACCTCGAGGTTGTCGGGCTCCAGTGAAAACTGAAGGTTTGAAACAAACTTCAAACCTCGAGGTTACCTTTGGAACCTCAAGGTTTGCAGGTTAATGAGATTTATCAGAAGGTTTCTTCTCAAGAGAAACCTCGAGGTTCACTTTGCAACCTCGAGGTTGAATGATTTTAAAACGAAGGTTTGCCTGAGGATTTCAGGCCAACCTCGAGGTTGGATGAACTAACCTCGAGGTTAGTGACCGTTAAAGCTTTTTCAAATTTGTGAAATCTGCTATAACTTGTTGTTTGATCTAATTGCTTTCATAAATCATTCACTCATGATCCCAGATATGTTTAACAAGTTTGTTGAGTGTTTTTCAGTTAGCACAGATCAAGATTATTGAAGATTTGTGAGAAAAAGCAAAAAGGTGAACAGTGCATTTAATGCACCTGCACAATCTCATCTACTTTCGGCTAATCCATCTGAGCACGCCTTGTTAACGTTAAAGAATGCTTACTACATCAAGTAAAGTTAATTCCAACGGGCAGAAACTCAGAGATCCACATCAGACTTCATTAAGACTTGGATTAGCAGAAGTTTAGAGAGAGAAGATGACCAGAACTTAAGCAAATCACTTCCAACGGTTGGAATCATCTCACAACGGTCATTTAATGTTCTCTACCTATAAATAGAGAGCATTAACTTCTTCTCAAGTGGATACAACTACTTAGAGCGAAAATTTATTGAGTCATTTATTGTATCAAGCTTACATCTGTATTGTATCATTTTGATACTTAGTTCTTCAGTGTTTATCTTATCTGCTCTGTAAGAGAGTCAAATACTTGTAAATCATTTATTGATTGAGATAACTACAAGTCAGGGGACTTGGTAGTTGGGGTGTATTGATTACAACTTGTAAGGGGGAGTGTGTTCTAGTGAGAGAACAACTCTTAGTACAGAGTGTGTAATCAATATTTGATTATAGTGGATTGAAAATCCCAAGTGAGGCTTGGGGACTGGATGTAGGTCAGAGAAAGGACCGAACCAGTATAAATCGCTGTGTGCAAAGCTCTTCTCTCTATCTCCTCTGTTCTGCTCTGTTCTGAGAGTGTAAAAACAGAACCAGTTTGCAAAATTTTTAATATACCCAATTCACCCCCCCTCTTGGGTATAAAGCTCCTCTTTCACAAGATAGTATTTTTAAAGACAAATTTGCTTCCAGAGAATCCTGTGCAGTAGTAGCCTTAGATTTGGACAAATTTGAGGAAGAAAACAGTTTGGATTTAAAACCTTGGCTCAAATTCTATGAAAATTTCATTTCCATTGCTTGTCCCTACTCACCTACATTAGTTAGGCAATTTTATTCTAATATGGCCTATGACAACCTACTGGGTCCAGAGGGAGAATTGTTAGAGGAAAGGGTAACCACTACAGTGAGACACACCAAATTCACCCTTTCAGCCTCTATCTTGAACACGATTTTGAAAATGGACCAATTTCCAATACACACTTCTGAATATGGTAATAGGACAATTTGGTCCATCCTCATGCCACACAAGCCATTTCCTGAAGCCCAATCTCACTATTTAAATTTTAATCCTAGCTCAATGCCCCCTAAGAATAGAGTCTTGTGGTATATCTTCTCTAGAAATTTCATTCAAAAGAGTGGTAATTTCACTCATTTTGCCCAGAGAGATTACCCCTTGTTTACTTCTTTTGTCAACAAAACTCCTTTCAATCTAGGCCATCACATTTTGAAGGAAATGATCAGGTTCAAGTTCCCCACTAGGAAACTCTCTCATATGCCATTTCCTTCACTAGTATCTGTTATCCTGTTTTACTTCAAGATATGGCATGTTGGGTCTGTTGAAGCTTTAAAGCTTCCACCATTCTTTGATAAGGGCAAATTAAATTTGATGAATTTGACATTTGAGGAAGAAGGATCAGGGCAATCAAAAGCCCCTACTAGATCCAAAGGCCCTGCAAGATCAAAAGCTACACAGTCTCAGTCTCAGAATCACGAGGCTCAATTTGCACCTCCTCCTCTTACCTCTGATTTTAATGCCCGAGTGAAAGAGATCAGTGACTCAGCTGTTAAAGAAATGTCCAATAAGATTGCCTATGAAATTGGACAGCTGAGGGGTGAACAATATAGGAGTACCAAACAGCTAGCTGACATTCAAGATGACATGGAGCTGGACTTGGTCAAACTCACTGACCAAAATGCCAAGCTTATAGACCTAGTTCAGAATCATGATATTCTGCTCACGTCTCTGAGTATATCAAACTCAAGCCTTCATGACAAAGCTGATTTGTTGTTAAAACAATTCAACATAGGTCTTTCTTCAGGCTCAGATCCTCAACCTTCTGGAATTGCTTCTGATATACCTTCAGCCTCTACACCACTTGTAGAACCTTTGGGCACTCCAACAGCAGACATTCAACAATCTTCTGAGCCTCACACTTCAGAGCATCATACCTCAGATCCTCTAGTCACTCCAGCTGCAGAGACACAAACACCTCCTCTTTCACCAACACCTCTATCCGTTGTACCCCCATCTATTGATGATGCCAAAGGGGGAGAAGATCAGAGTCAGAATTTGAGAGTATTGTGATTTGAGAGTGTTGTGTAATTTCTGATGTTTTAATTTGTACCTTTTGTAGTGCATATTTTGTAATCCTTTGTAAGTGTCTTGTCAAACACTTGATTCTCTAGTTGAATTACATGAATGAAGTCATCTGTCTTAGTCTTTATGTTTAAACTTATTTTGAAGCATAAGTTTTTAAAATGATAAATGAACTTCATGATTTCCAAATCAGATTTTCTCAAATTCTATAAAATTTGTTTTTCAAGGGTTGTCATCATCAAAAAGGGGGAGAATGTTAGTTCTCATAAGGTTTTGATGATGATTGAACAAATTGGAAATCATTGGAAGATGAAGATATGAGTTTTTAACAGAGAAAAACAGTTGATCATTTTTAAACATAGCAACACTCTAGTGTTGAGTTCCAGAACTCGAGTGTTGGACATTGGCAAGATGTTTTAGAAAGCATCACCGCCAGTGTTCTAGCAAAACTGCCAGTTTTGAACTTATGAAAAGTTCAAAACTCGGGTGTTGAGTTTTCAACACTTGAGTGTTGGCCTGGCAGCGAGATATCAAGTTTTTCAAAACACCAACACCTCCAGTGTTAGTCTAACACTGCAGTTTTGAGTCTTTTACTTTTTCAAAGAAAGATCAAAACTCGAGTGTTGGAAACCAAAACTCTAGTGTTGAAGAGACAGAGAGCAACCCATGGTTTTCAAAGTTTCAACACCGCCAGTGTTGCTCCATCACTGCCAGTGTTCAACTGAACCTGAGTTTTCAATATAAGTGAAAACTCGAGTGTTGCATACCAACACTCAAGTGTTGACAAGGCAGAGAGCCTTTAAAATTCATCCAGTTGAAAACCGCCAGTGATGACTCAAAACTACAGTTTTGGAGTTTGAAACTTTTTATCAAAGTTTCAACACTCGAGTGTTGAGAAGAAAAACTTGAGTATTGACCAGACAGAGAGCATTGATTTTTTTTAAGGATCAACACTGCCAGTGTTGTTTTTGAACACTGCCAGTTATGAAGTTAGCACAGTTCATAACTTGAGTGTTGAGAAGAAAAACTCGAGTGTTGGACATTTTAACTGAAAAACGCTTTTCGCTTAAACTTGCCAAAATTATCTTAATCTTTGATCTTTTAAGATACCCATTGTTTATTTACTTCAAATAAATCATTTATGTATATTCCTGAACTGTTCTAATGAGTGTATTCATGAGATTACAGGAAATTTATACATTTGAATTAAGAATCAAAGAAACAGAGCCACTTTAGGAAATTTGCTGAAATGATGGAGAAACATAACTCTGGATCACTAGCCGTTAAACAAGATCAAATAGCCATTGCAGAAGATCAATTGACCATTATGAAATCATCCCCAACGGTCTTCTAACGTTCACAAGCCTCAAGATATTATAAATAGCTAAGGATTTCAACCTGGAAGATACAGAACTATCATATATACATTCTTGCTTGAAAACTCAAGAAAGGTCCAGCTCTTTTGGTATTATTGTACCTCAGTGATTATCAGAATTCACTCTTAGAGAGAGATTTCATTGTTGTAATCCATTTTCTGTAAGGAATCTCAAAGTAGAGGGACTTTGAGATTGGGATTGTACAATTACATCTTGTAAGGGGGAGCGAGTTCAAGATTGTGAATCCTCCTTCGTTTGCTGAAGGTGTAATTAAGAAGTTAGTGGAAAACCCAAAAGATCTGGGGACTGGACGTAGGTCATCTGTTAAGACCGAACCAGGATAATTGCTCTGTGTTCTCCTATTCTTTTTTTTATACTCTTTTCATTCAGTTGTCTTTCTTCAAACTTTATTTTGAAACTGAGCTTGTTTGAAAAGAATTTTAGAAATCCCCAATTCACCCCCCCTCTTGGTGATTTAGCTGCGCTTTCAGTCCTCATTGGTGTAAGTAGGTGTAGTGGCAGGAGGAGGATTAGTGACCTTTAGGATAGTGTTGAGGATGGAGGCAGATGGGGTGAATTTCACACCTTTGACAGTAGTTGACACACGCTCCTCAACTAACTCGCCATCCGAGTTCAGAATGTTGTCTGCCACCATATTGAAGTAGAACAACTTAACCAAGTTAGGATAAAACGGTGCGGCAATCGAAACAAAGGTCTCGTAGGGGGCAAACCAAGGTGAGAGGTCTACATTGCACTCCTGATACACAGTAGCTAAGTCAACCGACACCACCGCACAGAAACCACGATTTGTGTACTGATCCTTGAACTTGACACTGAGCTCAGGTGAGAGAGGTACAGTGGCTATGGTAAAACCTTCTGGAGCCGACTTGTGAAGCTTAATCTCTTCGATAGCGTTAGCGATGACCGGAAGCATAGACTCAAACTCAGTCTCAGCGGAATCAGTAGCTTCGGCCGTTGACTCGGAAGAGGAGGAAACAACGGTTGAAGCTCTCTTGGACCTAGCCTTCTTAGGGACCATTTTCTTCTTCCCTTCCGCCTTGCTTTGCTCGGCTACCTTGCCCTTCTTCCTTGCCGGTGAAGGACTCGGGTCTTTGATCGACACTCCCCTTTTTTGGGGTTAGGAGAACTGGCTTCAGGAATATTCTGGCTTACGCCTCTGATTGAACAATCAACGCCGTGACGCAACCGATTGGGGACGGATTTCATCCTCGGTGGACGTTGAGATTGAGAAGGAGCTGCCTGCGTTGATTTCTCAGCTTGCCTGGAGGATTGAGTGCTAGGGTTTTGCTTAGGAGGAGATTTGGAAGACATTTTGAAAGCTCAGAGATGAAATTTGGGGAGAGTTGCGACGGTTTCAGAGAGAAAGTGAGAGAAGAAGAAGAGACGCTTAGGGCAAACTTGAGTATTAATGTGAGTAATGAAGAACATGAACAGTCTCTATATATATAATCGCGCACCAATACTCGAGTATTGAACCCCTATACTCGAGTATAGCATACTGGACTAACATACTCGAGTATTGAAGGAAGTATACTAACCTGGACTTCAAAAGTGTGTGGTGAACTTTTGAATCCCCGAGACCAATACTCGAGTATTCAAACTCTTCAGCTCAGGTTTGGCCTCTGTCTGGTGAATACTCGAGTATTGCACTCCCGTACTCGAGTATTGAGTCCCTTCTTTAACAGATTGCTCTCTACCTTGTGGATACTCGAGTATCCAATATCCATACTCGAGTATAGCTCTTCAAAACTTCAGTATTGCTCTCTGGCATCTCCATACTCGAGTATTGTAGCTAATACTTGAGTATGCATCATTTGAAATCTCAGAACATCCTGCAAAACTACAACTAAATACTCTGATGCTTAAGTTAGTATAGATTAATCATGAAAAAAGATAACTAACATTAAATGGGATGAGAATTGCTTACAATTCATTGGGATTTACCATTCCCAATTCTCTTCTTATGAAATTAAATTGTTCCTTGGCTATAGAGGCTTAGTGAAGATGTCAGCAAGTTGGAGATGTGTTGGGATAAACATGACTTTGACATCTCTCTTCTGGACATGATCCCTTATGAAATGATGCCTTACATCATATGCTTGGTCCGAGTATGCTGAACTGGATTCTTCGCCAAGCTTATTGTGCTTGTGTTGTCACACAATATCGGGTTTAGATGGACTCCCAAGTCAGCAAGTTGTTGTCTGAGCCATAACACTTGTGCACAGCAACTTGATGCGGCCACATATTCAGCTTCAGTAGATGAGACGGCTATACTTGTTTGCTTCTTCCTGAACCAAGATACAAGTGAGTTGCCAAAGAACTCACATTGTCCACTTGTGCTCTTCCTATCAGTCTTGTAGTCGGCATGGTCTGAATCTGAGTATGGCACCAAATGTTCAGGTTGACCTTTAGGAAACCATAATCCGAGGGACTTTGTGTCTGAGAGATATCTGAATATTCTCTTCACATGTTCAGCATGGGACTCCTTTGGAGCGAATTGAAACCTTGCACACATCCCAACACTAAATTGGATGTCCGGGCGACTTGCAGTGAGATAGAGTAATGAACCAATCATTTCTCTATACTTTGTGATGTTGAAGTCCTTGCCCTCTTCATCAGTATCCAATGAAGTTGTTGTGCTCATAGGAGTATCAGCCCCATTGCATTGGTCCATCCCAAACTTCTTCAGCAAATCATTAAGATATTTTGTTTGGGAGATGAAAATCTCATCCTTTCTTTGCTTGATTTTCAGTCCAAGAATAATAGTTGAGCTCTCCCATCATGGACATCTCAAACTCACCCTGCATAATCTTGGAAAATTCCTCACACAAAGCATCATTAGTAGCACCAAAGATTATGTCATCCACATAAATTTGAACAATTAGAATTTCATTCAACTTGTTTTTCTTGATAAGCAAAGTTGTGTTAGCCTTTCCTTTGATAAATCCTTGATCAAGTAGGAATTGACTCATTCTTTCATACCAAGCTCTAGGAGCTTGCTTAAGACCATATAAAGCTTTCTTTAATCTATAAACATGATTAGGAAATTGATCGTTTTCAAATCCGGGAGGTTGTTCAACATACACCTCCTCTTGTATAAAACCATTTAGAAAAGCACTTTTCACATCCATTTGAAAAAGCTTAAAACCTTTAACACAAGCAAAGGCTAGAAGAACTCTTATGGCCTCCAATCTTGCTACTGGGGCAAAAATTTCCTCATAGTCTATGCCTTCCTCCTGATTGTAACCTTTTGCAACCAATCTTGTCTTGTTATGGACAATGATTGCAGACTCATCACGTTTGTTCTTAAATACCCATTTTGTTCCAATAACCGGATGGTCCTTGGGTCTAGGTACTAAGTCCCAAACTTGATTTCTGTCAAATTGATGTAACTCCTCTTGCATAGCTATCACCCAATCATTGTCTGAAAGGGCTTCATCTATCTTAGAGGGTTCTACATGCGAAATAAATGCAGAAAAGGTTACTTCATTCAAAGCACTATTTCTAGTTCTTAGTCCTTGATTTACATCACCTATAACTTGGTCTAAAGGATGATTCCTTATAAATCTCCAAGCTCTAGGCTGAGACTGATCTGGATTTTCTAAATTGTTTTCAGGATCAGCCTCAAAAAAATTTTCAGAAGGAGGAGTAGTTTTCGAAAAGAATTGGTTTTTGAAAATGATCTCTTCTTCATCGTTCAAGGATTTATCAGTCTCTTGTTCACTAAACACAACATGAATAGACTCTTCTAGAACCTTAGTTCTAGTATTGAAGACTCTATATGCTTTGCTCCTATTTGAATAACCAATAAATATTCCTACATCTACTTTGGAATCAAATTTACCAAGATTTTCTTTACCATTATTGTGCACATAGCACTTGCATCCAAAAATGTGTAGGTGGCTCAGATTTGGCTTCCTTCCTTTGTAGAGTTCATATGGCGTCTTGTTCAACTTCTTCCTCAAGTAAGCTCGATTTGAGATGTAGCAAGCGGTGCTCATCACATCAGCCCAAAACACTTGTGAGGTGTTGTTCTCATTTAGCATTGCTCTTGCCATTTCAGTGAGCACTCTATTCTTCCTCTCAACAACACCATTCTGTTGTGGAGTCCTTGGAGCTGAGAAGTTGTGATCAATCCCCATATTGTCGCAATACTCAGCGAAGGCATTGTTTTCGAATTCACCACCATGATCAGTTCTTATACCTGAATTTGAAAGACCTTTCTCGTTCTGGACCTTCTTGGCAAACACAACAAATTGATCAAACGTTTCATCTTTAGAAGACAAGAAAATAATGCAACAAAATCTAGAGAAGTCATCTACAATAACCAATGTGTATAAATTACCACCAAGGCTCCTCACCCTTGCTAGACCCACAAGATCCATATGTAGCAATTGCAATGGTTTATTAGTAGATATTTCATTTTTGTTTTTGAAAGATGATTTAGTTTGTTTTTCCTTTTGGCATGCTTCACAAATCAAATCATTTTTGAAACTAAGTTTGGGAATGCCAATAACTAAATCCTTTTTCAGCAACTTGTCAAGTTGAAACATGTTGACATGAGCTAGACGCTTATGCCAAAGCCAACTCTCATTCGAATTGCTTACAAAACAATTTCCAGAAATAGAAGCATTACTAGAGAGATTGAGAGTATAACAATTACCATCTCTAGGTGCTCTAAATAAAGCTTTTGTTTTCAAATCATCTATAGAAACCAAATCCTTTTTCACAATCAAGCATTCATTAGAATCAAAGATAACTAAGTTACCCTTATCGGTGCTTTGGCTCACACTAAGGAGGTTGTGGCATAACCCTTCTACAAAGTAGACATCTTTGATGAGTGGACCTTCATTGTTTCCAATCTCTCCAATTCTAGCAATTTTTCAGGATTGGTCACCACCAAAGGTCACCTTGCCACCTTCCTTAGGCTTGATTGTGAGAAACTTGGATTTGTCTCCCGTCATATGTCTTGAGCATCCACTATCAATGTACCATTTGTTGGGTCTTGATGCTCTTAGACATACCTGCAATCCACAAAGGATTAAGTTTTAGGTACCCATCTTTTCTTGGGGCCTTTGGGGTTAGCTTGGACCTTGGGAACATAAGTTCCTTTTCGTACCCATTGATAATTCCCTACAGGTTTGACTTTTCTCTCATTTTTATGAAAGCAAGATTAAGTAGAATGACCCTTCCTATTACAGTAGTTACAATGTGCAAATGGATTAGAAGAATGAACCGATTTTGTAAAATAGTTCATATATGATTTTTGACCACTCTTCTTCTTGCCTTTCTTCTTGGCTTTCTTCTTATCGAAATCTGGTCTATAACCAATGCCCGATCTATCATTTATAAACCTCTGTTGTTTGAGAATCACATTGAGCATTTCACTTCCCTCAGTGAATTTTTCAAGTGCTTTTGTAAGGTGTAAATTCTTTTTCTTTAAATCAGGGCACTCTTGACAAATCAAGATATCGGGAGAAGAAAGTTTTTCAACTTGCAATTCGAGAGTAATGTTTTTCTTTTTCAAAGCCAAATACTTTTCAGCAAGTTTTTCAAATTCCTTTTGCACAAGATTGTATTCAGCAAATAGTTCATCATAGGAAGGTTGAGATTCATATACCTCACTATCATCTTGTTGTTCTTGAGCTACCAGGCATATGTTTGCTTTTTCTTCTTCTTCTCCAGTTTCATCTTCATCGGATGAGCTATCTCCCCATATGGCTGAAACATATGCCTTCTTTTTGAACTTTTTGAATTTCTACTTTTCTTTCTCTTGATTCTTCAACTGAGGACATTCTGATTTGATGTGTCTGGGCTTCTCGCATTCGTAGCAAATGATAGGCTTCTTTGATTCATAGCGGAGCTACCCTTTTGGAACTTCTTGAAGCCTTGATCCTTCTTGTAGAATTTTTTGAATCTTCGAACCATCATGCCCAGTTCTTCATCTTCATCTTCTTCTTCCTCAGCATCTGAATCCTTAACTTCTTTCACTGCCTTGAGGGCAACTCCTTTGTTTTTGCCACTTACTTCATCAAGTTCCTTTCTGAACTTGAGCTTCCCTTCATATTCAGATAGGCTTCCAAACAAGGCAGCTACCGAACTCATTGACTCTCCACGCGCTTCCTCAATGGCTGTCACTTTGGCTTCCCATTCTTTGCTGAGAATATTGAGGATTTTCCTCACTTGAACAGGTTGTTCATAAGTTTTTCCTAAGGCAGCAAGCTAGTTGATCAGATGAGTGAATCTTAGTTGGAAATCGATGATGGATTCACCAGATTTCACGCGAAGAAGATCGTATTCTGTCATCAGTGTATTGACCCTATTCTCCTTGACTCCGGTTGTTCCTTCATGAGCTATTTCTAGAGCATCCCACATAGCCTTTGCTGATGACAAAGTGCAAATTCTGAAATACTCTTGTTGACTAAGAGCACTTTGCAACATGAGAATGGCTTTGCTGTTAAGAGTGACATTTCTTCGATCATTTTCATCATAGGCATCTTCAGGCTTTGGAACTCTACAACCATTTTCCATCACTGTTGGTGCATAATCTCCAATGTCAAATACTCTCCATAGCCCATATTCAGAAGCCATAACAAAGACTTTGAATTTGGCTTTCCAGAAGGAATAATGTTGTCCACTGAAGCCTGGTGGTCGGTTGATAGAAGCTCCATCAGGTAGAATACCTTCCATCTTGATCCTTCTCGAGATGTTAAGCTCTTATGAGAAGACCTTGCTCTGATACCGAATGAAAATGGAGCTGGATACCTAAGAGGGGGTGAATTGGGTATCTTTAAAATTTTTGTAGTATGCTCTGTTTTAAGCTAGAGAAAACAGGGTATATCAGAGGAAGGGAAGAAAAGCTTGCACAAGAGAATTTATCCTAGTTCGGTCTTATCAACTTGACCTGCGTCCAATCCCCAGACACTCTGGGATTTTCCACTATTTTGATTGATTACACACTCTACACTCAAGAGTAGTTCTCTCACTAGAACTCACTCCCCCTTACAAGTGTTAATCAATGAACCCAACCACCAAGTCCCCTGACTTGTGGTTCTTTACAATCGATAATCAATGAACAATTAAAACTCTCACAAAGAGTAGATAATGATAATCACTAAAGCTCTCAATGTCAAAAGACAATTTACAATAGAAAACAGAAAGTAGGTGAGACTATTGAATGCTTGTGCGTTTTCTGATGTTCTCTCTTGGTTGTTGAGAAGCCTTGAATACACTCTATTTATACTTAGAGAGCATTAATTGACCATTGTAGGATGAATCAAACCGTTGTAGGTGATTAGTGATAACTTTGGTCAGCTTCTCTCTCTAATCTCCACTTAATCCAGATGTATAATTGCTCTGAGGTGGCTCTCTGTGGGTTTGCCCGTTGGAGAAGAGTTTTCTTGATGTAGTAATCATTCTTTACCGTTGTAAAGGCGTGCTCAGGTGGATTAACTAAAAGGAGGCTAATTTTCTGAAGTGCATTAAATGCTCTGAACACTTTATGCTTTTTGCCTTTGACCTTCATTAATCTTCTTCTAAGTCAACTGAAACTCACTTAGCAAAGTGGTTAAACATAGCTAAGAACATATAAGAATGATTAATGCAAGTATATAGATCGAATGAATGTGTTTCACAAATTCGTGTGATTTGAAAATCAGTTTCAGCGCCCAATACTCGAGTATGTTCTTCAATACTCGAGTATGTCACTGTGTACTTGAGTCAATACTTGAGTATCCAAACTGATACTCGAGTATGCTTCTTCCAGAGGCAAATCATCGTGACTTGAACTTGAAAGCCAATGTCAATACTCGAGTATGTAAGTCTATACTCGAGTTTTGAACTGTTTAATGTGAAAACTTGTTTAAGTTCAAAACCTCTATACTTGAGTATTCATTCCAATACTTGAGTATTCAAATTATTGACAAATGGATAACCTCTCTGTATGGCCAATACTCGAGTTTGCAGACCAATACTCGAGTATTGATTTAATTTCAAAATTTGTGAAGTTTTTCCATGTCAATACTTGAGTATCCAAATGAATACTTGAGTATTCATAAACAGATGTTTAGTTGAAAAACTTTGTAAGAGCCCAATACTCGAGTATTTAAAACCTATACTCGAGTTTCCAACAGTTATAAAAGTTTGAAGGCTCTCTGTAAGGCCAATACTCGAGTATACAAGTCCCATACTCGAGTATCCACTTAAGGTGAAAACTTGTTTGCTCTCTGTAAGTCCAATACTCGAGTATAGCTTCCTATACTTCAGTATTGACTTAGCTTGAAAAACTTGAATACTCTCTGGAAGTCCAATACTCGAGTATGCAAGTCCTATACTCGAGTATACACTTAAGTTCAAAACTTGATTGCTCTCTGTGACTTCAATACTCAAGTATTGCTTCCAATACTTGAGTATTGCTTTGTAAAATGCATTTGAGCAATTCACTGTCAACTCAATACAGATTTGGAAACTTCAAAACATGTTTACAATTGTTGATTATCATCAAAACACATAGAGAACTAACAATTGTATCGTATCATCGATCCCCATATGAATTGGGTAGTCGCAATGTCTTGCTAGAAGCCGCTTGCAACTTGTAGGCTGGTACAATATTAGCCTAATGCCAATCTCATGTGGGCCTGCAGGGTCGCACAAAAGAATAGCCCAACACGAACAATAGTGTCCAGATTCATTGAATCTTAGATATGCCTAAGATTTAATGAATACAACATTTAATCTAGTAAGGATATATATATTATATTAATTTGAAATTAAATAATAATAATATTATTTATAATAGATAATAATATTATTATATATTATTTATTTTGTATTTAATTTATTTGATAAATTAAATATCTAAAACAAATAGAGATATTGTATCTCAGATTTATTTTTTGAATAGAGATATCATTTATTTGATTTAATTTGAATTGAGATATAATATCTCAGATTTAATTAAATAGATAGATATCATATCTCAGATTTAATTTATAAAGATAAATTAAATCAGTAGGCTTTTAATTCAGATTAAATAAATAGATTAGATTAGATCTGCTGGACAGATTTAATTAATATATTATTTTAATCCAAATTCGAATTTCAAGATTAATTTTGAATATTTTAATATGGCTCATTAGGGTTTTAGAAACTCTATAAGAGATAATGATCTAGTCGTATTAGAATAACGAACGAATAGACGAGCCACGAAAAACCCTCAAGGATAGACATGAGATGCAAAGCTTGAAGGCGCTAGCACGCTATCATCCGTGTTGGAGTGTTGTTTGGTGTGGAAACTGGGAGAGGGAGTGGATTCATAAAGTCGGCTCTATTTGATCGAGTAGGATGCACACGAGTTCGCATAGGACGCATATGAGTTCTCAAAGGTATGGTTCCTATGAACCCGATTTAAACGCTGTTAATAGATCCTATAATGCTCCCTTATAGCTCCCAATCATAATTAGAGTTCATACACAGAGAAGCGTATGGATCTAGTTTGGACAAATGAGTAACTGATAAAAATGCAAAAAATATTTAAACTTGGTTTTGCAAAATAAACTTAATCCCTCCAGGATATTTAAATATATACAGTCATCCCAAATTTAAAACTCCAAAATTAAACTTCAAAATAAATAAATATGTACAAAACAAAAAGGAACTTCTCCCAAGTTCAACCTTCTTCTGCTCCCGCTCACAGCACTGCCTTCCCCTTCCTCACACTTCCACTACCTGCGCCTTTGTTCAAATCTGAGATTCACGAATGAATCTCAGAGTAACATGTTAACCTCTATACATGGAGCATAAGTATACATAATAAATAAATTACCATAATCAGGAATACCACATAGCATACAGACAGTATAAAAACACAGTTCAAAATCCAGTGCTAGGAAAACTTGTACAGAACCTACCCAGTTCAAAATTCCATAGTGCTTGGAAAGACAAGAAGGACCTGCCCGATCCTGTGCCTATCTTTCCAAGGCCCAACCCAAAACCTACCCGGTGCCGAGTCCCTCAGCACAAGGAAACCACACTGCGAAACCTACCCGGATTCGAATTCTTTAGCACAAATGTGATTTGCCAACACAAACTTATTGTATGCAATCAAATAAATTTATAAAACACATTCCACAAATCATGGCATTTAAAACATACACAAGTATACTCACAAACATAGAAGGTTAGAGTTACTACCTGGTGCGTAGTAACCTTAATTTCGTCCAAGTAATTTTGCGGGGTGCGTGCTCTTGAGAAATTACCTATAATTTGGGATAACCGATTATTAATAAATCTATAAATATTAAACATGATAAATATGTCCTTATTATCATGTTTAGTCTCTTTTTAACCTTATTTCGTTGGAGTTTAATCTAATAACCCAAACTTGTCAAATTCTAGCTCTTAACCTTAACTCTTCTTAAAAATACAACCACTTTAATCATTTTTAATTAATTTTTGAAAAATCATTTTTGATTGATTCCAACTCTCACGTGCTCTCTGACCTCTCTGCTTGCAAGGAAAATTTTTTTCAGAGGTCCAAATGTTAGTTCCTTGTGTGTTTTGATGATTTCTAACATTTGTAAACAATGTAGGGATGTTTTCGAGCAAGACTAGAGTTGGTTAAAACTTGTCAATTTCAAGCAAAAACTCTCTGTCTGCGACAAACTCGAGCTTAGAATTGGCAACCTCGAGTTTGCCACTGACAAAAGGTGTAAACTCGCCAGTTTATCTTTCAAACTCGAGACTAGCCCAAAAGTTTGAACTTGAGAGTTTTCCAAAGTTTTCTTATACTTTGAGTAAACCCAAGGTTACTCCTGTAAGCTCGAGTTTGCTAGAGGCAGAGAGCATTTTAACTTAAAAACACTTTTAAACTCGAGACCTCCACTTATAAACCTCAGGTTTACACCTCTAGAGAAAATCTTCAAGAGTTTACAAATACTGTGAACTCGAGCTTGTTGTGACAAACTCGAGTTTGCGTCTGGCGAGAAAAATTTTCAAAATTAAGAGATTTTCACAAACTCTGCACTATTCCATTGTGAGTAAAGTTTTCCATTGTTTTGAAAATCTCAAGAGTTTGCAAAACATGTAAACTCGAGTTCATTATTGCAAACTTGAGTTTACACTTGGCCGAGAGCTTTCAAGGATTCTTAACCAAAGTAAACTTGAGATAGATTTCATAAACCTCAAGTTTACTTCAGGCCAAGAACATTCAGAGTTTTTCCAAAGTTGAACAAACTCGAGGTTAACTTTGTGAACTCGAGTTTAAACCTTATAGAGAGCAATGCACTTTTCAACTTGAGGAAACTCTAGAGTTTGCATTGAAAACCTCAGGTTTGTCTTTTGAGAAATAAAACTAAGTTTTGACTTGAACAGTGTCAAACTCGAGCCTGTCCACTAATAGACTCGAGTTTGTGTCTTAATCTAAACTACTCCAGATCTCAAAATCGCGAACTCCTCTCTGGATGAAGGGAACTCGAGGTTAGATATGCAACCTCGAGTTCAGATCAACCCGAGAGCATTGTAGCTTTTCAGTGTATCAAAAAACCTCAGGTTTTGATTGCAAACCTCCAGTTTAGATGTTTTGAACTTAAAACGCTTTTACATACTGAAGCCTCAAAGTCGAGGTTACGTGAAACTGAACTCGAGTTTGTGACGTTGATTCAGAAATTCAAATCTGACGATTTTGGAAAACATTCTTGTTTGATCTTAATACTTTGCAATATTATTCTCTGATATTCCTAGATATGTTTAATGACTTTATTAGTGAATTTCAGATGGTTTAGAGAATGTTTGTTGAAGGGTTAAAGCAAAAAGCAAAAAGCAGTTCAGCTCATTAAATGCTATGCCCAGAAAGTTGCACACTTTTGGGTAATCCATCTGCACACGGTTGCAAAGCATTAAAGAATGATTTCGTGAATGCTTTGCAACCGTGTACAGATGGATTATTCTGGAAAGCAAAGTTCAAAGTTTTCGTGAATGCTACAGGGTATGGGCTATGGAGAGTATTCGAAAGAGGAGACTATATGCCCACAACTCTTGAAGATGGTGTGAGACTTATGAAGCTAGAAGAAGATTATGATGACAATGACAGAAGAAATGTCACACTAAATAGCAAAGCGGTTCTTCTACTTCAAAGTGCCCTGAGTCAACAAGAGTACTTTTGAGTTTGCACCTTACCATCTACAAAAGCCATGTGGGATGCCTTGGAGATAGCCCATGAGGGAACGGCTGGAGTCAAGCAAAATCGTGTCAACACTCTTATGACCGAGTATGATCTTATGTGTATGAAGCCTGGAGAATCCATTGGCGAATTTCAATTGAGATTCACTCATCTAATAAATCAAGTTGCTACACTGGGAAAAGAGTATGATCAATCAGTTCAAGTGAGGAAGATTCTGAATATCCTCAACAAGGAGTGAGAAGCTAAAGTCACTGCCATTGAGGAAGCTAGAGGAGATTCAATGGCATCTGTGGCTGCTCTTTTTGGCAGTCTTTCTGAGTATGAAGCCAAGATCAAGTTCAAGAAAGGTCTTGACGAAGTACATGGAAAGAACAAGGGAATTGCCCTCAAGTCAGTCAAAGAAACTAAAGAGTCAGAGGATGACGATGAAGACGAAGATGAGGAGATTGGCATGATGGTTTAAAGATTCAAAAAGTTTTACAAGAAGGATCAAGGTTACAAAAAGTTTTACAAAGGTAGCTCCAGCTATGAGGCAAAGAAGCCTATTATCTGCTACGAATGTGAAAAGCCAGGTCACATCAAGTCTGAGTGTCCCCAACTGAACAACAAGGACAAGGAAAAGAAGAAATTCAACAAATTCAAGAAGAAGGTCTATGTTTCAGCTATTTGGGGAGATAGCTCTTCCGATGAAGAGGAAGAGGAAAATGAAGAAGAAAAAGCAAATATCTATTTGGTTGCAGAAGAAGAACAACTTGCCAACAATGATGAGGTATATGATTCAAAACCATCTTATGATGAATTATTTGTTGAATACATTGTTGTGCAAACAGAATTTGAAAAACTTGCTGCAAAATATCTAGCTTTGAAAAAGAAAAATACAACCCTTGAATTGCAAGTTGAAAAACTTTCTTCTCCTGAAATTCTTGTTTGTGATGAGTGTCCTGATCTGAAGAAAAAGAATTTACATTTGACAAAGGCACTTGAGAAATTCACTAGAGGTAGTGAAATGCTCAATGTCGTTTTGAAACAACAAAGATTTACAAATGACAGATCAGGAATTGGTTACAAACCTGACTTTGATAAGAAGAAAGGTAAAAAGAAGAATGGTGAGAAATCTTATATGAATTATTTTACAAAATCAGTTCATTCTTCAAACGCTTTTGCACATTGTAATTATTGCAATAGAAAGGGTCATTCCACTTCTTCATGCTTTCGCAAGAAGGAAAGAAAAGTAAAACCTTCTGGAAATTATCAATGAGTATCAAAGGGAACCTATGTCCCTAAGGTTCGATCTAACCCCAAAGGACATAAGAAAAGATGGGTACCTAATACTTGATCTTCTAAGATCTGTAGGTATGTCTAAGAGCATTAAAATCAAATAAATAGTACATTGACAGTGGATGCTCTAGACACATGACGGGAGATCAATCAAAATTTACTTCAATCAAACCTAAAAATGGTGGCAAGGTGACATTCGGTGGAGATCAATTTGGGAAAATCGCTGGAATAGGTGAAATTGGAAATAAAGAAGGACCACTGATCAAGGATGTCTACCTTGTGGAAGGACTTTGCCACAATCTCCTCAGTGTTAGCCAAAGCACTGATAAAGGTAACCTAGTTATCTTTGATTCTAAGGAATGTTTGATTGTTAGTAAAGATTTTCTCCCTTTACAAAACATCAAATCAAAAGCTTTATTTAGAGCACCTAGAGATGGCAATTGTTACACTCTTAACCTCTCTAGCAATGCTTCAGTTTCAGAAAAATGTTTTGTAAGCAATTTGAATGAGAGTTGGCTGTGGCACAAGCAATTAGCTCATGTCAACATGTCTCAACTTGACAAATTGCTCAAAAAGGATTTGGTGATTGGTATTCCTAAACTTAGTTTTAAAAATGACTTGATTTGTGAAGCATGTCAAAAGGAAAAACAAACCAAATCATCTTTTAAACCAAAAAATGAGATTTCAACCAATAGACCACTACAATTACTACATATGGATCTAGTGGGTCCAGCAAGGGTGAGGAGCCTTGGTGGTAATTTGTACACATTGGTTATTGTAGATGATTTCTCAAGATTTTGTTGGACCATATTTTTGTCATCAAAAGATGAAACATTTGATTAATTTGTTGTGTTTGCCAAAAAGGTCCAGAACGAGAAAGGTGTGTCTATTTCAGGTATAAGAACCGATCATGGAGGAGAATTTGAGAACCATGCATTTGAAGAATTCTGTGATACCCATGGAATAGATCACAACTTCTCAGCACCAAGAACTCCACAACAGAATGGAGTTGTTAAAAGAAAGAATCGTGTCTTAACTGAGATGGCGAGAGCAATGCTAAATGAGAATCAAACATCTCATGTGTTCTGGGCTGATGCTATGAGCACAACATGCTATATCTCGAATCGAGCCTACCTTCGGAAGAAGATGAACAAGACACCATACGAGTTGTACAAAGGGAGGAAACCAAATCTTGCCCATCTGCACATCTTTGGATGTAAGTGCTATGTGCACAATAATGGTAAAGAAAATTTGGGTAAGTTTGATTCAAAGGCTGATGTAGGCATATTTCTTGGATATTCCAATAAAAGTAAGGCCTATAGAGTTTTCAATACTAGAACTCGAGTTGTTGAAGAATCTATTCATGTTGTGTTTAGTGAAGATAAATCTGATAAACCTTTAGATGATGAAGAAGAAAATGTTTTCAAAAACCAATTCTTTTCAAGAGCTACTCCTTTTTCTGTTGAAAATTTTGAAGATGTTTTTGAGGCTGATCCCCAAACTTCTATTGAAAATCCAGATCAGTCTCAGCCTAGAGCTTGGAAATTTATTAGAAATCATCCTTTGGACCAAGTCATAGGCGATGTGAACCAAGGAGTAAGAACTCGAAATAGTACTTTGAATGAAGTTAATTTTTCTGCATTCATTTCTCATATAGAACCCTCAAAAATAGATGAAGCCCTTTCAGACAATGATTGGGTGATAGCTATGCAAGAGGAGTTACATCAATTTGACAGAAATCAAGTTTGGGACTTAGTGCCTAGACCCAAGGACCATCTGGTTATTGGGACAAAATGGGTATTTAAGAACAAATGTGATGAGTCTGCAATCATTGTCCGAAATAAGGCAAGATTGGTTGCAAAAGGATATAACCAAGAAGAAGGTATAGACTATGAAGAAACTTATGCTCCAATAGCAAGATTGGAAGCTATAAGAGTTGACACTCCAATGAGTACAACCATATCATTGGATGCTGATGAAAAGGGCAAAGACCTCAACATCACCAAGTATAGAGGAATGATTGGATCATTGCTATATTTGACTGCAAGTCGACCAAACATCCAATTTAGTGTGGGGATGTGTGCAAGGTTCCAGTCTGCTCCAAAGGAGTCTCATGCTGAACATTTGAAGAGGATCTTTAGATACCTTGCTGACACGAAGACACTTGGATTGTGGTTTCCCAAAGGTCAACCTGAACATTTGGTGGCATATTCACATTTAGACCATGCCAGCTATAAGACTGATAGAAAGAGCACAAGTGGTCAATGTGAATTCTTTGGCAACTCACTTGTGTCTTGGTTTTGCAAGAAGCAGACTAGTGTGGCTGTGTCTTCTACAGAAGCTGAATATGTAGCTGCCTCAAGTTGTTGTGCTCAAGTACTATGGCTTAAGCAACAACTTGCTGACTTGGGAGTCAATCTGAAGGAGATGCCAATTTTGTGTGACAACACAAGCACAATAAGCTTGGCCAAGAATCCAGTTCGACATACTCGGACCAAGCATATTGATGTGAGACATCATTTTATAAGGGATCATGTTCAGAAAAGAGATGTCAAGGTCATGTTCATCCCAACACATCTTCAACTTGTTGATATCTTCACAAAGCCATTGGCCAAGGACCAATTTAATTTCAGAAGGAGAGAATTGGGAATGGTAAATCCCAATGAGCTGTAAGTTCTCACTTACCTAATGTTAGTTTAGGTTTTGATGATTAATTGTTACTAACTTAAGCATCGGAGTGTCTAGATATGTTTTATGCAGGACGCTTATTTCAGAAGTTTGTTGAAAAGGGGAGCAAACTGGAGCCTACCATTTATGAACTTGAGCTTGAGAGAGGCAGAGAAGAAATGAGGTTCTAATGATACGCAAACTCGAGCCTATAAGTGAGCAACCTCGAGTTCATTTCAGACAAAGAGGAATCCTGAACTCAACAACATAAGGGAACTCTAGCCTGAAACTAGTAGCCTCGAGTTTGTAGGATACAAAGAGCTCCTAAGTTCAGAGGTTGACACAAACTCGAGCCTGTAAGTATTAACCTCGAGTTTGTTAGTGAAGTTCAAGAGTTCACATATACACTCTTGAAGTCCATGTTAGTAAAAATTTGGGCAAACTCGAGCCTACACTTGTAACCTTGAGTTTGTTGTGACTGCTATATATTGTGAAACCTGATTTTTCCTCTTCACTTCACTCAAACCTCAAGTTTAAACCTAAATCCTCCAAAAACCCCTCTTCCTCTCCGTCACCTCTCTACGAAAATGGCCTCCAAACCTTCAATCTCTCAAGAATCAAACCCTAAAGCAATTCAATCCACCTCACAGCTTCGACCTGATCGCCTAGTTAGGATAAAAACTCGCTCCATTCGTCTACGCCATGGGTGTTAGGATCCGTACACGCAGCTGATTAAAATTTTCTACGAATCCCGTCCCGAGGATCACTCAGGTGCGTTTAAATCAAGGTTAGGGAACCCGAATCATACCTTATAGAGAACTCAAAATCATCCGGAGCCGGAGGTTTTCATTTGATTTTAGCGAACTAGTAGATCAAGAATCTACACAAACCCTTTGTGCACATTTTCTCATGGCGATCAAGAAAATTCAAACTGTAGTGAATTCATCTGCGTCTTGTTCTCTTTGAACTGGTGGGTTACCTTCTCGATCAGTAGAAGACGACTCTTAGAATCGGCTTCCTCTACCGGTATCCACACGAACAATCTCCGAACACGGACACGGCAGCGTGCTAGCGCCTCGAACTGTGCGTCTCTCTCTTTTCGCTGTAGGGTTTCTCGCGGCTTTCTAATATGCTCGACTAAAAGTCCCGTAGGTTTTTCTAAACCCATCGGCGTATTATATTCAAAATTAATCCCCATTAATTTTGAATTTCGAATTTTAATTTAAAAAAATTAATTAAATCTATCTAATAGATTTAATATAATGTATTTATTTAATTCAAATTAAAAGCCTTCTGATTTAATTTATCTCTATAAATTAAATCTGAGAAATGATATCTATCTATTTAATTAAATTTGAGATACAATATCTCAATTTAAATTAAATAGATAATGATATCTTTATTCGAAAATCAAATGAGATATAATATCTCTATTTGTTTTAGGTATTTAATTTATCCGATAAATTAAATATAAAACAAATATCATATAATAATATTATAATCTCCATTAAATAATATTATTATATTATTTTCAAATTTAATATATATATATATACACACACACACACATATATATATTTATCCTAGATTAAATTCAGTGTTCATTTAATCTCAGATTAATCTGAGATTCAATGAATCTAGACACTTTTACCCGTGTTGGATTATTCTTGTGTGCGACCCTACAGGCCCATATGAGATTGGCAGTGGGCCAAGACTGTATCAGCCCACAAGTCGCAAGCGGCCTCTAGCAAGACATTGCGACTACCCAATTCACATGGGGATCGATGACACGATACTACCTATCGTATAACCATGTCACGTCCCTTTTGTCACGCGATAATTCGGTCAAGGATGAGGCATGGATAACGTCAACTTCCTTTTCTTGACCATTACTTTCTCGATTCTCAAGCAGTCTAATAAGTGAAATGGAAACTCCTTTCCATCACAGTATGGCCATACATTTCTTAGACTCACTCATCGAGGGGCCCAATATTATCTCTCTACAAATGTGAGGGACAAATTCCATCTTGATCATTCACATTCCTCCGTATGAAAACCATTGATCCCGATCCCAGCCTTTATCATCACCCGGTCAAAGGTGACTTTTGACTAGGTCAAAGACCAATGACTCATCATGTAGGAATCCATGATGATCTCAGGTCATAGGGCGTTGTGACGCGGTTATACATGAGATAAGCTTATGACTTAATCCATGCAGCTTTCTCATAGTGGGTCGGTCCAGCACATTGTGTTCTTAAAAATGCCCATGACTTTGATTCGTATCTCCATACCTCATCAAAGTCATACTGGTCTTAACTCATCATCGCTCCCTTGTAGATGACCGACCAGGGACATTTAGGATAATCTATAAGATATATCCAGGGATATAGTTATCACCATAAACATGCGTATGAAATGATAACTTAATGGAGAACAATGACTTGCCCCTATGGCATAATTTCCAACAATGGGGTTGACAAGTCAATCAGGGGATTTCAAGGGGAACTTCCTCAAGCTCAACCACCCAGACCGAAGGGAATTTCGATCAATGAAGAACGAACGAAGAAGAGGCATGACCCTGAGCATGTTCCTCAAGGGAGAGGGAAGGCTCCACAAACTGCTGAACCTCCAAGAGCCAAACAGCCGATCAAGAGAAAGAGGACTGCTGAGCACTTGGTTCCCACTACTAGTCAAGCAAGTTCTCACGCTCACTCAGAACCCCAACAACAGGAGCAATCTGCTCCTTAGGTATCCCAAAGTAATCCTGTCATTACTGAAATTTACAACAATTCTAGGATACCTAGTGGTTTTTCTGAGGAGCCCTGTCGAATGACCAGTGAGGAAGGAATAAGATTTAAAGAAAAATATGATGACAAGTCTTTCTGTCCCATTGTATTTGTTGACTTAGCCAAATTGAAAGAAGACTGTAACTTAGATCTTTATCCCTGGCTTAAATAGTTTGAACCTCTGATTTCGATAAAAGCTCCTTACAGTCCAAAGCTTGTGAAAGTCTTCTACTTTCACATGCAATCTGATAACCTGCTGGACAGTGAAGGGAATTTGGTAGAAGAGAGGATCACTATGAAAGTAAAGGGTCAGAAAATCACAATTTCCCCCTCTTACCTGAACTCCATTCTGCAAATTGTCAATCCCCCATCTCCTGAAACTTACAGATACACCCAATAGGCAATGTATAGATTGCTTAGACCTAATGAGCCTGTTCCTGAGGGTTTGGAGATTCTGAAATTCACTCCTGCATCTATGCTCCCTAGAAACCGTGCAATCTGGTATATCTACACTAGGGATTTACTGCAGAAAGGAGGAAACTTCACCCACTTCGCCAAGAAGGACTTCCCAATCTTTGCCTCCATTCTAGATCAGCAGCCTCACAATGTTGGACATTGGATTTTCCACAAGATGTCCAAGTTTGCATTCACATCAAGGCAAACATCTCAAATCCCTTTTCCTAGCCTCATTTTTGTCATCCTCTTTCATAAGAAGATTTGGTTTTTGCCTGCTAATGATCAGCCTGTTAAGCCTAAAGAATTTGGCAGACATATCCTGAATCTGATGGGCATAAATCCTGAGGAGAGGCCTGATCAATCCAGAGCACCACCAAGGTCCAGACCAACTAGATCCAGAGGCACCTATTCTAAAGCACAGAAAGCTCAAAGTGCTCCTCCTCCTCCTCAATCTACTTTACCTTCAGACTTCGATGCTCGAGTAAAGGAAATTATTGACAAGGCAGTCTCTGATTTGACTGATAGTGTAGAGGTAGGAGTTGGGAAGTTGGTATCTGAGGTTACTTAAGGACACAATGAGTTGATAGATGTTCAGGAGGGCTACAGGGTTGAACAAGAGGCACTAAAGAACCATATCAGTGACCATTCAGCAAGTATTTCTACACTTTTGGTCACTATGATGGGTCTCGGTGACAAGATGGATCAAATCTTGAAGAATCAAGCTTCTTGTTCTGGTGTAGGAGCATCTACTTTAGCCATTCCATCCTCTGTACCAGTCATTCCCACTTCTGAGCTTGTCCCTGAACCCGAGTCTGAATCAGCTGAACCGAGCCTACCAAAACCTCTGAACCCGAGCCTCCCAAAGCCACTACTCCACCCTTATTTGCTGATGACAAAGGGGGAGAAGAGTGATAGAGTAATAGAGGAAATCTTGTTTCTTGTTTCTCTATTTTGTCTTTCAGCTGTATGTATTTTGTTCTTCAGTTGTATATCCTGTTTAGCATATTTGCTTTTGAAACTCTACTTAACATTCTAGTTTCTCTTTTGTATGAATGTACAATGTTCTGCAGTTTACATGCTTCCATGCTGTTCTATGTTTTATGCTGCTAAACTCTGATATCTGTCTGATAATCTGTGAAAAGTTTTACAAGTGTATTAATCAAATGAACTTTTCCTTTTCAAAATGTTTAATCTCAACTTTTGAAAACGGTTAATTGTTTACAAGTGTTGTCATCATCAAAAAGGGGGAGAATGTTAGTTCCCTATGTGTTTTGATGATTTCTAACATTTGTAAACAATGTAGGGATGTTTTTGAGCAAGACTAGAGTTGGTTAAAACTTGTCAATTTCAAGCAAAAACTCTTTGTTTGCGACAAACTCGAGCCTAGAATTGGCAACCTCAAGTTTGCCACTGACAAAAGGTGTAAACTCGCCAGTTTATCTTTCAAACTCGAGACTAGGCCAAAAGTTTGAACTTGAGAGTTTTCCAAAGTTTTCTTATACTTTGAGTAAACTCGAGGTCACTCCTGTAAGCTCGAGTTTGCTAGAGGCAGAGAGCATTTTAACTTAAAAACACTTTTAAACTCGAGACCTCTACTTATAAACCTCAGGTTTACACCTCCAGAGAAAATCTTCAAGAGTTTACAAATACTGTGAACTCGAGCTTGTTATGACAAACTCGAGTTTGCCTCTGGCAGGAAGAATTTTCAAAATTAAGAGATTTTCACAAACTCTACACTGTTCCATTGTGAGTAAAGTTTTCCACTGTTTTAAAAAATATCTAGAGTTTGCAAAACATGTAAACTTGAGTTCATTATTGCAAACTCGAGTTTACACTTGGCCGAGAGCTTTCAAGGATTCTTAACCAAAGTAAACTCGAGACAGATTTCATAAACCTCAAGTTTACTTCAGGCCAAGAACATTCAGAGTTTTTCAAAGTTGAACAAACTCGAGGTTAACTTTGTGAACTCTAGTTTAAACCTTATAGAGAGCTATGCACTTTTCAACTTGAGAAAACTCTAGAATTTGCACTGAAAAACCTCAGGTTTGTCTTTTGAGAACTAAAACTAAGTTTTGACTTGAACAATGTCAAACTCGAGCCTATCCACTAATAGACTTGAGTTTGTGTCTTAATCTAAACTACTCCAGATCTCAAAATCGTGACACTCCTCTCTAGATGCAGGGAACTCGAGGTTAGATATGCAACCTCGAGTTCAGATCAACCCGAGAGCATTGTAGCTTTTCAGTGTATCAAAAAACCTCAGGTTTTGATTGCAAACCTCCAGTTTAGATGTTTTGAACTTAAAACGCTTTTATATACTGAAGCCTCAAACTCGAGGTTACGTGAACTGAACTCGAGTTTGTGACGTTGATTCAGAAATTCAAATTTGACGATTTTGGAAAACATTCTTGTTTGATCTTAATACTTTGCAATATTATTCTCTGATATTCCTAGATATGTTTAATGACTTTATTAGTGAATTTCAAATGGCTTAGAGAATGTTTATTGAAGGGCTAAAGCAAAAAGCAGTTCAGCTCATTAAATGCTATGCCCAGAAAGTTGCACACTTTTGGGTAATCCATCTGCACACGGTTGCAAAGCATTAAAGAATGATTTCTACAACAAGCAACTGCTTCTCCAATGGATTAATTCAGAGGAAGTCAACTTTGAACACTTGGACAGCTGGATTAAGTGGAGATTAGAGAGAGAAGAAGACCAAAGCTACTGCTAACCACTGCAGATCATCTCCAATGGTCTAATTAAAGATGCAACGGTCATTTAATGCTATCTGTAACATCCCGAATTTTGGACCAGTAAAATTGAGAATAAGCCTAAATTAGGCAGACTACTAAGTCCGGTTCGGGAAGAATCCCTTGAATGACAAGAGATAGGCAGTCTCTGATGGGCCCAGGTTTGTAAAGATGCGGGCCTAGGGCAAGATACCAGTGAGGTATAAAGCTGGTGTGATGAAGTGGGACCCGGGAAATATGACAAAACACATATTCCTGACCCCTGGAAGTGTGTATGCGCCATACAGGGACAAGAAAGAGAAAGAGACACTAAAATAGGCATGTTCCAAAAAGCAAGAGATAGGATGATCATTGCACATGGACACGTGTCACCATGAGATTAAAGGAAGATAAGGCAAGGGCAAAATGGTCAATTCCTTGTCCTTTGGACATTGAATTTCGTCCAACATGAGAAAGGAAAGAAAATCAGATGATTTTATCCATACTCTGGTCCAGACACAAGACGCAGGACCCACAGGCGATTAACCGATAGAAAAGGGGACCGATAAGGACCAGATAAGGGATTATTTTGGACGGAATGAGACAAATGTGGGGCCACATTGGAAAGAGGGAAGGTGCCACATGAGTATGCCCAAGCAGAGGAAAATATTTTGAAAAGACAGAGAAAAGTACAAAAAGACGCATTTTCGGACCCGGTGGGACCTGATAGGGGTCGGTAGACCCCGAAATTGACCGATAAAATGGGAAATTGGAATTAATTATTGGGGATCATTTTGGTGGGACCCCTTGGACGTGTAACACTCTTTTTGGACAGCAAAATCTGAATTGAAGACCAAAATAAGCTTGTCTAATTCATTGAATTAACTGTGGGGCCCGTCGGTAAGTCAAATGGAATTTGAAGTCTTAATTGATAATTCTTATCAAATTCAAAGATGAAATATGAATATTTGGGCAGCCAAATCACGCCACTTAAGCTCCCTAGAATCCTCTCAAATTGTCACATGGGATAAACATTAAGGAAAGACAATTGGATTCCAACCAAACTATGAATTGACTTAGTTACTTTGGAACCAAATGGCTACTTTGGGCTATTATTAAATATACAAGTTCTCTCTCTCCTTGACCATGAGGAGCATGAAATTTTCAGAGAAAAGAGAGAGTATTCAGCCAACCTCCATAGCCAAGCTCAAGCTCCAAGCATCTAGGATCATCAACTCAACTTCTGATTTCAGGTAAACACCGAAAACTCAACTCTGTGAAGCTCAAAGTTGGGATTTTCGTGCTTCTGGTTGGGGCTTAATTTTGGGGTCTGATTTTGAAGTTTTTGGTGGTCCCAAAGTGTTTACAACATGATTTTGTGTGGGGTTAAGCTATGGTTTAGGTTTTCCAACTCAAAAACCCCAAAAACTCAAGGAAGAGGCTTGCTGCCAGTGTTTTGGATTCTGGGCAGCGAACCTTCAAAAATGTTTTTAAAATAGTACAGACGTTGGTTTGCTCTGAAATTGTACAGGTGAAAATTAGACATCTGGGGCATCATTTTGATATATAATTCGACATATTTTTGATGTACCAATTGAGAGATAAAAATTGTTGAAGTTGGCTCTGTGTGCAACAGGGCGAAATCTGACCCAGGTGTGAAAAGTGAGTACCACGATAAAATAAAAGTACTTTCATGGTCTGGGAGTATTTTTCTTAGAAATTAGACACTTCAATGGTTCAAACGGAGCTGGTTTCATGTAAAAAGGAATTTTGTATAATTTATTAAAAATCCCACAAGTTGGGTCAAAATCACTGGATTTCTGGAAAAAGTTGTTTGGGCTCGGTTTTAATCAAGAAAACATTATGGCAATTTTGTAAATATTGAGAAAGTGTGTTTTGATGATTTATAGGTCAAAGGAGCCTTTGGAAAGTCAACGGGCCATTAAAATATTAAGGACCATAAATATTACACCAGGTAGTAACTGTTTTACTCAGATATCTCTATGTAAGTAACGAAGGAAAGGTAACTAAGTAAGTAAATCCCTCTAACCCGCCACCCGAAAGGGCGAGGCCGGTAGGGGTGTAACACTATCTGACTATAAATAGAGTTGCATTCAAGTCTTCTCAACAACTACAACTACTGAAAAAGAATTGCATTCAAGTCTACACTTATTTTCTTCAGTTTTCATTTGTATAGTATCTTCTGATACAAAGAGCTTCAATAATTATCAATATCTGCTCTTAGAGAGAGTTTCTTTCTGTAAAACACTTATTGTAAAGAATTAGAAGTCAAGGGGACTTGGTGATTTGGGAATTCATTGATTACAACTTGTAAGGGGGAGTGAGTTCTAGAGAGAGAACAACTTCTTGAGTGCAGAGTGTGTAATCTTTGATATAGTGGAAAATCCCAGAGAGTCTGGGGACTGGATGTAGGTCAAGTTGTTAGGACCGAACCATTATAAATCTCTGTGTCCAGCTATTCTTTTCCTTACTCTGTTCACCTTTGTTTTTATTACTTCAAAACAGAGTTATTGTCGAAAATATTGAGAATTCCCAATTCACCCCCCTCTTGGGTATTTAGCTCCACTTACACCAAATACACTATAAAAATCTCGGGTTCCAGTTTTGCCCCTGTTGTCTAGATTGGTGCCTAGAAGTTTGACTATTCTTTGAAAATCCATGTAAAATCGTACATAGCTCTAAAATTTCCAATTTTTATATCAAATTAAATCTTGGAAAATCCTCTACGAAGATGGAAAATTTGAAGATTTATCAAAATACCAATTGTTCCTAGTTTTAAAAACCATACAAGATGTTCAGTGAAATCTCCAGGCATACCAGTTGACTTCAAAAATTAGTAACTCATTGTTCATAGACTTAAAAATTAGAAAATTTATATTTCCTTGATTCTCAGATAGTCCTCTTCTTGCCTGAAAAATTTCACCCTTTCATAAGCTTTTAAACCTAGTCAATTCACTTGTTCAAATCGTCTGCCAAGTTTTGACTTCCAGGACGCATGGTCTTTTTTGAAACGGGTGAAGGTGCAAATTTGCCAATCAACCATTACCTGAGGAGCGTCTAAGCCAAATAACTATTGAGGGGACCAAAATTGCCAATCAACAATTAAAAAGTGAGAAAAAACACCAAATAACTATTAAAAGTGAAAAAAAACACCAAATAACTACTTAAAAAAAACAACTATCACAATTAAGTTAAAATATGAGGTACTGGCGTAGGACGGTGGCAGAAATGCTGGAGAAAAGAGTGGTTAAGCCTTCTTGTTGGAAAAGGAAAACACCAACAGAGATAAGACCCATGGGAGCAGGCATTGCAGCAGCAGTGGTTGATGCTTGTGGCATCGGAGGGATGGAACCAAGGTACAAGGTGCGTGTGGACTACTGGATGAGTTCAAGAGGGTGAGTGGAACACCCAGCAACAATAGAAGTTTTGGAAATGCCGACGTCGCTAACACTATGACAATCAATGGAAGACGGAGACACCAAGACAGTGACGGGGTAATAGTTCGTTGGCGAATCTACTCTAAATTGTGTTTTTTTCACTTTTTAATTGTTGATTGGCAATTTTGGTCCCCTCAATAGTTATTTGGCCTAGGCGCTCCTCGGGTAATAATTGGTTGGCAAATCTGCACCTTGACCCTTTTTGAAACTTTATTACTCACTGACCAAATATCAAAATAATGCAAAAAGACACATCATTTTAAAGGTATGGGTGTCTTCTATCTCCTGGAATATTTTCAGAATTTTTAAAGGACATTAACCCAGTCAACACACGCCCACAAGCTACCTGGGTTCAGTTGTTCAAAACTGGCAGATTTGCCTTTTCCTTCAAGCTCTTTATTTTATGTGTAAAAATACCTTTAAAAACTCACCAAAAATATTTTTCCCACACAATTTTTCATAAGGAAAACGATGGTGATCTTAGATTTCCCAAATTACAACTATTTCTTGGTGCTTACCACGATTTTTCAGATCTGGGTTTTAAAGAAAATTTGAGAAACTTGAAGAGAGGATGAGTGTTCCTACCAATAGGCTTGTTCTTGATCTTGTGGTCTCTTTAACAACACCAAACCTTGTTCAAACTTCAGCCTATACACAAGGGAATCACATGCATGTGAGTTTTGAACCATCAACATTAACATACATGTAGGAAAATCCAAGATACCATGATAAAGTTCAAGTTTTCTTACCTTGAACTACTTGTGGCTCTTCTTCCTTCATTCAGACCATGGCTGACCCTTCTTGTGTGTGAGGATGATGATGATGGCGCGAGGGAGGAGAGGAGGCCGAGATAGGGATTAGTGAGAATGAAAAAGTGAATCAGTTTTGTATTCGTGTGTGAGTGTTTTTTGTGATTGTGTATACGTGAATGAAGGAGATCATACGGTTTAATTGAGATCAAGAGTGCACATTGAATATTGATGGATGTGTGTGTGTGCATTGTATCTACGGGAAGGAAGATAAACTGGTGCAAAAATCTGATTTAATTTAAGTTTCCAAGTGTCATTACATGCACAAGGGATAAGTGTCAAATTCTTGCATGTAATGGTGTGTTGTCAAAAATGAATGTGAAGGCTGAAACAAAAGATTCGGTGTTGTTGTCTCGGTTTGCGTGTTTGAGTTCCGGTGTTGTCTCAATTTGCGTGTTTGGTTTTTGGTGTTGTTGTCTCGGTTTGCGTATTTGGGTTTTGGTGTTGTCTCGATTTGCATGTTTGGGTTTTGTTGTGGGTTTTTGTTGTTGGTTTTGTTGCACGTTTTTTGAGGAGGCATTGTTTAGGTTGTTTTTCATTGTTTGTTGTCTATTTTCTCCGAAGTAATCAATATTCAATAATAATTCATATCACACTGGATATTCAACCTTGGCAAATATTATTGAATATTCTCAATCTTATAGGGTCTTTGGTAAAGCAAAAGCCAGTACATTACAAATCCTCTTCTATGGGATTCGTAAAAGTTAATGGATGAAATCCTTCAGCTACGTGTACGGATCCCAACACTTATACCTTCCCTGGAGCCGACCTTTAGCCTGAGGCAAAGGTCTGGTTCCACTTTCTCTGCTATCACCTTCCCCCAACACTACATACTCATACTATTTCCTGCGACAAGGCATTTTCACTCTACTGCCTATTGGAAGGGAAGGCTATTGACATATGTGCGCTTATTTACTACAAACTCTATTGATGAGTCATATTTATGCTATGTTTTCCCTATGTGTTTTGACTATTTTGAATGATGAATCTGAACTTAGTTGCGTGATTATCTAATGGAATGTTTAAGAATCCATACACATAAGGAAATAGAGGATAGATCCTACAAAATGTTGTATCCATATCATTATCCTACTCATGTGCATAAGAAAAGGACCACTTTATATGGTTTATTGTGAAAGCACATAACAAAGCTGATATAATGCTATAGCATACGATATGACCACACCTGAACCAGCAATACAATGTAACCACTATGCTATATCATCTTAAGTGATATGGAGTTATGCACTACATTACCCTAACCCTTCCTCGCAAGTTTTTAGGAAATTAATACAGGTCATGTAGATGGACGTTTAGATGGCGGTTAAATTGACTGAGGCTGAATCAAGAAGATGCGAAGAAACAAGAGAAAGATTTGAAGAATCCCACAGTATTAAAAGAAGGATCGATCAATCGAATCTAGGGATTTGGACCTAACAGATTTGGAAGGCCCAAGTCATTGTACATACAGCATGAGAAGACTTAACTATAAGAGGAAAGCGCGGCTAAACCTAAAAGAGTCTTCGAAGGCGGTTATGCTGTAGCATTGTGAAAGTTGCACAGTATAATTGCTATAACAATGCGTTGGGTGCAAACTGGGGGAATAATTTGACTTAGAATGAAATCCGAACTCAACCTGCTTTTAAACTGATATCTTCTTTCGACTTCCGATCACTCATTTATTTCTTGTCATTAGCAATAGTGAAAACAAACAAAACCAACCATAATTTCACTTCACACAATTGTCATAGGAAACTAGCATCATCTTTGGTATCAACAATCTATATAGGACGATAACTTACTCTTTATTACTTGTTTGACTAGTTCACTTGCAATAATGAATTCGATGAAAAAGTTTTTCGCGCTGTCGTCGAGGACTGGCGATACCTTTTATGATTGTAAGTTTATATCCAATCAGTTGTGTTTTACCTCACCAAGTTCACTCTCTCTGTCTTTGATTTTTAGGTACCTTCTATAGTGTATGCGCAGCTTGCCCTCTGCTAACCTTAAGCCCTACAATCCAAAAATTGAACAAACCTAAAAACAAAGGCGCAGAAAGTAGAGGTGAAGGAGTCACCTGAGAGACTCTACACACATGGCAGAAGTACAAGTTAATTGACACTAGAATCAAGAGGAGCGGCACCTACTCAATGAGATGACCAGATCCTTCACCAACTGAACTATAACGCAGATTTGGACCGAGCAATCATTGAGTTTGGAGTCCTTGACCTAACCAGACTCAACTCAGCCATCACACCCCCAAATCTAACTATAGGACACTTTGAAATCAAAGGTGTAATGTTCCAAATTCTCAATTCAGCAAGACAGTTTGGAGGACTCCCATCAGAAGACCCTCATTGTTAGTTCTCTTATGGTTTTGATGATTGCCAACAACTACAAACAATGTAAAGAGGTTTTGCTCTTAAAGGTTGAAAACCTTGAGTAAGAGCAAACCTCGAGGTTGGCACTGAAAACCTCGAGGTTTGGCCTTACAGAAAGCCTCAAAGTTAAGTGTTTTCATGTTTCAAAAACTTGGTTTCACATAACAACATGAAACCTCGAGGTTAGGTTGAAAACCTCCAGGTTTGTAGGTTGGCGCCTAACTCAAGATTTTGAAAAATCAAGTGAAACCTCGAGTATTACATTTAAACCTCGAGTTTTATTCATCCAGAGAGGTTTTGGTTTTCATCAAGTATGAAAACCTCGAGGTTCAGTCTTGAAACCTCGAGGTTTGACATTTCTGCCTTGAACTTGAAGAATTGTGAAATCACTTAAACCTCGAGTATTGGTTTTCAGCCTCGAGTATTCTGGCATACAGAGAGCAAACTGGTTTTCAAAAGAATAAAAACCTCGAGGTTCAGTTTGAAACCTCGAGGTTCAGTTTGAAACCTCGAGGTTGGGTCTTTAGTTCAAAAACCTGACTTTGCAAGAATATAAGCAAACCTTGAGTATGGATTTAAAACCTCGAGGTTATCGAGCTCCAGAGGAAAAATGAATTTTTAGCCAAAGTTCAAACCTCAAGGTTTCTTTTAAAAACCTCAAGGTTTCTTTTAAAAACCTCAAGGTTTGCGATTTTCAAAGATTTCTCAAAAGGTTTCTTTACAAATGAAACCTCGAGGTTCACAAAGAAACCTCGAGGTTACATGGGTTTAAAACTGAGTTTGCTCGAGTTCTTCAAGCAAACCTCAAGGTTTGAAAAGCAAACCTCAAGGTTTCTGGCCGTTACTGCAAATTCAAATTTGAGAATTCTGTAATACCTTCTTGTTTGATCTCAATGCTTTACATGATTATTCTATATTGATCCTAGATATGTTTAACCATCTTTCTAGTGAGTTTTAGACAGATTAACGAAGGTTTATTGAAGGATTTGAGCAAAAGCAAAATGTGTGTCAGAACATTTAATGCTCAGTCCAGAAACTTGCTTCCTTTGGTTAATCCACTTGTACACGACTGCAAAAGATCAAAAGGAAGGTTACTACAACAAGAAACATGCTCTCTAACGGATTTATTGCCAGAAAATCAACTTAGACTTAATAACCAGCTGGATTATGCAGAAACAAGAGAGAGAAGATGACTAAGCTTGAACCTACACTCAGCAGATGATCTCCAACGGTTCAATCCTCTTTATAACGGTCATTTAATGTTCTCTACATATAAAAGGAGTGCATTAACATCTTCACAAGCTGATACACATTCTGAGAGTGAAAATTTATTAAGTGTCATTTATTGTGTTCAGCCTTTCATTTGTAACTGTGTCAATTTGATACTTGTGCTTCAGTGTTCATTTTATCTACTCTGTAAGAGAGTTATTTCTGTAAATCATTTATTGATTGTATTAACTACAAGTCAGGGGACTTGGTAGTTGGGTGTATTGATTACATCTTGTAAGGGGGAGTGAGTTCTAGAGAGAGAACTACTCTGAGTACCGAGATTGTAATCAAGTTTGTGAAGTTAGTGGATTGAAAATCCCAGGTGAGGCTTGGGGACTGGATGTAGGTCAGAGAAAGGACCGAACCAGTATAAATCGTATTGTGTAAAGCTTCTTCTCCCTACTCCTCTGTTGATCTCTGTTCTTAGTCTTCAGAACAGAGCAAAGTTTTAAATTTTTAAAGATACCCAATTCACCCCCCCTCTTGGGTATCTAGCTCCAAACTTTCATTTGGTATCAGAGCCTGGTCTTCTCAGAAGAGTTTAACCACTCGAGAAGGATCATTATGGAAGGAATTCTTCCTGATGGAGCTTCTATCAATAGACCTCCCGGCTTCAACGGCGAGCACTACTCTTTTTTGAAAGCAAAGTTTCGTGTGTTCGTGATGGCAACTGAATACGGGTTGTGGAGAGTCTTTGAGACTGGAGATTATGTACCTGTCAAGATTGAAGGAGGCATTTCTGTTCCAAAGACTGAAGCTGAATTTGATGATGATGATAAGAAGAACATCACTCTCAACAGCAAGGCTATCTTAATGCTTCAAAGTGCTCTTAGTCAAAAGGAGTACTTTCGGATCTGTAACCTATCAACTGCAAAAGAGATGTGGAAGGCTCTGGAGATAGCATATGAAGGAACCTCTGGAATCAAAGAGAACCGCATCAACATTCTAACCACTGAGTATGACCTGCTACGGATGAAGCAAGGAGAGAGCATTGGAGAATTTCAGCTTAGATACACTCATCTGACAAATCAACTGGCAGTCTTGGGAAAGGTATATGATCAAAGATCTCAAGTGAGAAAAATTCTCAATATTCTGACAAAAGATTGGGAGGCAAAAGTTACTGCGATTGAGGAGGCTCGTCGAGAATCAATGGCTTCAGTTGCTGCCCTGTTTGGTAGTCTATCTGAGTACGAGAGTAAATTGAAATTCAAAAAGGACTTAGATGATGTCAACGGCGGCAACAATCGCAACAAGGGAGTTGCTCTTAACACGATAAGGGATGAAGAAGATGAAGATGAGGATGAAGAGATAGGCATGATGGTCCGGCGATTCAAGAAATTCTATAAAAAGGATCAAGGCTTCAAGAAATTCCAAAAGGGTAGCTCCAGTTACGAATCAAAGAAGCCTATCATTTGCTACGAATGCGAGAAGCCCGGACATATCAAGTCAGAATGTCCTCAACTGAAGAACCAAGAGAAAGAAAAGAAGAAATTCAAGAAGTTCAAGAAGAAGGCTTATGTTTCAGCTATATGGAGTGATAGTTCATCTGATGAAGATGAAGCTGAAGAAGACGAAGGTGAAAAAGCCAACATATGCCTAGTTGCTGAGGAGGAAGAGCAACCCAATGAAAGCAATGAGGTATATGAATCTCTACCCTCCTATGATGAATTATTCGCTGAGTACAATGTCGTTCAAAAGGAGTTTGAAAAGCTAGCAGACAAGTATATGACTTTGAAAAAGAAAAACTCTTTTCTTGAATTGAAAATTGAAAATCTTTCCTCTCCTGAATCTCTGATCTGTGATGAATGCTCCATTTTTGAGAAAAAGAATTTACAATTAACGAAAGCACTTGAGAAGTTCACTAAGAGAAGTGAAATGCTCAACGTGATTCTCAAACAACAACGTTTTATAAATGATCGATCGGGCATTGGTTACAAACCAGATTTTGATAAGAGGAAAGGCAAGAAAAAGAGTGGACAAAAGTCATATATGAATTATTTTACAAAATCAGTTCATTCTTCAAATCCTTTTACTCATTGTAATTATTGTAATAGGAAGGGTCATTCTACCTCATCTTGCTTTCATAAAAAGGAAAGAAAAATCAAGCCTGTAGGGAACTATAAATGGGTACCAAAAGGAACTTATGTTCCCAAGGTGCAAGCTAACCCCAAAGGACCCAAGAAATGATGGGTACCCAAAACTTGATCCCTTGTGAATTGCAGGTTTGTCTTAGAGCATCAAGACCCAACAAGTGGTATATTGATAGTGGATGCTCAAGGCATATGACTGGAGACAAATCCAAATTCCATTCAATCAAGCCAAAAGATGGTGGTAGAGTCACATTTGGAGGTGACCAATCGGGCAAAATCGCTGGCATTGGTGAGATAGGCAACAATGAGGGTCCTCTCATCAAAGACGTCTATTTAGTAGAAGGATTGTGTCACAATCTCCTAAGTGTGAGCCAAAGCACCGACAAGGGTAACTTAGTTATCTTTGATTCAAATGAATGCTTGATTGTTAGAAAAGATTTAGTCTCAATTGATGATTTGAAAACCAAAGCTTTATTTAGAGCACCTAGTGATGGAAATTGTTATACTCTTAACCTCTCTAGCAATGCTTCTGTTTCTGAAAATTGTTTTGTTAGTAACTTGAATGAAAGTTGGTTTTGGCATAAGCGATTAGCTCATGTGAATTTGTTCCAACTTGACAAGTTGCTGAAAAAGGATTTGGTAATTGGTATTCCTAAGTTGAATTTCAAAAATGATATGATTTGTGATGCTTGTCAAAAAGGAAAACAAACCAAATCCTCTTTTAAAGCGAAAAATGAGATTTCAACTAATAGACCTCTTCAATTACTTCATATGGATCTAGTTGGACCAGCTAGAGTAAAAAGTCTTGGTGGAAATCTTTATACTTTGGTCATAGTTGATGATTACTCTAGATTCACTTGGACTGTATTTTTATCATCTAAAGATGAAACATTTGATCAGTTTGTTTCCTTTGCCAAGAAGGTCCAGAACGATAAAGGTGTCTCAATTTCAGGTATAAGGACTGATCATGGTGGTGAATTCGAAAACAACGCCTTTGCAGAGTTCTGTGACAGCATGGGAATCAATCACAATTTTTCAGCACCAAGGACACCACAACAAAATGGTGTAGTGGAGAGAAAGAATAGAGTACTCACTGAAATGGCTAGGGCGATGCTGAACGAGTACAACACTTCGCAAGTGTTTTGGGCTGATGCCATAAGTACGGCTTGCTACATCTCCAATAGAGCTTATTTGAGAAAGAACCTGAATAAGACCCAGTACGAACTCTACAAGGGGAGAAAGCCAAACCTCAGCCACCTATATGTCTTCGGTTGTAAGTGCTATGTTCACAATAATGGTAAAGACAATCTTGGTAAATTCGATCCTAAAGTTGACTTAGCTATATTTATTGGTTATTCTAATAGGAGTAAAGCATATAGAGTCTTTAATACTCGAACTAAGGTTGTAGAAGAGTCCATACATGTTGTGTTTAGTGAGAATGACTCTGATAAATCCTTGGATGATGAAGAAGAGACCATTTTCAAAAATCAATTCTTTTCGAAAACTACTCCTTCTCAATCTGAAAATACTGAAAATGTTTTTGAGGCTGATCCTGAAAACAATTTAGAAAATCCTGATCAGTCTCAACCTAGAGGTTGGAGATTTATAAGGAATCATCCTTTAGACCAAGTTATAGGTGATGTTAACCAAGGAGTAAGAACAAGGAGAAATACTTTGAATGAAGTAACCTTTGCTGCATTTATTTCTCACATAGAACCCTCTAAAATAGAAGAAGCCCTTTCAGGCAATGATTGGGTGATAGCTATGCAAGAGGAGTTGCATCAATTTGACAGAAATCAGGTTTGGGACTTGGTTCCTAGACCCAAAGACCATCCGGTAATTGGGACTAAATGGGTATTCAAGAACAAACGTGATGAGTCGGCAATCATTGTCCGTAACAAGGCAAGATTGGTTGCCAAAGGTTACAATCAAGAAGAAGGCATAGACTATGAGGAAACTTATGCTTCAGTAGCAAGATTGGAGGCCATAAGAGTCCTACTAGCCTTTGCATGCACTAAAGGTTTCAAACTTTATCAAATGGATGTTAAAAGTGCATTTTTAAATGGTTTCATTCAAGAGGAGGTATATGTTGAACAACCTCCAGGTTTTGAAAATGATCAATTTCCGGATCATGTTTTTAAACTTAAGAAAGCCTTATATGGTCTTAAACAAACTCCTAGAGCTTGGTATGAAAGGTTGAGTCAATTCTTACTCAATCAAGGGTTTATTAGAGGCAAAGCTGATACAACATTGTTTATCAAGAAAAACAAATTGAATGACATTTTAATTGTTCAAATTTATGTTGATGATATTATTTTCGGTGCTACTAATGACTCCTTGTGTGAGGAATTTTCCAAGTCTATGCAGGGTGAATTTGAGATGTCAATGATGGGAGAGCTCAACTACTTCCTTGGGCTGCAAATCAAGCAACGTAAAGGTGAGATATTTATATCTTAAGCCAAATATCTGAATGATTTGCTGAAGAAGTTTGGGATGGACAAGTGCAATGGGGCTGACACACCTATGAGCACAACAACCTCTTTGGATGCTGTTGAAGAGGGAAAGGATTTCAACATCACCAAGTATAGAGGAGTGATTGGATCATTGCTCTATCTCACTGCAAGTCGCCCGGACATCCAATTCATTGTTGGGATGTGTGCTCGGTTCCAATCCATTCCTAAAGAGTCACATGCTGAACATGTAAAGAGGATATTCAGATATCTCTCTGATACGAAGACTCTTGGACAATGGTTTCCCAAAGGTCAGCCGGAACACTTGGTGGCATATTCGGATTCAGACCATGCTGGCTACAAGACGGATAGAAAGAGCACAAGTGGTCAATGCGAGTTCTTTGGCAACTCACTTGTGTCATGGTTCAGCAAAAAGCAAATGACCATGGCCGTATCATCAACCGAAGCTGAATATGTAGCTGCCTCAAGTTGCTGTGCTCAAGTGCTATGGTTGAAGCAACAACTTGCTGATTTGGGAATGCACTTGAAGGAGATCCCTATATTGTGTGACAACACTAGCACAATAAGCTTGGCCAAGAATCCTGTACAACATACGAGGACCAAGCACATTGATGTGAGACATCACTTCATTCGCGATCATGTCCAGAAGAGAGATGTGAAAGTGATGTTCATCCCAACTCATCTTCAATTGGCAGACATCTTCACCAAGCCTCTAGCCAAGGAACAATTCACTTTCATAAGGAGAGAATTGGGAATGATAAATCCCAATGAGTTGTGAGTAATTCCTATCCATTTCAATGTTAAATTATGGTTTTGATGAACACGGATCACTAACTTAAGCATCGGAGTGTTTAGATAATTTTATGCAAGTATGGTTTTGCTGCCAAGAAGCAAAACCTCGAGGTTCATGAGCAAACCTCGAGGTTTTCGTGGTAAATAGCCAATACTGGAAGTTTCAGGAAGTTGGAACCTCAAGTTTTGCATTGGAACCTCGAGTTTTGGATGAGACAGAGAGCACATCTCAAATGATAGATAGCAAAACCTCGAGGTTTTGGAGAAAACCTCGAGGTTTAGGGTAAGAATGCCAAGAGTTCACTCACACTCTTGGACTCCAGGTCAGTGACTTTTGTTCATCAAACCTCGAGGTTTGGGTGTCAACCTTGAGGTTTGCCGCATTTATATATATCTGTCTGTGCATTTTCATCAGAACCTTAGCCCTAGCCTCGAGTTCTCTCGTTTTTCTCTCGTTCTCTTCTCTGCCAATCTTCCATTCTCTGTCAATTTCTTCCATTCTAAATCCATAGATGGCTTCGAAATCCCCTTCTCATTCAAAATCAGCCACAAATTCAAACGAAGAGACAGAATCATGGTCTCCTCCTCCTCCACCTAAGCGTCAACTCCCTGAGACTCAATCAAGCAAACCAGTGAGGAAGAAGTCTCGTTCTACTCGTCTACATTATGGAATTGATAAGCACATCCCAGGTGTCATGACTGATCCACCACCATCTCCTCCTCCCAAGGGAAAGTCTAAAAGTGTCTCGTTCAAGGAACCCGGCAAGGAACAATCCAAGAAAAGGAAGAAGCCTGAACCAACGGGCAAAGGGAAAGAGAAAGTTGGGGAGAAAGCAAAGAAACCTCCTACTAAAGCAAGAACAAAGAGACCCTCAGCCTCTCAAACCTCCCAAGGTCAATCACCTTCTCAGACTTCAAAACAAAAGGGAAAAGCAAAAGAATCCCCGGTTGTGGAGAATGCCATCAATGACATTTGCCGTGTTATCTCACCTCCAGAAGGTTTTGTCACTGCTGTCTCTTCACTTTCTAAGCCTGAAAATGATAAATTTCGAGAAACTTACCTTCAGAAAGTATTTTGTTCCCCTGTGGCAATTCACTTAGAAGATTTTTATAGAGAGTGCAACTTTGATCTATCTTCATGGATTAAACAGTATGAATCTTTTGTGTCCATTGCCTGCCCTTATACTCCTAGCTTAGTCAAAATGTTTTACTTTAAGATGGAGTATGACCATGTGTATAATGCCAACAAGGATTTGATTGAAGAGAGGGTATCCACTGTTGTGAGGGGAGTGAAAATAACTTTGTCTGCTGATGTCCTGAACAAAATTTTGAAAACCAAAGATCCCCCTCCTGTTCCTGAGTTTGAGTTCACTAACCAGGAAGTTTATGAGACCCTCATCCCTGGCAAACCCTTCCCTCCTGACCAAGAACTTAAGCTTACCTTCAGACCTAGTGATATGCCTAAGGTGAACCGTGTCCTCTGGTATGTGTACTCTAGGAATTTCATTCCTAAGGCTGGTAATTACACACACTTCACCCAGCTAGACTACAGGCCATTCACTGCTTTTGTGAAGAAGGTACCCTTCAACATAGGTCACTGGTTATTTCAGGGGATGACAGCCTTCAGATTAGCCAAGAGACAGTTGTCTCACATACCCTACCCCTCATTGGTCTCTGTGATACTCTATTATCACAATTTGGTATGTGGGGTCTACTGATACCCTTGAGTATCCACTGTTCTTTGGGAAGAACCAGATGAATTTAATGCAGATCAAGTTTGATGATGAGGGGACAGCTCAGTCTCAAGCCTCTACTCGTATTCGCCCTCAGTCTCAGGCTAATCAAGAAGCACAATCTACTCCTCCACCTCCATAGACACCTCTGCCAGATGATCTAATGGGTCAGATTAAACATATTGTGGATTCTGCCATTGCGGGCCTATCTATGAGAATGGAGTTTGAGTTGGGAAAAATCAAAGCCGAAATGGCCCGAGGTCATAGTGGACTCATTGAGATACAGGATGCTATAAAGGAGCACATTGAAGATATTGATGGGAAATCGACAGAGATTAAGGAGAAAGCTGAGGAAATTGAGCTGAAGATGTCAACTTATCTCATCTCTCAGATGGATCTCTCGGGCAAAGTAGATAGGATCATTGAGCATCTAAACATCGGTTCCACATCCACTCCTGGTCCCTCTACTGGTCCAGTTTCTGATCCTCCTACTGGCCCCAGCTCATCTAGCCCTGTCACTGAATCATCTACTCACTCACCTCCCTCACATTCTTTCTCATTTCCTAGTCCACCACACACATCTCCACTTCATACCACATCATCTCCTCCTTCCACTTCCACTCATACCACTCCAGCCATTGTGGTTCAGCTTTCCCCCATCACACCTGCCACAGAGGTTCTCCCTCACCCCTTTCCATCTCCACCTACTCCGGCCACTGAAGTTTTCCCTACATCCTCTCCATTCGCTCATCCTCCTATGCCGGATCCCACCTTTGATCCCACCACAGCCATGGTCCTCTACCAGCCTCCTCTCGTTGTTCTTGACCCAGAATATCTTGATGATGACAAAGGGGGAGAGACAAGCAATGAGGATTAGAGGAACTTAGGGTTTAGGTGTTATGATAATTGTGCAGCAGCATGTTTGTGTTTACTTGTTCAGATATTTTTTGATTGTTCTCATTGCTGTTTGCATCTCTTTGTACTTGTGCTACTTTTTGTATATGTACTTTTGGATCCCAGTGTACTTTGATGATTTTTGCTTTTTGGAATGAAATACAATACTGATTTCATGCCTCTGCTTATCTCTGATAACTTTCTTAAAGAATCTTAAATATCCAAAACTTCAGTTTTTCAGTCTCTCTGATAACTCTTCCAAGTCTTTCAAAACTCTCTTAAGTGTTGCAAAAGAAATTGCTTGTAGGTGTTGTCATCATCAAAAAGGGGGAGAATGTTAGTTCTCTTATGGTTTTGATGATTGCCAACAACTACAAACAATGTAAAGAGGTTTTGCTCTTAAAGGTTGAAAACCTTGAGTAAGAGCAAACCTCGAGGTTGGCACTGAAAACCTCGAGGTTTGGCCTTACAGAAAGCCTCAAAGTTAAGTGTTTTCATGTTTCAAAAACTTGGTTTCACATAACAACATGAAACCTCGAGGTTAGGTTGAAAACCTCCAGGTTTGTAGGTTGGCGCCTAACTCAAGATTTTGAAAAATCAAGTGAAACCTCGAGTATTACATTTAAACCTCGAGTTTTATTCATCCAGAGAGGTTTTGGTTTTCATCAAGTATGAAAACCTCGAGGTTCAGTCTTGAAACCTCGAGGTTTGACATTTCTGCCTTGAACTTGAAGAATTGTGAAATCACTTAAACCTCGAGTATTGGTTTTCAGCCTCGAGTATTCTGGCATACAGAGAGCAAACTGGTTTTCAAAAGAATAAAAACCTCGAGGTTCAGTTTGAAACCTCGAGGTTGGGTCTTTAGTTCAAAAACCTGACTTTGCAAGAATATAAGCAAACCTCGAGTATGGATTTAAAACCTCGAGGTTATCGAGCTCCAGAGGAAAAATGAATTTTTAGCCAAAGTTCAAACCTCAAGGTTTCTTTTAAAAACCTCAAGGTTTCTTTTAAAAACCTCAAGGTTTGTGATTTTCAAAGATTTCTCAAAAGGTTTCTTTACAAATGAAACCTCGAGGTTCACAAAGAAACCTCGAGGTTACATGGGTTTAAAACTGAGTTTGCTCGAGTTCTTCAAGCAAACCTCAAGGTTTCTGGCCGTTACTGCAAATTCAAATTTGAGAATTCTGTAATACCTTCTTGTTTGATCTCAATGCTTTACATGATTATTCTATATTGATTCTAGATATGTTTAACCATCTTTCTAGTGAGTTTTAGACAGATTAACGAAGGTTTATTGAAGGATTTGAGCAAAAGCAAAAAGTGTGTCAGAACATCTAATGCTCAGTCTAGAAACTTGCTTCCTTGGGTTAATCCACTTGTACACGACTGCAAAAGATCAAAAGGAAGATTACTACAACAAGAAACATCCTCTCTAACGGATTTATTGCCAGAAAATCAACTTAGACTTAATAACCAGCTGGATTATGCAGAAACAAGAGAGAGAAGATGCCTAAGCTTGAACCTACACTCAGCAGATGATCTCCAACGGTTCAATCCTCTTTATAACGGTCATTTAATGTTCTCTACCTATAAAAGGAGTGCATTAACATCTTCACAAGCTGATACACATTCTGAGAGCGAAAATTTATTAAGTGTCATTTATTGTGTTCAGCCTTTCATTTGTAACTGTGTCAATTTGATACTTGTGCTTCAGTGTTCATTTTATCTGCTCTATAAGAGAGTTATTTCTGTAAATCATTTATTGATTGAGTTAACTACAAGTTAGGGGACTTGGTAGTTGGGTGTATTGATTACATCTTGTAAGGGGGAGTGAGTTCTAGAGAGAGAACTACTCTGAGTACAGAGATTGTAATCAAGTTTGTGAAGTTAGTGGATTGAAAATCCCAGGTGAGGCTTGGGGACTGGATGTAGGTCAAAGAAAGGACCGAACCAGTATAAATCGTATTGTGTAAAGCTTCTTCTCCCTACTCCTCTATTGATCTCTGTTCTTAGTCTTTAGAACAGAGCAAAGTTTTAAATTTTTAAAGATACCCAATTCACCCCCCCTCTTGGGTATCTAGCTCCAAACTTTCACTCATCTGTACCTCAAATCATTCACGGAGGTCTGTAATGCTTCCGTCATTCTAGGATTGGCAATTGATGCCTTTATAATCAAATTATTCTCATTCTCACTTAGGGACAAGGCTCGAGCGTGGCTGAACACTCTGTTTACTCACTCTATCACCTCCTGGAACGACTTGGGTAGCAAGTTCTTGCGTAAATTCTGACCAAGAATGCTTGTTGGTCGATTTCCTTGATGGCAAGTGAACCAGTCAAACAAGTAATAAAGTGTAAGTAGAGTATCGTCCCACAGAGACTGAGATACCAAAGAGTGACGTTCGATTGCCCTGATAGTTGTGCAAACAGAAAGTAAATATATTCAGGTTGAGAGGTTTTTGTGGTCATGCTAATAGCAAAAAATAAATAGATTAAATAAAAACTTGAGAAGATATCAGTATGAAGTTAGGTTGGACTCAGAATCACCCTTAAGTGCATCAATCCCCCAGTTGCTCAACCCATTGCTATAGTATCTATACTGCACAGCTTCCGCAATGCTACAGTATAGCTACTAACTACAAAGCTATTTGGTTGATCCACCACAATAGTCTACCGAAGCTTCTGCGTCCGATACATATGATGCTAACTATACTCCTTCCATATTCCTATGGCAACTTTCTAGTTAGATCTACTTTACGCTCAAGGTGTTATGGTTATGAGAGGTAGACCCATTCCTGAAGCCTACAATAATAGATCAAGCCGTGCATGGGCTGCCTGGCAAACACGGTTTCTCAGAGGTCTAACCTCAACTCTGTGCCAGTAAGCTGAGGCCACAAATCTAGCCCCTAGCTTCCGCTAATCGACTAGTAATTAATGCACTAATAAGCAAAACTAAATTTGTTAAATTAATAACTTGCAACTGGGTTCATTTAACACTTTAAGGAATCATCCTCGTCCAGCCATATGAAAATCAGTTCATGACTAACGAGGGAAACACAAAACAAACACTAACAGAATGACCCATGATTCAAATACTAAAAATAAAAGGGAAAAATAGAAAGCTTTAACGGAGTTCCAACGGTGTGGATGCAGCCCTGTCACGTCACCACTCCACGTCTTCTTCTCTCCGTCGAACTGCAAGGAAGAATGCTGGGTTGTCCTGGAAATCTCGTGCTTTGTGAAATCTCTCACTCTTCTCTTGAGTCTGCCAAATGTAGAATCTTGTTCTAGGGCTCTCTAACCTTCTTAGGGTTGGCTCTACTATCTCCTTATATAATCAGGCTTTCTTGCGACACAAGTTACAGCGAGTTGGGCCTTTCCTAATCTGTCGAGATCTATCGTATCTCTTAATCCGAGTAGATTGCTTCTGCTAATCCTGCAGGATTCTTCAAATCTTTTAGTTTCGATCCTCCGCATCTTCTATTTTGCCATGTTAGCAATCCACCTGTCGTTGTCGCCCTTTTTCTTTTATTTTGAAATCACCTAGATAAAAAGGTCAGAAAACATGCCGCATAGCATTGTGTCTTCTACTCTGCTATAGCTTTGGTGACGCCTTGCATTGCACTTCGCGTTGCTGTTAGAATGATATAGCATCGTATCAGCTCTGCTATACAGTCTTCCTTAAAAACCATGTAAATTGTTCTTCTTAGCACATGTAAATAGTATCTGCCCTTTAGTTCCCTATGCCCTGAATGTATGCCTTTTTGCTTAGATTATCTGCAGTTAAGCTCGTATTTATTATTCAATTCAATCATAAAGTATGGGAAAACATGGTATGTTTTGTGCTCATCAATGCCTAGCTAAGAAAAGATATTATCAGCTTCCGACAGCGCCTTAACAAATTTACTTTTGAAGCTTTAGAACGATTCAAGGACCTACCAAGAAGATGCCTATAACAGGGACTGGTTGAGTAAGTGCAACTGAAGACATTATATAAAAGTTTGAATGGACAGACATGGTTAATAGGCGATGCCTTTGTGAATGGTTCACTCTTGATGAAATCTTATAATGAAGCTCATGAGTTCTTAGAACGTACAGCCATAAACAGTCATCAGTGGCCAGTAGATCAACTCCCTCCTTCCAAACCAAAGTAGGGTTCATGAACTTGATAAGATGACAACCCTTACTGTGCAAGTGTCTTCACTGACCAATATGATCAAGTCAATGAGCCTCCCTACTAACACATCGTCAATGCAACCAATTCCTGATTTGTGATTTGTATATCTTTGTTGTTTCAAAATCACGTTAAGCATTTCACTGCCTTGTGTGAACTTTTCAAGAGTTTTAGTGAGGTCAATATTCTTTTTCTCTAAAATTGGACATTTTTCACAAACTATCTCACAAAAACATTTTCATAGACTGGAGAAGGGACATTTTGAATTTGTTCCTCAGTAATTTCAACTTTTCATATTGAAGAAAGGAGCTTTTTAGCCAATTTTCGAAATTCAGAATCAAGAGATTTATAATTAGAAAGAAGTTCATCAAAAGATGGTTCAGAATCATTTACCTTTTCATTTTCAGACTCTTCTTGAGCTACGAGACAAATGTTAGCTATTTCTTCTTCATCAACTTTATCTTCATCAGATGAATTATCATCCCATATAGCTGAGACATAAGCTTTCTTTTTAAATTTGTTGAATTTCTTCTTATCTTTCTCCTTGTTCTTCAACCAAGGACATTCAAACTTGATGTGTCCTGGTTTTTCACATTTGCAGCAAATAATTGGCTTTTTGGGTTCATTGTTGGAGCTACCTTTGTGAAACTTCCAAAATCCTTAATCTTTTTGGTTAAACCTCTTGAATCTCCAGACCATCATGCCAAGCTCTTCACCTTCATCATCATCGTCTTCTTCATCTTTATCTTCTTTTACAGAATTAAGAGCAACTCCCTTATGTTTGCCGCCAATTTCGTCTAACCCCTTTCTGAACTTAATCTTTCCTTCATACTCAGATAAGGTTGCCACATATTTCATTGACTCTCCACAAGCCTCTTCATTTGTTGTGACTTTAGCTTCCCAATCCTTGTTGAGAATGTTTAGAATTTTTCCCACTTGGGCGTTTTGATCATATTCGTTTCCCAAGGCAGAAAGTTGGTTTATCAGGTGAGTGAACCTGAGTTGAAATTCTCCAATGAACTCTCGAGTCTTCATATGAAGTAAATCATATTTTGTCATTAAGGTGTTAACACGATTTTCTTTATTTCCAGTAGTCCCTTCATGAGCAATTTCAAGGGCATTCCACATTTCTCTTGCAGATGGCAATGTGCAAATTTGAAAGCACTCTTTCTGGCTTACGGCACTTTAGAGCATTAATATGGCCTTGCTGTTGAGAGTGATGAGTCTTCTATCATTCTCATCGAATTCCTCTTCAAGCTTGGGAACTCGAACTCCTTCCATTTTAGTTGAAAAGTAGTCTCCTTTCTTGAACACACTCCATAATCTATACTCAGTAGCCCTAACAAAACTTTGAACTTGGCTTTCCAGAAAGAATAAATTCTCCATCAAATCTAGGGGGTCTGTTGATAGATGCTTCGTCTGGTAGTATTCTGTCCATAATGATTCTTCTCAAGATGTTAATCCTTTTAAATAATTTATATTGATTACACACTTTATAACTTTGAGTAATCCTCTCTCTAAGATTCACTCCCCCTTATAAGTTGTAATCAATACACCCACTATCAAGGTCCCACTACCTTGAGATTCTTAAAAGGATATTGATTAGAAGTTTAACTCTGTAATAGAGTGGAATAATAAACACTGAAGATCAAATATTTGAAGATATTACACAATAATGAATGAAACAGTAAATGCGTATAGTTCGTTTAAGCGTTTGTCTTTTCGATGGTTGAATCATATTGAAAGCTTCTATTTATATTTGGTGAGGGCAATTAATGACCGTTGAGAAGCTTTCAATGAGCTGTTGTGAGTAATAAATGTAGCCGTTATTGTTGGTCGATTTCCTTGATGGCAAGTGAACCAGTCGAACAAGTAATAAAGTGTAAGTAGAGTATCATCCCACAGAGACTGAGATGCCAAGGAGTGACGCTTGATTACTATGATAGCCATGAAAAGATAAAATAAATATATTGGGTTGAAAGGTTTTGTGATTATGCTAATAGCAGAGATAAACAGAATGAATTAAAACTTGAGAAGATATCAGTAAGGAGTTAGGCTGGACTTAAAATCACCCTTAAATGCATCAATCCCCCAGTTGCTCTACCCGTTGCTATAGCATCTATACTGCACAGCTTCCGCAATGCTACATCATAGCTACTAACTACAAAGCTATTTGGTTAACCCACCACGATAGTCTATCGAAGCTTCCGCGTCCGATACATATGATGCTAATTATACTCCTTCCATATTCCTATGGCAACTTTCTAGTTAAATCTTCTTTACGCTCAGGGTATTATGGCTATGAGAGGTAGACCCATTCCTAAAGCCTACAATAATAGGTCAAGCCGAGCATGGGATGCCTAGCAAACACTGTTTCTCAGAGGTCTAACCTTGACTCCTTGCCAGTAAGGCAAAGCCACAAATCTAGCCCCTAGCTTCCGCTAATCGATTAGTAATTAAAGCACTGGTAAGCAAACCAAATTTATTAAATTAAGAACTTGCAACTAGGTTCATTTAACACTTAAGGATTCATCCTCGTCCAGTCATATGAAAATTAGTTCATGACTGATAAGGGAAACACTAAACAGATACTAACAGAATGACCCATAATCGAAATACTAAAATAAAAGAGAAAAAATAGAAAGCTTGAGCGGAGTTCCAAGGGTGTGGATGAAGTCCTCTCACATTACCACTCCACGTCTTCTTCTCTCCGTTGCACTGCAGGGAAGGATGTTGGGCTGTTCTGAAAATCTCGTGCTTCGTGAAATCTCTCACTCTTCTCTTGAGTCTGCCGACGTAGAATCTTGTTCTATGGCTCTCTGCCTCTTAGGGTTGGCTATGCTATCTTTTATAATCGGGCTTTCTTGCGCCACAAGTTGCAGCGAGTTCAGCCTTTCCTAATTTGTCGAGATCTATCATATCTTCTGATCCAAGTAGATTGATTCTGATAATCCTGCGGGATTCTCCAAATCTTTTAGTTTTGATACTCTGCATCTTCTATTCTGTTGTGTCATCAATCTACATGTCATTATCTTCCTTTTCTTTTATTCCTTAAATTACCTGGATAAAAAGGTCAGAAAACATGACGCATACCATTGCGTCCTCTACTTTGCTATAGCTTTCGTGATGCCTTGTATTGCACTTCTAGCTACTGTCAGAATGTTATAGCATCGTATCAGCTTTGCTATACGTTCTTCCTTAAAAACCATGTAAGTCATTCTTCTTGTCACATGTGAATCATTTCTGCCCTTCAGTTCCCTATATTATGAATATATGCCTTTTTGCTTATATTGTCTGCCGTTAAGCTCTTATTTACCATTTAATTCAGTCATAAAATATAGGGAAAACTGAGGGTTAAAATTGATCTAGCTTGACGTTCAAGCAACATGTTTACGAGGTTGAAAAACAAAATTTTTCAGTATTTGCGGAACCCACATTGGATATTTACTATTCATGTGAATAGTACCAGTAAAAATATTTTTACCGTGCCAGTAAATTATTTTTACTGTGCCAGTAAATAATATTTACTGTGATGGTAAATAATTTTTACCGTGCCAGTAAATAATTTTTATTACACCAGTAAATAATATTCAGCGTGAACAGTAAATAATTTTCACCACGCCTGTAAAAATATTTTACATCGATAAATAATATTTACTATGCTGGTAAATAATTTTTTTTACTGTTCGGTAAATAATATTTACTGTACTGGTAAATAATATTTACTGTCCAAGAATAATTCTTTTCTGATGTGACAGATCAGACTAAGCTGCAGCCACAGAGCATACTCAGAAGAAACTCTTTGGTAAATAATATTTACCGTACCATGTGGAAATACTAACCTCATGAGTCATGTACCATGTACCGTAACTCTTACAGTACATATTTAGGATCTACTCGTTAAAACACATACAGGGTTTCAGGAATACCTGTGATCACTTGAAGACGTCAAAGAGTATGATGTCCTCTAACGTTGATCCACACGACTATCTCCTGATTGCAAATGAGAACACCTTCTCCTTGAATCCCCGACTCCTTGAATGCTTGCTAGGCAGTAACAAGGTGGAGAACTTCAAGAGTTTGGATTTCTTACTCAAGACTAAGAGAACTTCCTTAAGAGGAAGAAAGAGAGAGAAAGAGAAAGAACTTCCTTAAGAGGAAGAGAGAGAGAGAGAAGCTTAAGAGAGAAGCTTATGAAATGGTGTGAATTGAAATGAAGGAAATGAATGCTATTTATAGAAACAAAGAGTGAACCATGGCCACATGTTCTTCTTTCAGTGTGAGCCACATGTTCTTCTTTTAATGTGAGCCACACATTCATTTCTACTTCAAAACCAAAGTGCTTCTTGAAGAATCAATTATTCCAAGAAGTGATTCTTGAACAATTAATTATTTCAAGAAGTGCTTCTTATAATTAATTATAATAATTGATTATTCATGAATAGTAAAAGATGAATAGTACTTTACTATTCATTTGACACTATTCACATGAATAAATAATTACTAATTAATTACTCTCTTTATCCAATCCTGATTGGATACAGCCTTGGTTAATTCATAAATTACCTCAATCTCTTAACCTCTCAATAATTGGGCTTGAAGTACTAACCCAATTACATCAATAGTCTTGACAAAGCCCAATAACATTTATTGGTCCAAACTAACTAAATTAAGCAATCAAGAATAGTCTTTAGTGTGTGACCCATTAGGCCCAATTAGTTACTGACATAGATAAACTTGAACCAATTAACTCCTTTAAAAGGTCAATTTATCTAATGACTACATAAGACACTAGCAATGCTCTGCAGTCCCAGAACTAATCAAGTTGATCAAGTGATCTACCTTATCTAATTTGGATACTGTGCATATATCATCTCTTACAATGTTGTTCATATTTAGTCGAGAGCAAGGATAGAGTATCATCTCTCTTGATTGACTAAATGTAGCTATTTCACAGAACCAGGAATATTCTTCTATTGACTCTAAGACAGATCATGACTCTTCATGATCACTTACTATGCATAGATTCCCGAATCAACTAGAAGTCATCCAAGCTCTTACCGGTCTTGTGAACAACTAATCCCTTGTAGAGGATTGTAAGTCCTTTCGGCATGACCATCTATACTCATGTATTCAGGTAATACCCAAGAGTACACTGTTCTCCCCATTTTTCAGGCGGATAGAGTTGTACAGTCAAAGTATAACCCTAGGACATAGTGGTCGATGACATCCTCAAGTCTAAGATGATCCGCACTACCAAATGATAAGAGACATTACAAATCCAATGATACTCTCTACAATGAATCCTTGTGGAGTCTCTCAGCGGGTCAGTTCAATGCTATCTGTTCTCTAACAGATCCACCCACGACATCAGCTAAGGCATCAACATGCCTGCATTCCATGAGGTCCCTACCTTGCATCACTATACAAGTAGATGATGTCGTACTAGTCTTATTGAAATCACCAATGCCCTTTCTTGGCGATTCAAGACTAGGAACAAGTTTCAGGCAATAGACATGTAGTGTACTCGATTCCTCATGATCATGATCCCTATCATAGATCACCGAATAAACACATATTCTATTCCTTGGGCCTTTATCTTTAATCTCATATTAACTATAAAATATAGGCGAGACATAAATATGATAAAGATAAATTATGCTCAAATATATTAATCATGAAATATCAAACAGTACAAGGTGTTCAACTGATTGTCTCTAGGACACCTACATACTAACAAAAACATGGTATGATTTGTGCTCTTCAAATACCCCCACACTTAGCTTTTTGCACTCTTGGGCAAAATAAGATGAAGCGAAGAACGACTCATAGCCGTAGCACTTTTGTCTGTATAACCTTGCTTACACAATTGCTTTTAGTTCTCATCCCCCATTCGGCAATCCCACTACCCAGCACCAGCGGCTCACAATGCGTGGTATTTCTTAGAGGAAGAAGTCTTCAGAGGCTCTCAAGTTTAGTGTCTACGCTCATCTACCAGGGTATTTTAATTTCTCTCTTGTCACACGGGCCCAGAAGATCCATAGCCTTGTCGAAGTTCTAAGATTCACTAGTGCAAAAAAGGCTTTTAAGACCGGACAAAACAGGCTCGTAAGAGCGGACGGACGGCCGGTCTTGTTCCAGCCGATATTAAAAGTCTACATATAAGACCGGACAATGATCCGGTCTTAAAAGTCTACATATTTTAGACCGGACATTTAAAACATTCGGTCTTAAAATTTGTACTAAATGTGTTACACCTCCACCGGCCTCGCCCTTCCGGGTGGCGGGTTAGAGGGATTCTTTTTACCGAATTACCTTTCCTTTAATTATTAGGTTATTTAGCATGCATCAGAGTACGCGAAACAGAGCGCAGGATCGGTTTGGACAAACTACTGTACTGATAAAAGTAAAAACAACAGAAAACATGAGTCCCCGGAGGGTTAAGGGTACAGTAATCCAAAAGTAAAACCCTAAGTATATAATACAGTCATCCAAAAAGCACGATACAAAATGCGGTAGGGCATCCCCTACTCTTCACCGCATCACCGGGTCCTACCTTATCACGGAAGGTCTTTACTTATTAGTACGTTCCTCTGCAGCTGTAGAAATGTCTGGAGTCCGTGGTTCGGGCCCTAGAGTAACCGTCAGTACTCAAATACTAAATGTGTCAAGAGTATGTATGTTACCATGCAAACAGAAATATATTAACATGCCAACTACATACCAGATATGCATCCAGACCATATTACAGAAAAGTACATACCACAATCCAAGAACTCGTACAGCTGCCTTACCAAGGCAAGCCTCGGACTCACTGAACTCACAACCCGTAGAGCCGCCCATTTTTGGCTAGCCCCGGACTGATAACTCAACCCGTACAGCCATCAACCAAAATTGGCCTCGGACTGAATGTCCCTAGCGCTAGGAATTACATAATACTGTATGCATATTTGGCACAAACATATACAAGTAAAAACACACATGGCAGATACCTACATACAACAAAACACATAGAGATATTTGGGTAAAACGGTTACTACCTGTTGTGATAATTATTGTCCTTAATATTTAGTAGGCCCGTAGACTTCTCAAGGATTTCTTAAACCTATCAACCATTAAAATACACTTATTTAGTGTTACAAAAATACTACTACTTTTATTACCTTGTTTCCTTCAAAATCGTACCTCATCTATATACATCTTTCCATTTAGCAACACTATAAAGTCATCAATTCTACCAAACTTCAACTCTCCCTCAAAGAAAATATGCTAACCGAAAATTATAAGACAAGGGAGAGAGGCCATAATTTGTAATTCAATTAACACCAATTACTATATGGGGTCTCTTCAAAATTTGTCTTCCAAAAATTCATGTTTATACTATCACAACCGAAATTCTTCTTTAAGTAGGTGACAAAACAGCATGAATATACATATATAACAGAATATTCTTTTCCTCTTTTAATCGGTGACAAGGCAGCAACAAGGAAGCATGCTAGAACTCAAATTCCACCAAACTCCTAAGCTTCAATTTATGATTCTCCACTAGCTTCTAGCATTTCCAGAATTTTATATGCCTTCCCAAACATCACATGAGTCGAACAAACACATTAGTATCATTCCTTTTATCAAAACGTTGAATCAATAAGTCCTCTCGGTTCCTTGGTCTTTCACTCTCCTACTTCCTTTTCGGTGTGCTGAAGATGTGCTGTCCAAGTTAGCCAGGTGTCACGGTCACTCACACTCTTGTTTCTTTTTCGGTGTGCTTTGGGTGTTTGTCCGAGTTAGCTAAGGGAGATTGGCCTCATGAATTAATCATATTTGGCATGTCGGTTGAGTATAATGCACTAACATCCAGACTTCAATTTCCTTAATTTTACACGCTGCCACTTAGTTCTGTTTTAACGAAATTGCTGGCCGGAATCCTAAGGAAATCAAAGGTTCTGGTTCTTTAATTTAACTATCCCAACCAATCAATTTTCCAGCGAGAAGATTTGAGTCGGTTGCAGTACGGACCAGCTGGACTTTCTTTTAATCAACACTAATCTTTCACCAATTTTACCTACATGCCATGCTTTCTCATTAATTCAATTACTTATGCACCAAAAAAATAATTCATGAGGGCTGTTATAACGGCATCTTGTAACACATACCTATATGATTCTTTTAATTACCCACATGACTTTATTTGCAACATAGCTTAATGCCAAAAATTAAATCCTTAATCCCAAATAAGGATTTCTCTTCCTCAACTGATTTCTCTAGGCCATAAAATAATGCCTCTAAAAATTTCTAAACCAAAATCACACCTTAATAATTATTCTTTAATTAATTTTCTTGTCCACAATCCCTAATAAATTTTTATGTAACCTTCTTCGCATCCCCCTTGGATCAAATTTAATTCACAAGACCTAATAAAAATAAAATTCACTTATGCAAATAAAATCCACGTTGAGGCATATGGAAAGTAGGGAGAAGTGCATAGATTCAGCCTCTAACATAACGCCACTGTTCTGGACTGTGCTCCTTTCATCTACGGACTTCGTGTAAAATGTATAACCATTGATCACATACGAATTCCAACTTATGACATCAACCTCAGGACCACGTGCTAACCATTTGAGGATATCAGAAACACATTCCTCCCCCTCGATCTTTCATTTGAACCAATGTGCAAAAGTTCTGTTATGCTCCCTAATCAACCTTTGTTCAGTCATTCGAGGATTTTCTTTCCTCACAGCTTCTTTATGTGCAGCTATGCTGGCTTGAACTTCATCAACATTATTCAAGATGTATAAGTGGACTTGTGACAATTCATCTGGATCCACAGTCTTTACTGAAGCCCCTCGCCTACCCCCTCCAACATGATGACGTTTTGGAAGCCCAATATGTCTTACTTTGGCCAAATAATTTTGACAAAATTTCATGGCTTCTTCAGAAACATATTTCTGAACAATCGATGCTTCTAGACGGTATGCATTCTTCACGTACCCTTTAAGGAATTTCATAGATCTTTCAATTGGGTACAACCACCGTAAATGGATAGGGCCGCACAACTTTATCTCCCTCACTAGATGAACAATTAGATGAACCATGATGTCAAAAAATGTAGGAACAAAAAGCTTCTCAAGGTGGCACAAGATAAGATGTCCTTCATTCTCCAATTCATCCAACTTTTCAATGTCGAAAACTTTAGAACAAACTGCATTGAAGAAGACACAAAGTCTAGTCAAAACAACCCGAAGGTCATATTCAGCGATGCCTCGAATAGCTATTGGGAGTAGCTGTTGCATCAACACATGACAATCATGCGATTTTTGGCCTACTAATTTCAAGTCCTTCATCGATACAAGCCTCTTAAAATTTGAAGAATAACCTGAGGGAACTTTTGTGCCATGTAAACACTCACAAAAACTACGTTTCTCATCCTTAGACAAAGTATGAGAAGCCAGGGGACAATAAGTTCTCGTCCCATACGGCCTTGGATGTAGCTCTTCACGTATTCCCATTGCTTGCAAATCCAATCTTGCCTTCACACCATCCTTGGAACTGCCTTGTATGTTGAGAAGCGTGCCAACAATGCTATCACATACGTTTTTCTCCACATGCATGACATCGATACAGTGTCTCACATCAAGATTGCGCTAATAGGGAAGATCGAAGAATATAGATCTCTTTTTCCATATATTTGTATCTTTTCTACTCTTGGCTGCCTTGTCGAAGATGACATTGATATTTTTCACCTTCTCATAAACTTGCTCCCCAGTCAATGGCACCGAAGCATCTTCATATTCTTGGCCACCAAAGAAGGCTTTCTTTAATCGACGATATGGGTGGCCTCGTCTAAGAAATCTCCTATGTCCAAGGTAAACCGTCTTTCTTCTATGTTGGAGTTGATGGTAGCATGTGCCTTCTTCACAAATTGGACATGCTTTATGGCCCTTTACACTATACCCTGACAAGTTACCATATGCTGGGAAGTCATTTATAGTACAGAATATCATGGCTCGCAATTTGAATACCTCCTTCTTGAAAGAGTCAAAAACAACCACACCTTCTTCCCATAACTCCTTCAAGTCTTCGATCAAGGGCTGAAGGTAAACATCAATGTCATTTCCGGGTTGTTTTGGTCCCGAAATCAATATAGACAGCATGATGTACTTTCTCTTCATGCATAACATAGGAGATAAGTTGTAAATAATGAGGAGTACAGGCCATGAACTATGTACACTGCTAAGGCTTCCATATGGATTCATGCCATCCGTGCTAAAGGCAAGCCTAAGGTTCCTAGGTTCTTCGCCGAAGTTGGGAAATAATTGATCGATTTTCTTCCATTGAGAAGAATCGGCTGGATGACGAAGTTTTCCATCAGAAATCCTCTCATCTGCATGCCACCGCAAATGTTTTGCATCATTTTCATTCGCAAACAACCTCTTGAACCTTGGTATGATTGGAAGATACCACAACACTTTTGCAGGCCCCTTATTTGACTTGTACCTTGGGGTTTCACATATCGGACAATTATGCTTCTCTTCAAACTCTTTTCTATACAATACGCAGTCATTCGAGCATGCATGAATCTTTTTGTACTCCATCCCCAGTGGACAAAGTATTTTCTTAGCATCATAGTATCGATGCGGCAACACATTATCATCCGGAAGCATGTCCTTAAAAGGCTCAAGCATTTCAAAAAAACTCTTGTCGCTCCATCCATGACGTGCCTTCAAGCTTACCAATTTCAATACAGTGTTCAACAATTGGTATTTTTGACACCCTGGGTATAGCGGGGTCTCCGCATCACTGCACATATTACCATATGCATGTGATTGTTGAAAGGCCTCTTCTCCTACATCACGAATAATGTCCTCTATGCGATCGTCCATATCCGTGTCATTATCATCAAAGGCCACTTCCCCATGTTGAGACCCACTTGGTATTTTTTCACCATGCCATACCCATACTGTATAGGTCTTACAAAATCCCTGACAGATTAAATGTGTCCGTATAACTTCAGGACTTAGTCGCCTCTCATTCAAACATTTTACACAAGGGCAATAAAACTTCCCACTATCATCATTGGCATTTTGTTTAGCAAATTCAATAAAGTCCCTCACCCCATTCTGATATTCAACACTCGTCCGTAAAGCATTTATCCAACTGTGATCCATAGTAGAATTCCTATGGACGGAAAGATTTAACATACGTATAATAAGGCAAAATAAAATAAATGCATAACGAAGAATCACTTTTGGTCATGAATATCACAGTGAAGCCAAACTAAAATACTCCCGAAGCAAAATAAATGCATGACGAGGAAATTTAAATGCTTCGCATGAAGGTCTTGTGGACTCACCTGTAGCATATAAATTCAAATGCCAAATAAGAGTCTTTCTTCTCCCGCCACGAACGTTGATGTTGGAGACAGCAAGAGTACCCTAAAAACATTTGTTGGTCAGTTGGGTAGGTCATAAGTGCAAATATAATATTCAGAATAGAATATTTATTAACAACAGAGAAGCACACAAGAGCATTTCATCGATTTCGTTCAACTCAAGAAAAACCCAGAACGATAAGTAGGCAAACCATGAAGTTATATAACCGAAACACCTCTTACAGCTTGGTCTAAGTTTAGCTGAGGAATGAGGAAGTGATTGTCCAGAGAGCAACGCGAAGCACCGACGGAGCAACACACAACCACTGGAGACAGAACCTCCTCAGAAATCACTTTCGGCGCGACAAGAGAAATTCAGAGAGGGAAATTTAATTTTCCGCGCGACAGAGACTTGGTTTTATGTTTGGATTTTTTAAGACCGATTAATTATAAAGCATCCGGTCCTAAATATTTTATATTAAATTTTTAAGTGTTACTTTTAAGACCGAATTCTTATGCTGTCCGGTTCTATATATTTAAGACCGAAGTTTTATAATACTCCGGTCCTAAGTTAATTTTCCAGAGAAAAGAGAATAGACTTTGGACCTTTGGCGAGCGCAGAATATTATCAATGCTATTAATTAATGCTACTATTAATTACTTGAAGAAAAAAATTAAAAAGAGACAAGGTTATAGTTCTTAATTAATGCTATTCTTAATTAATGCTACTATTAATTACATTAACAAAAAATTAAAAAGAGACAAGCTTATGGTTATTAATTAATGATATTCTTAAATAATGCTATAATTAATTACTTGAACAAAAAATTAAAAAGAGACAAGCTTATGGTTCTTAATTAATGCTATTATTAATTACTTGAATATTGCCGTACACATTGCCCAAAAAAAATACAGAAAATTATCAAAGCTTGTTATCCTTCAAAGCCCAGGCAATATCGGCTTGAACAACATTAATCTCTCGCCGGATATCAGCAAGTTCCTGTCTTATTCGTATCAGGTCGTTAGAGGAAAGAGGACGAGGGTCAGCGGTCGGCGCGCTGGGGCCAACTGGTTGGAGAGGTGGAGCAGGAACCTCTTCATGGTTGGAAGGCTGGAGGGGGGGTGCGACAATGTCTTCATCATCGGAAATAACAATGGGTCCAACGACCCGAGACTCTTCTGTTTCAATCGAACGCACTCTCGATGGAGGAGGTGCACCGTATAACGATCGACGGAAGGCACGAGCATCACGAGTAAGAGCACCCCTACGAGCGGTTATCTTGTATTTAACCATGGTTTGAGCAATACGTTGGCGCAAAGAGGTATGAGGCGTTTATTAATAAAGGCAGAGCTAGAGGTAGTTTGGAGTTACGAGGTAGTGCGGAGTTAATAAGGAGTGTTAAGGACAGAGAGGTAAAGAGCAGACGAATGGTCTACACTTTATGAGCGAGTTTTATAAATATTAGTTAATTTTTAAGATGAATTAATATTAAGACCGACCTTTTATAATTTCTCCGGTCCTAAAAGTATATTATTTATTTTTTTAACTGAATTAATTTTAAGACCGACCTTTTATCACTTCTCTAGTCCTATAAGTATATTATTTATATTTTTAGTCAATTAAATTACTTTTAAGACCGATCTTTTATCAGTTTTCCGGTCCTAAAATTCATTTATTCAAGATTTAAATTTCCTAAAACAAGTTCATCGTTTCAAATTCCGATAGCAAAGTCGTATCCTTACACTCTATCAGAGGATCTCTTCGGCTTCCAGATAAACTTCCCAACGTAACTAGGCGTCTCCTCGTATTCTGATGAACTATGCGTCTGCTCATTAAAGGTTCCGACGTTTCACTCCGGATGGGTTCTTTATTTAAAGCCGTTGTTACTTTACTTTCTTCACATTCTTCATCATTACTTCCACAATGGCTGCTCCACCGCCCCAAGGTCCTCCACCACCACCAGGTCCTCCTTTTCCTCCTCCCGCTGGGCATAACAATCCTTACCCTCCTCCTCTGCCTCCGAACCCGACCACCAAACAGCTGCTGCGCCACCTCCTGGCCCGCGTCGATCATATAGATAGACGATAGGGCCAGCTTTTTCAGGTCTACCACGCCGTCAACAAGATCAACGCGATACTCGACGCCCACGACGTTGAGTACAATTCGTTAGATGATGACGTCACTGACCCCTCCGACGACTTCCTCCCCTCCAACAACGATGGGGAGGAGAAAATATTTTACTGTTTTTTTTAAAAAATCATGTACTCCGCTGCCCCCCATGGGGCAGCATTAAAAAATATATAATAAATTTGTTACTTTCCTATTTCGATCGCCTTTATCCTTCTGATCAGTACATCCTTTCTTTTTCCTACAAGGAGGAAAAAAACAAAACATTGTCCTCGTGTGTATGATCAACATTAAAAACTCGCACATTAAAATATCCAACAATATACTGTTAAGACCAGACCAACAAAACAAAAAGAAAGTTTACCTTATTCGAATAAAAACAAACAGAGACAATTCTTCTCAAGGTTGGACCATCGTTGTCCTCAGTGTTACCTCGCCAGATTAGAAACAAAGTGTCCTTTTCAATATCTCTCATCTTTTTCCGACAAAAAGAAAAGGGACAAAGAAAAGGGAAACCGATAATCTAAATCTGGAGAGGTAACATCGACTACAATGAGGGTCCTAGCTTGAGCAGAACGCCAGAACCTCGGTTGCCTTTAATTACCCTAATTAATTTGTCCGAAAAGCGAATCAACTCTATTTAAAGGAAGACTATTAGGAGCGGACGGAAAAAGGAGATACGGTCCTAAAAGTGTCGAATACTTTTAGGACCGTTATTTTAAAATATACGGTACTAAATGAACGCCAGAACTTTCTAATTAATTTGTCCGAAAAGCAAATCAACTCTATTTAAAGGAAGACTATTAGGAGCGGACGGAAAAAGGAGATACGGTCCTAAAAGTGTCGAATACTTTTAGGACCGTCATTTTAAAACATACGGTACTAAATGAATGCCAGAACTTTCTAATAAATTTGTCCGAAAAGCGAATCAACTCTATTTAAAGGAAGAATATTAGGAGCGGACGGAAAAAGGAGATACGGTCCTAAAAGTGTCGAATACTTTTAGGACCGTCATTTTAAAACATACGGTCCTAAATGTCTCACCAATATTTTGTCAATACTTTTAGGACCGGAAGTATGAAACATGCGGTCCTAAAAGTCTCATATTATTTAACCGAAAACTTTTAGGACCAGAAGTTTACCCATATTCGGTCCTAAAGTCGCGAACTCGCTACATCATCCTAAACCTCAAATTTCAAGTGCACTAAATAGCTCTATCCACCATCCAATTTCAGATACCCCAAAATGGACACAAGAAAATTGTTCGAAAAATTAAACAAATTTATCTATTGAATTTTACATTGCCTGTGTATTATTTACAAATTGATCAAAAAAATAATCAAATTTTACAGAATATTTACAAATGAATAACATCATTAATTATTGTCCCTGATCACTACTTAAGATCAGGTCATACAGATATTGACAAAACAATTTGCGTATGTGCTCGAGTTCAGCATCCGAGAAGGGGGCAGGGCATTGAAGCATCTGTAACATCAAAGACACAAACTGAATTAATAACATGCGCCCATATTTCAGATGTAATTCATTAAGCCAGAAACTGAATTAACTTGCGTGCATAATATATGTAACATCAAATATTTACCTTTGCAAATAATTTAGTTTCTCCTTTAGTGACAATATCATACATGTGTTTCATGATGTATTGGCCACATAGGTTGGACTCATGTGGTTACCGACGAGTCTAAAAAGAAAAAGAAATATATTAGTAATATATATCTTATGACTAAGTTCACAAGGCAGTTGACAAGTTTATCAATATTATATTGTACCAACCTCTGGTCTGAGCCATTTAGGATCTTTGGCCTTTGAAGGACGCTTTTTGAGTGCATCGATTTGGAAGGTCATCATGGCACTATCATCAAAAATGCATATTTATCAATTCACTGAAAATTCACAGCAGAGATTTCTGACAAGAGAATCAAAATGACATGCTTACGCGTTGATGGTCTGGACCAACGTGTGCACTGGCAGGCTGTGAATGGAGCATAAGAAGATAACTTTAATTTCTTCCATGCACATGATGACCAACTGCCAGTGGTGGCTGAAAATTTACAGCAGTAAAGTATACTCAGTGATATATGTAGGCATGCATGTAGCAGAATTAAGTGACTTGTAGCCAAGATTTGTGATATGTACCTATGGAAGAGTGGCAACAAGTACACCTTTCTTCTCACATTACACAACCTCCTTGATATGTACTCTTGTCTTTGCACCATGGTTGTTTGACTCATATACTGTGGGCACAAGAATCCAAAATCGTCCAACCTGCCCTCATTCTCCAATTCTTGATGCAAGAACCTACAATAATTACATCGATCAGGGAATTAGTATATATATGTATGTGTGCCTAAATGATGCATTTAAATTATATGTACCATAGAAGAACATACTTACTTCATCCAAATTTGAATAATTGCATCAGTAAGCTCCTGTCGAGGAAGTAGCAGGGAGTCAATATCAACGGAGTCAACTTGGACTGGTAGGGGAATTGCGTCGCCTACTACTTCATTGACAGACCACGATTTAGTTTTAAAACATCCACTTTTCACCATATCGGTTATTTTTTCGCGGTCAGTCAACTTAGCAATAGGGGATTGAGCCTGAGAAGGAGGGGATGGAGCTCTACGAGGGGGTGGAACTTGAGGACGAGGGGTTGAAGCTTGGGGAGGAGTACAGACATGTACAAGCTTCACTGGCCAAGAGATGAAGGTTCCCTTGACATCACTCACAATCTTCATCTCATCAGTTCAGAGAGGGAGGGGTGCATCAATGATCACCTTTTCAACTGACACTCTGACTTCATCATCAGACATTTGTTGGTGGTGTACAGTTGATCCCAATAAGTTGTGGACAGTCCCTTTTGCAACCAATAGTAGTCTATCATGATGATCAGGATCATCCACATAAAGGTCACAAGATTGCTCTGACTGTCCAACAATGCAGCTCCCTCGAGTGCTCTGCTACACAGTTGCAGGTGAGTGTGCGAAGGGAACACTGGTCTCTGGATGAGAGCTCAAAAGCAGCTTCACCTGATTCAGTTCCTCCCTCAACTTGCTCATATCAGATTGATGCCTTGCTTCTTTAGCCGCTGCCTCCTTATTTAATTTGGCCACTGTATGATCCATCTCCTCCCGGGTAACCACCTCTTTCCTATGGCGTTTGGCGGATGAACCAAAGAATACCTTCAGGCCTACTCGTCCTCCAACCCCCCTTACACGCCCACCGTGGTCCGGTTTTCCGGTGGCAGCCGTGAGAACATCACTCCTACCGGACGACACGAAAGATCCCTCTACCTCTTTCTTCTTAAGATATTCCTGTAAGGTACAGATAACGAGAAGCTTAGTAATAAATCATGTTAACTAAAAAATAACAACAATAACAATACTTACAATTTTTTCAGCAACTACACGAGTTTGTTCACTCGTGTAGGAGCCGCTTGGCTTTTTCCAAATGTGCAACTACAAATCCTCGCGACGTATTGGAGATGGCGGTCCATGCACCGCCTCAGGATTGGATTCTGCTTCATCTTCCAATCTCTTCCGCTTGGCCGCCATCAATTCCTTTTCAGCCCTTTCATATCCGCCGCGAGAAGCCCTATGCGGGCAATCATTCTTTCTCCCTATCTCCTGTGCTTTTGCCCTTCTTTGCTGTGAATTAGAATTGAAAACAACTATTAATTATGAATTCCAGCCATCTCACTAATAGAAATTAGAGAACTTCTGCTTGATATGAACCTCAAACACTAGTCAAATTCACTTGATCAAGTTTCAACATTTTATTATTTAAGGAAGATGTAGATAGGTTAAGAAACAAAAGAGAATTATGCTTACAAAGAGCTATTTTTGTACTGCTAGGTAGATAGAAGAAGAAAAAACAGAGGATTATGCTTACAGAATAATACAAACTTGATCCTTTTTAAGGCATCCAATGGGATCATCAGTACGTCAACATTAGATAGTAACAATTGGGTATATAAAGTTTCCCCCTTTTAAGACTATTCATTTCCTTCTTTGCAAGACAAACCATTACACAATTACCTCCTTAGTATTTTACCTTTTCAGGGTTTACATATCAGACTTGCATAGACAAAGCCAGGAAATGTATACTTCTATTCACATACCAAACAATATAATTTAACTAACAGGATTAGATGAACAAATATAAGCTCACAGGTTACATAAGCAAACAAAACTAAATATAGACTCACCAGAGCTTCAGGAGTGGTCCGCAGCCGAACAAATTGTTGCCAAATTCGTTCATCAATAAATGTGTATTGTTCCCAAGGCTGTTTGGCAGGCGCAACCTCGTAAAAAATATATGTGTTAGCGAGAGAGGTCTTAAACTTCCTCCACCGATCAGCACAATAGGACAATGTCTTGACTTTCAACTCCTCAGAGTCAGGGACAGTGTATGTAAGCCGGATAGTGTCCCAAATAGGTTGCTTTACTTTTTCAAAGTTAACACTGTTCCACTCATCTTCCAAGATGCTAACCTTGCTGCGTGCAAGATAGCCGACAAAACTATTATATTTGTTTTTATTAGGATTGTAAGGCCACAACTTTTCATCGAACTGAATCTCGAGCCTTGACCCAGAAGTCCGACTTACAGATACATCCATCATTTGTGTGCCTCTTCTACCACGGCGTGCAGGGCGGTTTGGAGGCACATTGTCAGTGGAGGAGGGTTCGTTCTGACCCACACCATTAACTGGCGATCCCGGAACACGAATGGAATCGTCTTCACCGTTCATTTTTGAGACAGTAAGAGAGGAATGCCTGAGCAACTGAGAGAGTAAGAGAGGCTACTGGTACGTGGGTGAGGAAGAGTGGTAATGCAACAGGAAGAGTGGCTTCACAACAACAAGAGGGGTTTCAGAGGTACAACGTAAGTCTTATGGGTTTCGCGCGAAGATATAGGGGTTTCAGAGTTCAGAGGTACAACGTAAGTCTTAAGGTAACGTTTCACGTGAAGATATATTTGGCGGTTTATTTTTAAGACCGGATGAACAACAACGACGGTCTTAAAGGTTAAGTTTTAAGACCGTCCTTGTTTTTTAAACTCCGGTCTTAAAAGTATTACTACCGGGCGCGATTTATGTTCGGCTTAAAAGTATAATCTTTAAGACCTCCTATTATATATATCCGGTCTTAAAAGTTTTATTTAATTTTTTCCTTATTATTTTGGACCGTAGAAAAAATAAGTCGGTCTGTTCGAGATTTCTCTATAAAGAATTTTTATATTTCAATTTTTTTAATAACATTTTTAAGACCGGTCGTTTTTCTAAGCGGTCTAAATAATATATTTAAGACCCATTGCTAAACGATTCGGTCCAAGAAGTTCTTTATATTTACAAAACTGCCACCGCTCATAACTTTAAAGTTCTTTATATTTACAAAACTGCCACCGGTCATACCTTTAAGACCGGGCCGTCGATAGTTCGCTCTAAATGGGGCCGTCTTAAAAGCCTTTTTTGCACTAGTGATTGCTTCCTAGCATCTGAGCATTCGTTCATCAAAAGGGCTTCTCAGGTTATAATGTGAGGGTGACTTGGTGTTTGTGATGGGAAATGATATTGGGTGCTATAGCAGAGCAAGTAGACAAATCTTTTTGGCTTTGGACGAGTGCTCTCTTTTTTTTAACTTGTTTCTTGCTACTTTCTACTCTAGGTCTTTTCCTTTCTTTTTCTTTTCTTTCCTATATATGTATATAGACTATATTCTTCCTCTTCTGCTCTTTTCTTTTTCTTTTTTTTTTTAAGCAGACCTCCTTTTGCAGCATTTTATGGGAGCACTTAGCCGTAGCATTTTCACAGTTCTTCTTTTAGCTTTTCTATTTAACTAGGTCTGCTATAGCACAAACGTGTGGCTCAAAGGGGTAGCAACATGGATATGATGTAAAATGGGTTGTGTATGGGTTTGAAGGGTATGAAATGAATGCCTTTATCCTAAGAACTTCAACTCAGATGCCAGATAGTTTATCAAAGAACTAAGACAAATCAAGGATCAAACACAAGCTAGCAGACATGCACACAGAATAAAACAATTAAGCTCAATTTAATCTTTCCATTGGGGGTTCTTCCCTTTAAACTTCCTCATCGACACTTTACCCCGCATCAGATTAGCTAGCACTGTCAATTTCCCAAGCCTAAGGGTTCAGTTTACTTAGGCAATCATGCTATGCTCAGTTATACAAACATTAATTCCATTGCTACAAGATTCTGTTCATGCTTAATCATGTAATTTGAAAAATTTTCAGTCAATTTGTGCAAAAACTAAATGCAAGGTCAATTGGATTGCACACACAGTCAAGGCAAATTATGTTTAATCAATCCTCCCCCAACACTTGAACGAAGCAATGCCCCCATTGCGGCAATAGAACAAAAAATTAAAATTGGCGCGCATCAAGGGGGCGAGAGCAAAGAGCAAGAGAAGCACATTTACAACATCATTCACAAAAGTGCCCTGGGGAAAACGCCCAGGGCATGAGAAAATTGTCTGAAAAAGATAAAAAAACTAACTGAAAGAACAAAAGAAAGGAAAACTAAGGGGCAGGAGGAACAAGAGGGGCTGGGGCACTGCTGGCCATGTCGTCCTCATCGGAAGAGTCCCTGAGGGTGTTAACCATGGGGATTGCTGAGTGGGACCGAGAGAGAGAGAGACGACCGCTGGCAGATGACAGCGATGGGATTCCAGTTTCACCCAAGAATCGCTCTGAAGGGTTTTGAGTTCCTTGCGTAGACGACCGAGGCGACAGGGAAACTTGCGCGGCCACCTTGTATCGGTGGCTGGGTGCCAGTAAAGAGGGGCGTAGGTGTTTATGTAGGCACAGTCGGATGAGTCGGTGGTGCGGGACACCGTAGAGGGTTCAGTGGAGGAGGATGAGGGAGAGGAAACCTTGATGGGGATGGGTGGTGGCGGCGTCGCAGACGGAACACGACGGGGCGGTTGACGAGCGGAGGCCGGTAAGGGCACCCAACCACGTCGTGCTACACGTTTTACCCAAGGCATTTGTGTGTCTGCGAGTGAGGGCTGGAGAAGGAGAAAGATAGTCAGTGGGATTGTGAAAAGACGTGGTAGGAGAGTAGGGGGATTAGATGAAATAGAGGTAAGATTTTGAATATGAAACGTCACGGCTCCTTTACAAAGTGATAACCTTAGTTGGCGCGTAGTGGGCCCAAGTATAACATCCTAATTTTAATTTTAGGATTTAAGTAGGATTACAAAATTAATTATGGGAATTTGAGGCATCTTTTCCCATAAATTAAGAACAAATAATTAGGGAATAATTTTTTACATAAATATTTTAGTGATAATATTTTAAGGCAAAAAAAAAACACACACACACACACAATAATAATAATAATGAGAAAGAAAATCCTTAAACGGAATTAAGGATTTAATTTTAATAACTATCCAATACTTATAAATAAGAGTCTTGAAGAGAACTAAGTGAGTTAATTTTAGTGGTCCTACAATTTCAATTCATAAATCCATCAGCCCCTATACCATTTTATCTCCATCTCCAAGCCCAATACTCATTCCTTTCAGTCCCAACGTAAAAGCAGAGAGGGATCAAAGCAAGCTTTAAAGGCCCATAATATTCAAGCCAACTAAACTACTCCAGTCCATTTTGCCTTATATTTCATAACCCAAACAATATCCACTAATTCATTTTTCCTCCTTTATTCATTCTAAAAACATAAAAACACGGTCAGCGAATCAGCTCAACGCCATGCTTCCAAATCTTGCTTTCGGCTATCCAACTGTACACGCAAGGAACAGCAAAAACCAGCAGACCCATCCCTCTCGAGCTCCACGCCATGAACCTCTGGGCATTCCCTTCTCAGACCATGAGTCCTCCTCTTGAACTGGACCAACAAAGTATTATATATTTACTGCACTTGGACTCTCTCCATTCACGTTAGCTTAGCAGAAAAAACAAGAAGCTGAGAGTGAAAGAAAGAGAGACGAGAACGTGAGAGGGAGTGAGAGTTTACTGTGATCTCCTTCCTCTGCTCAGCATTTCCAAAACAGAGGGGTTTGGTTTTAGCAAAGAATACATTGAGCAAGCCAGAGGTTGAAGGTGAGCCTTCAGATCTCTTTCTCTTTTGATTTTCATCACTCCCCAACACAAACCATAAGAGAAACAAAAAAAAAAAAAAAAACTTGCTGATATGCTGATATAGGAATGCACATCGCTGGAATATATGTTTATAAAGTATAGGATTATTTCGTGGTCCCTAAACTGATGGTATATATATGTATATGTTGTATATGTAAAATAAAAGCAAGGCAAACTGATATAGGTCTATATTAAGGAAACCAAAGCTTTGGCTGTCAGAGTATGTATATACATATCGTGGAGCATTTGAAAAGAATGGTTTGAAAGGAAAATTTGTATAAGTATTTATATTACTACTCAAAAAAAAAAAAAAAAGTGGGGGAAAAGAAAGGTATCCAAGCTTATATAGGTGTGTGCTGTAAATATGGGAGGAAAAAAAGAGAGAGAGAGAGAAGCTTACTGTTATAATATATATATATATATATATATACTATGACATCTAGAGAACGAAAAGAGAAGTTTGCTGCATGTGTGTGTATAGTGCTTAGTTAATTCATTTAAATATATCATGTTGGTAAAGATTGAGGGACTAATAGGAAACATTGCTTTATGATTTGTGTGTGTGATTGCACTTGGAGATGATAGGAAATAAATGGTCTTTTCTATAAATATATATATGTATGTCACTGTATATGGAACTAAAAGGTTGCTGTCATGGAGTGTGTGATTAGAATAATATATATATATATATATATATATATAGGTTGTTGTATGTATATAGATATATATTATTGACATACTCATATTTTGCTGCACACATAAATCGTTATTGTACTGTCAAAAGAAAATCTTGTTGAAAATGTATATAAGTCATTGATTACTTGAAGTTAGTGTAGAATAATAATAATAATTAATAAATAATTAAAAATAATAAAAACTCAAAGCTTGTAGTTATAATTATATCTATATTTGTGTAGGTGTATCACTACGAAGCATATTTTATATGGAGTTAGTAATTATTAAACTCCTAATTTAAAGTATGGAAATAAGCTCTAAAAGTTTAAATTAATTGTAGAGAAAATGATAATAATAATAATAAAATAAATAAATAGTGATAAATATTATTATTATTATTATTATCATCATCATCAGATTTTACATTTTAGGGAATTATAAGCTTTAATTGTGATAATGTAGAGTCTTCTTGTAAGCGGTGAATGGGCGGGTTGCGTTCCTCGAGCTAAGGTTAAGGTTGGAGTTGAGGTAACCGGGGTTAATTTATTTTATATGCTTGTTTTGGACTGTAAAGTGTTTTTTCTAAGTCTTACTTTCATATATACTACTTATATGTGTTTTGAAAAATTATGTGTATATTTGAATATGAAATTAATTCAGTGAAGCCGTGTATTTTCAATCTATGTATTTAACTGATTATTATTATTGGAATTGTTATTGTTGTGATGGTTATAATGTTTGTTGTGAGGTGATGTGTATGGAATAATAATTTAATAAAGTGTGGTTGAAAATTTTAAGTATTATATTATTTCTTCTATTGTAGGATATGTTAGGTTGTGCGGAAGAGATTGAGGGTAAAATTGTGCCCATAGGGTCTCTCATTCCTGGCCCGGAATTTGAGTTGAGTGTTTTGGGCGGACACCTCCCCGTTACCGTATATTATTGGTGACATGGGAGGGGATAGTATTCTTGAAGTGACTAGCTAACCTTGGCCGAGTATACTAGCAATGATAGGCTATACCATGTCCAGATGACATAAGGAGGAGCAGGATGGATGAGTGAGGATGGTTTTAAATGTTGTTAATTATTATGTATATTTTTGTATTGATAAGAATGGATGTTCTGTAAGGGTTGTTGGATGGAAATTGTACCCTGGACTCCGACTTTGGAGGCGGTATTTGTGCCTTGGACTCCGAGTTTGTGGGCTAATGCTATGTCCTCAACTCTGATAAGGACGATCTATGCATCAATATTGTCTGAAATATATGTGAGATCTTTTGCTAAATGTTAGAAAATAAATTATGATATTTTGGAACCCTTTTTGGGAGGGAGTTTTTGGTAACCAAGCCGAGAACTATTTTGTGAAAGGTTTTATGTAAATAAATATATATATATATATTGATTATTGTGGATTTTTAATTTAATTAATATTATAATTATGTTAATAAACCTGCTTCTCTGACTTGCAATCCTTTCCTACTAGAGACCTCTAACTCCACTAGACCTCTAATCCTTTCCTAAATTAATTTCGGTTACGGGGACTTTATGTCTCACCTCGTCATTATTAAATTTTTCAGATGAGACCTCTAACTCTACTAGAGGACAAGGGAAGCAGCCAGAGGCATAGACGTCACGAAACTTGTAGGCCTCTTTTTGGGTATTAGTGTTGTATTGATTTATATATTGCCATCATAGTGAAAGAGAAGGAAATCACCAAGAGGGGGGGTGAATTGGGGATTTCAAAATTCTTTTCGGTTCACCCACACAGCAGATAAAATCAAGGCAAAGTGGAGATAGAGAAGAAAAGCTTGACACAGATGATTTATACTGGTTCGGTCTAATTCCTTGACCTACGTCCAGTCCCCAGTACCTCTGGGATTTTCCACTCACTACTACAGAAATTGGATTCAACGTCCCTGATTGACGTCCTATTATTAAAAAAGGAAGTAAAACAAAACGCGGTGGCATTTTTGTAATTAACAAGTGACTTTTGGAGTCTAATTATATATCTTGAACGCCAAAAGTGTGCAAAAAGGAGTCTAAGTCTGAAAATTAGACTTCCTAGGTCAGAAAAAACAAATCATTTGGAGTCTAATTCTGAAAATTGGACTCCCTAGTTCAAAATTTGGAGTCTAATTTTAAAAATTAGACTCCTTAGCCTACCCCCAAACCCCCCATTCCCACGAGCCATTGCACGATTCTCATTCTCTCAAATCCATTCTCATTCTCTCGAGGCCATCAATCACTCTCATTCTCTCATTCTCAGCCCTGGTCCGCCTGCCCTCACTCCGTCGTTGCTCCGTCGTCCCCCTCTCTACCGTAGGTCCTTCGATCTTCGTCTCTCCTGCATATTCAAGTTGGCAAAAGGTACTCTCTTCTCTTCCAAATCTCCTAATCTAGGGTTCCTTCATTATTGATTCTGTTCGTTCCTTCAAACCAAACGTAGGGGATTCTCTCTCAACCCGTGGCCGTCGGAGCATACCGCCAGTGAACAGAGAGAAAAATGTAGGTTCGTTCGTTTTGGTCATATAGGTCCGTTCTGGGTTCATGTAGATCTACAAATCTGCTTTTTTGTTTCTTCAGATCTGACGAATACCATTCATCCACAAAACCCAGACAAGCATCGCCACTCTTTCTTCCTTCCATTCTCTTATATTCTCTAGCACCTTTACGTTCTTGTGATTCTAGGTTTTATTATTTCCATCTGAAAATGGGAATGGCCTGTGAGTCCCAATTTCATGTGCTGGCCGTCGACGACAGCCTAATCGATCGGAAGCTTATTGAGAGGCTCCTCAAAACCTCCTCCTATCAAGGTAAGATATAAAAAACTCTTATTTTCTTGATCGATGATTCCTTCCCTCTTATTCGATTCTGTTATCAAAGTGGGCCTTGTGTGATGTGAGCTTAGTAGAATCCTTCCCCTGATTGTGACATACTCCTAATCGTATGCACTGCTAGTGACGATAAAGCTTTGACATTTATCCAAGTTCAATCTCTTGGTGGGTCAACTAATTCTTATTTTAAATCATCACTCACCAACTACTGAATCCGATGTGCAGATTCCAACAATATGACTACTTAACTTATCATTGTTTTTAAATTTAACTTCAAGGCCGATTTGCTGTTATGCAGTAAAATTAAACTGTCATCGAGTTCTAACATGATAACCTCAACTGATTAGATTCTTTTTCCCCAAAGATAAAAGAGGCAATGCATTAAAAAGTTAAGAGCTAAACTCTTAATCACTTATTCCATCAAGTTAGGATGTTTTTCATTTAATATACAAGATAAGAAGCACTTTAATCTCTCCTTCCTTATAAATTGATCTTGAGTATTCAAACTAATCTTTGCTACCTGAGAAAGTTAAACTTGCTAAAAAAAAGAAGAACGCTATTTTTGGGAAGAGATTTTTAAAAAAACTCTTTTTTATTGCAGGTGTTAGGTGTCTGAGTTAGTCACTTGTTGACTAATGCTAACTGGTTAAGTAAAAAACAGACCGACCCTAATACACCTTCCGTGTCTCCTCACAGTAATTAGGTATTGTTTGTTATAGTTTCTACTCAAAATGTATGAGATTCCTCCATTTTCTTCTTGCCTTTTTGCCCTCTTTTCAATTTCTTTTTCTGGATGTCTGAACTGAAGTTCTTTTGGTTTGTATATCTAGGTAGTTCTTTTATCTTCTAAAAGATTATGTTTATATATACTTTTTAAGCATTAGTCAAATTAAGATCTATATTGTTACATTGAACATCATGGTAGCTCGTAAGATATCTCTTCCCCTAGTTCACAGTGGGGAAAAAGAGCAAAATAGTTCTTCTTTTGCATGCTTTCTTCTATTCATACTACAAGCATCTTTTGGACATCAGATATTTGGCAATGGATTGGTTGGAGCAATCTTTAGCTGTAGATTTTATATTTAAAATTATGTCTTGCAGGAAATTCCAAAACCTCTAACTAAGAACAAAGTTACATTGAAGACCTTAGTGAAGATGGGGTACAAGATTTAGGAGGCCACAGTTGCCATGGAAAGATGTGGTGTGTATAAGGTTTCAATCTTGATTTGATATAGGTCTTGGATAGTCATTTTGTCCCAAGAATCTGCACATAAGCATGTTTGACTGCATAAATTAGGTTTAACAGATTTGAATGTTTAGTAAACTCTCAATTTTCCATTTTCTTGGCCATATTCTTTTGTTGAATTGCTACAAGTACGGACGACTCACTGGCAGAACTGACAGATTTTTTATGCGCTGCTCAAATGGCCAAGGCTGCAGATGCCCTTATTGCCCCTGAAGAGAAGGTAGTATCTTGGCATCTTAAGAATTGATATGGTCAAATTGAATTTCAAGCCTACCACTCACTAATTTGTTTCCCTATTCTTTATGATTAGGGAAACAAGTGTGTATGCATGCTTCCAGATAATGCAGAGGCAATGAACTTTCTGTGTGTGTTTGTATTATATATCAACTATGAACATTACTCAAAATTACTCAAATATATATGTGTGTGTGTGTGTTTTTTTCGAGAGGAATAAAAAACCTTATCTTGTACCATCCTTTCTTCCCTTCAAAACTTGGTTCAAATTCCAGTTCTGAATGCCTACGTTTTTCTGTTTTCTGCTTAGCTATGTTTGTTTTCCAACCATTGGTTTGCCTACCCGAGTGCTTACGCTTCCCATTATTATGTTTATTTCTGAACTACTACTGTTTTTTCCTTGGCATTAACTACACCTTATCCTGATTGCTTAAGACTCTAGTTAGTCTGTCCTGTTGTGAATGATTTTGGGCTTTAATTCATGACACGTTAAAGATAATTGTATAATTTATTTTGGGCAAGTCTCAGTTATGCTTGAAAAATGTTGCATGTTAGAAGTGTTTGTAATGGACATGGTTTTTGCAGGACGAGATCTTGCAGAAGGCAGTTCAACGTTTTAAAGGAAATAATTGGAAGAAAATAGGTTCTTTTTTCGTATCATTGATGGATTCATTCATGACTTAATTCCATGAGTATCTGTTTGACAGTATACATTTGTTATTCAAGTTATTCTTAACAGTATGCTTTGCTTTAATTTAGAAGGTATATTCTCACCTCAGTGGATCAAAATAAAACAAATCAATAGTCCGTTGGTTTTAACACATTTTATGCTTTTTTTTAATAAATCAATGCATCTTCATTCTGCATTATTGTGTTTATTAACAGTTTCTAATTGCAATTATATATATTTATAGCGGAGTGTTTCAAGGATAGAACAGATGTACAGTGTCTACACAGGTGGCAGAAAGTCTTAAACCCTGAGCTGGTCAAAGGTCCATGGTCTAAAGAGGTGATCTATACCACCAATTTCTTGTGTGTGCTGATTTTATATTTGCATGGTGGATCTCTATCTAATGTTAAATATTATTTGGATTGTTTGTGCAACGTTTCAAATGAGATATCTAACTATTAGATAACGTATCAAATTTGAATGCAAACAAGAAGATGAAATAATAATTGATTTGGTGAACAAATATGGGCCAAAAAAATGGTCTACTATTGCACAGCAAGTCAGCACTTACCTGGACGAATTGGTAAGCAATGCCGAGAAAGGTATGCTTATTGCCTCATCCATTTTGTGCATGTCATTTAAGTATCTTTGTACACATTTCTTATATCCATGTTTATTAGTACATAGTAAATCCTATTGCAGACTTTGTCTTGACGTATAGTTGGGGTGGTGTGCTTTGTAGTGGCTAATATCATTTATAACTTATTAGGTGGCATAATCATCTCAATCCTGGTATAAACAAAGAAGCATGGACCCAAGAGCTAGGTGTTGTATGCAATTTTATCACATTTTGGTGGTGCATGTATTCTGTTTCTATACAAGGTTAGCTGAGTTAACATTGTACATAGCTAGGTGTTTGTATGCAATTATCACATTCTGGTGGTGAAAGTATTCTGTTTATGTAAGGATGTTTTTTGCAAGGAATTGTGGGATAGTGAATATAAGAAGCAATTATTATTTTTTTTTAAAAAAAAGAGCGCTTAAGGAGTCTAAATACTGGAATTAGACTCCTAAAGTGAGACTTACGGAGTCTAAGCACTGGAATTAGACTCCTAAAGTGAGACTTAAGGAGTCTAAATACAGGAATTGGACTCCTAAAGTGAGACTTAAGGAGTCTAAATAATGGAATTGGACTCCTAAAGTGAGACTTAAGGAGTCTAACTACAGGAATTAGACTCCTTAAGTGACTACAAAGAGTATAAATGTCATGACTTAAGGAGTCTAAGTTCTGGAATTAGACTCCTTAAGTCATGACTTAAGCAGTCCAATTCCAGAACTTAGACGCCTTATATTAGGAGTCTAATTTTAAAAAAGGACTCCTTAAGTTTTCCCTACTATGCCCCCCAGATAGACGTCCCCCCCGAATTGGACGCCAAAAGCACAAAAAATAGGACTCCATATCCCTGTTTTGTAGTAGTGACTATCACTCAAGAACAATTACACCCTCTGTAAACAAAGGATGCTCCCCACTCTAGGACTCACTCCCCCTTACAAGTTGTAATTGTTTACAACAGTTACACACTCTGTAAACGAAGGATGCTCCCAACCTAGGACACACTCCCCCTTACAAGTTGTAATCTGATTTTCCCAATCTCTAAGTCACCTGACTTGAGATTCTTACAATGAATGATATACAAGGAAATTGACTCTCTCTAAGAGTAGATAATGATACACACTGAAGTACAATGTATCAAAGATACAATCAAATGAATATATAGAGAAAGAACTGATATTTTCGTGCAGAACTTCTGTGACTGTCTTCTCTTCTGTCCAACTTCAAATCTTCAGCCATTTATAGTGATTTGAAGCTTGTGAACGTTATAGATCCGTTGTGAGATGAACCTATTTGAAAATATAGCTGTTGCTGGTGTTTCCTAATATATTTCTTGCTGAAATCACTCCCTGTTTGTTTATAGCCGTTGGGAGATTTTTGCAAATCTGAATATTCGAATTCTGATTCTTCCCATATGGTCTTGTCTGAAGAGTGATGATGTTCAGCCTTAATCGGTGATGACATTGAATGTTTGCATAACGGCTGTCCAGAAATATTGCAAGTTGCCAAAAATGAACATTTATTTGATTCTCAATCAAATTCAAATACTTTTGTAATCTCATGAACAAACTCGTTAAAATAGTTCGGTTACAATGATAAATGATAGATATAACATATAAGATCAATGGGTAACTTAATCCTGGAGTGTAGATTAGATTGGACAATTCTGGAACAAAATGCGTTTTTCTGGCAGAAACACCAAAACTCGAGTTTTGATAATCAAAACTGGAGTTTTGAACTGTTCACTCTTCATAACTGGCAGTTTTCAAACCAAAACTGGCGGTTTTCAAAGTCTGGAAATGCTGATGCTCTCGGGTTGACCAAAACTCGAGTTTTGGATCCCAAAACTCGAGTTTTGAACTTTTGGTGTGAAGTTCAAAACATCAAAACTGGAGGTGTTGATCCATAACCGGCAGTTTTCATTTGTGAGATTCTTGAATGCTCTCTGTCTGATGAAAACTCGAGTTTTCATTTGCAAAACTCGAGTTTTGCTTCCTCCTAGACTTGTTGAGTTTTCTTGACATATCCACCAACTTTAGAAGACTATATCTCCCTGGTCTGAACTCCGTTTTGGTCCATTCAACTCTTGATGGAAATCTTTGTGTGTCTAGTTGTTAATGGCACCGATTTGAGCTCAATTGGATTTGTAGTTTGTGAGTTATACCCAAAATACTGAAGGTGGGTCTTGACTGTGACGTTGATTATTGGGTCAACTTGTAAAAATCATATCTCCTTGATCTGAATTCCTTTTGGCTTGAATTATATATCAAAATGACGCATTGGAAGTCTAGTTTCATATGCTTTTGGTTTCGTCTCAATCCGATTTCTGGTTTTTGAGATATCATCGAAACATCAGAGGTCGCCCGTGCTGAATGTGAGACAGTGTGGAGCTGAAGTGCTGATAGCAGTCCAAAACTCGAGTTTTCAACTTCAAAACTCGAGTTTTGGTTCTCCAATTTTCCAAAACTCATGTTTTTCCCGAGACTTGATTCCAATGTTCCAAAACTCGACTTTTCACCCCAAAACTCGAGTTTTGCTAGTCCAGAGACCCCAGAGACGTTGTAGACACTTGATAACTCGAGTTTTGCCTCAAAACTCGAGTTTTCTCCTCTCAGATGAGTAAATTACACCAGCAAGGTAGAAAACTCATGTTTAATACTTGGAGACTCAAGTTTGCTCATTCAAAACCTCATTCTTGCTTGTTTTAACTCTGAATTGAATCATTCCAACTCCCATATGATCTTGGAGGCTTCTAGCATCAATATAAGAACTTGGATGATAAAATCTTCACTCCATATATCAAGTTCTTCTTTATTTGGTCTCTTCTCTTCTTTCTTTCTATTTTTATCTCCTTCTTGATTAATCTCTATAATTCATCTTGGATTAATCTACATTAAATACAATAATTCATCAATTGTAGGAGATAATTATATTATTCAATCTTTTTGCTTATAACAATGGCATCTATATAAGACATCATCAAAACTAATCATAACTAACACATAGGGCCCTATATTTTTGAAATACTACATTAACTATTTTTGGATGACTGTTATTTTCTAAAGGCCTTACTTTATACACTAACATATTATAGTGGATCCACAATCATATCTTTTGCTAAGATTGTTTTGTGTAGACCCTTTATTGTGGAGTTAATGTTGTAAGACTCATGGGCTATAAAATCTCATGTTCGATAATTATGCCCAGAGTTATGGATTTTTTTGTTGTGGGTTTGTGGGCGAAATTTGTGCCCTGGACCCCGAGGTGCGTGTTTTGAAAAAGGAGGCTTTCCATAATTACTTGTTAATCCAATTTTGAGAAAACATTATGGTTAATTGTTATTGTGAGAGAGCGGTCTTTTCACCAAGAAAGTGGCCCACTACGGCAATCGCATGCACGCAGTGTTTATGTAAGAGATGAGGAGCGTACCTGACTGTCGCTGGGCTTTTGCCGTGTTGCTATTCTGGGGACGTAATGCCTTGCCTAGTGCCGTGGTAGGGTATCTGTTGGACTTGTTCCCTTCTGCTGTGATGATAAAGAACTACAAATTTGGGCTGCCTCCCAATAGCGCTTACTTTTAAGTCTTCAGCCAGACTTTGCTATAGCAATTTGATACTGTGGCAAAGCAGGAGGCTCTCCTGCTTCACTGGTGCCTTTGCTGTCAACATCAGTAGTTTGGTGCGTCTCAGTTGGGTCTTCGTATTTTGCTGTGTTAAGGACTGAGAAGGTGACTTGATCATTATTCACACACATCGTGAGTTCTCCTTTTGCCACATCAATCAATGCTCGCCCAGTTACCATGAAGGGTCGTCTGAGAAGGATTGGGACATCGCAATCTGCTTTGAAATCCAGGATGATGAAATCTACAGGGAAGATGAATTTATCCACTTTGACCAGAACTTCTTCGATCTTGCCTTCAGGAAGCACTATGGATCGGTCAGCCAGTTGCAGTGTGACTGTTGTGGGCCTGGCCTCTCCTATTGCCAATTGTTTAAAAATCGACATGGGCATGAGATTTATGCTAGCTCCTAGATCACACAAAACTCTTCCTAAGTAATGGGGTCTGATTGCACATGGGATTGTAAAACTACCAGGATCCCTTAATTTTGGCAGTAATCGATTGGTTAGCATGGCACTGCAGTCCTGGGTCAATGCTACTGTCTCAAATTCTTCTAGTCGTCTCTTCTTAGATAGAATCTCCTTCAAAAACTTGATGTAGCTGGGCATTTGTTCTAGAGCTTCCACAAGCGGAATGTTAATGTGCAATTGCCGTAACATATCAAGGAACTGCTTGAATTGTTTCTCCTGTCCTTGCTTCTTTAGCCTTTGCGGGAAAGGCGGGGGTGGCTTTGGCTTTGCTGGAGGCTCGAGCTCAGAATTATGCTTTGATGATGAAGCGATAGCGTTTCTTGTTGGGTATTGTACGTGATCATCCATTGCTACCCGTGGAGGCAATGCTGAGGTGCTGAGATCCTATTCCAGTTGTGACAGGCTTGGTTGCCTCTGCTCGTCTGTAAGATTTTGTTCAATACGTTCATCCCCCTCCTTGAGTTTTTCATTTTGTGGATCAGTGATAACCAAGGGTTGCTTGGTGATCTTCATGGGCTCTAAGCTTTTACCACTTCTGAGCTCGATTAGTTTGACTTCTTCTCTGCCTTGGATCCTAGGCACTTCAGTGTCGTTGGGCAGGGATCCTGAAGGTCTGTTGTTTAACGCAGTTTCCAGTTGTCCCACTTGAGGTTCAAGATTCCTCAAGGTCACTTGCTGATTCTGGATGGTTGCATCGTTCTTTGCCATATAGTCCTTCAGAAGGTTCAACATAGAGTTTTGCGGGTCTGGCTCACTACCCTGTTGCCGCACTTGCTGGGTAAACCCTGGTGGGTTTGATGTTCGGGATGAGTATTGTTGGCCCGAGGATTGTCCTGTTGCTTGTGAACCTTAAGGGTTCCATGAGAAGTTGGGGTGCTGCCTCCATCCAAGGTTGTATGTATTCGAGTACGGATTGTTAGCATTACTTCCCCTATTAAAGTTGTTGATGAAGTTTACAGATTCAGGGTTTGTAGAGCACTGACAGTAAGAGTGCTCTCCGCCACAGTATACAAAAGCTACCTGAGATGGTTGCATCAATGTGTTGCTTGATGGAAGGGTCAGCCCTTTCACCATATTGGTCAAAGATGAAACCTGTGCTGTGAGAGAAGTCATAGCATCTAGTTCGTGTATCCCTGCAATAGTTCGGGAGGATGTGATGTAGCTCTGTCTGCTTGCCATCGATGACTGTTCATGGCCATGCATTCTAATAAATTGTGGGCCTCTTCATAGGACTTCATTAGGATGGATCCTCCTGAGGAGGCGTCTACAATTGAGCGTGTCTGCCCATCGAGACCTCTGTAAAACGTTCCCAACTGGACCCACTCATGTAGTCCATGTTGGGGACATCGTCTTAGGAGGTCCTTGAATCTGTCCCAGGCTTCGTAAGTGAACTCACAAGGTTTTTGTTGGAAGTTGGTGATGTCCCCTCTTAGCTGAGCATTTTAGTAGGTGGGAAAAATTTCAACAGAAACTTACTTCCCAAATCGTTCCATGTGGTGATGGAATTAGCAAGTAGGTTGTTAAGCCATGTGCGAGCCTTGTCCCTTAGTGAGAATGAGAATAATTTAATCCGGACGACGTCGAGTGATATACCTGGGATTACAAAAGAATCACACACCTCCAGGAAGGTTTTGAGATGAAGGTGAGGATCTTCGGATGGAAGTCCTCCAAATTGCCTGGCTGCATTTAGGATCTGAATCATGACACCCTTAATTTCAAAGTGTCAGGCATTGATAGTTGGTGGAGTGATGGCCGAGTTTAGCTTGTTTAGATCTGGAATCCCGGATTCCATGATGGCCTTGTTCACATCTAGGTTTGGAGGTGGAGGGACTTGGTTATCCCTGTTTATTACTATGCACTCTCGTTGGTCTCGCTCGTGATTGTCAGTTATATCTGCCATGCTTGCTGGGTCAAAAGATTTACTTCTTCGCCTGCCTTTTGTGCCTATGCTTGTAGGTGCATTCTATTTCAGGATCATAAGGCTCTAGGTCGGCTGGAAGCGAGTCACGTATACACTACAGATGGTACCTGAAAACCAAGAATAGAGAAAAGTGAGCTTGTTACTGGGTAAGTCACAACTATTAAGCAAAGGGGCATCGTCACTAGAGGTATCAACAGTCCCCTGCAACGGCGCCAAAAACTTCTTGGTCGATTTCCTTGATGGCAAGTGAACCAGTCGAACAAGTAATAAAGTGTAATTAGAGTATTGTCCCACAGAGACTGAGATACCAAGGAGTGACGCTCGATTGCTATGATAGTCATGAAAAAAGAAAATAAATATATTGGGTTGAGAGGTTTTGTGATTATCCTAATAGCAGAGATAAACAGAATGAATTAAAACTTGAGAAGATATCAGCGAGGAGTTAGGCTGGACTTAGAATCACCCTTAAATGCATCAATCCCCCAGTTGCTCTACCTGTTGCTATAGCATCTATACTGCACAGCTTCCGCAATGCTACTGTTAGTTCTCTATGGGTTTTGATGATTACAAACAATTGTAAACAAGATGTGAAGTTTTCCTTTCAAAAGTTGAAAAACTCACTGTCAGAGCAAAACTAGAGGTTTTCACAGAAATCTCGAGGTTTGGCCTTACAAAGAAGAATTCAAGGTTTTTGAACAAAGCAAAACTCAAGGTTTCATCACACAGAGACTTCTCAGCATTTCCTGGAAAATACAAAACTCGAGGTTTCTGGTAAAACCTCGAGGTTTGGCCTCACAGAGAGTCTCCTGAGTTTTGAACACTTGAAAAACTCTAGTTTTTGTCTAAAACCTCAAGTTTTTGTTTTAACATGAAAATTCCAAGTTTCACAATTTTTTTTGACTTGCCAGAGAAAACTTATGTTTTAGCCAGTTTCTCAAAACCTCCAGTTTTGTGGAAAACCTCCAATTTTGAGTCCAGTACAGTTTTCTCAAAGTTCTCAAAATTAAGTGAAAACTCAAGGTTTGAGGACAAACCTCGAGGTTTATCCAGGTAAAGAGCATCTGTGTTTTCTCAATTTTCAAAACCTCCAGTTTTACTTTAAAACCTCCAGGTTTCTGTCTTGGCGCAAAAATTCGAAGTTTTCATATTTGAGTAAAAACTCAAGTTTTGGTGAGAAAACTCGATGTTTTGGCAACCAAAGAGCACACGACTTATCTCTGATTTGAAAACCTCCAGTTTCCAAGAAAACCTCTAGGTTCTAGTTTGGCGCGATTTTTCAAAGCTTTCATATTTGAATGAAAACTTAAGGTTTCTGATAAAACCTCGAGGTTTGGCCAACCCGAGAGCTCTGAAGTTTTTAATGTTTTGAAAACCTCCGGTTTTGGATAGAAACCTCTGTAAGAACCGGCTGAACCCAAGAGGGGGGTGAATTGCGTGAAGTATAAAAATTTAGGAACTTTGAAAATCTTTTCGTAACTCACTGAAATCGGTTTACAAAGCAATAATCAGACATTTAAATATGTATACACATTCAACCATATATGCTGGAAATGTAAGAGATAAGGGAAGATAATGTGCAAACTGATTTATACTAGTTTGGCTCAATCCTTGACCTATGTCCAGTCCCCAAGCCTCACCTGGGATTTTCAATTCACTATCTTCTTTCAACTTGATTACACGTTCTGTAACTGAAGTAACCCTCTCACTAGGATTCACTCTCCCTTACAAACTATAATCAACACACCGCTTGATTACACACCCTGTACTCGAAGTAATCCTCTCACTAGGATTCACTTCCCCTTACAAGTTGTAATCAACACAATGTGTTTCCCACTCAAGATCACCCAATCTTGAGTAACTCTCAGAAGAATAGAATGATTACAATAAATCTTCTCTCTCAGAAGTGAATAGATAAACACTGAAGATCAAATACAAATCACTTCACTCTCTAAGTTATCTAAACATGTAAAACAGAGTGCAAATGATGTGAGAGCAGAGTATCAGCATATTGGAAGTGTAGGCTTGTTTCTCCACATTTTTCTGCTTGAATCTGTCTTCTATTTATAGATAGAGATCAATATATGACCGTTGAGAAGATTCAATGACTGTTGGATAAAGAAATATAGCCGTTAGAACTTTTACACAGCTTTTGATGTTCTGACACAAATCTGATATTTTGAAGATTTGCTTCTAATCCTTCATTTTAATCATCTGAAACTCACCAATAAAATATTTAAACATATCCAAGAACATCAGAGATTAGTCATAGGAAGTATTAAGAACAAACAAGAAGGCATTGCAAATTCGTCAGATTTGAAATTCTGAATCAGCGATGCAAAACTGAGGTTTGCTTATCTAGGCTCGAGTTTGGACTTTGGTATGTGAGAAGATGATTTAAGTCTAAAACATCAAACCTGAGGTTTTCATTCTAAACCTGAGGTTTTCAGTATTTTAAAAACTGCAATGCTCTCGGGTTGATTTTAACCTGAGGTTTGCAATCTAAACCTGAGGTTGTCAACTCATTGAAAAGTCACATTGCTCTCTGTCTGAGCTGAACTCGAGTTCGTTCACTTATAGGCTTGAGTTTGGCTTTTCCCAAATGTTCATTTCTTCTCTGAAACTCTCGAGCTCGAGTTTGTGACTGATGAACTCGAGTTTGCAAGTTGTACTGTGACTTGGTTGCTTCTGACTTGGCCTGACTCGAGTTTGCAACTTTGTCAACTTTCGAAGACCATATCTCCTTGGCCTGAACTCGGTTTTGGTCCATTAAAAGCTTGATGTAAATCTCTATGAGTCTACTTTCATATGCCACTGATTTCAGCTCAATCGGATTTGTCGTTTGTGAGATACACCCAACATACCGAAGGTGGGTCTGGACAGTGACGTTGATTCTTGTGGCAACTTGTAAAACTCATAGCTCCTTGATCTGAACTCCTTTGGGGTTGAATTGTATATCAAAATAACGCATTGGGAGTCTAGTTTCATATGCCACTAGTTTCACCTCAATCCGATTTCTGGTTTAGGAGATATTGTCGAATTACCAGACCTCACGCCGAGCTAAACGTGAAACAGAGTGGAGCTGAAGTGCTGATGACCGTTGTGAACTCGAGTTTGTACTTATAGGCTCGAGTTTGCCTAGTCTAAAGACACCAGAAATGCTGAAGACACTTATTGACTCAAGTTTGTGATTCCTTTCTTGCGTTTGAGGTCCTAAACTCGAGTTTGGGGTCCTGAACTCGAGTTTGTTCATGTCAGAGAGGCAAAATACCGCAGCAAGGTAGTAAACTCGAGTTTAATACTTGGAGACTCGAGTTTGCTCATCCAGAACCTCATTTTTGCTTGTTTTAACTCTGAATTGAGTCATTCCAACTTCCATATGATCTTGGAGGCTTCTAGCTTCAACATAAGAACTTGAATAATTATATCTTCATTCCATTTAGCAAGTTCTTCCTTCTTCCATCTCCCAACTTGATTATTCTTCATCATTTAACTTGGGCTTTTTATTCTTTGCAGCTTCTACCTTCTTCAATATCCAGAAGCCAAGCCTATGCTGAACTTGTTCCAGAATTTCATGTGTCAACTGCTTCATTCCAACTTTTGTTTAGTCATCAAGACTTCATGTATCACAAAAAGAACATATAGTGCATGTGCTTCTTTCTTTAATCTCCTTTCTTGATCAATCTCCATACTTCAGCTAGGATTAATTTACATTAAATATATCAGTTAGTCAATGTAGGAGATAACTATATTACTCAATCTTTTTGCTTTTAATAATGGCATCTATATAAGACATCATCAAAACTAATCATATCTAACATTCTCCCCCTTTTTGATGATGGCAAATACTTCAAGAAAAATATGTATGAATATGAAAATATATCAAAAGCAACAATGCAATATATTTTTCTTGTCATTCTCTCCCCCTTATTTGTCATTAGCAAAAAGTTGAGGTAAAGTAGTAATCCTTAGCGAGACAAATATGAAACCATATTATAGAGAATCAAGAAACTGATTTTCTCTCCCCAATTTGAAATTGTTTTCATTCTAAATATGATGCAATGTGGAATGTTTTTATGAAAACAAGTTTGAAAGAATTTGGATAGGTTTTCAAGAAATCTCACACTTAAAACATATAGATACCAAACATGTGCAAAATTTCTACTAAATATAAAAAGATAGGGATTAGAAATGCTTATGTTGGTTTTCCAAATTGATGAACGATCTGTGAAGTCCATTTGATAGTTTTTTGTTGAAAGAGATCCGTGATGTGCTCTGAATAACCTTTGAGATATGGAATGAGACTAAAGTACTGACTTCTTGAGTTGTATCTCAAATGAATGAGTAATGTCAGCACTCAAATTCAATCATTTGCCTTTTCTTCATAAAACTCTTATGTTGAACATATCTCAGTTCGTTCCAATTGATGTTCCTCATTCTTTGTAAAGCAAATCTCAGATTGATTGTCAAAGCATCTTTCCTTAAATTAATATATTCTCCTTGTATTGCATTAAGGAAAGTCTTAGCACATATCAAAATCTCCTGCTACAATAATAAAACTTTCTTGCAAGAGAGATTTGTTAGTGCAACCAGATATTAAAGTATTCCTTTCTTAGTGATATTTTCAAATAAAGATAATGAAAGGAAAATATAAGACATTTTGAAATATGAAATTGACTCATCATCAAAACTGATAAGAGATAGTGAATGCAAATGAGTATGCTTAAAAGGGTTTTCTTCAAATAAAGGAGATAAGCTTTTAAAGTATAAAACACATATGAAAGTGAAGCTCCCCCTTAATGAATGCATGTCTAAAATGTGAAGTTCCCTTTCATGAAACCAAATAATAACATGACACCAAATGTTATGAGGTTTGGAAAAATCATTGCTCACAACATAATATCTCAGAATTAAGAACTTTTAAATTCATTGAAATTGGTATAAAGAAATCACTTATGCTTTTCATGATTAAAAAAATGTTTAAAGCATAAGAATGATTTTGAAAATGAATGTACTCAGGCTAAATTTCATGAGATAGGACCGAATGAATAAAATCAAATTAGCCTAGCATGATTATGATATACAATACGCATATTGTTACACAATACAATACCTCACTTGAGTAATATCATAATTACTCAAGTTATAATCCTCTGTAGTCCATAGATGCAATACTGGATAGCTATTATCAATTATTCTGAATGCCTCTTAGAAGCTGAAATCCCAAATGAGCTTTGTATAGGATTTCATAATTGGTTTCTGCTCATAGCTTCTCATCAAGCTAGCATGCTCCCTTATCATACTGGTCTAAGCCTCTTGCTAGTGATGGGATGTCGATGGGATGTCATTCAAGTGAAGTCAGAGAATTTGCAGACATAGCCACTGAAATGGTCTATTCTGTTTGTCAATGTTCTTTGTATCCCTCAACAGAATATTTTGGTTAGCTCCTGCAAAAATATTTGTCCTTTGGTACTCAATAATTCTTGAGTCCACACAACATTAGACATAACTCTTATGCTCTTATAGGATCAAATCATATGATATTTGAGCAAAGAGTATAGTAAGCCAATAATAGATCAATTACCCAATTAAATAGATTTAATCCAATGAATCATAAAGGGTAATAAATAAATGATACCAAAAATGTTATTCTTCAATGACAAGTTGGAAATATACTTTATGCAGAAAAGATGTCATTGATAAAATATATGTAAGCTTGTGTATAGAAAATCTTATCCATAAGGATAAGCATTTATCAACTTAAAGCTCAGATTTTTCAAGAATGATAATGAGATGTGTAAATCGTTTCAAATATTAAATGTTCTTTCAAAAACATGATAAAGCATTACAAAATTTTCATGAATGAAAGATTCATTTTTGAAACATGCTTAAAAAAATGTTCATTTTAAACATGGTGGAAGTCAATATATCAGAATGTATCAGAATGCTTCAGTTTTTGGAGAACATGTTGAACAATGAAGTTAACATGTTGAAGAATTTTCTAAAAAGCAAAAGTCATGAAGGTAAAGCATTATCAAGATATGCTTAGCACAACAGAAATATATGAGCACAATGACTTTGCTATGGCCAAGAGATAATCTTGCTTCTTAGATGAGAGTCTTAAGAGAATAGGAACATTCAAGGCAAGATTATGAATATACATAGATAGTTACTCAAAATATGGATGGAGATAAATTTGATATATTTGAGTAACGAAAGGAGTACTAGGATTCATGGACAATGAAACACAAACTCATTAATCCAAATGACTAGAGTTCCATAATATTATCCTAGTAAGTTATTTCATATAATGGTTAATGCAACAGCATTTAATGCATTAATGAACATTCATAAGACTTGGAATAACTTGACCAATAACGATTTATCCAATAAGCATGAGATTTTTACAAATTGAATTCTTTTCTTGAGATAAGCTTGAAACTCATATATGATTAACTTGTTAGACATGAGGTCCAACTAGTTAGAGAATGAAACTAAAGAGTTCAAGCAAAACATTGAATTCCAAAGATCAATATATGAAAGATAAGGAAAAACTCAACTACACAGATTTGAAGCATATTCAACATTCAATATACAATATTAACTTCCAATTTGAAACATCATTTGAATGCAATCAAAGTATGGATATGTTTTCAAAACATTTGTATGCATTTTCTCAAAACAATGTGAGTTGAAATCCAAACAGATTTTACACTTGTGCATTTCAAAAATATAAAATCAACAAAGTTAGCACAAATTCACTTGTTTGATCATCAAAAATTCACTAACATAGTTAGGAATTTTAGTAAATGATGAAAGGAGTATATAGATCATACATGAAGTTTTTAGAAATTCGAGCAAGATGATTTCAAAAGCATGGTTGACTCAAACATGAGTTTGGAAAGACAAACTAGAGTTTGAAAAGGTTGCTCAGGTACTATACTTGAGTTTACCTAGCTAACCTCAAGTTTGCTCTTCATTTAGATATGAGGTTTTGCCTCTGTATGGACCAAACCGGAGGTTTGCGTAGAAAACCTGAGGTTTGTAAAATTTGTTCAGGACCAAACTGTTAGTTCTCTAAGGTTTTTTATGATTGCCAATAATTGTAAACAATGCTTGAAGTTTTGCTGTCAACTATGAAAAACTCACTATGAATGCAAAACTCGAGGTTTGCTGTGAAACCTCGAGGTTTGGCTTCACATGGAAAAACTCAAGCCTTCTAAAATTGAAGAAAACTCGAGGTCCCTAAAGAAAACTCGAGGTTTATAAATACAGAGACTTCTCAAGCTTTACAGAGAAATAGAAAAACTCAAGGTTTTGTCATACAGAGAGTCTCTTAGTTTTTGAACCTTTTAAAACCTCTGGTTTTCACCTAAAACCTCAAGTTTTGGAATCTGTTTTGAAACTTCACTTTTCCACAAGGTGTGTGAAAACTCGAGGTTTAGTTAAAAACCTCGAGGTTTTTGACTAAAACAGAAAACTTAGTTTTTAACCAAGTTTCAAAACCTCCAGTTTTGCGAAAAACCTGAAGGTTTGAGTTCAACAAGATTTTCTCAAAGTTTTCACAAAATGTGAAAACTTGAGGTTTTGATAAAAACCTCGAGTTTTCTCCAGGCAGAGAGGAACTAAATTTTCTAAGGTTTCAAAACCTCGAGTTTGGTTTTGAAACCTCGAGGTTTCTGTCTTGGCACAAAATATCAAAGCTTTTATATTTGAACAAAACTCAAGTTTTGTAAAGAAAACTCGAGATTTTACAAGACAGAGAGCAAACGAGTTTTTCACTGAGTTAAAAACTCGAGGTTTCAAATGAAACCTCAAGGTTTTACATCTGACAGAGTTTTTCAGAACTTTCATACATAAGAGAAAACTCGAGGTTTATATTGAAACCTCGAGGTTTTCCCAGGCAGAGAGCAACAAGCATTTCAAAGTTTTGAAAACCTCTGGTTTTGGTTACAAACCTCAAGTTTTGATGTTTTAGACATAAAATCAGTTTCACATGCTAAGTCCAAAACTCGAGGTTTGATGAACAAACCTCGAGGTTTCTGTGCTGAGTTTGAAACTTGAATTTCGTGATTTCATAAATCTGTCTTGTTTGATCCTAATACCTTCCAGTATTAACCCTCTATGTTCCTAGATATATTTAACGATTTTCTTGATGAGTTTTAGACATATTAACGAAAGTTTATTGAAGATCTCAGCAAAAGTAAAAAGCATGTCAACACAATAAATGCAGTCCAGAAAAGTTGCATTCCTTCAGCTAACCCAACTGCACACATCTACAAAGCATTAAAGAATGTTTTCTACAACAAGTAAACTCTTCTCCAACGGATTAATTCGCAGAGAGTCAACTCTGATCATCTAGCCAGCTGGATTAAGAGTACTTAAGAGAGAGAAAGTCCCTAAACCACTTCAGAACACTTGGACAACTTCTCCAACGGATCTATTTGGAAAGCAACGGTCACTTAATGAACTCTGAGTATAAATTGAAGAGCATTCAAGTCTTTCAAACAGTTACAACATCTAAAAACGCACAAGCATTCAAGTCTCTCAACTACCTTTCAGTTTTCATTTGTATCTTGTCTTTTGACATTATAAGCTTCAATGTTTATCATCATCTACTCTTGGAGAGAGTTTTCTTTGATTGTTATTTATTTATTGTAAGGAACCACAAGTCAGGGGACTTGGTGGTTGGGATCATTGATTACAACTTGTAAGGGGGAGTGAGTTCTAGTGAGAGAATCACTTCTTGAGTGCAGAGTGTGTAATCATTGATATAGTGGAAAATCCCAGAGTGTCTGGGGACTGGATGTAGGTCAAGTTGGTAGGACCGAACCAGTATAAATTCTTGTGTCCAAGCTTTCTCTTCCTTATCTCTGTTAACCCCTGTTTTCATTGCACAAAAACAGAGTATTTAACCAAAAAATTTGAGAATACCCAATTCACCCCCCTCTTGGGTATTCAGCTCCATTTACGCAAAGCTGAGGTTTGCATATTCAGTTTGAAACACATTTTGGACAAAACACAAACTCGAGTCTATAAGTGAGTGAACTCGAGTTTGTCACTATTCATGACAAAAATCAGTTTTAGCTCTTAAAACAAAACCGGAGGTTTCCAGTGCAAACTCTAGAGTTTTCTCAAATTGAAAAGTTCTTTGCTCTCTGTAAGGTTGAACTCGAGCTTGATATGTTAGGCTCGAGTTTGGCACTATTTAAGCCAAAACTTAGTTCATCCTTTCAAAGCTCAAACCTGAGGTTTATAAAATAAACTCTAGAGTTTTTTCTTGAGTTGAAACACGCTTTGCTCTCTGTAACTTTTAGGCTCGAGTTTAAGATCTTAGGCTCGAGTTTGTTCAACTTAGAAAAACTCTCAATGTTTTCCTCTAGAGATGAACCAGAGGTTTGTGAAATAAGTCTCAGGTTTACTTTGGTTGAAAAACTTTGAAAGCTCTCGATCAAAGATAGGCTCGAGTTTGAAAACTTAGGCTCGAGTTTGCTTGTTCTGTAAACTCTTGAGATTTTTCAAACTGAAAAACTTTACTCTGAATAAAACAGTGCAAAGTTTGTAGAAATCTTTAAGTTTGAAAAAAGAATTCTTCCCGTCAGAGATGAACTCGAGTTCGCCATAATAGGCTCGAGTTTATAGGTTATGTAAACTATGAAAGATTTTCTCTGGAGGTTGCAAACTTGAGGTTTAGAACTAACAGGCTCGAGTTTAAAATGTTTTCAAATCAGAAAGCTCTCGGCCTCTCGCAAACTGGAGGTTTCCAATTGCAAACTAGAGTTTATCTTTGACAGTAAAATTGCTTATTGAAATTGAATAAGTTTCAAAATCTTTTAACTTAACTAAAGACAAACCAAAAAATGAATTTCATATAATCATAGTATGAAGTAAGAATTAGATACCACCATAATTCCTCTTATCCTCATAGAAGCTTGCTTGGTTGAAATGGATTGAAGTAGATAACTCCTTTTCGACATTCACCATTAACACCAAGCATAGCTTGTTGAGCTTTCTCAAGAGTTGGGTCATTTCTCTATGTTACAATCTTGAGAAGCTTTCTTTTATCCTACAAAAATTTATAAACCTTTTTCTTTCTTGGTATCCAACTTTACTTGGATCCAATCATTGTTAGCTTGTAGGAACAAAATTCACATGCTCCAAGAATATAACCACATCATGAAAATAGAGCACAATGTATTAAACATGATTTTATGCATAAAAGATATATTTTCCTTTTCAAATCATCATGTATGCATAAAGAGTTAAACCTATTGAACATTGCAACCCTTTTCAAAACAGATTAGGATGTGAGAACCCAGTTTTTATAAGAAGAATAGATTGCAATGCTCATTCCTAAGGCTACAAGATATAAAACCTCAAAGAAAAAATTCCAGATGATAGCATGGGAGGTTTAACCATTGTATACCTTAGCCTTAGGTACTGGGAGGATTGATTTTGCTCACCCACGGCCTCTTCATATGTCTGTTAATGGGTGTTGGCAAAGTTCTCTCAAGGGGTATAGACTTCAATAGTCTTCTATTTGACATTTAAGAGCTTCTCCTCTTCATGTTGTCCTCAAGATAATTGAATGGAACTCTGTGGTAATCCATTCTTGAGGTAGATGATACTCTTCTTGCTTGTATCCATTGCTTCCTTTGGTGTTTAAACCTTGTTGCTCCAGCAATGGGTGCCTTGAGAGTTCTCTTGCTCGTCTTCTTTGTACCTTGATGTCCATTGCTATTCAAATCATCCTACACACATGGAGTACTAGATGGACATTTTGGTACCCATTTATACTTGGGTCCTTGACTGTTAGTATTGGACCTTGTTTGTCCTTTAGGAACCTAAACAAAATGATTTCTCACATTAGAATTTCTTCTAATATAACATGTATGAGAAATATGCCCAGATTTTCCACAATAATTGCAAATAATAGAGAAATGCTTGTTAGGAACATTTTTGCAAGTATTGTGTTGGTCATGAGAGTAAGACTTCAAATAATCTTTATTTAAACATTCATTCTTCCCACATGATTTTTCAGCATGATTGAAAACATCTTTGTTTTTCAAAACAGAATCAGTAATTGGTTGAAAAACAACTTTATGCTGATGTTCAAAATCATTTTTCTTAACTACACAAGAAAAATTGGAATTGTTTACCACATGTGTATCTTGAGCTCCAAATAATGATTGATCGCAATTGTCCATGAGCTCTTCCTGGGAGTCATCTTCCTCTTGTTCTTCTGTGTTGATTGGATTATGGGAGTATTCAAAGATTTCTCCTTCTTCAATCTCCAGTTGTTCATTAGTCATAGATGTGCAGCTTATAATTTCGGATGAACTATCAACACTATCAATTTCAACACACTTGTTGGAAGCATAAATAAAATCAAGAGTATCCCAGATTTCTTTAGCACTAGAGCAATATTTGATTTTCTCAAAATCATTTTCGGTTAAAGCACTGTAAAGAATCTTCATTGCTCTAATATTCAAAGAAAATGTTTTCTTTTCTTTTTCACTGCAATCCTTTCTTGGTTTGAGATAAAAAAAAATGTAAAAACACCCCACATATGAAAATCAGTTGATTTGATAAAACTAGTCATTCTAGCTTACCAAAAATCAATATCTTTGAAAAACGGTGGAATGGTATAATCGAAACCTTCTGAAGACGATGAACACCCAAAATCAGCCATTGATAACCCTTGACACGGTTAAGTCCTTTAAACAAAAGCCTAGCTCTGATACCATATGTAAGAACCGGCTGAACCCAAGGGGGGGTGAATTGGGTGGAGTATAAAAATTTAGGAACTTTGAAAATCTTTTCGTAACTCACTGAAATCGGTGTACAAAGCAATAATCAGACATTTAAATATGTATACACATTCAACCATATATGCTGGAAATGTAAGAGATAAGGGAAGAGAATGTGCAAACTGATTTATACTGGTTCGGCCCAATCCTTGACCTACATCCAGTCCCCAAGCCTCGCTTGGGATTTTCAATTCACTATCTTCTTTCAACTTGATTACACGTTCTGTAACTGAAGTAACCCATTCACTAGGATTCACTCCCCCTTACAAACTGTAATCAACACACCGCTTGATTACACACTCTGTACTCGATGTAATATCCCGAATTTTGGACCCGGAAAATTGAGAATAAGCCTAAATTAGGCAGACTACTAAGCCCGATTCAAGAAGAATCCCTTGAATGACAAGCCATAAGAAGTCCCTGGTGGGCCCAGGTTTGAAAAGATGCGGGCCCAGGGCAAGATACCGGTGAGGTATAAAGCCGGTGAGATGAAGCGGGACCCGAGAAAGATGACAAAATAAAGATTCTTGACCCCTGGAAGTGCGTATGCGCCATACAGGGACACATGTCACCCCGAGATTAAAGGAAGATAAGGCAAGGGCAAAATGGTCAATTCCTTGTCCTTTGGGCATTGAATTTCATCCTACATGAGAAAGGGAAGAAAATTAGATGATTTTATCCATACCCCGGTCCAGACACAAGACACGGGACCCGCAAGCGATAAACCGATAAAAAGGGGACCGATAGGGACCAGTTAGGAGATCATTTTGGACGGAATGAGACAAATTTGGGGTCAACTTGGAAGAGGGAAGGCGCCACATGAGTATGCCCAAGCAGAGAGGAATATCTGGCAAAGACAGAGAAAAGTACAAAAAGACGCATTTTTGGACCCGGTGGGACCCGATAGGGGCCGGTAGACCCCGAAATTGACCAATAAAGTGGAAGAATAGATTTAATTATTGAAGTTCAGATTTTGGGACATTCCATGCGCCTAGGATCTGCCCAAAATTGGCAAAAAAATGATAAGTCAAGCAAGGTCAATTGAGAATAATCCATGTGGGCCCAAAAATAACCTTAAAGCACATGGGATAATTCATGGAATAATTCAAATACAAATTGAAGAGATAAAATCTGAGTTTTGGGCAGCCAAATCACGCCACCTGCACCCCTCCTAGAAGACTCTTAAATTGCACATGGGATAAAGCCAAAGAAATGACACTTGCAAGCCAACTAAACTAGGAAAAACTTAGTTACAATCCAACTAAATAGCCACTTTAGGAGTATTATTAAAAGAGCTTGACCTTGCCATTTTCTTTCCCAAAAAGGGCGTGGTCCAGCAGCTGAAAAGGGAGAGGACCAGCAAGTTCCAAAGCCAAGCTCAAGCTTCCATCTACTTTGTCCATCCATCCAAGGTTCCGAAACCGGTAACTACCGACAACTTGAATCTTTCAAACTTTATCTTTTGAATTTTCGTGCTGCTGTTTGGAACTTGATTTTAGGGTTTGATTTTGAAGTTTTTGATGCTCCCAAAGTGTTTAAAACATGATTTTGTGTGGGGTTAAGTCATGGTTTAAGTTTCCTAACTCAAAAACCCCAAAAACTCAAGAAAAAGGCTTGCTGCCAGTTCTCTGGATTCTGGGCAGCGAAGCTTCAGAGACGTTTTTAGAGCAGTTGAGATGTTGGTTTGAGCTGAAATTTTACAGGTGCAAAGTAGCCATCTGGGGCATCATTTTGATATATAACTTGATATATTTTTGATGCACCTATTGAGAGATACAAATTTTCTAAGTTGGCTCTGTCTGCAACAGGACGAAATCTGACCCAGGTGTGGAAAATGAGCAACACGCCAAAATATAAGTGCTTTATGGGTCTGAGAATATTTTGCATGAAAAATAGACATTTCAATGGTTAAAATGGCGCTGGTTTCATGTAAAACAGAATTTTTTAGAATTTATTAAAAATCCCACAATTTGGGCCAGAATCACTGAATTTCTGAGAATTGTGGGTTTGGGCTCGGTTTTTGACAAAAAAATGTGATGGAAATTTTGTAAATACTGAATAAGTGTATTTTAATGATTTATAGGTCAAAGGAACTCTTGGGAAGTCAACGGGCACAATAAAATATTAAGGACAATATTTGCCACACCAGGTAGTAACCGTTTTACTCAGATATCTTCATGTGTGTTGCTGTATGTTTGTGTTTGCCATGTGTTTTTCCTTGTATATGTTGTGCCAAATATGCATACAGTGTTGTATGATTCCTAGCGCTGAGGATGTTCAGTCCGAGGCCGACCTTGGTTGGCGGCTGTACGGGTTGAGTTATCAGTCCGGGGCTAGCCTAGAAAGGGCGGCTCTACGGGTTGTGAGTTCAGTGAGTCCGAGGCTTGCCTTGAAAGGGCAGCTGTACGGGTTCTTGGATTGTGATATATACTTTGCTGTGATATGATCTGGATGCATATATGGTATGTATTTGGCATGCTCTTATGATTTCTGTTTAGCATGGTAGCTTACATACTCCTTACACATTTAGTATTTGAGTACTGACGGTTACTCTGGGGGCCGTTATCGGACCCCAGCCTCTTCTGTTGTTACAAGGAGACATACCGGATGTGAAGAGCCCTCCTCAGAACGATAAGTGCTTATTAGTATAGACTGAAGAATAGGGGATGCCCTATCATGGTTGTACATATATTTGAGATGACGGTATGTTCTATTTTGGTATTTATTCTGGATGACTGTACCCTTAACCCTTCGGGGACTTTTATTTTCTGTTTATTTAACTTTTACCAGTACAGTAGATAGTCTAAACCAGTTAAATGCTCTGTTGCGCTCACTCTGATATAAGTTAAATGGACCAAATAACGAAGGAAAGGTATCTAAGTAATTGTATCCCTCTAACCCGCCACCTGAAAGGGCAAGGCCGGTAGGGGTGTAACACTCGAAGTAATTCTCTCACTAGGATTCACTTCCCCTTACAAGTTGTAATCAACACAATGTGTTTCCCACTCAAGATCACCCAATCTTGAGTAACTCTCAGAAGAATAGAATGATTACAATAAATCTTCTTTCTCAGAAGTGAATAGATAAACACTGAAGCTCAAATACAAATCACTTCACTCTCTAAGTTATCTATGTTGGGATTCGTACACGCGGCGGATTAAAAATTTCTTACGAATCCTTCCGAAGGATCACTCAATGACGTTTAAATCAGAGTTAAGGAAACCAAATCATAACTTGTGTTGAACTAGCCTGCGTTCCGTTCCTTTGATCAGGTGGGCTACCTTCTCGAACAACACGTCCGCGTCTCGTTCCTTTGATCAGGTGGGCGATCAACACGTCCGCGTCTCGTTCTTTCGATCAGCAGAAGTTGACTCTTGGATCGGCTTCCTCTACTGGTATCCACACGAACAATCCCCAAACACCGGTTGCGGCAGCGTGCTAGCGCTTCTTGTGCGTCTCTCTCTCAAGTTGCTCTAGGGTTTCTCGCGGCTTTTCTGAATACCCTCGACTGAAAATCCCGTAGGTTTTTCTAAACCCGATAGGCGTATTATATAACCAAAATTAATCCTTTATTAATTTTGGAAATTCGGATTTTTGAATCTGGTCAACATATCAATCACATCTATCTCATAAATGTAATTGAATATATTAAAAGCCAGATTTGGAAATTCGAATTTTAATTTTAAATCAAATCTAAATTTAAAGCCTTTTGATTTAATTTATCATCATAAATTAAATTCGAGATATGATATCTATCTATTTAATTAAATCTGAGATACCATATCTCAATTTAATATTAAACAGATATACGATATCTTTATTCGAAATTAAATGAGATACAATATCTCTACTTGTTTCAGATATTTAATTTATCAAATAAATTAAATACTAAACAAATATCATATATAATATTATAATCTCAATTTATAATATATATATTAATTTTGAATTTTATATATATATATATATATATATATATATATATATATATCCTAGATCAAATTTAGTATTCATTTAATCTCAGATTAATCTGAGATTCAATGAACCTGGACACTTTCACCCGTGTTGGATTATTCTTGTGTGCGACCCTGCAGGCCCATATGAGATTGGCAGTGGGCCAACACTGTATCAGCCCACAAGTCGCAAGCGGCCTCTAGCAAGACATTGCAACTACCCAATTCACATGGGGATCGATGACACGATACTACCTATCGTACAACCATGTACGTCCCTTTTGTCACGCGATAATTTGGTCAAGGATGAGGCATGGATAATGTCAACTTCCTTTTCTTGACCATTGCTTTCTCGATTCTCGAGTAGTCTAATAAGTGAAATGGAAACTCCTTTCCATCACAGTATGGCCATACATTTCTTAGACTCACTCATCGAGGGGCCCAGCATTATCTCTCTACATATGTGAGGGACAAATCCCATCTTGACCACTCACATTCCTCCGCATGAAAACCACTGATCCCGATCCGAGCCTTTATCATCACCCGGTCAAAGGTGACTTTTGTTAGTTCTCAGAGTGTTTTGATGATCACTGACAATTGTAAACAATAGTGGAAAGATTTGACAAGTCAAGGATGTTTAAAACTCATGATTTTTCTATCTGTCAAAATCAAACTCGAGCCTATGAGTGATGAACTCGAGCCTGTATTTAACAGAAAGCATGAACTTGCAAAACCAAAGTTCAAACTTGAGACTAAACCTGAAGTTTATAATTAAGCCTTTGAAAGTTCGCATGAACTCGAGCCTATAACTGTTGAACTCGAGCCTATGTTTAACAGAAAGCATAAACCTGTCAAACCAAAGATCAAACTTGAGACTGAACCTGAAGTTCAAAATTAAATCCTTGAAAGTTTGAGTGAACTCGAGCCTACCATTTAATGAACTCGAGTTCGCCATTGACAAAGTTTTTTTTTTTAACTTTTGAAAACCTATTACAAACTCTAAACCTCTACTCAAACCTCAAGTTTGAAAAAGTTCAAAGAAGATATTAAGTAAAAGAACTCGAGCCTGTCATGATGAACTCGAGTTCATCCTTGGCAGGACAAGTTTGTTTAAACTTGAAAACAGAACATTGTCCTTAAACTGGAGCCTAAACTCTTCAGACTCGAGCCTAGTTTTGACCGAGAGCCTTCAGAATATTTTAGAGAGAACTAAACTCGAGCCCAAGCTTCTCAAACTCCAGTTCAAAAGTTCCAGAGAGTAATTAGCCATTTTCAAAAGTTTCAAACTCGAGCCCACTTGTCTTAAACCTCCAGTTTGTTTTATGTTAACCCTTTTTGAAGTTCTCTAAGAAAAGAGAACTCGAGTTCATCATTAATGAACTCGAGTTCGTGTTCTTACAAACCTCAGGTTTACACACAAACCTCCAGTTTGATTTTGACAGAACCGAATTCTCAAAATGAATAAAGGCCGAACTCGAGCCTAACATTATGAACTCGAGTTCAGACCTCCAGAACAGAAAAACGCATTTAAACTCTGATATGTCAAATTTGATTCTTTCTTCATGTTTCAAATTACCCATTGAATCTAATCATTATATCTATCTCTTATATATGTAAGTGATCTGTTCTAACAAGTTTATTTATGAGATAACAGAAAGAATTTGAATTAGACAGAGATTCAATTGGAGCAACACTTTATGCAACTTGGATTATTTTATCTTATCCTTCAAGACAAGATTAAATGAAGTCCAGGTTGGCATTACAGACAGTACAATCACCTCTGAAGAAAGCCAAACGTGATTATTCTAAAAACAGAATGTCATGGGCCACCAATATTCAAATGCAAAAGCTACAAACACCCAAATCTGGAAAGTAGCAACAGAATATTACCCATCAGCTTCTGCAGTACCTTTACACATGGAAGAACACTCACAACAGTCACATTTTCGAATGGGAACAAGCTTCAGTGGATTAATAACGTTCAAATGGTTCAAACAATTATAAATGACTGAGGAACTGAAGCCAAAGAGACACAACCAATGAACAACTACTCTACTCGAAAATAATCATCCTGAGTTGTTCTTTTCATTAGGCTGTATCTTTGATACATTGTACTTCAGTATTTATCTTATCTACTCTTTGAGAGAGTCTTTCTTGTAATCATTCATTGATTGAGATAACCACAAGTCAGGGGACTTGGTGGTTGGGAGTATTGATTGCATCTTGTAAGGGGGAGTGAGTTCTAGTGAGAGAACTACTCTGAGTACAGAGATTGTAATCAAGTCTTGTGAAGTTAGTGGATTGAAAATCCCAAGTGAGGCTTGGGGACTGGATGTAGGTCAGAGAAAAGGCCGAACCAGTATAAATTGATCCGTGCAAAGCTTCTCTACTCCTCTCTTCATTTATCCTCTGCTTTAACTTACCCAAAACAGAGCCAAGTCTTTAAAATTTTATAGATACCCAATTCACCCCCCCTCTTGGGTATCAAGTTCCATTCTTTCATTTGGTATCAGAGCAAGGTCTTCTCAAGAGAGTCTAACAGCTCGAGAAGGATCATTATGGAAGGAATTCTTCCCGATGGAGCCTCTATCAACAGACCACCTGGTTTCAATGGAGAGCACTACTCATTCTGGAAAGCCAAGTTCAAAGTCTTTGTCATGGCTACTGAATATGGACTATGGAGAGTATTTGAAAGAGGAGATTACACTCCTACAACTATGGAAGATGGTGTGAGAATTCCAAAGCTTGAAGAGGAATATGATGACAATGATCGAAGGAACATCACACTCAACAGTAAGGCAGTTCTACTTCTCCAAAGTGCATTAAGTCAACAAGAATACTTCCGGATTTGCACACTTCCATCTGCAAAGCATATGTGGGATGCACTAGAAATTGCTCATGAAGGGACAGCAGGTGTAAAGCAAAATCGTGTAAACACCCTCATGACAGAATATGATCTCCTTAGAATGAAGTCCGGTGAATCCATTGGTGAATTTCAACTTCGTTTCACTCATCTCATAAATCAACTTGCTGCACTTGGTAAAGACTATGATCAGTCAGTCCAAGTAAGAAAAATTCTCAATGTTCTCAACAAGGAATGGGAGGCCAAAGTCACAGCAATAGAAGAAGCTAGAGGAGAATCAATGACTTCTGTGGCTGCTCTATTTGGTAGCCTCTCAGAATATGAAGCAAAAATCAAGTTCAAGAAAGGACTTGACGAGGTACATGGAAAAAGCAAGGGATTGGCTCTTAAAACAGCCAAGGAAGCAAGAGATTCTGATAATGAAGAAAATGAGGAAGATGAAGATGAAGAAATCGGTATGTTGGTCAGGCGCTTCAAGAAATACTTCAAGAGAGACCAAGGATTCAAAAGGTTTCAGAAAGGAAGCTCAAGTCATGAAACAAAGAAACCAATCATCTGTTATGAGTGCCAAAAGCCTGGACACATCAAGTCTGAATGTCCTTTGCTGAACAACACCAACAAAGAGAAGGACAAAAAGAGCTTCAGCAAGTATAAAAAGAAAGCATACATTTCAAGCATATGGGGTGATAGCTCTTCAGATGAGGATGAAGAGGATGAAGATGGAAAAGCAAACATATGCCTAGTAGCTCAAGAACAACAAGATGATGATGAGGTATATGACTCAAAACCTTCCTATGATGAACTTGTTGATGAATATTATCTTGTGCAAAAGGAATTTGAGAAACTCGCAGAAAAATACTTAGCTTTGAAAAGGAAAAATATCACTCTTGAACTACAAATTGAAAAACTATCTTCTTCTAAAATTTTGATTTGTCAGGAATGCCCTGAATTAAAACAGAAGAATGTACATCTTACAAAAGCACTTGAAACATTTACTAAAGGCAGTGAAATGCTTAATGTAATTTTGAAACAACAAAGATTTGTAAATGATAGGTCAGGTATCGGTTACAAACCAAATTCTGATAAGAAGAAAGGTAAAAAGAAGAGTGGTCAAAAATCTTACATGAACTACTTTACAAAAACAGTTCACTCCTCAAATCCCTTTGCACATTGTGATTATTGCAATAGGAAGGGCCATTCAACTTCATCTTGTTTTCATAAGAGGGAAGGAAAAATTAAACCTATAGGAAACTATAAATGGGTACCAAAAGGAACTTATGTTCTCAAGGTGCAAGCTAACCCAAAAGGACCCAAGAAAAGTTGGGTACCTAAAACTTGATCCCATTGTGATTTGCAGGTTTGTCTTAGAGCATCAAGACCCAACAAATGGTATATTGATAGTGGATGCTCAAGACACATGACTGGTGATAAAACCAAATTCCTTACAATTAAACCAAAAGATGGTGGTAGAGTCACCTTTGGAGGAGACCAATCAGGAAAGATTGCTGGCATTGGTGAGATTGGAAGTAGTGATGGTCCACTCATCAAGGATGTCTATCTAGTAGAAGGATTGTGTCACAATCTCCTAAGTGTGAGCCAAAGCACTGATAAGGGTAACTTAGTTATCTTTGATTCTGATGAATGCTTTATTGTCAAAAAGGATTTGATTCCCATAGAAAATTTAAAAACTAAAGCCTTGTTTAGAGCACCTAGAGATGGCAATTGTTATACACTTAACCTCTCTAGTAATACCTCCGTGTCAGAAAAATGTTTTGTAAGTAACTTGGATGAAAGTTGGTTATGGCACAAAAGATTAGCTCATGTGAACATGTCTCAACTTGACAAGTTGCTGAAAAAGGATTTGGTTATTGGTATTCCAAAATTGAATTTCAAAAATGATAAGATATGTGATGCTTGCCAAAAAGGAAAACAAACCAAATCATCTTTTAAAACGAAGAATGAGATTTCTACTACCAGACCCCTTCAATTACTTCATATGGACTTAGTTGGACCAGCTAGAGTTAGAAGTCTTGGTGGAAATTTATACACTTTGGTCATAGTTGATGATTATTCTAGATTCACATGGACAATTTTCTTATCATCTAAAGATGAAACATTTGATCAATTTATTGTATTTGCCAAGAAGGTCCAGAACGAGAAAGGTTTCTCAATTTCAGGTATACGAACCGACCATGGTGGAGAATTTGAGAACAACGCCTTTGCTGAGTTCTGTGACAACACGGGGATTGATCACAACTTTTCAGCACCAAGGACACCACAACAGAATGGTGTTGTGGAGAGAAAGAACAGAATACTCACTGAGATGGCAAGAGCAATGTTGAGTGAAAACAACACATCACAAGTATTTTGGGCTGATGCCATGAGCACTGCATGCTATATCTCCAATAGAGCTTACTTAAGGAAGAAGTTGAACAAGACTCCTTATGAGCTCTACAAAGGGAGAAAGCCAAATCTCAGTCACCTTCACATTTTTGGTTGCAAGTGCTATGTGCACCATAATGGTAAAGAGAATCTTGGTAAATTTGATTCTAAGGCTGACTTAGCAATATTTATTGGTTATTCTAATAGAAGCAAAGCATATAGAGTTTTTAACGCTAGAACTAAAGTTGTAGAAGAATCAATACATGTTGTGTTTTGTGAAAATGATTCTAACAGATCCTTGGATGATGAAGAAGAAAACATTTGCAAAAATCAATTCTTTTCAAAAACTACCCCTTCCTTTGAAAATTCTGAAAATGTTTTTGAAGCTGATCCTGAAAACAGTTTAGAAAATCCTGATCAGACTCAGCCTAGAGCTTGGAAATATATAAGGAATCATCCTTTAGACCAAGTTATAGGTGATATTAATCAAGGAGTAAGAACCAGAAGAAGCACGTTAAATGAAGTAACCTTCTCTGCATTTATTTCACACATTGAACCCTCTAGAATAGAAGAAGCCCTTTCAGACAATGATTGGGTGATAGCTATGCAAGAGGAATTACATCAATTTGACAGAAATCAAGTTTGGGACTTGGTACCTAGGCCTAAAGACCATCCGGTCATTGGCACCAAATGGGTATTCAAAAACAAACGTGATGAATCTGCAATCATAGTCAGAAATAAGGCAAGACTAGTTGCCAAAGGCTACAATCAAGAAGAAGGAATTGATTATGAAGAAACTTATGCTCCAGTGGCAAGATTGGAAGCCATAAGGGTTCTTCTAGCCTTTGCTTGTGTTAAAGGAATAAAACTCTTTCAAATGGATGTTAAAAGTGCCTTTTTAAATGGTTTCATACAAGAAGAAGTTTATGTTGAACAACCACCTGGTTTTCGAAATGAAAATTATCCAGATCATGTTTTTCGTCTCAAGAAAGCTTTATATGGTCTTAAGCAAGCTCCTAGAGCTTGGTATGAACGATTAAGCAAATTTCTTCTTGATCAAGATTTCGTTAGAGGGAAAGCTGATACAACTCTTTTTATTAAAACTAATAAGCTAAATGAAATTTTAGTTGTTCAAATTTATGTGGATGATATCATATTTGGAGCTTCTAATGATACTCTGTGTGAAGAATTTGCAAAGAAAATGCAGGGAGAATTTGAAATGTCAATGATGGGAGAACTAAATTATTTTCTTGGATTGCAAATCAAGCAAAGGAAGGATGGAATCTACATATCCCAAACCAAGTATCTGAATGATCTCTTAAAGAAGTTTGGAATGGATCAATGCAATGGTGCTGATACTCCCATGAGTGCAACTACTTCTTTGGATGCTGATGAAGAAGGCAAGGACTTTAACATAACAAAGTATAGAGGAATGATTGGGTCATTACTCTATCTTACAGCAAGCCGCCCCGACATTCAATTCAGTGTGGGGATGTGTGCAAGATTCCAATCTGCTCCAAAAGAGACACATGCTGAACATGTGAAAAGAATCTTTAGATATCTTGCTGATACTAAGACTCTTGGCTTATGGTTTCCCAAAGGACAACCAGAACACTTAGTAGCATATTCAGATTCAGATCATGCTGGATACAAGACAGATAGGAAGAGCACAAGTGGACAATGTGAATTCTTTGGTGGCTCACTTGTGTCATGGTTCAGCAAGAAACAAACCACTGTTGCTGTATCATCTACTGAAGCTGAGTATGTGGCTGCCTCAAGTTGCTGTGCTCAAGTGTTATGGTTAAAACAACAACTCGCTGATTTGGGAGTGTACTTGAAAGAAATTCCAATACTATGTGACAACACAAGCACAATAAGCTTGGCCAAGAATCCTGTGCAACATACAAGAACCAAACACATTGATGTGAGACATCATTTCATCAGGGATCATGTTCAGAAGAAGGATGTCAAAGTCATGTTTATCCCAACACATCTCCAACTTGCAGACATTTTCACAAAACCTCTTGCAAAAGAACAATTTAATTTCATAAGAAGAGAATTGGGAATGGTAAACCCCAATGAACTGTAAGTATTTCTCACTCATTTTAATGTTAGTTATGGTTTTGATAATGATTGATTACTGACTTAAGCATCGGAGTATCTAGAAGTGTCTTATGCAGGATGCTCTTATCTCAAATTTGCTGAAGTTATGACCGAACTCGAGCCTGACAAGAAAGAACTCGAGCTCGAGAGAGACTGGAAGTAGTGAAAGGCAAAAACAAGAATGAACTCGAGTTCATTAGTGAATGAACCTCAAGTTCATTTTTGGCAGAGAGCAAGGCTGGATCTCAGGCATGACGAACTCGAGCCCATAAGTGACGAACTCGAGTTCGTAAATCACAGAGAGCAACCTTGGAGGAAAGTCATCCTGAACTCGAGCTCGTAAGTGAGAACCTCAGGTTCACGAGGAAGTTCAAGAGTTCTCAGCACACTCTTGAAGTCCAGGTAAGCAAATTTTAATGACGAACTCGAGCCTGAAAGGTGTGAACTCGAGTTCATCACGAACTCTATATATACTACAGTTACAAACTCTTCACTTCACTCTTCACACACCTCCGGTTTGCCCTAGTCCTCTGCGTCTTTCTCATCATCTTCTTCCTCTGTTTTCTGCGAAAATGGCCTCTCAATCCACAAATCCCAAAGACACAAACCCTAACCCTTCTCAATCTGTTTCTCAAACTCAATCTGAACGCCCTGTCCGTACAAAAAAGCGCTCTTCCCGCCTACAAGATGGAATTGACAAATTCGTTAGAGGAGTTGACGGCGAAAATACTCAAACTCCTCCTTCCAGACCGAAAGGAGTTGTAATTGGAGAAGAGAGAACGAAGAAGAGGCATGATCCCGAGCCTCCTGTCCAAGGAAGAGGTAAAGCCCCTCAGCCAGCTGCTCCTCTGAGGGAAAAACAACCCTTCAAGAGAAAGAAAACCGCGGGTATCCACTCTGTTCCCACTCCCGGTCAAGGTAGTGGTCAAGCTGAACCTCAATCTCAGGAACAAGGGACTCGTCAGGTATCTCAGCCCTTACCTGCAATTTTAGAAATTTACAAGCATAAGAGGTGCCCAGAAGGTTTCAACACAGAACCATGTAGAATGACAGCAGAAGAGGGTGTTTTATTCAAGAAAAAAATATGATGAAAAGAAGAAATTCTGTCCTATAGTCTTTGTAGATTTAGCTAAGCTAAAAGAAGAATGTAATTTGGATTTGAGCCCCTGGATGAATCAATTTGAGTCCTTAATTTCAATCAAGGCTGCCTATAGTCCCAAACTTGTGAAAGTCTTTTACTTTCACATGAAATCTGATAATGTGCTAAATTCAGATGGTGATTTGGTAGAAGAAAGAATTGTCACAAAGGTTAGAGGTCAGAAAATCACAATTACTCCTGACTATCTGAACTCTATCCTACAAATCTCAAACCCTCCTAAGCCTGAAACTCACAGATATAAGCAACAGGCTATATTTAGTTTACTCAGACCTGATGAACCTATTCCTAATACCCTTGAGATACTGAATTTCACCCCAGCTGCCATGCCTCTGAGAAACCGAGCCATCTGGTACATTTATTCCAGGAATCTTCTTCAGAAGGGAGGCAACTTTACACACTTTGCCAAGAAAGATTTTAACATCTTCGCCTCCATTCTAGACCAACAACCTCAGAATGTAGGTTACTGGCTCTTTCAAGAAATAGCAAAATTTGCTTTTCACTCACGCCAGTCATCCCAGATTCCCTTTGCCAGCCTGGTTTCAGTAATTCTATTTCATGAGAAGATTTGGCACTTGGCTGAGAATGACTCTCCTCAATTTCCAACTGAATTTGGACAGCACATCATGAACTTGATGCAAACTCACAGGCCTGAGTACTCAGATCAGTCCAGAGCCCCAAAGAGGTCCAAGCCAGCTACATCCAGAGCCACACAGTCCAGAGCTGAAGAAGCTCAGAGTGCTCCTCCACCCCCTTCTGATTTTAATGTCAGAGTTCAAGAAATTGTGGACAAGGCCGTATCTGATCTAATAGAAGGAATTGAACTAGCTGTAGGGAAGCTAGTTGCTGAAGTGAACAAGGGTCACAATAACCTGGTGGATGCTCAAGAAGCCTTCAGAGTTGAACAAGAAGCACTGAAGACTCAAGTCAATGAACAGACCTCTACGATGTCCACCTTATTGGTTACAATGATGAACCTAAGCGATAAGATGGACAAGATCTTAAAGTCTCAGTCTCCGGATGCTTCTACCTCTGTACCTGCCCCAGACTCAGAACCTGCTCACGCTCAGCCTACACAGACACCTCCTTCTGCTCCTACACCTTCGACCTTCACATCCTATGCTGAGCCACTAGCCATAGTACCCTATGTCCAAATTGAACCTATCTCTTCTTCCCCTCCTTTTGATGATGCCAAAGGGGGAGAAAGTGTGGAGTGAATGTTGATTATTTTGTAACTTTTGTAGTCATTTTGGGGTCTTAAAGCTTATCTCTGATAATTTGGTTAAGTCTCTGATAATCTGCAAAACTTATGTTTCACAAAACAAATCCTTGATATTCTGCTTCTGATATATGTTTTCTGTCAATTTGATCAAATCTCTGAAATTATTTTTTTTCTCACAAGCTGAATTTCAAAATAAATTTCAAACTAAGTTTCCCAATCAATTGTTTACAAGTGTTGTCATCATCAAAAAGGGGGAGAATGTTAGTTCTCAGAGTGTTTTGATGATCACTGACAATTGTAAACAATAGTGGAAAGATTTGACAAGTCAAGGATGTTTAAAACTCATGATTTTTCTATCTGTCAAAATCAAACTCGAGCCTATGAGTGATGAACTCGAGCCTGTATTTAACAGAAAGCATGAACTTGCAAAACCAAAGTTCAAACTTGAGACTAAACCTGAAGTTTATAATTAAGCCTTTGAAAGTTCGCATGAACTCGAGCCTATAACTGTTGAACTCGAGCCTATGTTTAACAGAAAGCATAAACCTGTCAAACCAAAGATCAAACTTGAGACTGAACCTGAAGTTCAAAATTAAATCCTTGAAAGTTTGAGTGAACTCGAGCCTACCATTTAATGAACTCGAGTTCGCCATTGACAAAGTTTTTTTTTTTAACTTTTGAAAACCTATTACAAACTCTAAACCTCTACTCAAACCTCAAGTTTGAAAAAGTTCAAAGAAGATATTAAGTAAAAGAACTCGAGCCTGTCATGATGAACTCGAGTTCATCCTTGGCAGGACAAGTTTGTTTAAACTTGAAAACAGAACATTGTCCTTAAACTGGAGCCTAAACTCTTCAGACTCGAGCCTAGTTTTGACCGAGAGCCTTCAGAATATTTTAGAGAGAACTAAACTCGAGCCCAAGCTTCTCAAACTCCAGTTCAAAAGTTCCAGAGAGTAATTAGCCATTTTCAAAAGTTTCAAACTCGAGCCCACTTGTCTTAAACCTCCAGTTTGTTTTATGTTAACCCTTTTTGAAGTTCTCTAAGAAAAGAGAACTCGAGTTCATCATTAATGAACTCGAGTTCGTGTTCTTACAAACCTCAGGTTTACACACAAACCTCCAGTTTGATTTTGACAGAACCGAATTCTCAAAATGAATAAAGGCCGAACTCGAGCCTAACATTATGAACTCGAGTTCAGACCTCCAGAACAGAAAAACGCATTTAAACTCTGATATGTCAAATTTGATTCTTTCTTCATGTTTCAAATTACCCATTGAATCTAATCATTATATCTATCTCTTATATATGTAAGTGATCTGTTCTAACAAGTTTATTTATGAGATAACAGAAAGAATTTGAATTAGACAGAGATTCAATTGGAGCAACACTTTATGCAACTTGGATTATTTTATCTTATCCTTCAAGACAAGATTAAATGAAGTCCAGGTTGGCATTACAGACAGTACAATCACCTCTGAAGAAAGCCAAACGTGATTATTCTAAAAACAGAATGTCATGGGCCACCAATATTCAAATGCAAAAGCTACAAACACCCAAATCTGGAAAGTAGCAACAGAATATTACCCATCAGCTTCTGCAGTACCTTTACACATGGAAGAACACTCACAACAGTCACATTTTCGAATGGGAACAAGCTTCAGTGGATTAATAACGTTCAAATGGTTCAAACAATTATAAATGACTGAGGAACTGAAGCCAAAGAGACACAACCAATGAACAACTACTCTACTCGAAAATAATCATCCTGAGTTGTTCTTTTCATTAGGCTGTATCTTTGATACATTGTACTTCAGTATTTATCTTATCTACTCTTTGAGAGAGTCTTTCTTGTAATCATTCATTGATTGAGATAACCACAAGTCAGGGGACTTGGTGGTTGGGAGTATTGATTGCATCTTGTAAGGGGGAGTGAGTTCTAGTGAGAGAACTACTCTGAGTACAGAGATTGTAATCAAGTCTTGTGAAGTTAGTGGATTGAAAATCCCAAGTAAGGCTTGGGGACTGGATGTAGGTCAGAGAAAAGGCCGAACCAGTATAAATTGATCCGTGCAAAGCTTCTCTACTCCTCTCTTCATTTATCCTCTGCTTTAACTTACCCAAAACAGAGCCAAGTCTTTAAAATTTTATAGATACCCAATTCACCCCCCCTCTTGGGTATCAAGTTCCATTCTTTCATTTGGTATCAGAGCAAGGTCTTCTCAAGAGAGTCTAACAGCTCGAGAAGGATCATTATGGAAGGAATTCTTCCCGATGGAGCCTCTATCAACAGACCACCTGGTTTCAATGGAGAGCACTACTCATTCTGGAAAGCCAAGTTCAAAGTCTTTGTCATGGCTACTGAATATGGACTATGGAGAGTATTTGAAAGAGGAGATTACACTCCTACAACTATGGAAGATGGTGTGAGAATTCCAAAGCTTGAAGAGGAATATGATGACAATGATCGAAGGAACATCACACTCAACAGTAAGGCAGTTCTACTTCTCCAAAGTGCATTAAGTCAACAAGAATACTTCCGGATTTGCACACTTCCATCTGCAAAGCATATGTGGGATGCACTAGAAATTGCTCATGAAGGGACAGCAGGTGTAAAGCAAAATCGTGTAAACACCCTCATGACAGAATATGATCTCCTTAGAATGAAGTCCGGTGAATCCATTGGTGAATTTCAACTTCGTTTCACTCATCTCATAAATCAACTTGCTGCACTTGGTAAAGACTATGATCAGTCAGTCCAAGTAAGAAAAATTCTCAATGTTCTCAACAAGGAATGGGAGGCCAAAGTCACAGCAATAGAAGAAGCTAGAGGAGAATCAATGACTTCTGTGGCTGCTCTATTTGGTAGCCTCTCAGAATATGAAGCAAAAATCAAGTTCAAGAAAGGACTTGACGAGGTACATGGAAAAAGCAAGGGATTGGCTCTTAAAACAGCCAAGGAAGCAAGAGATTCTGATAATGAAGAAAATGAGGAAGATGAAGATGAAGAAATCGGTATGTTGGTCAGGCGCTTCAAGAAATACTTCAAGAGAGACCAAGGATTCAAAAGGTTTCAGAAAGGAAGCTCAAGTCATGAAACAAAGAAACCAATCATCTGTTATGAGTGCCAAAAGCCTGGACACATCAAGTCTGAATGTCCTTTGCTGAACAACACCAACAAAGAGAAGGACAAAAAGAGCTTCAGCAAGTATAAAAAGAAAGCATACATTTCAAGCATATGGGGTGATAGCTCTTCAGATGAGGATGAAGAGGATGAAGATGGAAAAGCAAACATATGCCTAGTAGCTCAAGAACAACAAGATGATGATGAGGTATATGACTCAAAACCTTCCTATGATGAACTTGTTGATGAATATTATCTTGTGCAAAAGGAATTTGAGAAACTCGCAGAAAAATACTTAGCTTTGAAAAGGAAAAATATCACTCTTGAACTACAAATTGAAAAACTATCTTCTTCTAAAATTTTGATTTGTCAGGAATGCCCTGAATTAAAACAGAAGAATGTACATCTTACAAAAGCACTTGAAACATTTACTAAAGGCAGTGAAATGCTTAATGTAATTTTGAAACAACAAAGATTTGTAAATGATAGGTCAGGTATCGGTTACAAACCAAATTCTGATAAGAAGAAAGGTAAAAAGAAGAGTGGTCAAAAATCTTACATGAACTACTTTACAAAAACAGTTCACTCCTCAAATCCCTTTGCACATTGTGATTATTGCAATAGGAAGGGCCATTCAACTTCATCTTGTTTTCATAAGAGGGAAGGAAAAATTAAACCTATAGGAAACTATAAATGGGTACCAAAAGGAACTTATGTTCTCAAGGTGCAAGCTAACCCAAAAGGACCCAAGAAAAGTTGGGTACCTAAAACTTGATCCCATTGTGATTTGCAGGTTTGTCTTAGAGCATCAAGACCCAACAAATGGTATATTGATAGTGGATGCTCAAGACACATGACTGGTGATAAAACCAAATTCCTTACAATTAAACCAAAAGATGGTGGTAGAGTCACCTTTGGAGGAGACCAATCAGGAAAGATTGCTGGCATTGGTGAGATTGGAAGTAGTGATGGTCCACTCATCAAGGATGTCTATCTAGTAGAAGGATTGTGTCACAATCTCCTAAGTGTGAGCCAAAGCACTGATAAGGGTAACTTAGTTATCTTTGATTCTGATGAATGCTTTATTGTCAAAAAGGATTTGATTCCCATAGAAAATTTAAAAACTAAAGCCTTGTTTAGAGCACCTAGAGATGGCAATTGTTATACACTTAACCTCTCTAGTAATACCTCCGTGTCAGAAAAATGTTTTGTAAGTAACTTGGATGAAAGTTGGTTATGGCACAAAAGATTAGCTCATGTGAACATGTCTCAACTTGACAAGTTGCTGAAAAAGGATTTGGTTATTGGTATTCCAAAATTGAATTTCAAAAATGATAAGATATGTGATGCTTGCCAAAAAGGAAAACAAACCAAATCATCTTTTAAAACGAAGAATGAGATTTCTACTACCAGACCCCTTCAATTACTTCATATGGACTTAGTTGGACCAGCTAGAGTTAGAAGTCTTGGTGGAAATTTATACACTTTGGTCATAGTTGATGATTATTCTAGATTCACATGGACAATTTTCTTATCATCTAAAGATGAAACATTTGATCAATTTATTGTATTTGCCAAGAAGGTCCAGAACGAGAAAGGTTTCTCAATTTCAGGTATACGAACCGACCATGGTGGAGAATTTGAGAACGATAAGTGCTTATTAGTATAGACTGAAGAATAGGGGATGCCCTATCATGGTTGTACATATATTTGAGATGACGGTATGTTCTATTTTGGTATTTATTCTGGATGACTGTACCCTTAACCCTTCGGGGACTTTTATTTTCTGTTTATTTAACTTTTACCAGTACAGTAGATAGTCTAAACCAGTTAAATGCTCTGTTGCGCTCACTCTGATATAAGTTAAATGGACCAAATAACGAAGGAAAGGTATCTAAGTAATTGTATCCCTCTAACCCGCCACCTGAAAGGGCGAGGCCGGTAGGGGTGTAACACTCGAAGTAATTCTCTCACTAGGATTCACTTCCCCTTACAAGTTGTAATCAACACAATGTGTTTCCCACTCAAGATCACCCAATCTTGAGTAACTCTCAGAAGAATAGAATGATTACAATAAATCTTCTTTCTCAGAAGTGAATAGATAAACACTGAAGCTCAAATACAAATCACTTCACTCTCTAAGTTATCTATGTTGGGATTCGTACACGCGGCGGATTAAAAATTTCTTACGAATCCTTCCGAAGGATCACTCAATGACGTTTAAATCAGAGTTAAGGAAACCAAATCATAACTTGTGTTGAACTAGCCTGCGTTCCGTTCCTTTGATCAGGTGGGCTACCTTCTCGAACAACACGTCCGCGTCTCGTTCCTTTGATCAGGTGGGCGATCAACACGTCCGCGTCTCGTTCTTTCGATCAGCAGAAGTTGACTCTTGGATCGGCTTCCTCTACTGGTATCCACACGAACAATCCCCAAACACCGGTTGCGGCAGCGTGCTAGCGCTTCTTGTGCGTCTCTCTCTCAAGTTGCTCTAGGGTTTCTCGCGGCTTTTCTGAATACCCTCGACTGAAAATCCCGTAGGTTTTTCTAAACCCGATAGGCGTATTATATAACCAAAATTAATCCTTTATTAATTTTGGAAATTCGGATTTTTGAATCTGGTCAACATATCAATCACATCTATCTCATAAATGTAATTGAATATATTAAAAGCCAGATTTGGAAATTCGAATTTTAATTTTAAATCAAATCTAAATTTAAAGCCTTTTGATTTAATTTATCATCATAAATTAAATTCGAGATATGATATCTATCTATTTAATTAAATCTGAGATACCATATCTCAATTTAATATTAAACAGATATACGATATCTTTATTCGAAATTAAATGAGATACAATATCTCTACTTGTTTCAGATATTTAATTTATCAAATAAATTAAATACTAAACAAATATCATATATAATATTATAATCTCAATTTATAATATATATATTAATTTTGAATTTTATATATATATATATATATATATATATATATCCTAGATCAAATTTAGTATTCATTTAATCTCAGATTAATCTGAGATTCAATGAACCTGGACACTTTCACCCGTGTTGGATTATTCTTGTGTGCGACCCTGCAGGCCCATATGAGATTGGCAGTGGGCCAACACTGTATCAGCCCACAAGTCGCAAGCGGCCTCTAGCAAGACATTGTAACTACCCAATTCACATGGGGATCGATGACACGATACTACCTATCGTACAACCATGTACGTCCCTTTTGTCACGCGATAATTTGGTCAAGGATGAGGCATGGATAATGTCAACTTCCTTTTCTTGACCATTGCTTTCTCGATTCTCGAGTAGTCTAATAAGTGAAATGGAAACTCCTTTCCATCACAGTATGGCCATACATTTCTTAGACTCACTCATCGAGGGGCCCAGCATTATCTCTCTACATATGTGAGGGACAAATCCCATCTTGACCACTCACATTCCTCCGCATGAAAACCACTGATCCCGATCCGAGCCTTTATCATCACCCGGTCAAAGGTGACTTTTGACTAGGTCAAAGACCAATGACTCATCATGTAGGAATCTATGATGGTCTCAGGTCATAGGGCGTCGTGACACGGTTATACATGAGATAAGCTTATGACTTAATCCATGCAGCTTTCTCATAGTGGGTCGGTCCAGCACCTTGTACTCTTACAAGTGCCCATGACTTTGATTCGTATCTCCATACCTCATCAAAGTCATACTGGTCTTATTTCATCTTCACTCCCGTGTAGATGACCGACCAGGGACATTTAGGATAATCTATAAGATATATCCAGGGATGCAGTTATCAATACGAACATGCAAACGAAAATGTTAACAAAAGAGAATACTTTAAATAACTTAAATATCCAAAGAACAATGAATTGCCCCTAGGGCATAATTTCCAACAATCTAAACATGTAAAACAGAGTGCAATTGATGTGAGAGCAGAGTATTAGCATATTGGAAGTGTAGGCTTGTTTCTCCATGTTTTTCTGCTTGAATCTGTCTTGTATTTATAGGTAGAGATCAATATATGACCGTTGAGAAGATTCAATGATTGTTGGATAAAGAAATATAGCCGTTAAAAACTAGCCGTTAGAACTTTTGCACAGCTTTTGATGTTCTGACACAAATCCTATATTTTGAAGATTTGCTTCTAATCCTTCATTTTAATACTTGGAGACTTGAGTTTGCTCATCCAGAACCTCATTTTTGCTTGTTTTAACTCTGAATTGAGTCATTCCAACTTCCATATGATCTTGGAGGCTTCTAGCTTCAACATAAGAACTTGAATAATTATATCTTCATTCCATTTAGCAAGTTCTTCCTTCCTCCATTTCCCAACTTGATCATTCTTCATCATTTAACTTGGGCTTTTTATTCTTTGCAGCTTCTACCTTCTTCAATATCCAGAAGCCAAGCCTATGCTGAACTTGTTCCAGAATTTCATGTGTCAACTGCTTCATTCCAACTTTTGTTTAGTCATCGAGACTTCATGTATCACAAAAAGAACATATAGTGCAAGTGCTTCTTTCTTTAATCTCCTTTCTTGATCAATCTCCATACTTCAGCTAGGATTAATCTACATTAAATACATCAGTTAGTCAATATAAGAGATAACTATATCACTCAATCTTTTTGCTTTTAATAATTACATCTATATAAGACATCATCAAAACTAATCATATCTAACAACCTCCAGTTTTGATGTCTTGGACTTAAAACAATTTTACATGCTACAGTCCAAAACTCGAGGTTTGAAGAACAAACCTCGAGGTTTCATCGTAGATCAAGAAATTCAAATTTGATGAATTTGTAAAACCTTCGTGTTTGATCTTAATACTTCCTATCATTATTCTCTAATGTTCCTAGCTATGTTTAATCACTTTGTTAGTAAGTTTCAAATGAATTAGAGAATGTTTATTGAAGGTTTAAAGCAAAAGCAAAAAGTGACGTCAGCACATTAAATGCAAACCCAGAAAGTTGTAATCTTTTGGGTTATTTGTCTGCACACGTTTAAGAAAGTATTAAAGAATGATTTCCACATCCAGCAACTGCTATTCCAACAGACGAATCTTCAAGAAGTCAACTCTGAACTTCTGCACAGCTGGATAAGTGAAGAATAGAGAGAGAAGAAGACTAAACCACTCCCTAATCTTTACTGAACATCTCCAATGGTTAAGGGAAATCAACAATCATTTAATGCTCTCTTGGTATAAATAGATCAGCATTCAAGTCTTCTCAACAACTACATCTGCTGAAAACAAAAATACATTCAAGTCTTACATTTATTCTTTCAGTTTTCATCTGTCTTGTATCTCTTGATACATTGTGCTTCAGTGATTATCTTTATCTACTCTTAGAGAGAGTTTCTTCTTGAAAATTGTTACACCCCTACCGGCCTCGCCTTTTCGGGTGGCGGGTTAAAGGGATCCTTTCTGCTTATTACCTTTCCTTTGTTAAATAGTCACTTTAAATTATTATCAGAGTGTGCGTGGCAGAGCATAGGATCGGTTTGGACAACTTACAATATACTGGTAAAGGTACAAACATTTACATAAAACAATTCCCGAAGGGTTAAGAGTACAATTGTCCAATGTAAGTACTGGGCAATGAGTAAGTTCACACAGTCATATAAAAATATAAAATGGGATATGGCGTTCCATACGTCTTCAATCTTCAGCTTCATCGCTCTTACCCTTATCTTTCCACAGTCCAACCGATCTGTCGCCTTACACCTATATCTTATAAGCCAGTCTGGAGTTCAAAGTTGAACCCCAGAGTAACTGTTAGACTCATATACAATATGTACACAATGCATGCAATGCCAATCACAATTAGGAAGTACAAATAAACCTGCCTCTGTCACAACAAACTGACATGTAGCAACTCCGCAGGACCGCCTGGTCAAGACAAGCCCCCGGAACCAGCGCGCAAAGGGCCTCAGTAGTCAGGGAGCGACTCCAACCACCTAGCCTAGGGCCTCAGTGGACACCTATAAACACACAGTCATATAGGCTCCACCTACCCCACATATCTCGGTACTGCAACAACACCCTAAGGACACACAGTCCAATAGGTAACACAGCCCGATCCTACATGCCCTTGGTACTGTAGCAGAAACCCTAAGGACAAACAGTCCAATAGGTACTACAGCCCGATCTCAGTACTGTAGCAGAGGCACTACAGCCCGATCTCCTACATCATGATAAAACACACATGCAAAAGCAACATAGAGTATGCAAGTCAACAGTTACTACCTGGAACGCCTTGCAAATAACAAACTCTTCCATCGGTGTTTGGAAATATGATCCATACGTGCAAACACCCTAGATACAGCCAAACATCATGCTTTTAGCCATATTAACACACTTTGCTTCAAGTTTTATGAATTTCGCACAACACCAGAATTTCCATAATTTTTGACCCAACTTCACCGATTTGTAATAAATTCCAGAAAAATCATTTTGACATGGGATCAGTGGCCTTAGAACCCCTAGAATGTCTATTTTACAGGAAAAAAATCTAACAAAGTCATCTGGGTTTAAAACTCGTCCTTAGTAGCAAACACTAGCCACTGGTCCGAGAGAAACATCCAGTTTTTTAGGTTATATTTAGCCTTTAATAGCTCTTGGTTAAAAACTCCAAATGACACAAAATATTATATCACAATCATCCTCAGGATGTATACTTTTACCATACCAAATTTCAAAGCAAACTGACTCCATTTACCCACTGAAACCACAGATTAACATTCGCTGCCCAGAAACCGAAATAACCGACAGATTTTCGTATAAGAAGATTTAGGGTTTATAGAGTTCCAAAAGAAATGATCCTACTTAACCCTACATAAAAATTCCTTCTGAACTCATTGGAAACCTTAAAATTATGAAAAACCTACTGCATCTCCACGAAACACCACAGGGCAGAGAAGAAGATTACTCAATTGCCGGTTTAGGGACTTACCTCCAAATATCGATTGCGGGTGCTTTCTTCTTCCTTGGAGCAAGACCTTCAGCTGGACCTCCTCTCCCTCACCTTGAGCACGAGATAGGTCAGCCAAAATGGAGGGAGGAGTGTCCTATTTATAGGCCCCAAGTTCCAAACTTTGCCCGTAGATATTTTAAGTTGTAGGTTTAAGGGTTAGGGGTAAAATGGTCATTTTGCCTCATTCATCTCCCAAAGCAAGGGGCCCAAGAAATCAGACCTTCTAGGGTCTTCCAAGGGCAGAAAATGGCACATTCCTAGGCCAAAAATAGACTTCCAGTTTTGCCCCTAGGTGATCTTAGTTGTAGGTTTAAGGTGCAGGGGTAAAACGGTCATTTTGCACTGCTTCTTCTCCAAGGCTAGGGGGCCCACGAAATCTGCCCAAAAATATGCTATAATTACTCTTGCCAAGTCATAATTACATGTCACTTCAAGTTTGAATTGTGTGGTCCAGATTTAACCTGGTTATTTTATTCATTCTCTCTCTTCATTATGACTTTGATGAGACATTCTCTCTCCTCATAATTACATGACCAGATGTTTTCTCTCTCCTCTGGGCCCACTAGAATTCACCCCCTATCAGTGTCCTGGGCCTGGGCCCGACTCCAAAAATCCTGTCCGACCCCGCTCAGCTCCCTGTTGCAGGTCCCACCTTACCTCGTAATGCGCGCCCTTCAACTGTACTTGTGTGGGCCCAGATCATCAGTCACCTTTCCCTGACCAGAATTGGACAGAACATAATACCTTGGGGAGCAAGAAACCTTTATTCCAGTACCTCAGACCCACCTCGTAATGTGTGCTACCCGATAATCCAACTTCTGGCCCCGAAATGCCACGTATCCGACGTAGCACTACTACCACTGACTTTTCCTTCCCTACTGGGTCCAGATACACATTTTCTATCTCTTCCCTTCTTCTTCCTTAAAAAAACGCAAGGCTCCCATGACTGCCTTGAAAATGTCTTATACCTACCCGTACTGGCATATCTTCGCTCAACTAATTGTCCTATACCTTAGGACATAGTTAGGTGGCATCCTTTCCACTGGTTTTACACCGTATAGACCTTCTGTGCCCCGTTTTCATTGGCACTTCAAGTTCACGGCTTATTCATACTGGTCCACTGACCCGTATGGCCAAGTTACTTAGTTCCCGAGAGGCTTCCTAACTCTCGATGGACTTTTCCCGAACTGGGCCTAGTCGTCCGCTATTTTAGGCTTATTCTTAATTCTTAGTGTCCAAAATTCAAGGTATTACAAAAATCATTTATTGTAAAGAATCACAAGTCAGGGGACTTGGTGATTGAGTGCATTGATCACAACTTGTAAGGGGAGTGAATTCTAGTGAGAGAATTGCTCTTGAGTGCAGAATGTGTAATCAATTGCTATAGTGAAAATCCTAGAGAGTCTGGGGACTGGACGTAGGTCAAGTGGTTGGACCAAACCAGTATAAATCTTTTTGTCTTGCTCTTCTACTCTCATCTCTGTTCAACTTTGTTTTGCTGTCCTAAAACATAGTAGCTTTTAAAAGTTTTAAAAATCCCCAATTCACCCCCCTTCTTGGGTATTTTGCTCCATTTACATTTGGTATCAGAGTAAGGTCTTCTCCTAAGAGCTTAACATCTCGAAAAGGATCACTATGGAAGGTATTTTGCCTGATGGAGCTTCAATTAACAGACCACCTGGTTTCAGTGGACAACACTATTCTTTCTGGAAAGCTAAATTCAAAGTCTTTGTTATGGCTTCTGAATATGACCTATGGCGAGTGTTCGAGGTTGGAGATTATGTACTAACTGTGGTGGAAAATGGTCTCAGAGTTCCAAAGCCAGAAGAAGCCTATGATGAAAATGACCAAAGAAATGTCACACTTAACAGCAAGGCTATTCTAATGCTGCAAAGTGCTCTTAGTCAACAAGAGTATTTTCGTATCTGCACATTGTCGTCTGCTAAGGCTATGTGGGATGCTCTGGAGATAGCTCGTGAAGGAACTATTGAAGTCAACGAGAATAGAGTCAACACACTCATGACAGAATATGATCTTCTTCGTGTGAAGCTTGGCGAATCCATCATCGACTTCCAATTAAGGTTCACCCACTTGATTAACCAACTTGCTGCCTTGGGTAAAACTTATGATCAATCTGTTCAAGAGAGGAAAATCCTCAACATCCTCAGAAAAGAATGGGAAGCCAAAGTAATAGCCATCGAAGAAGCTCGTGGAGAATCAATGAGCTTAGTAGTAGCCTTGTTTGGTAGCCTGTTCGAATATGAAGGGAAACTCAAGTTCAGAAAAGAACTTGATGAAGTCAGTGGGAAGAACAAGGGAATCGCTCTCAAAGTTGCTAAGGAAGTTAAAGAGTCAGAAGATGATGATGAAGACGAAGATGAGGAGATTGGCATGATGGTCCAAAGGTTCAAGAAATTTTACAAGAAGGACTAAGGATTCAAGAAATTTCACAAAGGTAGCTCCAGCTATAAGGGAAAGAAGCCTATCATTTGCTACGAATGTGAAAAGCCTGGCCACATCAAGTCTGAGTGTCCCCAGCTGAACAACAAGGATAAGGAAAAGAAGAAATTCAACAAATTCAAGAAGAAAGCCTATGTTTCAGCCATTTGGGGTGATAGCTCATCTGATGAAGATGAAGCTGATGAAGAGGAAAAAAAAAATTTGCTTGGTTGCTAAAGAAGAAGAGCAACACAACAACAATAATGAGGTATATGATTCAAAACCATCTTACGATGAGTTATTTGCTGAGTACATTGTTGTGCAATCTAAATTTGAAAAACTTGTAGAAAAATATTTCAATTTGAAAAAGAAAAATACAACCCTTGAACTGCAAGTAGAAAAAGTTTCTTCCTCTGAAATTCTTGTTTGTGAAGATTGTCCTAATTTGAAGAAAAAGAATTCACATTTGACTAAGGCACTAGAGAAATTCACTAGAGGTAGTGAAATGCTCAATGTCATTTTGAAACAAGAAAGGTTTATAAATGACAGATCAGGAATTGGTTACAAACCAGATTTTGATTGAAAGAAGGGAAGAAAGAAGAATGGTGAAAAATCTTACATGAATTATTTTAAAAAATATGTACATTCTTCAAATCCTTTTGCACACTGAAATTATTGCAATAGAAAGGGTCATACCACCTCTTCTTGTTTTCATAAGAAAGAAAGAAAGAACAAACCTTCTGGAAATTATCAATGGGTGCCAAAGGGATCTTACTTGGTTCCTAAGACACAAACTAACCCCAAAGGACCCAGAAAAAGATGGGTACCTAAGACCTGATTTATTGTGTCTTGCAGGTTTGTCTAAGAGCATCAAAATCAAACAAGTGGTACATTGACAGTGGATGCTCTAGACACATGACGGGAGATCAATCCAAATTTGTCTCAATCAAGTCCAAAGATGGTGGCAAGGTGACATTTGGTGGAAATCAATCTGGGAAGATTGCTGGAATTGGTGAAATTGGCAACAATAAAGGACCATTGATCAAAGATGTCTACCTTGTGGAAGGACTTTGTCACAATCTCCTCAGTGTGAGTCAAAGCACTGATAAAAGTAACTTAGTTATCTTCGATTCTGAGGAGTGCTTGATTGTGAAAAAGGATCTTCTCCCTTTGGAAACTATTAAATCAAAAGCTTTATTTAGAGCACCTAGAAATGGCAATTGTTATACTCTTAACCTCTCTAGTAATGACTCAGTTTCTGAAAAATGTTTTGTAAGTAATTTGGATGAGAGTTGGCTGTGGCATAAGCAATTAGCTCATGTCAATATGATTCAACTTGACAGATTACTGAAAAAGGATTTGGTGATTGGTGTACCTAAACTTCGTTTTAAAAATGATATGATCTGTGATGCATGTCAAAAAGGGAAACAGACCAAATCTTCCTTCAAACCGAAAAAAGAGATTTCAACTAGTAGACCTCTTCAATTACATCATCTGGATCTAGTTGGACCAGCTAGAGTGAAAAGTCTTGGTGGCAATTTATATACTTTGGTCATAGTTGATGATTTCTCTAGATTTGCATGGACTATATTTTTATCTTCTAGAGATGAAACATTTGATCAGTTTGTTGTGTTTTCCAAGAAGGTCCAGAACGAGAAAGGTTTTTCTATTTCAGGAATACGAACTGATCATGGAGGAGAATTCAAGAACCATGCATTTGTTGAATTTTGTGACAACATGGGAATTGATCACAACTTCTCAGCCCCAAGGACTCCTCAACAAAACGGTGTTGTGGAGAGGAAGAATCGAGTTCTTATAGAGATGGCAAGAGCAATGCTGAATGAGAACAACACTTCCCAAGTTTTCTGGGTAGATGCTATGAGTATTGCATGTTACATCTCAAATCAGGCATACCTCCAGAAGAAGATGAACAAGACACCATACGAGCTGTACAAAGGAAGAAAGCCCAACTTGGCTCATCTACACATCTTTGGATGTAAGTGCTTCATCCATAATAATGGTAATGACAATTTGGGAAAGTTCGATCCCAAAGCGGATGAAGGTATATTTTTAGGCTATTCAAATAGAAGTAAAGCAATTAGAGTTTTTAATTCTCGTACTCGCATAGTTGAAGAGTCTATGCATGTTGTCTTCTGTGAGTCTAAATCTAATAAATCCTTGGGTGATGAAGAAGAAAATTTTTTCAAAGATCAATTCTTTTTGAAAACTACTCCCGCATCTATTGAAAATTCTGAAAATATTTTTGAGGCTGATCCCCAAAATGATATTGAAAATCCAAATCAGTCTCAGCCTAGAGCTTGGGAATTTATTAGAAATCATCCTTTAGACCAAGTTATAGGTGATGTTAATCAAGGAGTAAAAACTAGAAATAGCACTTTAAATGAAGTAATTTTCTCTGCATTTATTTCTCATATAAAACCCTCTAAGATTGATGAAGCCCTTTCAAATAATGATTGGGTGATAGCAATGCAAGAGGAATTACATCAATTTGATAGAAATCAAGTTTGGGATTTGGTACCTAGGCCCAAAGACCATCCGGCCATTGGAACTAAATGGGTATTCAAGAACAAACGTGATGAGTCAGCAATCATTGTCCGTAACAAGGCAAGATTGGTCGTCAAAGGCTATAATCAAGAAGAAGGAATTGATTATGAAGAAACTTATGCTCCAGTGGCAAGATTGGAAGCTATAAGAGTTCTTCTAGCCTTTGCCTGTGTAAAAGGTTTTAAACTCTATCAAATGGATGTAAAAAGTGCTTTTCTATTTATACAAGAGGAAGTTTATGTAGAACAACCTCCCAGTTTTGAAAATAAACATCATCCAGATCATGTTTATCGTCTCAAGAAAGCTCTTTATGGTCTTAACCAAGCTCCTAGACCTTGGTATGAGCGATTAAGCAAATTCCTTCTTGATCAAGGATTTATCAGAGGAAAAGCATATACAACTCTTTTTATAAAAACTAATAAGCGAAATGAAATTTTAATTGTGCAAATATATGTTGATGATATTATATTTGGTGCTACTAATGATGATTTGTGTGAAGAGTTTGCAAAGAATATGCAGGGAGAGTTTGAGATGTCTATGATGGGAGAACTCAACTATTTTCTTGGTCTGCAAATCAAACAAAAGAAAGATGGAATCTTTATTTCTCAGACCAAGTACCTCAATGATCTACTGAAGAAGTTTGGGATGGACCAATGCAATGGAGTTAACACTCCAATGAGTACAACTGCCTCATTGGATGCTTATGAGAAGGGCAAAGACTTCAATATCACAAGATATAGAGGAATGATTGGATCATTACTCTATCTAACTGCAAGTCGGCCTGACATCCAATTCAGTGTGGGGATGTGTGCAAGGTTTCAATCTGCTCTCAAGGAGTCCCATGTTGAGCATGTGAAGAGAATCTTTAGATACCTTGCTGACACGAAGACGCTTGGATTGTGGTTCCCCAAATGTCAGCCTAAATACTTGGTGGCATATTCAGATTCAGATCATGCTAGATACAAGACTGATAGAAAGAGCACAAGTGGACAATGTCAATTTTTTGGAAGTTCACTTATGTCTTGGTTCAGCAAGAAACAAACCAGTGTGGCTGTATCATCGACTGAAGCTGAATATGTGGTTGCTTTAAGTTGCTGTGCTCAAGTCCTATGGCTCAAGCAGCAACTATCAGACTTGGGATTCAATCTGAAGGAGATCTCGATTTTGTGTGACAACATAAGCACAATAAGCTTGGCCAAGAACCTAGTGCAACACACTCGGACCAAGCATATTGATGTGAGGCATCATTTTATAAGGGATCACGTTCAGAAGAAAGATGTCAGAGTTATGTTCATCCCAACACACCTTCAACTTGCTGACATCTTCACCAAACCATTGGCCAAGGAGCAATTCAGTTTTATTAGAAGAAAATTGGGAATGGTAAATCCCAATGAGTTGTAAGTAATTCTTGCTCAATTTAGTGTTAAATTATAGTTTTGATTATTGAAAGTTGCTAATTTAAGCATCAGAGTGTCTAGACATGTTTTATGCAGGATATTCAAAATATGAGTTTTGCTGTCGAGGAGCAAAACGTCGAGGTTTTGGAGAAAACTTCGAGTTTTGGTCGTGCACTGTCAGGGTCAGAGAACAGCTGAGATTTTTTGGAGAACATGAAACCTCGAATTTTCAATAGAAACCTTGAGTTTTCATCAAACCGAGAGCTGTCCAATTTTGAAGAATTGCAAAACCTTGAGGTTTTGGAGAAATCCTCGAGTTTTGACGCTGATGTTTCAAGGGTTCATAGAATACCTTTGAAATCCAGGTTAGTACCCATTCATCAAACCTCGAGGTTTGACATGAAACCTCAAGTTTTGTCGCGTCTATATATATATGTGTGGTACTGTTTATGTTCTTCAAAACTCATCCTAAAACTCTAGGTTTAGCCGCATTTGTCTCTCTTCTCTCTGATTCTCTCATCTCCAGACCTAAATTCACTCTCTAAACCCTCCAATGGCTTCGAAATCAAACCCCTAAGACATTTCTGACACTGATTCCAGTCAGGAAGGGACCAAATCGTGGTCACCTCCTCCTCCTCAATGACCAGTGAGGATAAAAACGATTCCCAAATGTCTTCACCTTGGAGCAGATAGAGCAATCAGAGGAGTCAGCAAGAACATTCCTTCCTCTATTCACCTCCACCAAAGGGCAAGAAGGGTGGTCTTGCTGCTTCCCCTAAATCAAAAGGGGTTTCCTTCAAAGAACCCACTGAAACACCATCGAAGAAAAGAAAAGAACCAGAGGTTCAAGGCAAAGGGAAGAAGAAGCTCTCTGAAGATCCTCAGCTCGTGAAGAAGAAGGTTACAATGTCAGCAAGGACAAAGAGAGCCTATTTATCTCAGTCTCAGCATGCTTCAAAGGGCCAAACTTCATCACAAGCTACTGCTTCTGCTCAGAATCAAGAGCAACAAGTGCCTTCAGTCATGGAAAACGTCATCTCAGACATCTACCGCAATATCTTGCCTCCCGAAGGTTTCACAACTGCTTCCTCTACTATGACTAAGGAAGAAAATGATAAATTTAGGGAAGCATACTTGCATCACGATTTTTGTCCTGTGGTTGCTGTTAATTTGAAAGAGTCTCTCAATGAGTGTCATTTTGATTTGTCTCCCTGGCTAAAACAGTATGAATCCTTTGTTTCCATATCTGCTCCCTATACTCCAAACCTTGTTCGTTTGTTTTATTAGAATATGGAGTATGATAACGAACTGAGCCCAGATGGTGAGTTAATTAAGGAACAAATGACCACTGTTGTTAAGGGTGTCAAATTCACCTTGTATGCCTCTATACTGAACAAAATCTTGAAGATAGATAACCCTCCACCTGTTCCCACTTTCACCTACAGTAATCAGGAGATCTTTGAAACACTTAGACCTAATGAACCCTTTCCCCAAAACTAGCATCATATGCTTACCCTTAATCCTGGCTCCATGTCTGCTGAGAATAGGGTGTTGTGGTATGTCTACTCCAAGAATTTCATACAGAAGGGTGGCAACTTCATCCATTTCACTCAACAAGACTATTGACCTTTTACTGCTTTTGTGAAAAAGGTGCCTTTTAATCTGGGTCATTGGCTTCTCTAGGCTATGATCAAGTTTAAATTTTCTCGTAGAAAACTTTTGCATATACCCTTTCCTTCCTTGATTTCTGTTATTCTCTACTACCACAAAATCTGGTATGTGGGTGCTGTTGACACACTCGAATATCCTCCATTCTTTGGGAAGACAATGCTAAATTTAATGAAGATCAAGTTTGGGGAAGAAGGGTCTAGACAGTCATGAGCTCCTTTGAGATCTCAACCAAGAGCATCTCAATCCCAAGATCAAGAAGCTCAATCAGCACCTCCACCTCCTCAGTCATCACTGCCAACTGATCTTGCTTCACAGATAAAGGAAATTGTGGATGCTGCTCTTGCTGCCATGACCATTCGCATGGAGTTTGAGATGGAAAAATTGAGGGCTGAGATGACTCGTGGGCACAATGGACTTATTGAAATTCAAGATGCCATGAAGGAGCAACTTGAAATGGTTTTTGGACAGACAGCTGAGCTTAGAGAAAAGGCTAAAGAGATTGATGCCAAGCTTTCAACTCAGATAGTATCTCACATGGACCTCAGTGACAAGGTGGATAAGATTGTGAAGCACTTGCACATTGGACTTTCTTCACCTTTTGGGACTGCTGCTGGTCCCAACACTTCTAGTCCTGCATTTGGATCTTCTTCTCCTTCTTTCACCTTTACCAGTCCTCAGGTTCCCTACTTCCTCTCCAGAGCCATCAACTCCCATCTTTCGCTCTCCAGTTGGAGCTGCCACACCAGATACAGTCATTCTTTCATCACCATCTACCCCAGCAACTGAAGTTCTTCCTTCTCCATCTATGGCCACTCCTTCAACTGAAGTTCTTCATTTTTCCTCTCCTTCTACACCTTTGGTAAACCTTAAGTTTGAAGATGATAAAGGCGGAGAGAAAAGCAAGGATTAGAATTTGAGTTTTTGGAGAGTTTTGGAGAACTTTTGTTTCTTTTTCTGTCATCTTGTATTTCATTTTACTCATGTACTGACTTATCCTGACTGATATGAAATATAAGTTGTGATCATTGTGTTCAATTTTGGTTTTGTTGCTCATCTCTGACATTTTTTTTGTTTACTTAAATTATAAAATTTGCAAACTTATATTTCCAAATGCCCAAGCTTCCCAAAATGAAAATTTTTAAAACATTGTCAGTTGCAAAGTTTGTTTCAAGATGAAAACTCTCTCAAATTCTCAAGGATGTTTGTTTACAAGTGTTGTCATCATCAAAAAGGGGGAGAATGTTAGTTCTCTATGGGTTTTGATGATTACTAACAATTGTAAACAAGATGTGAAGTTTTCCTTTCAAAAGTTGAAAAACTCACTGTCAGAGCAAAACTCGAGGTTTTCACAGAAACCTCGAGGTTTGGCCTCACAAAGAAGAATTCAAGGTTTCTGAACAGAGGAAAACTCGAGGTTTCAGAGAAAACTCGAGGTTTCATCACACAGAGACTTCTCAGCATTTCCTAGGAAATACAAAACTCGAGGTTTTTGGTAAAACCTCAAGGTTTGGCCTCATAGAGAGTCTCCTGAGTTTTGAACACTTGAAAAACTCCAGTTTTTGTCTAAAACCTCAAGTTTCTGTTTTAACATGAAAATTCCAGGTTTCACAAGTTTTTTTGAAAAACTCGAGGTTTGAAAAGAAACCTCGAGGTTTTGACTTGCCAGAGAAAACTCATATTTTAGGCAGTTTCTCAAAACCTCCAGTTTTGAGTCTAGTACAGTTTTCTCAAAGTTCTCAAAATTAAGTGAAAACTCGAGGATTGTCCAGGCAGAGAGCATCTGTGTTTTCTCAGTTTTCAAAACCTCCAGTTTTACTTTAAAACCTCCAGGTTTCTGTCTTGGTGTAAAATTCAAAGTTTTCACATTTGAGTAAAAACTCGAGTTTTGGTGAGAAAACTCGAGGTTTTAGCAACCAGAGAGCACACGACTTTTCTCTAATTTGAAAACCTCCAGTTTCCAAGAAAACCTCCAAGTTCTGGCCTGGCGCGATTTTTCAAAGCTTTCATATTTGAATGAAAACTTGAGGTTTCTGATAAAACCTCAAGGTTTAGCCATCCCAAGAGCTTTGAAGTTTTTAATGTTTTGAAAACCTCCGGTTTTGGATAGAAACCTCCAGTTTTGATGTTTTGGACTTAAATCAATTTTACATGCTACAGTCCAAAACTCGAGGTTTGGAGAACAAACCTCGAGATTTCATCCCAGATCCAGAAATTCAAATTTGACAAATCTGTAAAGCCTTCGTGTTTAGTCTTAATACTTCCTATCATTATTCTCTAATGTTCCTAGCTATGTTTAACCACTTTGTTAGTAAGTTTCAGATGAATTAGAGAATGTTTATTGAAGGTTTAAAGCAAAAGCAAAAAGTGACATCAGCACATTAAATGCAAACCTAGAAAGTTGTCATCTTTTGGGTAATCCGTCTGCACACGTTTAAGAAAGTATTAAAGAATGATTTTCACATCTAGCAACTGCCATTCCAACAGACTAATCTTCAAGAAGTCAACTCTGAACTTCTGCACAGCTGGATTAAGTGAAGAATAGAGAGAGAAGAAGACTAAATCACTCCCTAATCTTTGCTGAACATGTCCAACGGTTATATTAGGGAAATCAACGGTCATTTAATGCTCTCTTGGTATAAATAGAGCAGCATTCAAGTTTTCTCAACAACTACATCTGCTGAAAACGAAAATACATTCATGTCTTACATTTATTCTTTCAGTTTTCATTTGTCTTGTATCTTTTGATACATTGTGCTTCAGTGATTATCTTTATCTACTCTTAGAGAGAGTTTCTTCTTGAAAATCATTTATTGTAAAGAATCACAAGTCAAGGGACTTGGTGATTGGGTGCATTGATTACAACTTGTAAGGGGGAGTGAATTATAGTGAGAGAATTGCTCTTGAGTGCAGAGTGTGTAATCAATTGCTATAGTGAAAATCCCAGAGAGTCTGGGGACTGGACGTAGGTCAAGTGGTTGGACCGAACCAGTATAAATCTTTGTGTCTTGCTCTTCTACTCTCATCTCTGTTCAACTCTGTTTTGCTGTCCTAAAACAGAATAGCTTTTAAAAGTCTTAAAAACCCCCAATTCACCCCCCCTCTTGGGTATTTTGCTCCATTTACAGCTATAAAATAGCTACTAATTACAAAGCTATTTGGTTAACCCATCACGATAGTCTACCGAAGCTTCCGCGTCCAATACATATGATGCTAACTATACTCCTTCCATATTCCTATGGCAACTTTCTAGTTAAATCTGCTTTATGCTCAGGGTGTTATGGTTATGAGAGGTAGACCCATTCCTGAAGCCTACAATAATAGGTCAAGCCGTGCACGGGCTGCCTAGCAAACACTGTTTCTTAGAGGTCTAACCTCGACTCCTTGCCAGTAAGCCGAAGCCACAAATCTAGCCCCTAGCTTCCGCTAATCGACTAGTAATTAATGCACTGATAAGCAAACCAAATTTATTAAATTAAGAACTTGCAACTGGGTTCATTTAACATTTAAGGATTCATCCTCGTCCAGCCATACGAAAATTAGTTCATGACTGACGAGAGAAACACTAAACAGATACTAACAGAATGACCCATAATTGAAATACTAAAATAAAAGAGGAAAAATAGAAAGCTTGAGTGGAGTTCCAAGGGCGTGGATGAAGTCCTGTCACGTCACCACTCCACGTCTTCTTCTCTCCATTGCACTGCAGGGAAGGATGCTGGGCTGTTCTAGAAATCTTGTGCTTCGTGAAATCTCTCACTCTTCTCTTGACTCTACCAACGTAGAATCTTGTTCTATGGCTCTCTGCCTCTTAGGGTTGGCTCTGCTGTCTTTTATAATCAGGCTTTCTTACGGCGCAAGTTGTAGCGAGTTTAGCCTTTCCTAATTTGTCAAGATCTATCATATCTTCTGATCTGAGTAGATTAGTTCTGCTGATCCTGCGGGATACTCCAAATCTTTTAGTTTCGATACTCCGTATCTTCTATTCTATCGTGTCATCAATCTACCTGTCGTTATCTTCCTTTTCTTTTATTCCTGAAATTACCTGGATAAAAAGGTCAGAAAACATGCCGCATAGCATTGCGTCCTCTACTTTGCTATAGCTTTCGTGATGCCTTGTATTGCACTTCTAGCTGCTGTCAGAATGCTATAGCATCATATCAGCTTTGCTATACGCTCTTCCTTAAAAACCATGTAAATCATTCTTCTTGTCACATGTGAATCATTTCTGCCCTTCAGTTCCCTATATTATGTATATATGCCTTTTGCTTAAATTGTCTACCGTTAAGCTCATATTTACCATTTAATTCAGTCATAAAATATAGGGAAAACATGGTATGATTTGTGCTCATCAGTTATGAGATGAAGTTTGTTTGTTACTTACATGCTTCGATTCTACAAATGATCGTTGTTATTCGCTACTTTGACATTCTTTCTGCTTTTCCCATTGGATGATCAAGCATTTAATTAAGGAAAGAGGACAGGAATGCCTTCTGGTTTGCTTAGAGAATGGTTGCCAAAATGGTGCTTGGTTTTCTGGGGCTACATTAAATGCATCTTATGTAATCAAATGCTTTTTGTTTAATCTGCAATTAGACCTTCATCTAATAATCTAAAACTCATTAATGAACTGATTAAACATAGTTAGGAACAATAATCAGTGATGATAAGAAGTACAGAAGTCACAAGAAAGGATTTAAGATTTACGGACACGGTGATTTGCAAAACAGAGAAAGATTAACTCGAGTTGATTTGAAGCATACTCGAGTCACAGTTACATCTTCTTTCAAAATATGTTTGAAAGTTATGGGAAGATGTCTCTATATGAACTTAACTCGAGCCTTAAATGTTCAATTCAAGTTGATGACTCGAGTCATACATATCTCACTCGAGTTAATGGCTTTTTCACACATGTCTTTGAGTTAAGTTTTGAAAATGATTTGAACACTGAGCAAACTCGAGTCATTAAGTGTTGACTCAAGTTGTCAAAATATACTTTGAGAAAATGGTTCAAAGTTACACTCTGTTAGTTCTTTATATGTGAAAGCAGGAGCTTTATACCCAAGAGGGGGGTGAATTGGGTATCTTTAAAATTTTCGAAACTTGTTCTGTTTTTGATCACTCAAAACAGGGCACAACAGAGAGGATAAGGAGAAGGAGCTAAACACAATGCAATTTATACTGGTTCGGTCCTTTCCTGACCTACATCCAGTCCCCAAGCCTCACTTGGGATTTTCAATCCACTAACTCAACAATATTGATTACACACTCTGTACTAAGAGTTGTTCTCTCACTAGAACACACTCCCCCTTACAAGTTGTAATCAATACACCTCAACTACCAAGTCCCCTGACTTGTAGTTATCTCAATCAATAAATGATTTACAAGTATTTGACTCTCCTACAGAGTAGATATGATGAACACTGAAGTGCTTGTATCAAGTATGATACTTTACAAGTGAAAGTTAATACACAATAAATTAACTTAGTTGAATTTCGCTCAGAGTAGCTGTATCCCCTGTAAATGAAGTTAATGCTCTCTATTTATAGGTAGAGAACATTAAATGACCGTTGTAGGATGATTCCAACCATTGGAAGTGATTTGCTCTAAGTTTGGTCATCTTCTCTCTCAAACATCTGCTAATCCAAGCCTTAATGATGTCTGATGTGGCTCTCTGAGTTTCTGCCCGTTGGAATTGACTTTACTTGATGTAGTAAGCTTCCTTTAACGTTCATTAGGCGTGCTCAGATGAATTAGCCGAAAGTAGATGAGGTTGTGCAGGTGCATTAAATGCACTGTTCACCTTTTTGCTTTTTCTCACAAATCTTCAATAATCTTGATCTGTGCTAACTGAAAAACACTCAACCAACTTGTTAAACATCTCTGGGATCATGAGTGAATGATATATTAAAGCAATTAGATCAAACAACAAGATATAGCAGATTTCACAAATTTGAAAAAGCACCAACGGTCATAAACCTTGAGGCTAGTTCATCCAACCTCGAGGTTTGCTTGAAGGTTTCAGGCAAACACAGGTTTTAAAACTTCCAACCTCGAGGTTGCTATGTGAACCACGAGGTTTCTCTTAAAAAGAAACCTTCTGAAAAATCTCATTAACTTGCAAACCTTGAGGTTCCAAAGGTAACCTCGAGGTTTGAAGCTTGTTTCAAAACTTCATTTTTCACTGGAGCCCGACAACCTCGAGGTTGTAAATCCATACTCGAGGTTGGCCTTTGAAAATGCAAAGTTCAATGTTAAATATAAGGCTCAGCCTCGAGGTTACAATCTTAACCTCGAGGTTTTCAATACTTTGAAAACCAGTGTGCTTTCTGTAAGTGATAAAACTCGAGGTTGAAACATCATACTCGAGGTTCAAAGTATTTTCATCAAACTTAAGTTTCAAATCAAAGTGTCCAACCTCGAGGTTGAAACATGAACCTCGAGGTTTCCATGCTTGATGAAAAACATGACCTTTCTGTATGGGTTAAAACTTGAGGTTTGCTTTTCATACTCGAGGTTGCAAGTGTTAATGAAGAAACTTGGGTTTTCCAAGAAGACCAGAACCTCGAGGTTGACTTCTCAACCTCGAGGTTTCACATAGTATTTGTGAAACCAAGTTTTGTAACATTAGAACACTTGACTTTTTAAAGCTTCTGTAAGGTCAAACCTCGAGGTTACAAATCCAACCTCGAGGTTTGCTCTTAAACAGAGTTTTGACACTTAAGAGCAAAACCTCTTTAATTGTTTGTAGTTGTTGGCAATCATTAAAACCATCAGAGAACTAACAATATGTTTTGATGATAATTGACAATTGTAAACTCAAATTGAAGTTTGTTTTTGTTAAGTTGAAAAACGTACTATCAAAAGCAAACTCGAATTTGTAGTTGCAAACTCAAGTTTGAACTTGATAGAGAGTAGCTCAAATTTTCTAAACTTAAGCAAACTCAAGTTTATATTGACAAACTCGAGTTTATGTCAAACAGAGAGGACTCTAAGTTTTTCAAGTTAAAGCAAACTCGAGTTTATTATGAGAAACTTGAGTTTTTGTTGGACAGAGAGCTTTCAATGTTTTGTGAACTTAACCAAACTCGAGTTTGGTATGTTAAACTCAAGTTTGTGTTTGATCAAGAGCTTTTAAGGTTTTTCATTTTTTAAGCAAACACAAGTTTAGAATAGTAAACTCAAGTTTGCACTTGGCCGAGAGTTTTCAAAGATTTTACATTTTAAGAAAACTCAAGTTTGTTTTCTTAAAATCTAGTTTGTGTCAAGCCAAGAGCTTCTCACTATTTTTGAACTTAAGAAAACTCAAGTTTACTTTTGAAAACTCTAGTTTAAGCTTTGTGGACTTAACCGTATTTTCACTTCAAAAGTCCAAAACTCGAGTTTGTCACTTAATGACTCGAGTTTGCTCCTGTTTCTAAATGTTCTTCAAATCTCAGTCACGATAATCCTTTTAAGAAAGAACCAAACTCGAGTTTGAGTTTCTAAACTCAAGCTTGGTCCCTGAGCAAAAGTTGCAAACTCCAGTTTGCTTAAACAAACTCGAGTTTGTATCGCCCTGTTTGAAATCATCTTTCTCGAATTTGTGAAATCTTAATGAATGATCTAGATACTTCCTATCATCACTCATTACTATTCTTAACTATGTTTAATCAGTTTGTTAGTGAGTTTTGGATGATTTAAAGTGTATAAGAATGAGGATTAAGCAAAAGCAAAAGTTGACGTCAGCACATTTATTGTTGATCCAGAAAACCTTGCACCCTTTTAGAAAATTATTCCCTGGACTTTGCAAAGGATTAAATGTTGTCCTTCCCTTTATGGAAACATCTTCTTCCAATGGATTTGTTTCAATGGAAGTCAACCAAAACATCTGAGCACCTAGATTAACTCAAAGCTAGAAAGAGACTGGACCAAGTTACAACCTAACAGCTAGATTAATGTCTCCAACGATTACATTAATGAATCCAACGGTCATTTAATGCTTCCTTCATATATAAGTTGAAGCATTCAAGCCTCATTAACAACCATAATACAAAAAACAAAAAGCTATCAAGTTTCTATTGCATTTAGTGTTTTCTACCTACTTGTAAAGTATCTATTGATACATTATACTTTAGTGATTATTTTATCAGCTCTTTGAGAGAGTATCTTCATTGAATATCATTTATTGTAAGAATCTCAAATCATGGCACTTGGGGATTAGGATTATCAGTTTACAACTTGTAAGAGGAAGTGTATCCTAGTGAGATGATAACTTTTGAGTACAGAATGTGTAGGTCAAGAGTTAAGACCGAACCAATATAAATCTTACTGTGTCATTCTACTCTTCTCTTGCTTTGTTTGCCCCTGTTTTGTTGCGTGCATTTGGTGTTTTAAAAAGAAATTTTTAGAATCCCAAATTCACCCCATCTTGGCGATTTCCTCCATTTACATTTGGTATTAGAGTAAGGTCTTCTCAAAAGAGCTTGACAACTCGAGAAGGACCAACATGGACAGAATATTACCTAATGGAGCTTTGATCAACAGACCACCAGGTTAAAATGGTAAGCACTACTCCTTCTGGAAGGCCAAATTCGAAGTCTTTGTTCTGGTCACTGAATATGGCCAACGGAGGGTGTCCAAGAAAGGAGAATGCTCCATCTATTATTGAAGATGGTGTTAGAACTCCAAAGCTTGAAGAAGAATATGATGAGAATGACAAAAAGCTGGTGACTTTTAATAGTAAAGCTGTTCTCATGCTCCAAAGTGCACTAAGTCAAAGCGGATACTTTTGTATCTGTACTTTATCTTCTGCAAAAGCTAGTGGGATGCCTTGGAGATTGCTCATGAAGGAACTACTAGAATCAAGGAGAATCGTGTCAATACCCTGATGACTAAATATGATTTACTTCATATGAGGTCTGGGGAATCCATTAGAGAATTCCAGCTCAGGTTTACACATCTGATTAATCAACTTGCTGCATTGGGCAAAGAATATGATCAACTTGTCCAAGTGAGAAATTCTAAATATCCTCAGCAAGGAATGGGAAGCCAAGGTCAACGCGATTGTAGAAGCTTGTGGAGAATCAATGGTGTCTATAGCAGCTCTTTGTTGGTCGAATTCCCTTATGGCAAGTGAACCAATCGAATAAGTAATAAAGTGAAAGTAGAGTATCGTCCCACAGAGACTGAGATACCAAGGAGTGACGCTCAATCGCTGCTATAGTTGCGGAAAAAGAAAGTAAAATACTTGGGTTGAGAGGTTTTGATGATTATGCTAATAGCAGAAGTAAACAACGTAAATTAACTTAAGAAGATATCAGTAAGAAGTTAGACTGGACTCTGAATCACCCTTAAGTGCGTCAATCCCCTAGTTGCTCTACCCATTGCTATAGTATCTATACTACATAGCTTCCGCAATGCTACAGCATAGCTACTAACTACAAAGCTATTTGGTTAACCCACCACGATAGTCTACCGAAGCTTCCGTGTCCGATACATATGACAGTAACTATATTCCTTCCATATTCCTATGGCAACTTTATAGTTAGATCTGCCTTACGCTCAGGGTGTTATGGTTATGAGAGGTAGACCCATTCATGAAGCCTACAATAATAGGTCAAGCCGTGCACAGCCTGCCTAGCAAACACTGTTTCTCAAAGGTCTAACCTCGACTCCTTACCAGTAAGCCGAGGCCATAAATCTAGCCCCTAGCTTCTGCTAATCGACTAGTAATTAATGCACTGATAAGCAAACCAAATTTATTAAATTAAGAACTTGCAACTGGGTTCATTTAACACCTTAAGGAATCATCTTCGTCCAGCCATACGAAAATTAGTTCATGACTGACGAGGGAAACACGAAACAGACACTAACAGAATGACCCATGATTGAAATAAAAATAAACGGAAACGAAAATAGAAAGCTTTGACGAAGTTCTGATGGCGTGGACGAAGCCCTGTCACCTCACTATTCCACGTCTTCTCTTCATCGTACTGCAAGGAAGGATGCTGGGTTGTCTTCAAAATCTCGTGCTTTGTGAAATCTCTCACTCTTCTCTTGAGTCTGCCGAATGTAAACTCTCGTTCTAGGGCTCTTTGACTCTCTTAGGGTTGCATTCATATTCCCTTTTATAAACAGCTTTTCTTGTGGCGCAAGTTCCAGCGGGCTGGGCTTTCTGAATCTGTTAAGGTCAAGGTTCTTAAAACCGGACCGGTCATTGAACCGGTGGAGATACTGGTTTAAGGGTTAGTGGGTCAGATCGGAGTCAAACCGGAATTAAACCGGTGTCAAACCGGTGAGAAATTTAAGATTTCATATTTTTAATATGAAATTATAAAAAACATAATTTCTTTTAATAACAAAAATATCTTATGAACTAACAAAAATAATTACATATTCTATATATATATATATATGGTAATAACAAGCCAACTATCTTTATTCTTCTGATTTTTTTTTAAAAAAACTATCTTTATTCTCTTTAAATTTTATTCAGATTATAATATTTATATATAATTATAGATGGATGGGAAACGTGCCAGACTTTATGTGTGGCAGCCAAGCTTTGATAAGAGACTTAAGAAGCCGAGCCTCAGTTTCCACTTTCTTCCTGCAACACGCTATGTATGTCAGAAAAGTTATCAATTATCATTAATTAAAAATTTGAAATCTCTTGTGTTTCATCTTTTAGGTCGGAGAAAAAAAAGTCATAGCTGGTGACACTCATATCAATTATCATTAATCACTCTCTGGCTCAACTTTTCTCTTCGCCGTCTTCACTCTCACAGACAGTCTGCGATGCTCTTATCCCATCCCCTTTCAGACACAGGCGAAGGGTCGTGGGTATCTCCTCTTGTGTCGCGTCTGTAGCCCTATTTTGAGTATTTTCCTTCTCATGCCTCCCATCTTCCTTCTTTTCTTCCATGTGTTTACCGCAAGTTATAGAAATTTTTCTCCATGTCATCATAAAATTTCTACGAGTCTGGTAAGTCTTTTTATTTGCATCTCTAACCCTATTTTCCTTCTCATCCCTTTCTTCTTCGTTCTTCTTCTCCAAGTCTCTCTCCATCTCCCTCTCCATCTTCTTTTCTCTCTGTAAACGTTCACACCGCCTTCTCTGTTCAGTTGACGGTTTTTTTTTTTAAAAAACAAGATTCTGTGACTCGGCCAACTCGGCCGGTTCAGGACGAGTTGACCGAGTTGACTCCGGTTTAACTTGGAACCCCGATTTTACCCCTAACTCGGACCGGTTTTCCGGCCGGTTCGCCGGTTTCCGGTCCAAACCGGCCGGTCCGGTCCGGGTTTAAAAACCTTGGTTAAGGTCCATCGAAGCTTCTGGCTTTGATAGATTGATTCTACTGATCCTATGAGATTCTCCAAATCTTTTAGTTTTGATCCTCCGCATCTTCTATTTTAAATCCAATTGAAAGCTCAAAGCTCGATTAAGTAATAAAATCCATTATTTATTAACTAAACAATCCTAAATTTATTCACCAAGAGATACAAACAAGTGTAATAATATTCTATCACCAGAACTCCCCCAGCGTCTTGACCGACGCAAGGATCAAACCCCCTCCCTTAAGGTGAGGAAAACTGACCCTCACGCCAGTTGAACCCAAGGAGGAGGGGTCCTTGCGATGTGTACTTTCTGGCCAATATTCCCTGTGGACTTGGCTCCAAGCGCCCTGCCCTTGGACTGTGGGTGAGCCCAACCCCTTTCCTAAAATTTGTTTATCAAAAAAAAAAGAATTCATCGTAAGGAAATTCCAATCCCTTGCGATACCTCAAGTACAATAAGCTTGGCGAAAGAATCCCGTTCAACACTCAAGAACCAAGCATATTGACGTAAGATATTACTTTATTAGAGACCATGTTCAGAAGAAGGATGTTAAAGTTTTGTTTATTCCTACTCATTTACAACTTGCTGATATGTTCACCAAGCCATTGGCCAAAGATTAATTCCTTTACATCATAAGAGAATTGGGTATAGTAAACCTTAATGAGTTGTAAGCAATCTCTTCCTTACTAGTTAATTTCAAATTTAGTTTGACAAATCATTATTAATTTTATCATCGGAGTCTCTAGAATTTTGTTTTGCATTACGCTCTATTTTTATGATATAAAACAAGGTGAAACATTGAGTTACGATGCTCAAGCACACGTCTTGATGCTCGAGCAATATCAAGGAAATTGCCTTTGAAACATCTACAGAATTTAACTATGCTTGAGCATATAAATATGTTGCTCGAGTAATATCGTGGATTGAATAATGTGTTTCAGGTACTAGACAAAGCTTGCTCGAGCATGGTGCAAGCCTACTCGAGTAGAGTTCTCGACCAAGCCATTAAGTGCTTGAGCAAGGCACAACTCACACTGAAGGAACACAATATGCTCGAGCAGAGAAATAGCTTACTCAAGCAACGTGCTCAAGCATGAGCTTTAACCCTTAAGTAAGGCTGTTGAGTAGACACCAGGCTACAAGTTCAACTCAAGCTTGCTCAAGCAACCCTCAAATGACTTAATGAATGTGCAAATTGGAAGACGAAATCATTTCACAAAAGACCAAATCCCTCTTCAAAGGATTCAAGTGTTTCCATAACACACTTGAAGTAAGGTATTTCAGCACTTTTGTATTTTCAGCGATCATGCTCGAGCACATTAGTAATTGCTCAAGCATGACCCATGTCTCACCCTTACTTGAGCAAGCTCGAATTTGCTCGAGCAAAATCGATTGTGCTCGAGCAAAGGTGGTTTTTAAGCAGATATATGTATAGTCGTCGTCTCATTCACTTTGACTCCATCTCTTCATTGTCTTCATTTTTCTCTCAACCTTACAAACTTCCCAACCCAAATCCATTGTCGTTAGACTATTTTCATTCAATCCTTCTCAACAAATTCTTCCTTTTCAAATTCCTACCGTTTACTCTTCATCAATTTCCCCATAAATTCCCTCTCACTCTCCAAATGTCTCCATCATTACTTCACCTTCGTCGAGCCCTATTTCAAAGTTTCCCCAATCCTCTCGAGATATACCCAAATTCTGTCACACTTCTAAAAGACCTGGCTATCACCCAAGAGGGGGGTGAATTGGGTGTTTGATAAAACTTTAGTTACGTTGAAAATCTTTTCGCAACTTATTGAAAGCAGTTTGAATGATAGAAATAATTTATAAAGTGATAATCAGTCATTCAAACATATATGCACATTCAAATATATATGCTGTAAACATAAGAGCTAAGGGAAGATAATATGCAAACTGATTTATACTAGTTCGGCCCAATCCTTCACCTACGTCCAATCCCCAAACTCCACTTGAGATTTTCAATCTACTATCCTCTTGTTTAATCCAGGCACAAGAGAAGCCTTTACAATCCCACAAGTTCACCCAGGCACTTGTGAAGTCAAATCTCTCACCGAGATACTCCCCCTTACATAATGCAAGGTTACAATCTGTTTCTCTCTCAAGATCACCCAATCTTAAGTAACTCTCAAACAAACAGATAGAATGTTTATAATAAATCTTCTCTCTTAGAAGTGAATAAGATAAACACTAAAGTGCATTACAAATAATTTCACTCTCTATGTTAAGCTATGTAAACATTGAAAACAGAGTGTGTATGAGAAAAATGTTGGATTCATAATGTTAGCATTTTGACAATGCAAGCTCTCTCTCATCAACCTTGAATGCTTCTTCTTTTATAGGTAGAGATCAATATATGACCGTTGAGAAGATTCAATGATTGTTGGATAAAGAAATATAGCCGTTAGACTCGGATGGAACTAGCCGTTAGAACTTTTTCACAGCTTTTGATGTTCTAACACAAATCTGACATTTTGAGATTTCCTTCTAATCCTTCGTTTTAATCATGTGAAACTCACTAACAAATTGACTAAACTTAGTTAAGAATAGTAATGAGTGATGATAAGAAGTATCTAAGATAATACATGAAGATTTCGCAAATCTGGAAAAGCTGATTTTCAAACTGAGCGTTGAAAACTAGAGTTTCCAAATGAAAACTGGAGTTTGTCACTGTGCACTAAAGCAAAACTCGAGTTTCCAAATCAAAACTCAAGTTTCCTCCTTCCAGAGAGGAAAGTCGCGATTTGAGCTTTAGACACATTTTTCAATGAAACTCAAAACTCGAGTTTCCATTTCCAAAACTCGAGTTTTGGACTTTTAACATGAAATATGAATTTTAGTCCAAAACATCAAAACTGAAGTTTTCATACAAAACTAGAGTTTTCAAATCTTTGAAAAAGAGCAAAGTTCTCAAGTTGGCCAAAACTGGAGTTTCCAAAACAAACCTCGAGTTTTCATTTAAGTATGAAAACTTTGAGAAATCTATGCCAAGTGAAAATTGGAGTTTTCTATGAAAACTAGAGTTTTCAAAAACATTGAAAAATAGCACAGCTCTCTTCTTAGCCACTAATTTTATTATATCCGTCATGATCCGATGAATGATGGTTGTTCTTGACCAACATTTTTTACAATATCCTGAACAGACTATCAACTTCAAAACATCATAGCTCCTTCAATTGATCTTTATTTTATATGTTCTTGATGTTTTTGATAAGGTATTTGAGTCTAGTTTCCAATGGCACTGGTTTCAGCTCCTTTGGATTTGTCGTTTGTGAGATACACCCAAAATACCAAAGGTGGGTTTGGATTGTGACATTGATTCTTATGGCAACTTGTAAAAATCATAGCTCCTTGATCTGAACTCCTTTGGGCTTGAATTTTATATCAAAATGATGTATTGGGAGTCTAGTTTCATATGCCACTGAATTCAACTCAATCCGATTTCTATTTTAGGAGATATCATCGAATTACCAGACGTTGCTTGTGTTGAACGTGGAACAGAGTAGAACAAAGGTACTTATCAACGCTGTAAACTCGAGTTTTCACTTGGAAACTCGAGTTTTCCTAGTCCAGAGATGCCAGAGACTCTGAAGACACTACAAACTCGAGTTTTGAGTCCCAAACTCAAGTTTTGTGTCCTTAACTCGAGTTTTCTCATCCTGAAGCTTATATTTGCTTGTTTTAACTCCAAATTGAGTTATGCCAACTTCCATTTGATCGTGGAGACTTCTAGAACTTGAATAATGATATCTTCATTCCATTCAGCAAGTTCTTCCTTTCTTTCTTCTTCTCTTGATCATTTTCCACAATTCAAATCTTTCTTTCTTCTCTTCTCTTGATCATTCTCTCTCATTAAACTTGGACTCATCATTCTCTGCAAGTTCTACCTTCTTCAATATTTCCTCTTCTTCTTGATTATTCCCAAAATACTTTGATAAGTTCTTTCTTTATTGACATTCTGATATTCCCATTATATTGTGCGCAAGATCTTCTTTCTTCAATCTACTTTCTTAATCATTTCAATATTGAACTTCACATCTACATTAAATATAAGACATAGTCAAAGTAGAAAATAAATGTAGTATGCAAACTTTTTGCTCTAAAGAATGACATCTATATAAGACATCATCAAAACTAATCATATCTAACATTCTCCCCCTTTTTGGTGATGGCAAATACTCTAAGAAAAGTATGTATTATTATGAAAATGTGTTAGACCTAGTAGATCCATATATTTTTCTTATCATTCTCTCCCCTTATTTGTCATTAGCAAAAAGTTGAAGTAAAGAAGAAATGCTTAGAAAGACAGATATAAAGCTAGATTAGAAAGAGTCAAAGAACTGATTTTCTCTCCTCAATTTGAAATTGTTTTCAAGCTTAATATGATGCAATTTGGAATGTTCTTTATGAAAGCAAATTTGAGAGAATTTGGAGAGGTTTTCAAGGAATCATTCACAATTAAAGCATATAAATACCAAACATGTGTAGAATTTCTTTGAATACAAAAAGATAGAGATTAGAAATGCTCATGTAGGTTCTGCAAATTGATGAACGATCTGAGAAGTCTATTTGCTAGCTTTCTTGTTGAAGGAGATTCTCTGAAGTGTGCTCAATAGGAGGATCTTGAATATCTGATACGAATAGAGCGAGAGTACTGGTTTCTTGAATGCTATTTCATCTAAATGAATATGACTAGTACTCAGCTTCAACCCTTTGCCTTTTCTTCTTTTAACTCTTCTGTAAGACATATCTCAACTTGTTCCAAGAGATGTTCCTCATCCTTTGTAAAGCAAGTCTTAGATTGAACATCAAAGCATCTTTCTTTAAACTAATATGTTCTTCTTGTGGTGTGTTAAGAAAAGTCCTAGCACATATCAAAATCTCTAGCTACAAATTGAAAACTTTCTTTGCAAAAGAGATTTGTTAGTGCGGCCAGATATCAGAGTACTCCTTTCTAAATGATATTTTCAAATAAGAAATTGACTCATCATCAAAACTAATAGAAGATAGTGAATACAGATGAGTATGCTTAGATGGGTTTTCTTCAAACAAAGGAGATGAGCTTTTGAAATATAAAACACATATGAATGTAAAGCTCCCCCTTAATGAATGCATGACTAAAATGTGAAGCTCCCTTTAATGATACCAAATAATAATGTGACACCAAATGTTATGAGGTCTAGAATTTCTCCAACTCCAACAAACATAACATGATATCTCAGAATTAAAAACTTTTAAGTTCACATGGGTGGACTTGAAATTGGTATAAAGAAATCACTTATGATTTTTATGATAATAATAAGGGTTTAAAGCATAAGGATCATTTTAAACAAATGAGTATGCTCATGCTAAGATTCATGAAATAAAATGGAATGAGTAAAATCAAGTTAGCCTAACATGATTATGATATATGCATATTACAATACCTCACTCAAGTAATATCGTAATTACTTTAGTCATAATCGTCTGTAATCTATAGATACATCACAGGCTAGCTATTATCTGATAATGTTATCAATACTGAGGCTCTCCCAGATGTGGATAAGCTTTAGGAGGATGAGTCTCTATAACCACCAATTGCTCTGAATGCATCTTAGAAGCAGAATTCCCAAATAAGCTTTGAATAGGATCTAAAAATTAGTTTCTGCTCATAGCTTCTCGTCAAGCAAGTATGCTCCTTTTCATCTTGGTCTAAGCCTCTTACTAGATATGGGATGTCACTCAAGTGATGTCACAAAATTTGCAGAAATAACCACTGAAATGGTCTATTTTGTTTGCCTATTTTCTTTGACAACTGAACATTTTGGTCAATTCCTGCAAAAATATATGTTCTTTGGTACTCAATGAATCTTGAGTCCACACAAGATTAGACATAACAACTCTTATGCCCTTATATAACTTAACCATATGATATTAGAGCAAAGAGTAGAACAATCAAAGATCAAAACATAGTTTTACCCAATCAAGTAAGTTTAAGCCAATGAATCAAAAAGGGTAATAGTTAAATGATGTCAAGAAAGTTATTTCTCAATGACAATTTGTAAATACACTTTATGCAAAAAAAATTGTCATTGAAAAAATACATGTAAGTTTGATAAAGAGCATAAAAAATCTTATCCATAAAGATAAGCATTTTTCAACTAATAGTTTATGAGTGAAATCAGATTTTCAAGAATGAAATATGCAAAATGTTTCAAATCTCAAATGTTCTTTCAAACCGTGATAATGCATTATAAAGTCAAAATTTTGATGGATGAAAGATTCATTTTTGAAACATGTTTGAAAACAATGCTCACATTTAAACATGGTGGAAGTCAATAGGTTTAATGAATATATTAGTATGCTTCAGTTTTGGAGAACATGTTGAACATTGCAGTTAACATGTTGAAGAATTCTCAAAACCAAAAGTCATGAAAGTAGAGTATTAGTGAAACATGCTTAGTACAAATATATGAGTACAATGATTTTGCTACTAATCAAGAGATAATCTTGCCTTTTAGAATAGAGTCTTGAAATATAAGAATATTCAAGGCAAGAATATGAGTATACAGATATAATTACTCAAAATATGGATGAAGACAAATGCTGATGTATTTGAGTAACAAAATGAGTACTAGGATTCATGGATAATGAAGCACAAATTTATTAGTCCAAATGTCTAGAGTTCCATAATATTATCCTAGTAAGTTATTCCATATAATGGTTAATGCATTAACATTTAATGCATTAATGAACATTCATAATGCTTGGAATAACTTGACCAATATGGATTAATCCAATATGCATAAGATTTTCACAAATTGAATTCTTTTATGGAGATAAGCTTGAAACTCATATAGATAATCAACTTGTTAGATATAAGATCTAACTTGATTGAGAATAAAGAATGAGAAGTTCAAGCATCATATGGAATACCAAAGATCAATATGTGAATGATATGGAAAATTCTAATGGATAGATTTGAAGCATTTCTGACATTCAATATACAAAGATTTAACTTCCAATTTTGAAACATCATTTGAATGGAATCAAAGTATGAATATTTTCCAAAACATGTGTATGCATTTTCATAAAACAGAGTGAATTCAAATTCAAACAAATTTTAGAATTGTGCATTTCAGAAGCATAAACTCAGAAAAGTTATGCACAAATTTACTTTTAGTCCATTTAGCAATTTGAGAAACATTTTGAAAGACATAAATGATTGATTACTAATAGAATGCAATTGATAACTCTCCATATTTTGCATATTTAAAATAAATTTTGAAGATATTTGGAGAGTTATCTAAGCAATTTTAGGAGATTTTTATGAGACTATATTATTTTAAGAGAAATCAAAGTGGTGCATTATTTAGGGGATTTCATTGTAAATACCATAGTTTTCAAATTTAAATAGAAATACTTTGGTTTAAATAAAATAATAACAAGTTACTGAAATGAAAAAAAAAAGAAAAAGAAAATGGTTTTAGTTTATTATTAATAGTATATTATTATTATAATATCTCTTTTCTTCTTTCAGTTGGATACGGCATCGTTTGGAATCAATTAATGAAACATTGATTGTTGAAGTTGATAAAATGGGTCAGGTGCAAAGACAATTTTTTGGGCCCACGAGTTTGAATTGGAATGCAAGACCTAATTGAGCAAAAAGGTGACAAATGGAAAAAGAGGAAGCCGCATCATTTTGAAAGGAAAAAGGGGTGAGTTTACTTTTCGCTGCACAGTGATTGGGATGAATTGAAAGAAAAGGAGCAGAGGAGGCTACTGGTTTGGGGACTGGAGCGAATAGAGCAGCGGTGACATTTTGAAGGGAGCACTGTTCATCATCGGTGGAGGAGAAGAAATTGCAGTGAGAGGAGAGACGAGCACGCAAGAACCAGTTCTCATCTTCTTTTCCAAGAACCAGTAACACCGAATCAGAGGAAGGAGTTGTTGCTGATCTATGTTCTCCTTCTTGGTTTTAACATTTCACTAGACTCTATTTTCAGTTTCTTATTCCTTTCCAGTATGATTTTGAACTCTGAATTTTTCTGGGCTGCTGTGATGTTGATTAGAGCCATGTGTGGCTAACTTTTTATTTGCAACTTAGAGTATTATGAACTTGTTTGAGACTTAGAAATTGTTCCCACTAATTAGTTTTGCTTAATAGTAATTCAGTTTATTTAATCTTATTTTGATTATTTATTGTTTAGTGATTGACCACCATTAAACATGTTTTGGGAATTTATGATTAAACTTGACGAAGAAAATCTTAAATTGACCTTGGATTAAATAGTGTGGAATTAGATTTTAATCTAATTTGCGTCTAGGATAGACATATACCTTGAAGCTCCATATAATCAAATTAGAGTGAGCCCGATTTAAATTGCATCTTAATTAATTCTGTGATATTGCATAATTATTTGAGGTAGGTGTATAAGTGGACCGACAGGCACTTGTAAACATTAATACTCTAGATTAACTGATGAAGTTAAGTTAGAATTAATTTAGTGGGAATAAAATCTAAGAAACAAACAAGGGATTAGTATTTCTAAGTTTTCCTCCTTGATATTTGAATTCGTTTTCTCTCTAAAAGTTCTTGTTTTTATTAAAATTCTTTTTGTTATTATTGGATACAATTCTGATTCGCTCAACTTAAATGAAAAAAGGAAATTTAACACCTAATCACTAGTTTCACTGAGTCTCTGTGGGATGACCTTGATTTACCACTCACTATTTTCATGACCCGTACACTTGCGGTGCTTAATTAAATTTTGGTAGCATCAGCAATGATGGACAAGTATTCATATAATCACGGTATAGGGTCAGAATTAGATATCACCGTAATTCCTCTTCTCCTTGTAGAAGTTTGCTTGATTAAGATGGATTTGACGTAGATGACTCCTTTTCCGACGTTCACAATCAACATCAAGCATAGCTTGTTTAGCTTTCTCAAAACTTGGATCATCTCTCTATGTTGCATTCTTGAGAAGCTTTCTCTTATCCTACAAAACCATATAAACCTTTTTCTTTCTTGGTATCAAATGTTACTTGGATCCAATCATTGTTAGCTTGTAGGAATCAAAATTCACATGCTCTTATGAATATAATCAATTCAGAATATTTGAGCACAATGAATTAATCATGACTTTATGTATAAAAGAAATACTTTCTTTTCAAATCATCATGTATGCAGAAAGAATTAAGCTATTGAGCGTTGCAATCTCTTTATAAATAAATGTATTAAATGGTTTTTTAAGGGAAGTGAAAACTCAATTTCAAAATAATTTGCAATGCTTATTCCCAAGGATCCAAAATATAAAACCTCAATATATAATTCAGATAATAGCGTAGGAGGTTTTACCATTGTATATCTTTGCCTTAAGTATTTGGAGGATTGGCTTTGCTAAGCTATTGAACGTTGCAATCTCTTTATAAATAAATGTATTAAATGGTTTTTTAAGGGATGTGAAAACTCAATTTCAAAATAATTTGCAATGCTTATTCCCAAGGATCCAAAATATAAAACCTCAATATATAATTCAGATAATAGCGTAGGAGGTTTTTACATTGTATACCTTTGCCTTAGGTATTTGGAGGATTAGCTTTACTTACCCATTAATTCTTCATATATTTTCCTATGGGTGTCGGCAAAGCTCTCTCAGAAGACATAGACTTCCAGAGTCTTTTATTTGAAACTTGAGAGATTCTCCTCTTCTTGTTCTCCTCAAGATAGTTGAATGGTACTCTATGGTAATTTGTTCTTGAGGTAGATGATACTCTTCTTGCTTGTATCCATTGCTTCTTATGATTTGACCATGTAGTTCCAGCAATAGGTGCCCCAAGAGTTCTCCCGTTTGATATGGATGCTATGATCTTCTTCATTGGAGCATGAGAAACTCTTGTCTTCTTTTTCATCTTCTCTGTACCTTTTTGTCCATTGATTTTCAAATCATCCACATGTGTATCTTGAGCTCCAAATAATGATTGATCATAATCGTCCATGAGCTCTTCCTGGGAATCCTCTTCCTCTTGTTCTTTTGTGTTGACTAGATCATGGAAGTATTCAATGATTTCTCCTTCTTCATTCTTCACTTCCAATTGTTCATCGATTGTGGATGCGTAGTTTCAGATGAACTGTCAACACTTTCAACTTCCACATATTTGTTAGAAGAATATATAGAATCAAGAGTATCCCAGATTTCTTTAGCACTAGAGCAAAACTTGGTTTTCTCAAAATCATTTTTGGTTAAAGCACAGTGAAGAATTTTCATTGCTCTAATGTTCAATGAAAACATTTTTTTTTGTATTTCTGTCCAATCCTTTCTTGGTTTGAAATCAAAAACATTTATAAAAACATTCCACATATGAAAATCAATTGCTTTGATAAAACTAGTCATTCTAGCTTTCCAAAACCAAAAATAAATATCTTTCAAAAACGGTGGAATGGTATAATCAAAACCTTCTGAAAATGAGAAACACCCAAAATCAGACATTAAAACTCTTGAGACGGTAAAGTCCTTTAAACAAGAGCCTAGCTCTGATACCAAATGAAAGACCTGACTATCACCCAAGAGAGGGGTGAATTGGGTGTTTGATAAAACTTTAGTTACGTTGAAAATCTTTTCGCAACTTATTGAAAGCAGTTTGAATGACAGAAATAATTTATAAAGCGATAATCAGTCATTCAAATATATATATATGCATATTCAAATATATATGCTAGAAATATAAGAGATAAGGGAAGAGAATATGCAAACTGATTTATATTGGTTCGGCCCAATCCTCGACCGACGTCCAGTCCCCAAGCTCCACTTGAGATTTTCAATCGACTATCCTCTTGTTTAATCCAGGCACAAGAGAAGCCTTTACAATCCCACAAGTTCACCTAGGCACTTGTGAAGCCAAATCTCTCACCAAGATACTCCCCCTCACATAATGCAAGGTTACAATCTGTTTCCCTCTCAAGATCACCCAATCTTGAGTAACTCTCAAACAACCAGATAGAATGTTTATAATAAATCTTCTTTCTTAGAAGTGAATAAGATAAACACTGAAGTACATTACAAATAATTTCACTCTCTATGCTAAGCTATGTAAACATTAAAAACAGAGTGTGGATGAGAAAAATGTTGGATTCAAAATGTTGGCATTTTGACAGTGCAAGCTCTCTCTCATCAACCTTGAATGCTTCTTCTTTTATAGGTAGAGATCAATATATGACCGTTGAGAAGATTCAATGACTGTTGGATAAAGAAATATAGCCGTTAGACTCAGATGGAACTAGCCGTTAGAACTTTTGCACAGCTTTTGATGTTCTGACACAAATCTGACATTTTGAGATTTGCTTCTAATCCTTCGTTTTAATCATCTGAAACTCACTAACAAATTGATTAAACATAGTTAAGAATAGTAATGAGTGATGATAAGAAGTATCTAAGATAATACATGAAGATTTCGCAAATCTGGAAAAGCTGATTTCAAATTGAGCGCTGAAAACTGGAGTTTCCAAATGAAAACTGGAGTTTGTCACTGTGCACTGAAGCAAAACCCAAGTTTCCAAATCAAAACTCAAGTTTCCTCCTTCCAGAGAGGAAAGTCGCGATTTGAGTTTTGGACACATTTTTTAATGAAACTCAAAACTCGAGTTTTCGAGTTTCCATTTCCAAAAATCGAGTTTTGGACTTTTAACATGAAATATGAATTTTAGTTCAAAACATCAAAACTGAAGTTTTCATACAAAACTAGAGTTTTCAAATCTTTGAAAAAGAGCAAAGTTCTCAGGTTGGCCAAAACTAGAGTTTCCAAAACAAAACTCGAGTTTTCATTTAAGTATGAAAACTTTGAGAAATCTATGCCAAGTCAAAACTGGAGTTTTCAAAAACATTGAAAAATAGCATAGCTCTTTGCTTGGCCACTGATTGTATTATGTCCGTTATGATCCGATGAATGAAGGTTATTCTTGACCTGCGTTTTTTACAATATCTTGAACAAACTATCAACTTCAAAACATCATATTTCCTTCAATTGATCTTTGTTTTCTATGTTCTTGATATTTTTGAAAAGGTATTTGAGGAAGGACGGTCAAAGTCCCATGGTGAGAGACTTTAAAGACAGTCTCAACCTTCTTATGCCTTGGGTATTCAGTCTCCACAAGTATCTAGTTTTGTTGGTCCCTCTTCTTCTCAGATGCTTCAAGCTCAGCAACCTCTGGTTTGTCCTCTGGCTATGATTAATTTTGCTGTTGTCGTTCCCGATCATATCAAGCCATTTTTTATTTTCATTATAGTAATCGACATTTTTGTCTGACCATGTATGTGGCTTTAAAGTCATTAAGAGCTGAATGCAACATTGATCTATCAGCACGGCTTCAGTAGTATGAGCCTCTGTTATGTTTACGCACTTCTTACTATCTTACCATTGTTAAACTATGTTATTCCAATATGAGGATTGCTGATAAAGAGAATGAAAATGAGGATGATGTACTTGTGACCTCTATTGGGGGCCAGCCTATGAAGATCATTATTGAGGATCTTAATATTGTTAGTATGTAGGTGTCCTAGAGACAATCAGTTGAACACCTTGTACTGTTTGATATTTCATGATTAATATATTTGAGCATAATTTATCTTTATCATATTTATGTCTCGCCTATATTTTATAGTTAATATGAGATTAAAGATAAAGGCCCAAGGAATAGAATATGTGTTTATTCGGTGATCTATGATAGGGATCATGATCATGAGGAATCGAGTACACTACATGTCTATTGCCTGAAACTTGTTCCTAGTCTTGAATCGCCAAGAAAGGGCATTGGTGATTTCAATAAGACTAGTACGACATCATCTACTTGTATAGTGATGCAAGGTAGGGACCTCATGGAATGCAGGCATGTTGATGCCTTAGCTGATGTCGTGGGTGGATCTGTTAGAGAACAGATAGCATTGAACTGACCCGCTGAGAGACTCCACAAGGATTCATTGTAGAGAGTATCATTGGATTTGTAATGTCTCTTATCATTTGGTAGTGCGGATCATCTTAGACTTGAGGATGTCATCGACCACTATGTCCTAGGGTTATACTTTGACTGTACAACTCTATCCGCCTGAAAAATGGGGAGAACAGTGTACTCTTGGGTATTACCTGAATACATGAGTATAGATGGTCATGCCGAAAGGACTTACAATCCTCTACAAGGGATTAGTTGTTCACAAGACCGGTAAGAGCTTGGATACTTCTAGTTGACTCGGGAATCTATGCATAGTAAGTGATCATGAAGAGTCATGATCTGTCTTAGAGTCAATAGAAGAATATTCCTGGTTCTGTGAAATAGCTACATTTAGTCAATCAAGAGAGATGATACTCTATCCTTGCTCTCGACTAAATATGAACAACATTGTAAGAGATGATATATGCACAGTATCCAAATTAGATAAGGTAGATCACTTGATCAACTTGATTAGTTCTGGGACTGCAGAGCATTGCTAGTGTCTTATGTAGTCATTAGATAAATTGACCTTTTAAAGGAGTTTAATTGGTTCAAGTTTATCTATGTCAGTAACTAATTGGGCCTAATGGGTCACACACTAAAGACTATTCTTGATTGCTTAATTTAGTTAGTTTGGACCAATAAATGTTATTGGGCTTTGTCAAGACTATTGATGTAATTGGGTTAGTACTTCAAGCCCAATTATTGAGAGGTTAAGAGATTGAGGTAATTTATGAATTTACCAAGGCTGTATCCAATCAGGATTGGATAAAGAGAGTAATTAATTAGTAATTATTTATTCATGTGAATAGTGTCAAATGAATAGTAAAGTACTATTCATCTTTTACTATTCATGAATAATCAATTATTATAATTAATTATAAGAAGCACTTCTTGAAATAATTAATTGTTCAAGAATCACTTCTTGGAATAATTGATTCTTCAAGAAGCACTTTGGATTTGAAGTAGAAATGAATGTGTGGCTCACATTAAAAGAAGAACATGTGGCTCACACTGAAAGAAGAACATGTGGCCATGGTTCACTCTTTGTTTCTATAAATAGCACTCATTTCCTTCATTTCAATTCACACCATTTCATAAGCTTCTCTCTTAAGCTTCTCTCTCTCTCTCTTCCTCTTAAGGAAGTTCTTTCTCTTTCTCTCTCTTTCTTCCTCTTAAGGAAGTTCTCTTAGTCTTGAGTAAGAAATCCAAACTCTTGAAGTTCTCCACCTTGTTACTGCCTAGCAAGCATTCAAGGAGTTGGGGATTCAAGGAGAAGGTGTTCTCATTTGCAATCAGGAGATAGTCGTGTGGATCAACGTTAGAGGACATCATACTCTTTGACGTCTTCAAGTGATCACAGGTATTCCTGAAACCCTGTATGTGTTTTAACGAGTAGATCCTAAATATGTACTGTAAGAGTTATGGTACATGGTACATGACTCATGAGGTTAGTATTTCCACATGGTACGGTAAATATTATTTACCAAAGAGATTCTTCTGAGTATGCTCTGTGGCTGCAGCTTAGTCTGATCTGTCACATCAGAAAAGAATTATTCTTGAGCAGTAAATATTATTTACCAGTACAGTAAATACTATTTACCGAACAGTAAAAATTATTTACCGGCATAGTAAAAATTATTTATCGTTGTAAAATATTTTTACAGGCGTGGTGAAAATTATTTACTGTTTACGCTAAATATTATTTACTGGTGCAGTAAAAATTATTTACTGGCACGGTAAAAATTATTTACCATCACAGTAAATATTATTTACTGGCACAGTAAAAATAATTTACCGGCACGGTAAAAATATTTTTACTGGTACTATTCACATGAATAGTAAATATCCAATGTGGGTTCCGCAAATACTGAAAAATTTTGTTTTTTTCAACCTCGTAAACATGTTGCTTGAACGTCAAGCTAGATCAATTTTAACCCTCAAGTGGTATCAGAGCAAGGTTCGTTACTGCAGACACGTGGGGTTATTCTTATTGAATTTTCAAAAGGAGTTTTGAAGTCTACAATTTTATGAACAAGATTTTGAATCTTGATTGTGAAATGTGGTTAATCATCAAAGTGTTGATGCTTTTCGTGTAGATGATTCAATGGTTATTTAGGATTTGCAAATTGTTTAAGTTTATTTGTTTCTAACATTTCACAGGAACAAGAATTATGAGTTTAAATTTCAAAGTTTTGAATTTTGAAATTACAACTAGTATGCATGATAAGACAAAGCCGTTTAAAATTAACTATATGATAGTTAGTAAGTTTATATGCCTAATTATGCATGCAAGATAAAATTAATTATTTGATAATTAGTTTTATTATATGATGAGACTAAAATCCCTCGTTAAAATTATCTAGCATGTTTGATTGTCTCCCATCATCGATGGCATTTAAATCTCTTCTAAATGGTAGTGTTCTCTAGCTCAGCTAAGACCTATTGTTTCGTCGGGTAAGAATGTCATTTGAAGTGTATTACACTTAAATCCCTTTGACATGGTAGTATTCTCTAGCTCAGCTAAGACCTATCATATCATCGGGTAATAGTGCAAGGACACTTAGGATGATGGTTTGTGTTAGACAAGATGTATAGTCTGCAGGCTCAGCCGAGTCTATGCATCTAAGGCAATGATGCCAGGTTGTTACATAGTGATGTGACACTAAGTGACAAGGTGTTGTCAACCTGATGATCTAAGAGAAGACATGGAGATGTTGTTATTTAACCCACTAGACAAGTTGGTTTTGCAGGCTCAGCCGGAGACTAATGAATCTAGTCGTTCTCTTAGCCCACTACGGATATTCTTTATGAAGGATAACCCTAAATCAATAACTGAGGATCATTGATTTTAGAAAAATAGTGGGAGGGCCATATACATTTAAAGTCTCTGTATTTGGTTGTTTAAATTTCATGAAATACTCATATTAGTCCATTTATTAATTTTCAGCATCTTTGCTAATGGCTGGAACTTTTAATCTACGCTCTATTCTGGATACTAATAAGTTAACTGGACCAAACTTTTTGGACTGGTATCGGAATGTAAAAATAGTTTTACGCTCTGAAAGGAAAGCTTATGTTATTGATTCTCCAATTCCTGTTGCACCTACTCAAGGGCAAGAAGGGTATGATCAGTTTGACTGGGAAGCCCATAAACAGCACTTAGCAGACAATGAGCAGGCAGTTTGTATATTGTTGGCTTCAATGTCTGCAGAGCTCCAACGTCAGCATGAGCATATGGATGCTCCCTCTATAATCTTGCACTTGCAAGAGCTTTATGATAAGCAAGGGAGGACTGAGCGTTTTGAGAACTCAAAAGAACTGTTTGGCTGCAAGTTGGCTGAGGGCATGGCGGTTGGACCACATGTTCTCAAGATGATTGGACTAATAGAGAAGCTTGCTTCTCTTGGTTTTATCATGGACCATGAATTAAGTATTGACTTGATCTTGCAATCCTTGCCCCTTTCGTTTAATGGTTTTGTGGTCAATTATTATATGAATAAAGTAGAATCAACACTCCCTGAGTTGTTGCAACTACTGACCACTGCTGAGAATGCCATTAAAAAGAATAGGACCCAAGCTCTTCTGATTGAAAGGCCTTCTAAGGGCAAGGGCAAGTCTGTGCAGACAGACAAGTTTAAACCCAAAGGTAAGCCCAAGAAAAAGAAGGGTAAGGGTAAAGGAAAGGGGAAATCAAATGATAAAGCTTCTGCTGTATGCTTCCATTGTCAAAAAGAAGGACATTGGAAGAGGAACTGCCCATTATACCTTGCGAGCCTCAAGGGAAAGAAGCATGGTGATGTTTCTCTCTCAGGTATATTCACTATAGAAATTAATTTTTCAAGTGTTGATTCAGCTTCTTGGGTATTAGATACCGGTTGTGGTTCTCATATCTGCAATTCGTTGCAGGTACTAAAGAATCCTAGAAAGTTGAGCAAGAACGAGGTGAATCTCCGTGTCGGGAATGGAGCAAGAGTTGCTGCATTAGCTGTTGGAGATGTAGACCTTGTATTGCCTACGGGCCTTGTATTGCACTTGAATAATTGTTTTTATGTTCCTTCTATTTCCCGAAACATAATTTCTATTTCCAGTTTGGAACAATCTGGTTTTCACTTTATAATAAAAGATGGCAAGTTTCCTATCATTAAGAATGATCTTGTTTATGCTTGCGCATCAAGAGTGAATGGATTATATGTTTTGGATTTAGAATCGAATAGTGAAATTCTTAATGTTCAAGTTAATAAGAAACCTAAATTAAATAATCGATCCTATCTTTGGCACTGTAGGTTGGGACACATTAATGAGACAAGATTGTCTAGACTCCATCGTGATGGATATCTAGATTCTATGGATTTAGAATCCTATGGGCCTTGTGAATCTTGTTTGGCTGGAAAAATGACAAAGACCAAGCTTGAGAAGCTTATAAGTCATAGAGCCAATGAGTTGTTGGAACTCATTCATTCTGATGTTTGTGGGCCCATGACTACACAGGCTAGAGGAGGATATTCCTACTTTATTACCTTTACTGATGATAAGTCCAGATTCGGTTATGTGTATCTTATGAAGCACAAATCCGAGGCCTTTGAAAAGTTCAAAGAGTTTAGGAATGAAGTAGAGAAACAACTTGGCAAGATGATTAAGACACTTCGATCCGATCGAGGTGGCGAATATCTGAGTCAGGAGTTTCAGGATTATTTAAGAGAGAATGGGATTCTTTCACAGTTGACGGCTCCATACACACCACATCAAAATGGTGTGTCTGAAAGGAGAAACCGTACCCTACTTGATATGGTACGATCAATGATGAGTAGTACAAAGCTCCCAAAATCGTTTTGGGGATTCGCTTTAGATACGGCAATATACCTTCTTAATAGGGTTCCGTCAAAATCTGTTCAGACTACTCCGTATGAGATATGGAAGGGAAGGAAGCCCAACTTGAGTTATCTCAAGGTGTGGGGTTGTCCAGCTTATGTCAAGACCCTAACATCAGATAAGTTAGGGGCTAAAAGCACTTTGTGCTATTTTGTAGGATATCCCAAGGGAACTAAGGGATACTACTTTTACTGTCCTGAGGATTACAAAGTGTTTGTATCCAAGAATGCTATATTTCTTGAGGAGGATTTGCTTTCTCAAGAAGATAGTGGGAGTAAAGTAGAACTTGAAGAAGTTCAAGACCAACAAGAACAGATAACAGAACCCGAGTCTGTTGATCAGGCGATGCCTCAACAAGAGGCTGTAGACACCCAACCCCGTAGGACATCTAGGATAAGTCATCAACCTGAGAGGTATGGTTTTGTGATTGAGAATCTACAAACCGTTGAAGATGACGAACCTACTTCCTACACTGAGGCTGTCAAGGATGTTGACTCCTCAAAATGGCATAAAGCCATGGAATCTGAAATAGATTCGATGCATGAAAACAAGGTATGGACCTTGGTTCCACCACCTGAAGGAATAGTTCCTATTGGGTGTAAGTGGGTCTTCAAAAGGAAGATTGATGCTGATGGCAACATTCAAACCTATAAAGCTAGGTTGGTTGCAAAAGGCTATCGTCAAAGGCAAGGTATTGACTATGATGAAACTTTTTCGCCTGTTGCCATGATCAAATCTATTAGGATCATGCTAGCTATAGCTGCATATTATGATTACGAAATTTGGCAGATGGATGTCAAAACCGCCTTCTTAAATGGTTTTTTGAAGGAGGAAGTGTATATGACACAACCTGAAGGTTTTGAATCTAAAGGCCAAGAGCATATGGTATGCAAACTTCAAAAATCAATATATGGGCTTAAGCAAGCTTCTAGGAGTTGGAATCTTCGTTTTGATGAAGTTGTTAAGAGTTATGGCTTTATTAAGAACGAAGATGAACCATGTGTTTACAAGAAGGTTAGTGGGAGTAATGTTGTTTTCCTTGTGCTTTATGTGGATGACATACTGCTTATAGGAAATGACGTTCCTATGTTACAGTCTACTAAAATTTGGTTATCAGAAAACTTCACCATGAAGGATTTGGGAGAAGCAGCTTATATACTTGGTATTAAGATCTATAGAGATAGATCGAAAAGGTTGCTTGGGTTATCCCAATCCACGTACATAGATAAGATGCTAAAGAGGTTTAGCATGGATGGGTCGAAAAGGGGTTTTCTTCCTGTCAATCATGGAATTCATCTTTCCAAGGCCATGTGTCCTAAGACACAGGATAAAAGGAAAAGCATGGAAAGGATTCCATATGCATCTGCAATTGGATCTATCATGTATGCTATGCTATGTACGAGACCAGATGTCTCTTATGCTTTCAGCATTACAAGCCGATTCCAGGCTGATCCTGGAGAGGGTCACTGGACAGCTGTAAAGACGATCCTAAAGTACTTGAGAAGGACTAAGGATCATTTTCTGGTTTATGGTGGTTGTGATGAGCTGAAAGTGAAAGGGTTCACTGATGCCAGTTTCCAGAATGACAGAGATGATTCAAAATCCCAGTCAGGTTTTATCTTTACCTTAAATGGTGGAGCAATTTGTTGGAAAAGTTCCAAGCAAGAAACCACGGCAGATTCTCCTACCGAGGCTGAATACATAGCAGCTTCAGAAGCAGCTAAGGAGGCAGTATGGATCAAAAAGTTCATTGGTGAACTTGGAGTGGTTCCTAGCATTGTTGATCCAATACCTTTGTATTGTGATAACACCGGAGCTATTGCTCAAGGAAAAGAACCCAGGTCTCATCAGAGATCCAAACATGTGCTCCGCAAGTATCACCTCATCCGAGAAATTGTTCAAAGAGAAGATATAAAATTGGACTATGTTCCCACAGATGATAATTTGGCTGATTCCTTAACAAAGGGACTTTCTCAGAGAAAGCATGATAGTCATTATGAGTCATTGGGTTTGATTCGTCGACCTGATTGGCTCTAGGCCAAGTGGGAGATTGTTAGTATGTAGGTGTCCTAGAGACAATCAGTTGAACACCTTGTACTGTTTGATATTTCATGATTAATATATTTGAGCATAATTTATCTTTATCATATTTATGTCTCGCCTATATTTTATAGTTAATATGAGATTAAAGATAAAGGCCCAAGGAATAGAATATGTGTTTATTCGGTGATCTATGATAGGGATCATGATCATGAGGAATCGAGTACACTACATGTCTATTGCCTGAAACTTGTTCCTAGTCTTGAATCGCCAAGAAAGGGCATTGGTGATTTCAATAAGACTAGTACGACATCATCTACTTGTATAGTGATGCAAGGTAGGGACCTCATGGAATGCAGGCATGTTGATGCCTTAGCTGATGTCGTGGGTGGATCTGTTAGAGAACAGATAGCATTGAACTGACCCGCTGAGAGACTCCACAAGGATTCATTGTAGAGAGTATCATTGGATTTGTAATGTCTCTTATCATTTGGTAGTGCGGATCATCTTAGACTTGAGGATGTCATCGACCACTATGTCCTAGGGTTATACTTTGACTGTACAACTCTATCCGCCTGAAAAATGGGGAGAACAGTGTACTCTTGGGTATTACCTGAATACATGAGTATAGATGGTCATGCCGAAAGGACTTACAATCCTCTACAAGGGATTAGTTGTTCACAAGACCGGTAAGAGCTTGGATACTTCTAGTTGACTCGGGAATCTATGCATAGTAAGTGATCATGAAGAGTCATGATCTGTCTTAGAGTCAATAGAAGAATATTCCTGGTTCTGTGAAATAGCTACATTTAGTCAATCAAGAGAGATGATACTCTATCCTTGCTCTCGACTAAATATGAACAACATTGTAAGAGATGATATATGCACAGTATCCAAATTAGATAAGGTAGATCACTTGATCAACTTGATTAGTTCTGGGACTGCAGAGCATTGCTAGTGTCTTATGTAGTCATTAGATAAATTGACCTTTTAAAGGAGTTTAATTGGTTCAAGTTTATCTATGTCAGTAACTAATTGGGCCTAATGGGTCACACACTAAAGACTATTCTTGATTGCTTAATTTAGTTAGTTTGGACCAATAAATGTTATTGGGCTTTGTCAAGACTATTGATGTAATTGGGTTAGTACTTCAAGCCCAATTATTGAGAGGTTAAGAGATTGAGGTAATTTATGAATTTACCAAGGCTGTATCCAATCAGGATTGGATAAAGAGAGTAATTAATTAGTAATTATTTATTCATGTGAATAGTGTCAAATGAATAGTAAAGTACTATTCATCTTTTACTATTCATGAATAATCAATTATTATAATTAATTATAAGAAGCACTTCTTGAAATAATTAATTGTTCAAGAATCACTTCTTGGAATAATTGATTCTTCAAGAAGCACTTTGGATTTGAAGTAGAAATGAATGTGTGGCTCACATTAAAAGAAGAACATGTGGCTCACACTGAAAGAAGAACATGTGGCCATGGTTCACTCTTTGTTTCTATAAATAGCACTCATTTCCTTCATTTCAATTCACACCATTTCATAAGCTTCTCTCTTAAGCTTCTCTCTCTCTCTCTTCCTCTTAAGGAAGTTCTTTCTCTTTCTCTCTCTTTCTTCCTCTTAAGGAAGTTCTCTTAGTCTTGAGTAAGAAATCCAAACTCTTGAAGTTCTCCACCTTGTTACTGCCTAGCAAGCATTCAAGGAGTTGGGGATTCAAGGAGAAGGTGTTCTCATTTGCAATCAGGAGATAGTCGTGTGGATCAACGTTAGAGGACATCATACTCTTTGACGTCTTTAAGTGATCACAGGTATTCCTGAAACCCTGTATGTGTTTTAACGAGTAGATCCTAAATATGTACTGTAAGAGTTATGGTACATGGTACATGACTCATGAGGTTAGTATTTCCACATGGTACGGTAAATATTATTTACCAAAGAGATTCTTCTGAGTATGCTCTGTGGCTGCAGCTTAGTCTGATCTGTCACATCAGAAAAGAATTATTCTTGAGCAGTAAATATTATTTACCACTACAGTAAATACTATTTACCGAACAGTAAAAATTATTTACCGGCATAGTAAAAATTATTTATCGTTGTAAAATATTTTTACAGGCGTGGTGAAAATTATTTACTGTTTACGCTAAATATTATTTACTGGTGCAGTAAAAATTATTTACTGGCACGGTAAAAATTATTTACCATCACAGTAAATATTATTTACTGGCACAGTAAAAATAATTTACCGGCACGGTAAAAATATTTTTACTGGTACTATTCACATGAATAGTAAATATCCAATGTGGGTTCCGCAAATACTGAAAAATTTTGTTTTTTTCAACCTCGTAAACATGTTGCTTGAACGTCAAGCTAGATCAATTTTAACCCTCAAATATACCATACTAGGTGTTGTGGACATTCTTGTTAAGAATCCTAAGAAACTACCGCCAATGAGATTTTCAACATACTAAGGCCTAGTGAACCTATCGATGCTTTGATGTTCAAGCCTCACTACTACAAAAAAGCCATATAACGTCCTATTTTTGGCTTGTTTTACGTCCTTATTCAACGAGACGCGTATATGGGAGGCACAGAAAAAGAAGAGTTTTGACGTCCTAAATTTTTTAGGACGCCAAATTACTTTTTTTTTTAAAAAAAAGAACCCCAAACCTCAAGTTCGGGAGCAACCGGCGACGAAGAACTCACGATCAGATAAGAAGGAGACAGATTATCAAAAGCAATAATCAACAATCAACATACTCCCTAATAAGATCTACACAAAATCAAAAACTTCAATCAATAATAATATCATATCTACAAAAAATCAAACAGAAAAAAGGCAAATCAAACAGAAAACTATCAATAATATCATACACAAAATCAGAAACGCTCGATGGCTTGAAAAAGCTTGGAAAGAAAACCAGATCCTTCAATCGACTTCCTCTGTCAAAGCTTTGGCTTGAAAAAGCTTAAAGCATCTTTCCCCCCTTTTGCATCGTCGAAGCTTCGCGTTGTTGTCCGATGACACCAAAAATGGAGGCTGCAAAAATCTGGATCGACTCCCTCCGTCAAAGCTCTCTTCCCTCACGGCTGAAAAATCTAGTTCAATCCCTCCGCCGAAGGTCTCTTCCTGCGGCTAAAAAATCTAGATCGACTCCCTCCGTTGAAGCTCTCTTCTCAGCGGCTAAAAAATCTGGATGGACTCATTGTCCATCGTCGACAACACCGTCCACCGTCGCCTTCACCGTGACAAAGTTGAAGAAGACTCTGCGATGAGATTTGAACGAACTGGAAGTGAGGCGTGGGAGATTTGAAATCCAGAAGTCACAGGTACTAAGGCATGGAAGATCTGAATCCAAAAGTCACTGGTCTCTGATATGATATGAAAGGAGCAGGAAATTAAAAATTAAAAAAAAAGGACAGCAGAAGTCACGGGTATGCACTAGAAAGAGAAAAAAAGTTAGCGTCTTTGGAGTCCAAGTTTTAAACTTAGACTCCAAAAGTGTCTCTCACGGCCCCACACATAACCTCCCTACTGCATGACATGAGCTTTTTTTCAAGACTTTTGGAGTCTAAGTTTTAAACTTAGATGCCAAAAGTCAACTTTTAGCACATTTAATTACAAAAATGGCACTGCCTTTATTTTTTACTTCCTTTTTTTAAAAAAGGACGTCTTTTTGGGATGCAAAAACCGTTTTTTGTAGTAGTGCCTACTGATATGAATGATACATTTTGGGACATTTGGTACATTTATAGAAGGAACATGGTACAAAAAGTTCAGAGTGAAAGTGGAGCTAAATCACCAAGAGGGGGGTGAATTGGGGATTTTGAAGTTCTTTTATAAGTTCTCTGTATTTGTTTGCTGAAACAGGGTTGATGAGAGTATGAAAGGAAGAAAAGCAAGACACAAGGAATTTATCCTAGTTCGGTCTAATCTCTTGACCTACGTCCAGTCCCCAGTCACTCTGGGATTTTCACTATCTCACTTTGATGATTACACACTCTGCAAACGAAGGATGTTTCACAACCTTGAACACACTCCCCCTTACAAGTTGTAATCAAATAACCCAATCTCAAAGTCCCACTACTTTGAGATTCTTACAGAAAATGAATTACAAAAAAAGAACTCTCTTCTAAGAATAGATGTTGATAAACACTGAAGTATAGTGTATAAAAGATACAATCAAATGTGTAAGAATAGCTCTTGACTGATATTTTCAAGTAGACTTGTTGTTACTCAGTTCTGTGTCTATCCAACTTCAAATCTTCAGCTATTTATGTTGGTTTGAGGCTTGTGAACGTTATAGATCCGTTGGAGCTTTTACTAATTCAAAAATATAGCCGTTTGTAGAAGTCTATCTGCTGAAACCACTTGCTGTTTGAATATAGTTGTTGGGAGATTTTTGCAGATTTGAATATTTGAATTTTGGCTCTTCCCATGTGGTCTTGTCTGAAGAATACTGATGTTCAGGCTTAATTGGTGGAGGTATTAAATGACTGCATTGTGAAATGGTTGTCCATCTTGCCAGGCTGTCTCTAAAATTTTGCAAGTTGCCAAAAATGAATCTTTATTTGATTGTCAATTAAATTCAAGAGTTTTCTGTAATCTCATGTACAAACTCGTTAAAACAGTTCGGTTACAATGATAAGTGATAGATATAACATATGAGATCAATGGGTAACTTAAACGAGGAAGAATGAATCAGATTTGGCAAGTTCTGAACAAAACAGCATTTTTCTGATAAAGGACCAAAACTCGAGTTTTGTTAATCAAAACTGGAGTTTTGAATTGTTCACACTTCATAACCGGCAGTGTTGAAACCAAAACTGGCAGTTTTCAGAGTTTGGAAATGCTGAACCTCTCGGGTTGCCCAAAACTCGAGTTTTGATTCTTAAAACTCGAGTTTTGAACTATTTATGTGAAAACATAACTTAGTTCAAAACATCAAAACTGGAGGTGTTGGAGTAACACTGGCAGTTTTCAATTGCATAAAACTTGAATGCTCTCGGCCTTACCAAAACTCGAGTTTTGGTTCCCAAAACTCGAGTTTTCATAAAATATGAAAACTTTGCAAAATACATGAACAGTTGAAAACTGGCGGTAATGAATGAAAACTGGCGGTGTTCACCTGATGCAAACTCAGTTGCTCTCTGTCTCTCCAAAACTCGAGTTTTGCTTCCCAAAACTCGAGTTTTGAACTTTCTTGAAAAACATATGAAGTTCAAAACTGGCGGTGTTGAGTGAAAACTGGAGGTTTTGAGATTTGAGAAACTTTGAAAACTTTGAAACCTCTCTGCCAAGCCAAAACTCGAGTTTTGCTTCCCAAAACTCGAGTTTTGAACTATTCACAAGTTCAAAACTGGCAGTGATAACTAAAACTGGCAGTGATGACTTTTGTGCAGTTTTGCCATAGACCAAAACTCGAGTTTTGATTCCCAAAACTCGAGTTTTCCTCTGACAGCAAGGAAAACTGATTTTCTTAAGATAAAACTTGTCATTTTGATTTCCATGGCTTTACAATTGTTCCAATCATCATCAAAACACATTGAAAACTAACATTCTCCCCCTTTTTGATGATGACAACACTTGTAAATCAAAGTTGTAAGAATTTGAGGAAACTTTGGTTTTAAAATATGGAAATTCATTTGTCAGTCAATAAAATGATATACATGAAAACTTGATGAGCATCAGAAGTGTTTTAAACCTGTCAAACTTGTTTTTGCTTATTTGAAACCTATTTGAAAACACAGTAACTGAGATATTCAGCAGAAGCAATTATCAGAAGTCTGAAGCATAAATTATCAGAAGCAAATAATGATCTGAGCAACTTCATTCACCAAATCAGAAACATTCAGTACAGAGATTTCAGATTATCAACAAAACATTCAGTAATCAGTCAGAAATCAAAAATTCAGAAACTCTCAAATTCTGTTTTAGCTCTGATCTTCTCCCCCTTTGTCATCTTCAAAAGGTGGGGCAGGAGGTTTATAAGGTATAATGGCTAGAGGATTTGGAGTTCGATCAAGTGGCTCTGCAACTGGAGTGGAGACTGAAGACATAGGAGGAGTGGAACTTCCAGGGGCAGTTCCAGAAGGCTGTGGATCTGAGGTGGCTCCAAAAGTTGAAGAAGACCCGAGGTTGAAATGTTTCAACAACTGATCTAACATGTCATGCAGGCTGGAGTTGGACACACTCAGGGAGGTAAGTACAATGTCATGACTCTCAACTAAGTCTGTGAGCTTGGCATTCTGTGCTATGAGCTCAACCAAGTCTTGCTTCATACCCACCAAGTCTTGTTTCATATCATCTTGAATCTCAACCAGATGCTTGGTGTTTTTAAATTGTTCTCCTTTCAATTGACCAATTTCATAGCCAATGCTCATAGACATTTTTCTAACTGCAGAGTCGATAATCTCCTTCATCCGGGCATCAAAATCTGTAGAAGGTGGAGGAGGTGCAGACTGGGCTTCCTGTTGCTGAGACTGATCCTGAGCTTGAGAGGCTCTAGAATGAGATCTGGTTGGAGCTCTCGATCTTGTAGGGGCTTTTGATTGCCCTGACCCTTCTCCCTCGAATGTTAAATTCATCAAATTCAGCTGAGTCTTGCCAAAGTAGGGAGGATATTGTAGAGTCTCAGCTGACCCGACATACCAAATCTTAAAATAGAACAGAATGACTGATATCAAGAGGGAAATGGCATGTGAGAAAGCTTTCTGGTAGGAAATTTGAATTTGATCATCTCTTTCAGAATGTGATGACCAAGATTGAAAGGACATTGTTTTACAAAGGAGGTAAACAGATGATAGTCTCTCTGAGCAAAATGGGTGAAATTACCACCCTTCTGAATGAAATTTCTGGAAAAGATGTACCAAAGGACTCTAATCCTAGAAGGCATAGAGCTTGGTCTGAAAGTAAGAGAGTGCAATTGGTCCTCAGGGATAGGTTCATTTGGCCTAAGTGTGGACCAAATCTCCCTATTGCTATACTCAGAGTTATGAACAGGAAATTGATCTAACTTCAGAATTTTGTTCAAGACAGAAGCAGATAAGGTAAATTTAGTACCCCTCACTGTGGTGGTAATCCTCTCTTCTATCAACTCACCCTCTGGATCCAAAATATTGTCATAAACCATATTATAATAGAATAAACGGACAAGATTTGGGGAATATGGGGCAGCTATAGCAACAAAATTCTCATAACAACTGAGCCAAGGACGCAAATTCAGATTATTCTCTCTTTCTAACAGATCAAAATCAACAGCTACTACGGCACAAAATTCCCTAGAAGCAAATTTTTCTTTAAAGGAATTGTCTAAGGCTTTCATGTTCACAGTAGCAATATCAAAAGATTGGGGATAAGACTTTATACGGTAAATGTCTTCTATTGCATTTTCCATAACAGGAAAAGACTGAGTTGAGGCTTCAGCTCTTGATGACTCTGCTCTGGGAGTTGTCTGAGGCCCTGAAGTGGAAGGTTTCTACTTCTTTGGAAGTGGGGCTGTCTCAGATTCATAATTTGAAGCTCTTTTTCGATTTGGCCTTCTTATTCCCTTGGACTACAGGTTCTTTCACCGTCTCCTTCCTTTTTCTCAGAGGTGTGGCAATGGGTTCATGAAACAATACCCCTTTGGACCGTGATGGAGTAGCCGCAGTTGCCTTCGATGTAGATTGTGGTATTTCGCCACTCACTCCAAGGATAGAACGATCTACTCCTTCTTGAAGTTTTCTGGGTATCATTTTGGTTCTTGGAGGGCGTTGAAAAGGCTGTTGGTGTGGAGAAGATTGTGATTGGGATCTTTTTGGCTGCGAATGGGGCTCTGATTGTGTGGGTTCTGTCGATTTAGAGGCCATCTTCAGGATTTTAGTGTGGATTCTGAGAGATTCGTGAAGAATAGAGAGAGAACTGAGGAGAAGAAGACAGAGCGTTTAGGGCAAAACCGGCGGTTCTGAGTGTGGTTTTGAAGAACAACGTACAACCCTACATATATATACTGTCCAAAACTCGAGTTTTCACAACCAAAACTCAAGTTTTGATGAAATTTAGTTACTAACCTGGACGTCAATGATGTACTGTGAACCTTTGACATTTCGAGTGCAAAACTCGGGTTTTGCACCCCAAAACTCGAGTTTTCATCTTTTGACAGCAAAAATTGATTTTCGAACATCCTACAAAAGAGAAAACTAGATACTCCGATGCTTAAGTTAGTAACTTACAATCATCAAAACCATAACTAACATTGAATTGAGTGAGAAATACTTACAGCTCATTGGGATTTACCATTCCCAATTCTCTTCTTATGAAATTAAATTGTTCTTTGGCTAGTGGTTTTATGAAGATGTCGCCAATTGGAGATGAGTTGGAATGAACATGACCTTGACATCCTTTTTCTGGACATGATCTCTTATGAAGTGATGCCTCACATCAATGTGCTTGGTCCTAGTATGTTGAACTGGATTTTTTGCCAAGCTTATTGTGCTTGTATTGTCACACAATATTGGAACTTCTTTGAGGTTGATTCCCAAATCTGAGAGTTGTTGTTTGAGCCACAAAACTTGTGCACAGCAACTTGAAACAGCTACATATTCAGCTTCAGTAGATGATACAGCTACCGTTGTTTGTTTCTTGCTGAACCATGACACAAGTGACCCACCAAAGAATTCACATTGTCCACTTGTGCTCTTCCTATCGGTTTTGTATCCAGCATGATTTGAATCTGAATATGCCACCAAATGTTCGGGTTGGCCTTTGGGAAACCACAATCCTAGAGTCTTTGTGTCAGCAAGATATCTAAAAATTCTTTTCACATGTTCAGCATGTGACTCCATTGGGGCAGATTGGAACCTTGCACACATTCCAACACTGAATTGGATGTCCCGGCGGCTTGCTGTTAGGTAGAGCAATGATCCAATCATTCCTCTATATTTTGTAATGTTGAAATCCTTGTCCTCTTCATCAACATCCAATGAAGTAGTTGTACTCATAGGAATGTCAGCACCATTACATTGATCCATTCCAAATTTCTTTAAGAGATCATTCAGATACTTGGTTTGTGATATGAAGATCCCATCCTTCTTTTGCTTAATTTGCAAACCAAAAAAGTAATTAAGTTCTCCCATCATAGACATTTCAAATTCTCCCTGCATTTTCTTTGCAAAATCTTTACACAAACCGTCATTAGAAGCTCCAAATATCATATCATCCACAAATATCTGAACAACTAAGATTTCATTTAATTTGTTAGTTTTAATGAAAAGAGTTGTGTCAGCTTTTCCTCTAACAAAGCCTTGATCAAGAAGAAACTTGCTTAAACGTTCATACCAAGCTCTAGGAGCTTGCTTAAGACCATACAATGCTTTCTTGAGATGATAAACATGATCTAGAAATTTTTCATCTTGAAATCCTGGAGGTTGTTCAACATAAACTTCCTCTTGTATAAAACCATTTAAAAATGCACTTTTTACATCCATTTGATAAAGCTTAATTCCTCTAACACAAGCAAAGGCTAGAAGAACTCTTATGGCTTCCAATCTTGCTACTGGAGCATAAGTTTCTTCATAATCAATTCCTTCTTCTTGATTATAACCTTTAGCAACTAATCTTGCCTTGTTACGGACAATGATTGCAGATTCATCTCGTTTGTTTTTGAATACCCATTTAGTGCCACTGACTGGATGGTCTTTAGGCCTAGGTACCAAATCCCAAACTTGATTTCTGTCAAATTGATGTAACTCTTCTTGCATTGCTATCAGCCAATCATTGTCTGAAAGGGCTTCATCAATTTTTGAGGGTTCAATGTGAGATATGAATGCAGAGAATGTTACTTCATTCAAAGTGCTTTTTCTGGTTCTTACTCCTTGATTGATATCACCTATGACTTGGTCTAAAGGATGATTCCTAATGTATTTCCAAGCTCTAGGCTGAGATTGTTCAGGATTTTCAAAATGGTTTAGAGGATCAGTTTCGAAAACATCTAGTTCATTTGAATCAGAAACAGTTTTTAAGTGAAGCTGATTTTTCGAAATTGCTTCATCATCATCATTATCCAAAGACTTGTTAGAAGATGAATCACAAAATACAATATGTACAGATTCTTCTACACAACGTGTTCGAATGTTAAATACTCTATATGCTTTACTTCTATTAGAATATCCCAGAAAAATACCTTCATCTGCTTTGGCATCAAACTTACCCAAGTTATCCTTACCATTGTTATGGATGAAACACTTACATCCAAACACATGTAGATGTGCCAAATTTGGCTTCCTTCCTTTGTACAGCTCATAGGGAGTTTTGTTCAATTTCTTTCGGACATAAGCTCTATTTGAGATGTAGCATGCCATAGACATTGCATCAGCCCAGAATACTTGAGATGTGTTGTTTTCATTTAACATTGCTCTTGCCATCTCAGTGAGGACTCTGTTCTTTCTTTCAACTACTCCATTTTGTTGAGGAGTCCTTGGAGCTGAAAAATTGTGATCAATTCCCATGCTTTCACAGAACTCAGCAAGGGCTTGATTATCAAATTCACCTCCATGATTAGTTCTAATTCCTGAAATAGAGTGACCTTTCTCGTTCTGGACCTTTTTGGCAAAGGTAACAAACTGATCAAATGTTTCATCTTTAGAAGATAAAAATATAGTCCATGTGAATCTAGAATAATCATCAACTATGACTAGAGTATATAGATTGCCACCTAGACTTCTCACTCTAGCAGGTCCAATTAAATCCATGTGAAGTAATTGAAGAGGTCTATGAGTTGAAATTTCATTTTTGGCATTAAAAGAGGTCTTGGTTTGTTTTCCCTTTTGACAAGAGTCACAAATCATGTCATTTTTAAAAGCAAGTTTAGGAATGCCAATTACCAAGTCTTTCTTAACTAGTTTGTCAAGTTGAGACATATTAACATGTGCTAATCTTTTGTGCCATAGCCAAGTCTCATCTGAATTACTTACAAAACATTTTTCAGAAACTGCATCATTGTTGGAAAGATTAAGAGTATAGCAATTTCCTTCTCTAGGTGCTCTAAACAATGCTTTAGACTTAATATCCTCTAAGGGAAGAATATCTTTGCTAACAATCAAACATTCTTCTGAATTAAAGATAACTAAGTTACCTTTATCTGTACTTTGACTTACACTAAGGAGATTATGGCATAAACCTTCAACAAGATAAACATCTTTGATCTTTGGTCCATCGTTGTTTCCAACATCTCCAATTCCAGCAATCTTGCCTGATTGATTTCCACCAAATGTTACCTTGCCACCATCCTTAGATTTGATTGTAGCAAATTTAGATTGATCCCCTATCATGTGTCTTGAGCATCCACTATCAATGAACAATTTATTGGATTTTGATGCTCTAAGACAGACCTGCAAAACATAAGACATCAAGTCTTAGGTACCCACTTTTTCTTGGGTCCTTTTGGGTTAGTTTGTGTCTTGGGAGCCTTATAGGATCCTTTTGGCACCCATTGATAATTACCTACAGGTTTGCTTTTGCCTTCTCTTCTATGAAAACAAGAAGAAGTAGTATGACCTTTTCGATTGCAATAGTTGCAGTGAGCAAAAGGATTGGATGAATGTACTGATTTTTGAAAATAACTCATATATGATTTCTGTCCAATCTTCTTCTTTCCCTTTTGTTTATCAAAATCAGGTTTATAGCCAATTCCTGACTTATCATTTGTGAATCTTTGCTGTTTTAAAATGACATTAAGCATTTCACTACCCTTGGTGAACTTTTCAAGAGTTTTAGTAAGAAGCTGATTTCTTTTCTCTAAGGTACAGCAATTATCACAAATCTTTTCTGTGATCTTTTCGAAATTCTTTTCAGAAGTATTTTTAGAAACTATAGTAGGAGAAGAAGTAGTTTGAACTTGTTCTTCTAGCAATCTGATTTTCTTCTTTGCATATAATAGTTCTTTAGCTATTTTTCGAAATTCAGTGAAGAGTGAATTGTATTCTGAGGATAATTCATCATAAAGTGAATTAGAAACATTTACCTCTTCATTATCGGATTCTTCTTGAGCTACAAGGCAGATGTTAGTTCTTTCTTCCTCTTTAGCTTCATCTTCATCGGATGAGCTGTCTCCCCAAATGCCTGAAACATAAGCTCTTCTTTTGAATTTATTTGATTTCTTTTCTTTGTTCTTGAGCTGTGGGCAATCAGATTTGAAATGACCGGTCTGTCCACATTCGTAGCATGTGATGGGTTTCTTTGTTTCTGTGTTTGGGTTACCCTTGTAGAATTTTCTGTAAGCTTGATCCTTCTTGAAAAATTTCTTGAATTTTCGAACCATCAAGCATATCTCTGAATCATCTTCATCTTCTTCATCGTCTGATATTGTTTCTTTGACAGTTTTGAGAGCTATACCTTTGTTCTTCCCATGAACTTCTTCAAGTCCCTTTTTGAACTTAAGCTTTGCTTCATATTCAGAAAGGCTACCAAAGAGAGCAGCTACAGATGTCATTGATTCTCCATGAGCTTCTTCAATGGCAGTGACCTTTGCTTCCCATTCTTTGTTGAGGACATTTAAGATTTTCCTCACTTGGACAGGTTGTTCATATACCTTTCCCAAGGCTGCAAGTTGATTAATCAAATGAGTGAATCTTAATTGAAACTCACCAATGGTTTCACCTTGTTTCATGCGAAGAAGATCATATTCTGTCATAAGAGTATTAACTCTATTCTGTTTGACTCCAATTGTTCCTTCATGAGCTATCTCCAGAGCATCCCACATGGCTTTTGCTGAACTTAGTGCATACACTGAAGTATTCTTGTTGGCTTAAGGCACTTTGCAGCATAAGTACAGCTTTGCTATTGAGAGTGATGTTTCTTCTATCATTCTCATTATAGTCTTCTTCAAGTTTTGGAATCCTGAGACCATTTTCCATAATTGTTGGAACATAGTCTCCTCTTTCAAATACTCTCCACAAGCCATATTCCGTAGCTAGAACAAAGACTTTGAATTTGGCCTTCCAAAAAGAATAATGTTCACCACTAAATCTTGGTGGACGGTTGATAGAAGCTCCATCGGGTAAAATTCCTTCCATAGTGATCCTTCTCGAGATGTGAAGCTCTTTAGAGAAGACATTGCTCTGATACCAAATGAAAGTAGAGCTAAATCACCAAGAGAGGGGTGAATTGGGGATTTTGAAATTCTTTTATAAGTTCTCTGTATTTGTTTGCTGAAACAGGATGATGAGAGTATGAAAGGAAGAAAAGCAAGACATAAGGAATTTATCCTGGTTCGGTCTAATCTCTTGACCTACGTCCAGTCCCCAGTCACTCTGGGATTTTCACTTTCTCACTTTGATGATTACACACTCTGCAAACGAAGGATGTTTCACAACCTTGAACACACTCCCCCTTACAAGTTGTAATCAAATAACCCAATCTCAAAGTCCCACTACTTTGAGATTCTTACAGAAAATGAATTACAGAAAAGAACTCTCTTCTAAGAATAGATGTTGATAAACACTGAAGTATAGTGTATCAAAGATACAATCAAATGTGTAAGAACAGCTCTTGACTGATATTTTCAAGTAGGCTTGTTGTTACTCAGTTCTGTGTCTATCCAGCTTCAAATCTTCAGCTATTTATGTTGGTTTGAGGCTTGTGAACGTTATAGATCCGTTGGAGCTTTTACTAATTCGAAAATATAGCCGTTTGTAGAAGTCTATCTGCTAAAACCACTTGCTGTTTGAATATAGCTGTTGGAAGATTTTTGCAGATTTGAATATTTGAATTTTGGCTCTTCCTATGTGGTCTTGTCTGAAGAATACTGATGTTCAGGCTTAATTGGTGGAGGTATTAAATGACTGCATTGTGAAATGGCTGTCCATCTTGCCAGGCTGTCTCTAAAATTTTGCAAGTTGCCAAAAATGAATCTTTATTTGATTCTCAATTAAATTCAAGAGTTTTCTGTAATCTCATGTACAAACTCGTTAAAACAGTTCGGTTACAATGATAAGTGATAGATATAACATATGAGATCAATGGGTAACTTAAACGAGGAAGAATGAATCAGATTTGGCAAGTTCTGAACAAAACAGCGTTTTTCTGATAAAGGACCAAAGCTCGAGTTTTGTTAATCAAAACTGGAGTTTTGAACTGTTCACACTTCATAATCGGCAGTGTTGAAACCAAAACTGGCAGTTTTCAGAGTTTGGAAATGCTGAACCTCTCGGGTTGCCCAAAACTCGAGTTTTGATTCTTAAAACTCGAGTTTTGAACTATTTATGTGAAAACATAACTTAGTTCAAAACATCAAAACTGGAGGTGTTGGAGTAACACTGGCAGTTTTCAATTGCATAAAACTTGAATGCTCTCGGCCTTACCAAAACTCGAGTTTTGGTTCCCAAAACTCGAGTTTTCATAAAATATGAAAACTTTGCAAAATACATGAACAGTTGAAAACTGGCGGTAATGAATGAAAACTGGCGGTGTTCACCTGATGCAAACTCAGTTGCTCTCTGTCTCTCCAAAACTCGAGTTTTGCTTCCCAAAACTCAAGTTTTGAACTTTCTTGAAAAACATATGAAGTTCAAAACTGGCGGTGTTGAGTGAAAACTGGAGATTTTGAGATTTGAGAAACTTTGAAACCTCTCTGCCAAGCCAAAACTCGTGTTTTGCTTCCCAAAACTCGAGTTTTGAACTATTCACAAGTTCAAAACTGGCGGTGATGACTTTTGTGCAATTTTGCCATAGACCAAAACTCGAGTTTTCCTCTGACAGCAAGGAAAACTGATTTTCTTAAGATAAAACTTGTCATTTTGATTTCCATGGCTTTAAAATTGTTCCAATCATCATCAAAACACATTGAGAACTAACACAGAGCTTCACCCATTTGGTTAAGAGAGATTATCCCTTGTCCGCTTCCATTATATCTCAAGAGACTCGAAACTTAGGGAAATGGATTATCAATGAGATCTGTTAGTTTGTTCTCACTTAATTGATCAATCTATTATTCCTTCCCTTAACCTAGTATCTCACATCTTGGCCTTGAACAATATCTGGTATACTACCCCTGATGAGGAACCAGTATGGCCTTACTAGTTTGGACATCAATAATTAATCAAAATGAGTATTTCATTCCATGAGGCTTTCAGGAAGCCTAAGTTATAGTCTATGAAGAAATCCATGCCTTTATTATCCAGACTCGAAAGGGCTTTGTCGTCAAAGGCCAAATCACCTTCTGTTTCAGCTCCACGCCCTTCATTTCTTGGTGCCTCTCTCAATGATGCTATTCAAGCAGCTCTTGGTCCTCTAATTCAGTCCAACATAGCCTTTCAAGCTTAACTTGACCACAAGTTGGAGACCTTAGTTCAAACCAATGTCTCCCTGATCAAGACTTTGGAGGCTCGCTTGACTCATCTAGTTACTGATATGAATGATAAGTTTTAGACTTTGTTTGATCAGCAGACTGAGAAAAACTGGAAGATCCTTTAGTATGAGGCTGCCCTCAATGCTATTGGCATCAATTTCTTTGGTCCTCACTTGACCTCTGTCCCAGCCTCACTTGACTTTATATGTTCCATCCACTTGACTTTATATGAGATCAATGCCTACTGCTACCACTATCTTTATACCTCCCTCTCATCCACCCTCTGTGCCTTCCACCTCCACTGACCCTACCGTAGATCCTCACTAAACCTCATCCTCTATTTCTTCTTCTTCTACTACACCACCTCCTCCTCAGCCTTCTCAGCCTTTAGTTCCACCATTCGACATCACCTTTCCTTCCTTTTTCGATCATGACAAAAGGGAAGTGAACTAAAATTGAGGATTTGATTATTGTTATCTATTGTTTTCTTCATCTTTTTGATTTTCATTTGATTATTTATTGAATTATATGACTCTATCTTTACTAACATTTATCATTTCAAATATTATGCAATGTCGTTCAAATCCTGTGTTTACTCTCTTCATATAATGTTTTATTGCATTTAATATTCTTTCTTACTAATCACAAATCCTTTCAAAATGATTTCAAAATTTAACAAGTATTATCATTACCAAAAAGGGGGAGAATGTTAGTTCTCGATTTTACGTTTTGATGATAACAAGGCTTGTAAAAGAATAAGGTTTTGATTCAGTGAAATGTGAAAAAGGAAGAAGCTTATTTGAGCCGATGAAAACTTACTCAAGCAAGAATTTGCTCAAGCAAGGTCCTACGTTCTCGCCATTGACCTTGTTTGAAAACTTTTACTCGAGCATAAGTTTCAGTTTACTTGAGCACACAGGTTTTACTCGAGCATGGTGTTGATTTGCTCAAGCATTGTACTCGAGCAAGGAGTTCGTTTTACTCAAACATGAATACTAACCTCATCCTTTGCATCTTTTTTACTTGAGCATGAACGTTACTACGAATCTAATCTCTTCGTTTAAGGATTGTACTCAAGCAAGACATAAGTCTTACTCGAGCAAAGGACTTTTGTACTTGAGAAAGACCTAAGTCTTACTCGAGCAAAGGACTTTTATACTCGAGCACGTTGAAAGGTGTACTCAAGCAAGCTACTCGAGCACAAGGATTCCTATACTTGAGCGCATATATGTTGATATCTAATCCTTTGATTTGCAAGATATTGCTTGAGGAATCAAAAGTCTTACTCGAGCATTGTGCTTGAGCGAGTTTAAATGCTTACTCGAGTAAGCTTATTGTCTTTGTACAAAATACTGAAGGTTGCTCGATAGGTTTCATATACTTCGTCTTCTTCGTCTTTGTAAATTCAAAATATCTTTTTAATATCTAATTTCATTTGAATACTACTCATTATTACTCTCAATGCTATTAAACATATTTGCTAGTGAAATTCATATTGTCAATGAAAGGATTTCATGCAAATCATTAAAAAGAAACAAACATGTTAAAGCATTAAATACGTTGCAGAAAACAAAGCATTCACACATAATGGAATTTAGAGCAGCTCAAATGATCATTGCTACAGACACCCATTCCAGTGAAAGCTATAGCGACTCTTCCTTAGTCAACTACTGACAAAAGGCATGTCATATGAAGATTGGTGATAGCGATTCAAAAGCGACATATCCTCAAATCTTCAACAACTATGGTTTGTGCTAATAGAAGGCTTCTGTGTCCAACGGAATGATGAAGTCTCTTAACAGCTAGTTTGAAGTTTCACCAACGGTCATTAATGGCGTTCTCTATAAATACAAAAAGCATTCATATCAGAGCCAACAACCAATGCCAATATCATTTATTTCTCAAGCTATTGTTCATTAATTCTTTCTGGTATCTTTTGATATTCAATTCTTCAGTGATCATATATCTACTCTATGAAAAAGTTATCTTTATTTGATTGATTGCTGTAAAATCTCAAGGTAGTTGGACTTGAGTGTGGTTGTCTGATTAAAGTTGTAAGGGAGAGTGAATCTAGTGAGATTACTCTATACTTATTGTAATTGGTTTAGTGGAAATCTTAGAGGAGCTCTGGGGATTGGACGTAGGGCACGTTGTTAAGGCTGAACCTGTGTAAATCTGTGTGCACACTTTGGTGATATCTCTCTAACCTTTTCTTCCTAATTCATTGATTAGTTAATATTGTTTTAATTTTTATAATTCACCCCTCTTGGGTGATTCTTTGTAACTAACACCACTATGTAATGAATGTTTTGTATGTTGTCAAAGTGCAGCTAAATCACCAAGAGGGGGGGTGAATTGGGGATTTTAAAATTCTTTTCGAGTATACTCTATTTTTGTCAAAACTCGATGAAACAGAATTGAAAAGAGTATGAAGGGAAGAAGAGCAGGACACAAAGAAATTATCCTGGTTCGGTCCAATCTAATGACCTACGTCCAGCCCCCAGTCACTCTGGGATTTTCACTAACTCTCTTGACGATTACAAACTCTGCAAACGAAGGATGTTTCACAACCTTGAACACACTCCCCCTTACAAGTTGTAATCGAATAACCCAATCTCAAAGTCCCACTACTTTGAGATCCTTACAGAAAAATGAATTACAGAAAGAAACTCTCTTCTAAGAGTGAATATTGATGATCACTGAAGTCCAATAAATCATTCAAATGTAAAAGAATAGTTCTTTCACTGATATTTTCTAGTAGGATTGTAGAATGTCAGTTCTGTGTACTTCCAGCTTCAAATCTTCATCTATTTGTAGTGGTTTGAAGCTTGTGAACGTTATAGATCCGTTGGGGCTTTTTCCTTTTCGAAAATATAGCTGTTGTTGGAGTTATATCATGAATTAATCCGCTGAGATTACTCCCTGTCTGAAATATAGTCATTGGCAAGTTTATTCTGAAGATTTGCTTGATCCTTGTTTTCTTTTAAGGAATTCGTCCGTTGGAGATGTTGTATAACGGCCAAATGATCTTGTATAACGGCTAGATGATTCTGTACAACGTCTCTCCATGATTTCAGCAAGTTTCCTAAAGTGGCTCTTTATTTCAATCAAATTTAAAAAAAATATGTAATCTTATAAATAAACATGTTAGAACAACTCGGTTACAATGATAAATGATACATATAACACATAAGATTAATGGGTATCTTAAACAAGGAAGAATGAATTAGATTTGGCAAGTTTTTAAAACGAAACAGCGTTTTTCTGATATTTCACCAAAACTCGAGTTTTGAAGATCAAAACTGGAGTTTTGAACTGTTCATTCTTCATAACCGGCGGTGTTCAAACCAAAACTGGCAGTTATCAGAGTTTGGAGAAATCAATCCTCTCGGATTGCCGAAAACTCGAGTTTTGCTTCTAAAAACTCGAGTTTTGAACTATTCATGTGAAAACATGATTTAAGTTCAAAACATGAAAACTGGAGGTGTTGGTTCATAACTGGCAGTTTTCAACTTCGAAAAGATTGAAGGCTCTCTGTCTTACTAAAACTTGAGTTTTGGTATCCAAAACTCGAGTTTTCATATTTTATGAAAACTTGGAAAATACTCGTACAGTTGAAAACTGGCGATGATGGTCTCAAAACCGGCGGTGATGAACTGGAGAAAAATCAATTGCTCTCTGTCTCTTCAAAACTCGAGTTTTGGTTCCCAAAACTCGAGTTTCGAACTTTCTTCCAAAATAAGAGAAGTTCAAAACTGGCAGTGATGAATGAAAACCGGAGGTTTTGAGATGTGAAAAACTTGGAAGATTTGCAAACCTCTCTGCCATGAAAACTCGAGTTTTGAACTATTCACAAGTTCAAAACTGGCGGTGATCACTAAAACTGGCGGTGATGACTTTTGTGCAGTTTTGCTACAGATCAAAACTCAAGTTTTGAACACTAAAACTTGAGTTTTCCTCTGACAGCAAGGAAAACTGATTTTTGCACCATAAAACTAATCTTTTTGACTTTCAAGGCTTTACAATTGTTCAATCATCATCAAAACATATTGAGAACTAACATTCTCCCCCTTTTTGATGATGACAACACTTGTAAACCATTCTTTGAAGAATTTGAGAAACTTTGGATTTTGAACACTTGAAATCCATTTGTCATTTAAACTGATATGTATAAAGACTTGATAGACATCAAGGATATTTCAAAAAATTGTTAAAAAGTTTTGCTTATGAATCTTAAAGTATATGGCAGAAGTAATTAACAGAAGTAGACATTATCAGAGCAAATAACTTAAGCAACTCAAGCAAATTCATCATTTTTAATGTCAATACAGAGCAATGAAAACACTACAAAACAGAGATCAAAACAACAATCAAAAGATTTCAAATTCTTCCTTTAGCTCTGATCTTCGCCCCCTTTGTCATCTTCAAAATCTAGGTCAAGGACAAAGATAGGAGGAATATAGGGTACAATGGCTAGAGGGTTAGGATCAATAGGCTCTACAACTGGTGTGGCTAGAGGATCATGGGGTTTTGAAACATGTGGATCATGGTGCTCTGGATCAGGAGAATGTGCAAGTAGTGTGGAGGCTGAAGGCATAGGAGGAGTAGAAGCTTCAGGTACAGTGCCAGAAGGCTGTGGATCTGAGGTAGTCCCAAAGGTTGAAGAAAGACTGATGTTGAAATGTTTCAACAACAGATCAACCTTGCCATGCAGGCCAGAGTTTGATATGCTTAGAGAGGTAAGCAGAATATCGTGATTGTTGACCAAGTCTGCCATCTTGGCATTTTGATTTGTGAGTTCTTCCAACTCATGCTTCATACCTACCAAATCTTGTTTCATATCATCTTGGACATTAGCCGGTTGCTTGGAATTTTTAAATTGTTCACCTTTCAGTGTCCCAATCTTGTACCTTATTCTTATACCCATATCTTGAACCGCTGAGTCAATAATGTCTTTTATTCGAGCTTCAAACTCAATAGTAGGTGGAGGAGGTGTAGATTGGGCTTCCTGGTTCTGAGATTGTGGTAGTGAGGCTCTAGAATGTGATCTGGCTGCAGCCTTGGACCTTGTGGGGGCTTTAGATTGCCCTGACCCTTCTGTTGGGATTCGTACACGCAACGGATTAAAAATTTCTTACGAATCCTTCCGAAGGATCACTCAACGACGTTTAAATCAGAGTTAAGGAAACCGAATCATACCTTGTGTTGAACGAGCCCGCGTTCCGTTCCTTTGATAAGGTGGGCTACCTTCTCGAACAACACGTCCGCGTCTCGTTCCTTTGATCAGGTGGGCGATCAACACGTCCGCGTCTCGTTCTTTCGATCAGCAGAAGTCGACTCTTGGATCGGCTTCCTCTACTGGTATCCACACGAACAATCCCCAAACACGGTTGCGGCAGCGTGCTAGCGCTTCTTGTGCGTCTCTCTCTCAAGTTGCTCTAGGGTTTCTCGCGGCTTTTCTGAATACGCTGGACTGAAAATCCCGTAGGTTTTTCTAAACCCGATAGGCGTATTATATAACCAAAATTAATCCTTTATTAATTTTGGAAATTCGGATTTTTGAATCTGGTCAACATATCAATCACATCTATCTCATAAATGTAATTGAATATATTAAAAGCCAGATTTGGAAATTTGAATTTTGAATTTAAATCAAATCTAAATTTAAAGCCTTTTGATTTAATTTATCATCATAAATTAAATCCGAGATATGATATCTATCTATTTAATTAAATCTGAGATACCATATCTCAATTTAATATTAAACAGATATGCGATATCTTTATTCGAAATTAAATGAGATACAATATCTCTACTTGTTTCAGATATTTAATTTATCAAATAAATTAAATACTAAACAAATATCATATATAATATTATAATCTCAATTTATAATATATATATTAATTTCGAATATATATATATATATATATATATATATATATATATATATATATATATCCTAGATCAAATTTAGTATTCATTTAATCTCAGATTAATCTGAGATTCAATGAACCTGGACACTTTCACCCGTGTTGGATTATTCTTGTGTGCGACCCTACAGGCCCATATGAGATTGGCAGTGGGCCAACACTGTATCAGCCCACAAGTCGCAAGCGGCCTCTAGCAAGATATTGCAACTACCCAATTCACATCCGATGACACGATCCTACCTATCGTACAACCATGTCACGTCCCTTTTGTCACGCGATAATTTGGTCAAGGATGAGGCATGGATAATGTCAACTTCCTTTTCTTGGCCATTGCTTTCTCGATTCTCGAGTAGTCTAATAAGTGAAATGGAAACTCCTTTCCATCACAGTATGGCCATACATTTCTTAGACTCACTCATCGAGGGGCCCAGCATTATCTCTCTACATATGTGAGGGACAAATCCCATCTTGACCACTCACATTCCTCCGCATGAAAACCACTGATCCTGATCCGAGCCTTTATCATCACCCGGTCAAAGGTGACTTTTGACTAGGTCAAAGACCAGTGACTCATCATGTAGGAATCTATGATGGTCTCAGGTCATAGGGCGTCGTGACGCGGTTATACATGAGATAAGCTTATGACTTAATCCATGCAGCTTTCTCATAGTGGGTCGGTCCAGCACCTTGTACTCTTACAAGTGCCCATGACTTTGATTCGTATCTCCATACCTCATCAAAGTCATACTGGTCTTATTTCATCTTCACTCCCGTGTAGATGACCGACCAGGGACATTTAGGATAATCTATAAGATTATCCAGGGATGCAGTTATCAATACGAACATGCAAATGAAAATGATAACAAAAGAGAATACTTTAAATAACTTAAATATCCAAAGAACAATGAATTGCCCCTAGGGCATAATTTCCAACACCTTCTTCCTCAAATGTCAAATTCATCAGATTCAATTGTCCCTTACCAAAGTAGAGAGGGAATTTTAAAGCATCAATTGACCCAACATGCCATATTTTGAAGTAAAACAGAATGACAGATATCAGAGATGGAAATGGCATGTGAGATAGCTTTTTGGTAGGGAACTTAAACTTGATCATCTCTTTCAGGATGTGGTGACCAAGGTTGAACAGGGTCTTGTTTACAAAGGAAGTGAACAAAGGGTAGTCTCTCTGGGCAAAATGGGTGAAGTTACCACCCTTCTGGATGAAATTTCTTGAAAAAATGTACCATAAGACCCTGTTCCCAGGAGGCATGGAACTAGGACTGAGACTAAGAGTTTGTAATTGATTATCAAGGAAGGGTTTATGAGGCATCAAAACAGACCAGATCTCTCTGTTACTATACTCAGAAACATGTACAGGAAATTGTTCTAGCTTTAATATTTTGTTTAGGATAGAAGCTGAGAGGGTGAACTTAGTGTTTCTAACTTTGGTGGTTATCCTCTCCTCTATCAACTCTCCCTCAGGACCCAACACATTATCATAAGCCATATTTGAATAGAATAATCGGACAAGAGTAGGAGAGTATGGGCAGGCTATGGAAACAAAGTTTTCATAAAAATTGAGCCATGGTCGTAAGTTCAAATTAGTTTCTCTTTCCAATTGCTCAAAGTCCAAAGCTACTACTGCACAGAATTCCCTAGAGGCAAATTTCTCCTTGAAAATGTTATCTTGGTCTTTCAGATTCACAGTAGTAAAATCAAAAGATCTAGGAGGGGATTGAATATGATAAATGTCTTCTATGGCATTTACCATAATCGGTGAGGACTGTGTGGAGGCTTCTGCTCCGGATAACTCTGCTCTGGAAGTTGTCTGAGGTACAGAAGAGGAGGCTTTCTTCTTCTTAGGCAGTGGTGTTTCTTCTGGTTCATAATTGGAGGCCCGTTTTGCTCTGACCTTCTTCTTGGGCTTTGACACAGACTCTTGTACAGGCTCCTTGCGTTTTCTCAATGGTGAGGCAATGGGTTCCTGAAACGACACTCCTTTGGACTGAGTAGGAATAGCCGAGGTAGCCTTTGAAGTGGACTGTGGAATCTCGCTGTGAACTCCTGGGATAAAACGATCAAGGCCATCGTGAAGTTTACTGGGTATGGTTTTTGTTCTCGGTGGGCGTTGGAGAGGCTGAGAGGGAGGAGATGATTGTGATTGAGATCTTTCAGACTGTGGGTGAGCTTCGGATTGAGAGGGTTGAGTGGATTTTGAGGTCATTTTGTGGATTTGAGTGGGTTTCGAGTGATTTTTGGATTGATTTATGAAGAACAGAGAAGAGAGAGTGCAGAGCGTTTTAGTGCAAAACAGTGGTTTTGAGATGAGTTTTGAAGAACACACACAGACATATATATATTCATAGTCCAAAACTCGAGTTTTGGTCTCGAGTTTTCATTACCAAAACTTGAGTTTTGATGAATTTTAGTTACTAACCTGGTTGTCAATGGTGTATCGTGAACCGTTGACATTCCGAGTCAAAACTTGAGTTTTGCACCCCAAAACTCGAGTTTTCAACTAGTGTGAAAACTTCTTGCTTATTCTCTGACCCCGATACTGGAACTTCAAAACTCGAGTTTTCACCAAAACTCGAGTTTTCATCTTTGCAGGCTTCTTTAGCCTTGATATTGAACCACCAAAACTCGAGTTTTGGTCTCCAAAACTCAAGTTTTGGTCTTTTGACAGTAAAAACTAATTTTAAAACATCCTGCAAAAGAGAAAACTAGATACTCTGATGCTTAAGTCAGTAACTTATAATCATCAAAACCATAACTAACATTGAATTAAGTAAGAAATACTTACAGCTCATTGGGATTCACCATTCCCAATTCTCTTCTTATGAAATTAAATTGTTCTCTAGCAAGTGGTTTTGTGAAGATGTCTGCCAATTGGAGATCAGTCGGAATGAACATGACCTTGACTTCCTTTTTCTGAACATAATTTCTTATGAAATGATGCCTTACATCAATGTGCTTGGTCCTAGTATGTTGAACTGGATTTTTTGCCAAGCTTATTGTGCTTGTACTGTCACACAATATTGGAACTTCTTTGAGGTTGATTCCCAAATCTGAGAGTTGTTGTTTCAGCCACAAAATTTGTGCACAGCAACTTGAAGCAGCTACATATTCAGCTTCAGTAGATGATACAGCTACCGTTGTTTGTTTCTTGCTAAACCATGACACAAGTGACCCACCAAAGAATTCACACTGTCCACTTGTGCTTTTCCTATCGGTTTTGCATCCAGCATGATCTGAATCTGAATATACTATCAAATGTTCAGGTTGACCTTTGGGAAACCACAATCCTAGAGTCTTAGTATCAGCAAGGTATCTAAAAATTCTTTTCACATGTTCAGCATGTGACTCCTTTGGGGCTGATTGAAACCTTGCACACATTCCAACACTGAATTGGATGTCCCGGCGGCTTGCTGTTAGGTAGAGCAATGATCCAATCATTCCTCTATATTTTGTAATGTTGAAATCCTTGCCCTCTTCATCAGCATCCAGTGAAGTAGTTGTACTCATAGGAGTGTCAGCACCATTACATTGATCCATTCCAAATTTCTTTAAGAGATCATTCAGATACTTGGTTTGTGATATGAAGATCCCATCCTTCTTTTGCTTAATTTGCAAACCAAGAAAGTAATTAAGTTCTCCCATCATAGACATTTCGAATTCTCCCTGCATTTTCTTTGCAAAATCTTCACACAAACTATCATTAGAAGCACCAAATATGATATCATCCACATATATCTGTACAACTAAGATTTCATTTAACTTATTAGTTCTAATGAAAAGAGTTGTGTCAGCTTTTCCTCTAACAAAGCCTTGATCAAGAAGAAATTTGCTTAAACGTTCATACCAAGCTCTAGGAGCTTGCTTAAGACCATACAATGCTTTCTTAAGATGATAAACATGATCTGGAAATTTTTCATTTTGAAATCCTGGAGGTTGTTCAACATAAACTTCCTCTTGTATAAAACCATTTAAAAATGCACTTTTTACATCCATTTGAAAAAGCTTTATTCCTTTAACACAAGCAAAGGCTAGAAGAACTCTTATGGCTTCCAATCTTACCACTGGAGCATAAGTTTCTTCATAATCAATTCCTTCTTCTTGATTATAGCCTTTGGCAACCAATCTTGCCTTGTTGCGGACAATGATTGCAGATTCATCTCGTTTGTTTTTGAATACCCATTTAGTGCTAATGACCGGATGATCTTTAGGCCTAGGTACCAAATCCCAAACTTGATTTCTGTCAAATTGATGTAACTCCTCTTGCATTGCTATCACCCAATCATTGTCTAAAAGAGCTTCATCAATTTTTGAGGGTTCAATGTGGGATATGAATGCAGAAAATGTTACTTCATTCAAGGTGCTTTTTCTGGTTCTTACTCCTTGATTGATATCACCTATTACTTGGTCTAAAGGATGATTCCTAGTGTATTTCCAAGCTTTAGGCTGAGATGGTTCAGGATTTTCAAAGTGGTTTTGAGGATCAGTTTTGAAAACATCTAGTTCATTTGAATCAGAAGAAGTTTTTATATGAAGTTGATTTTTCGAAATTGGTTCATCATCATCATTATCCAAGAGCTTGTTAGAAGAAGAGTCACAAAATACTACATGTACAGATTCTTCTACACAACGTGTTCGAATGTTAAATACTCTATATGCTTTACTTCTGTTAAGAATATCCCAGAAAAATACCTTCATCTGATTTAGCATCAAACTTACCCAAGTTATCCTTACCATTGTTGTGGATGAAACACTTACATCCAAACACGTGTAGATGTGCCAAGTTTGACTTCCTTCCTTTGTACAGCTCATAGGGAGTTTTGTTCAATTTCTTTCGTACATAGGCTCTATTTGAGATGTAGCATGCCGTAGACATTGCATCTGCCCATAATACTTGAGATGTGTTATTTTCATTTAACATTGCTCTTGCCATCTCAGTAAGGACTCTGTTCTTTCTTTCAACTACTCCATTTTGTTGAGGAATCCTTGGAGCTAAAAAATTGTGATCTATTCCCATGCTTTCACAGAATTCAGCAAATGCTTGATTATCAAATTCTCCTCCATGATCAGTTCTAATTCCTGAAATAGAAAGACCTTTCTCGTTCTGGACCTTTTTCGCAAATGCAACAAATTGATCAAATGTTTCATCTTTAGAGCATAAAAGTATGGTCCATATAAATCTGGAATAATCGTCAACTATAACTAGAGTATAGAGATTGCCACCTAAACTTCTAACTCTAGCAGGTCCAATTAAATCCATGTGAAGTAATTGAAGAGCTTTGTGAGTTGAAATTTCATTTTTAGCATTGAACGAAGATTTGGTCTGTTTTCCCTTTTGACAAGAGTCACAAATGATGTCATTTTTGAAAACAAGTTTAGGAATGCCAATAACTAGGTCTTTCTTGACTAGTTTGTTAAGTTGGGACATATTAACATGTGCCAATTTTTTTGTGCCAAAGCCAAGTTTCATCTGTATTACTTACAAAACATTTTTCAGAAACTTCATCATTGTTTGAAAGATTAAGTGTATAGCAATTACCTTCTCTAGGTGCTCTAAACAATGCTTTAGACTTAATATCTTCTAGGGGAAGCATATCTTTGCTAACAATCAAACATTCTTCTGAATTAAAGATAACTAAGTTACCTTTATCTGTGCTTTGACTTACGCTAAGGAGATTATGGCATAAGCCTTCAACAAGATATACATCTTTAATCTTTGGTCCATTGGTGTTTCCAATATCTCCGATTCCAGCAATCTTGCCTGTTTGATTTCCACCAAATGTTACCTTGCCTCCATCCTTAGATTTGATTGTTGCAAACTTTGATTGATCCCCTGTCATGTGTCTTGAGCATCCACTATCAATGAACCATTTATTGGTTTTTGATGCTCTAAGACAAATCTGCAAAACATAAGATATCAAGTTTTAGGTACCCACTTTTTCTTGGGTCCTTATGGGTTAGTTTGTGTCTTAGGAACCTTATAGGATCCTTTTGGCACCCATTGATAATTACCTATAGGTTTGCTTTTACCTTCTTTTCTATGAAAACAGGAAGAAGTAGTATGCCCTTTTCGATTACAATAGTTACAGTGAGCAAAAGGGTTAGATGAATGAACTGATTTTCAAAAATAACTCATATATGATTTTTGTCCAAACTTCTTCTTTCCTTTTTGTTTATCAAAATCAGGTCTATAACCAATTCCTGATTTATCATTTGTGGATCTTTGCTGTTTTAAAATAACATTTAGCATTTCACTACCGTTGGTGAATTTTTCAAGAGTTTTAGTAAGACGCAAGTTTCTCTTTTCTAAGGTACAACAATTTTCACAATTCTTTTCTGAACTTTTCTCAAAATTCTTTTTTGAAACATTTTCAGAAGCTATAGTAGAAGAATAAGTATCTTGAACTTGTTTTTCTAGTAGTTTGATTTTCTTCTTTGCAAATGAAAGTTCTTTGGCTATTTTTCGAAATTCAATAAAGAGTGAATTGTATTCTGAGGATAATTCATCATAAGGTGAATTAGAAATATTTACCTCTTCGTATCAGATTCTTCTTGAGCTACAAGACAAATGTTGGTTCTTTCATCCTCTTTAGCTTCATCTTCATCGGATGAGCTATCTCCCCAAATGCCTGAAACATAAGCTCTTCTTTTGAATTTGTTTGACTTCTTTTATTTGTTTTTGAGCTGTGGACAATCAGATTTGAAGTGTCCGGTCTGTCCACATTCGTAGCATATGATGGATCTCTTTATTTCTGTGTTCGAACTACCCTTGTGAAACTTTCTGTTGGCCTGATCCCTTTTGAAGAATTTCTTGAATTTTCTGACCATCAAGCTTATTTCTTCATCATCATCCTCATCTTCTTCATCATCAGATTTTGGTTCTTTAGAGGTTTTGAGAGCTATGCTCTTACTCTTCCCATGAACTTCTTCAAGACCTTTCTTGAATTTCAGTTTCGCTTCATATTCAGAGAGACTTCCGAAGAGGGCTGCTACAGATGTCATTGATTCTCCACTAGCTTCTTTAATGGCAGTGACTTTTGCCTCCCATTCTTTGTTGAGGACATTTAGGATCTTTCTCACTTGAACAGGTTGTTCATATATTTTTCCTAAGGCAGCAAGTTGGTTAATCAAATGAGTAAATCTTAACTGGAAATCACCAATGGTTTCTCCTTGTTTCATGCGAAGGAGATCATATTCTGTCATAAGGGTGTTTACTCTATTCTGCTTGACTCCAGTTGTCCCTTCATGTGCTATCTCCAAAGCATCCCACATGGCTTTTGCTGAGCTTAGAGTGCATATGCGGAAGTATTCTTGTTGGCTCAAGGCACTTTGTAGCATGAGTATGGCTTTGCTATTGAGAGTGATGTTTCTTCTATCATTCTCATCATAGTTTTCTTCAGGTTTTGGAATTCTGATACCTTCCCTCCTAATTGTTGGAGCATAGTCTCCCTTTTCAAATACTCTCCACAAGCCATATTCTGTAGCTAAAACAAAAACTTTGAATTTAGCTTTCCAGAAAGAATAATGCTCACCATTAAAGCCTGGTGGACGGTTGATAGATGCTCCATCGGGTAAAATTCCTTCCATAGAGATTCTTCTCAAGATGTTGAGCTCTTCTGAGAAGCCTTGGCTCTGATACCAAATGAAAGTGCAGCTAAATCACCAAGAGGGGGGGTGAATTGGGGATTTTAAAATTCTTTTCGAGTATACTCTGTTTTTGTCAAAACTCGATGAAACAGAATTGAAAAGAGTATGAAGGGAAGAAGATCAGGACACAAAGAAATTATCCTGGTTCGGTCCAATCTAATGACCTACGTCCAGTCCCCAGTCACTCTGGGATTTTCACTAACTCTCTTGACGATTACAAACTCTGCAAACGAAGGATGTTTCACAACCTTGAACACACTCCCCCTTACAAGTTGTAATCGAATAACCCAATCTCAAAGTTCCACTACTTTGAGATCCTTACAGAAAAATGAATTACAGAAAGAAACTCTCTTCTAAGAGTGAATATTGATGATCACTGAAGTCCAATAAATCATTCAAATGTAAAAGAATAGTTCTTTCACTGATATTTTTGAGTAGGATTGTAGAATGTCAGTTCTGTGTACTTCCAGCTTCAAATCTTCATCTATTTGTAGTGGTTTGAAGCTTGTGAACGTTATAGATCCGTTGGGGCTTTTTCCTTTTCAAAAATATAGCTGTTGTTGGAGTTATATCATGAATTAATCCGCTGAGATTACTCCTTTTCTGAAATATAGCCGTTGGCAAGTTTATTCTGAAGATTTGCTTGATCCTTGTTTTCTTTTAAGGAATTCGTCCGTTGGAGATGTTGTATAACGGCCAAATGATCTTGTATAACGGCTAGATGATTCTGTATAACGTCTCTCCATGATTTCATCAAGTTTCCTAAAGTGGCTCTTTATTTCAATCAAATTTTAAAAAAAATTTGTAATCTTATAAATAAACATGTTAGAACAACTCGGTTACAATGATAAATGATACATATAACATATAAGATTAATGGGTATCTTAAACAAGGAAGAATGAATTAGATTTGGCAAGTTTTTAAAATGAAACAACGTTTTTCTGATATTTCACCAAAACTCGAGTTTTGAAGATCAAAACTGGAGTTTTGAACTGTTCATTCTTCATAACCGGCGGTGTTCAAACCAAAACTGGCAGTTATCAGAGTTTGGACAAATCAATCCTCTCGAGTTGCCCAAAACTCGAGTTTTGCTTCTCAAAACTCGAGTTTTGAACTATTCATGTGAAAACATGATTTAAGTTCAAAGCATGAAAACTGGATGTGTTGGTTCATAACTGGCGGTTTTCAACTTCGAAAAGATTGAAGGCTCTCTGTCTTACCAAAACTTGAGTTTTGGTATCCAAAACTCGAGTTTTCATATTTTATGAAAACTTGGAAAATACTCGTACAGTTGAAAACTGGCGGTGATGGTCTCAAAACCGGCGGTGATGAACTGGAGAAAAATCAATTGCTCTCTGTCTCTTCAAAACTCGAGTTTTGGTTCCCAAAACTCGAGTTTTGAACTTTCTTCCAAAATAAGAGAAGTTCAAAACTGGCAGTGATGAATGAAAACCGAAGGTTTTGAGATGTGAAAAACTTGGAAGATTTGCAAACCTCTCTGCCAAGCCAAAACTCGAGTTTTGGATCTCAAAACTCGAGTTTTGAACTATTCACAAGTTCAAAACTGGCGGTGATCACTAAAACTGGCGGTGATGACTTTTGTGCAGTTTTGCTACAGATCAAAACTCAAGTTTTGAACACCAAAACTCGAGTTTTCCTCTGGCAGCAAGGAAAACTGATTTTTGCACCATAAAACTAATCTTTTTGATTTTCAAGGCTTTACAATTGTTCAATCATCATCAAAACATATTGAGAACTAACATGTTGTTTATAAGCTTAAATTTGTTTTATATGGTAAATTGTGAGTAAATTCATATAGGCAGAAAATGAACTTGATTCTGATGTATTCTTGACCTAACTTGTCAATGCCGACTTGATGCTATAGCATCATAAGTGAATATCTATGCAATAGCATCGTGATGTTGTTCTTATGCTACCGCATTGCACAAACAGTTACTTAAGATGTAATAGTCTATTATGTGCTGATCTTTTCTTAAGGATATTTCAGAAGATAATTGCAAGAAATTGAGCTGAACATCGAGACGATGGTTGACTTGACTAAAATGAAAATAAAAAAGCGTGGAGAATGAACTAAAGATCTAATAGAATCTTGTAAATTTAAAAGAGAATCAATCAACTTAATCTAGGGAGTCGAGCCTAACAGAATTAGAAATCCTAGCTCACTGGACACATGAAGCAAGACCTTGGCCATATAAGGAAACACAGCTAGACCTAAAAGGCAATCAACGAGAAAATGATGCGACTCTAGGTGTAGAATCAAATTGACAGAGAATATATCAAAAGCAAGTTGAGAACTCAAAAAGTTCAATTCGTGATAGAAGTTAGGCTGAGTTCAAGAAGAGACAGAGGCGTTGTGTGATAAACGTCCCCTGTGCCATCAAACCCTTTGACGATCTTTTCTTTGTTTTAATTTTCCTTCTCTATTTTTCATGCATTATATTTCATTGAATTTAGTTGTTAATCGTTCATCAGCCATGAACTAATTTTCCATTGGATGGTCGACAATGGAACCTTAATTTGTAATTTGAACCCAGAGATTTTGATTTATATAAATGCAGTTTTCTTAATTGTATAATCAACGTAGGTCTTATGCGTTAGGTGGCCACTAACAAGCAAGAGTTGTGGCCTTAGCTTACTGGAAAAGAGTTAAGGTTAGACCTCTGTCATGCAGTGTGTGCTAATAAGATTCGTGAAGAATTCTAGTTATAGTGTAATATATAGGAATGAATTTACTTCACATAACAGTTACACCTAGGTTAATCTGACATTCTAAGCTTGAAAATCCGCATAGGAATATAGGAGAAGTAGAGTAAAGAGTGTATTTACAGGATTGCGGAAGTGTCTGTATACAATAGCAGTAGGTTAACTGAATAGCTTTGTTGTAGCATTGTGGGAGCTGTTACAATACTTAGCTGTAGCGTTGGGTTAAAGCAATATAGGGGATAAATGCAAATTAAGGGGAAGTCTGAGTCCTGCTTGATTAATCTCAGATATTTCAAACAATCTTAACTCTCGCATGATTTTGTTATTTCATTAATCTTAGTAATAGTTCACTTAACTCAATTGAATACACTGTTCATCTCGCAACTTTCACTCAATTCTTTACTGCCTTGATTAGTTTTTCAATCCTTGTGGGAACGATACTCTTCTTTACTCTTTATTACTTGTTCAACTAATTCACTTTCCATAAAAGGATTTTGACCCAACGGTCCCCCACTTCATTTTCCCCCTTACCTTTCTATCCTTTTAATTACTCTCCAATCCAAATAAGGGAAAACTAATTTTTCCTCCCTAATTTTCTTTCCTCTCCCACATTTTCCCCATCCAAATAGAGCATTAGTGTATAACATAATTGTGAAGTTGATATTGCACTACTACAAAAAATGTCTTTAACATCTGTTTTTTTGCACATTCTACGTCCATTTAAAAAGGGACACCTATTTGGGAGATGTAGTAAGTTAGACTTACGGTGTTCCCAAAAAAAAGGGAAGCCGTAATTGGTACTTATAGGTCCCAAATTTAAAATAAGGACTCCGCAAGTGATACTTATGGTGTCATAAATTTAAAATAGGGACACCGTAAGAGGTACTTTCAGCGTCCCAAATTTCAAATAAGGACACCATAAAGACACCTTAAGCTCACTTGCAGCATCCCTTTTTGTTTTGAGGATGCCGTAAGTATTTTGTTAAAAAAAGAAACCAAAAATAAAATCAAGGGAGAAAGAAAGCAGATTTAAAAAAAAAAAAATTGCCGTCATTGGCCTGAAATAACCATAAACCACATCAGAGATCTAAAATCTCAGGTAACTATGGAGGAAGATTATAACCATGAAATAACCAGAAACCAAATCAAACCAAATCGAAATGCAAGAAAATCAAACAAGATCGGAGATTTGAAACTGAAGTGTTGTCCTTCACCTTCGTTCGTCGTCCTTTACTGTCACTGTTAGGTAGATTGAGTTGCTCATCTAACCATCGCCCTCAAAGAACTTTAAGAACTCCTAGAAGAATCAGAGAACCTGGAGCATCAAAAAAAAGAAATTGCAAAAAAAAATAATAAAGAACAAGACAGATGGAGGAGCAAAAGAACTTGGAGAATAACAAAAATCACCAGTGTGGTCGAGGTAATAAGAGAAAATAAGATGGATGGAGGAGGAGGAGAACATAAGACAATGTCCCTAGCGACTGGATCAACTATTCTCTGACGTTATTTCCCTACAAGGCATTGCAACCCAGATTTGCACATTTGCCTCGCCATCCTACATTATTGCTGGTGCCGTCACTGTAAAGGATGGAAAGGGAGGCCGTGGCCGCGACCATTGCTGGTGGGTCGACGTGGCCATCGCTGTTGCCCACCTATATGAGTTAAAGTTGTGAAATTCATGGCAAAGAGAAACCAAAGGTGCCGGCGCTTCTAATGAGGAAAAGTTTTTGTGTGTGCAAGGAATGAAATGAGGGACACTTTAGGCTGGAGCACGATAGAAAGGAAACTTTAGGCGTCCTTAAATATAATTGGGACACCTAAAGTGAAATTTAGGTGTCCTTATTTATTTTGGAGACGCCTAAAGTTAACTTTTGGGGACACTTTAGGCGTCCTTAAATATAATTGGGACGCCTAAAGTCAATTTTTGGCATCCTCTTTATAAATTGGGACGCCTAAATTTATAAAAAGATGGCCAATATGTCAAAGTTCCAACAAATAATTACGAAAATGCTATCACCTTTATTTTTTACTTTCCTTTTTAAAATATGGACATTTTTTAGGAAAGTAAGATCTATATTATGTAGTAGTGTTGGTTCTATATGTGAAACTTATTTTTTCAATTTTTGTTAGTCATTTCCCAACATAATCAAGTAAACTAGTGATGAAGGGAGTTAAGTAAAATGATTAGGGTGTTTTTTTAAAAATATGTCATATTAATTACTTTAACTAACTTTCTTAATATATTCCATTTACTTAAATATGTTTTACATGAATGATATTAGTGAGCATTAGATAGCATCAAAAGAAAGTTATTTACAGGTGTCATGGCCAAAAATAAGGCCGCCAATAGCCGCGGCAAAGGTAAGTCTAACAAGAAAGAGTTCTATAAAATTGTCATTCTTCTTTCAAGATGAAGTCTCCCGCGTTCATTGTGGTTATCGTTACACTCATCATTCACTACAAAAAAAAAAGTTTTTGCGACGGAAAAAATCTGTTGCAAAAGCAAGATTTTCCGTTGCAAAATGAATTTGCGACGGATTTTTTCCGTCGCAAAAAACGAGTAGCAATTGCGATGAATTTCAAAAAATCCATCGCAAAAATTCGAATTTGCGACGGATTGAAATCCATCGCAATTGTGACGGATTGAATCCGTCACAACATTCCAATATTTTTTAAAATTTATTTATTTATTTTACTATGCTTTAATTATTTGTTTTAATTTTGTTTTAAAAATTATATTCTTTTCCATTATTTTTAAAAAATATATTTATTTTATTTTTTAATTTTGTAATAAAATTAAAAAAATCATCATCAGCAGGATCATCACCAGGAGCCAGCTCCCGACCCTTGTTTTTCATTAGGGACATGAGTTGAAGCTGAATCTGCCTAACCAAAGAGATTATTTAAGACAATAATATATAAGACTTAATAAAATTTATAAAATTTGCAAAATCAAATTGAGGATCTAAATATATAGTGCCAATGGAAAACTGACAGTAAAAATCAATTCTTACTAAATCTTAACAATATGCTCAAGTTCAAATGAATCATTTAAATATATATCAAATAAAATTATCACTAGTTATTGTATAGCTAATAGCACTTTCTTATTGTGTCAAACTAAAACAAGCATTTGAATTAAAAGTCAACTTGGTTATAAAATGAAGCGAATGAATATATATCAAATTGTAAATCAATAAATTGAAAAGATAAGTCAAAACAATTATGATTAAACACAAGATCATGCACCATAAACTCAAGGAATTGAAGATTCCTAGGTTTCTTCCAATTGGCATTGGCACCATATTCATAATGCAGATTAAAGCAACAATAGTAAATACATAATTCCTAAAACTTAAAAAAAAAATATAAAACCAACCTAGAAAACAAGTGGTGCCGGCGGCCAGAAAGGGAGGGTGATCGGAAGAGTAAAGTGACCAGAAGGAGGTGAGGACCGGAAGGCCGAAGGGTGGACCACGTAGGTGACGCTAACGACTGGAAGAGGAAGGTGACTGGATGAAGGAAGAGACAAGAAGGCCGAACAAAGGACTACGTAGACGACACCGGTGACCGGAAGGAGGAGGAGACTGGTGGCAACAAGGTGGAGACGGGAGGGTAGCAACTGGCGTCGAGAGGGAAGAAAATCGCAAGAGAGGAGTGGGGAACTGAAGGGGGAAAAGCCATTAAATGACTTTTTGCTAGGTCATTTAATGACTTTTGCGACGGATCATGGATCCGTCGCTAATTTTAGCGACAAGTGATATACTGGCGGCCTTTTTGGCCGCCATTTTGTGACGGATCATGGATCCGTCACAAAAAGTGATATCCAGTTTGCGACGGATCCTGGATCCATCGCTAAAATTAGCGACGGTTCCAGGATCCGTCACAAAAAGTGATATATTGGCAGCCTTTTTGGCCGCCATTTTGCGACGGATCATGGACCCGTCACTAATTTTAGCGACAGATCCAGGATCCGTCACAAAAAGTGATATCCAATTTGTGATGGATCCAGGATCCATCGCAAAAAGTGATATACTGGCGACCTTTTTGGCCGCCAGTTTGTGATCCATCATGGATCCGTCACAAAAAGTGTAACACCCCCAATTTCTAACGGTTATAATAACAAAAATTTTAAATAATTTTTATAAATAAATTAATGAAATTCGAAATAAACAACCTTGGGGAGTGTTACCGTCGCACTTGTACTGGGACAAGTGCAAGGCTGTCTTATTACATTAACATAAATCCAAACTTAAATAGAAGTATTTTATTCAAAGCATTAAAAAAAAAACTAGCTAGAATTATTCATTGGTCTTCCTCACTTCTCACTGCTAGCCCCAACAACCCAACTTTGAAACCTATTTCATTGAAAATCTGCTCCCCCAAAGGATTGTTGCAGTCCATGAACACAAACATCAGCAAAAGCTGGTAAGCCTAATAAACAAAAATAATATAGAAAATAATAATAATAATAATAGAATATAATGATAAATAGAATATTCACATGATATAAAGGAAAATATATATTTATATATATAATCTAAAATATTAGTTTCAATATCCAATATCATTCATTAATTTTTTTTATTAATTTCATTTGGACCTGGAAACCTGCCAGTCCATTTAGTTTAGTGGGAAGAGAACCATGGTAGACCCGGAAACCTACCAGTCACAATCATCGAATTTGGCCATTAACATTTTCTTCCTAGTGTGCACACCTCTTCCCAAAGTTGCTACTAGTGTCCCGGAAACCTGCCAAACACCACTTTGGGAAGAACGGATACTATTTTTTCACATCGGTGGCATAAAGCCCAAAAGTTGTATTCATCACCTTGGGAGGTACCATCCCAAAGCTATCCTCCCACTGTTAAGTTATTTAAAACACACACATAATAAACTCCCAAATTATTTCTACCATTTACTTATCTTTTTATATATTTTTTTATATTATTTTAATTAAATATAGATATAAGGATATTTTGACCTAAAATCTGTGGGTATCTTATCTTATTGCGCAGGAGATATTATGTAAGGAAAAAGAAAATCAAATAATAAAAGAAACATAACATGGACAGACGGGTACAAGAATTATTAATTTTAGCATCACATAATATATCGCAGCTTACTGCATTGGAGTATAATATATTTCAATCACAAAAGAAAAAAAAACGCACAGTGTTAATGGATTCTTAATTCATTGAGAAAAATGACGTACAGGGATCATGGTGATACAAGTTACGCATAGAAGCCAAGTGTAGTAATGGTTTGCAAATAAAAAAAAAATACGTACAGGGGAACAATTGGATTCAATCTTATTCATTTATTGAAAAGAATAACGCACGGATGCCAAGGTGAAATCAATTACAATCAATTCATGAGGGAAAAACGTATAGCCATAAATCACACAACAAATTGGTTTCTATGACCTAGAAATCAAGAATACCTATCAGGATTTAAAATTAACCTAAGACTCATGGGGATTAGGATTACCTATCAGGATTCATATAAAACTAAGCTAGACTCATGGGAATTAGAATTACTTGGTCTCCGTGTTTGCTATCCTCCTAGAAGAACGAGAGTATAGCGGTAGAGAAAAGTATCGTGTGTTTTCTAGGTTTAAGCGGCCAGACCTAAGTTTATAATTAAATCTAGGGTTTTGGCTATGGGCTGGACCTTTTAATTATTCCTAATAAATGAATAAAAACAAATTGTAGAGTTTTATTATTAGATATATTTTGAGTTCGATGATAAATTCAAAAATTGAAAATATAATTTGATCTAACTACTCCTAGATTCTTGGATCTAATCTTGACTAATCTAATATTACTATTTACAAAATAATATGATTACCACAGAAACAATACAACATTATTAATTTTTACTATATTATTATTATTATTTTAATCTAGTGTTATTGTTATTATTATTTTTTTTAAATTTCTATTATTAATCATTATTATTTTACTCTATCATTATCATTACTATTTCTATTATTATTATTATTATTAATAAAAATCCGGGGTATTACAAAAGGTGATATACTGGCGGCCTTTTTGGCCGCCAGTTTGCGACGGATCTCATATCCGATCTTTTATCTGCGCTAACTTTTTGGCCTAGATCTGTAGGTTGCAGCTGTGACTTTGCTATAGCATTCTAAGCTCCCTTGGGAGTTTGTAATTCTGACAAGTGATATTGTGGGAAAGTTGTAGCATTGGATACACGGTTATTTTTCTGCAGCTCAGGAATGTGTTACTCTATTCCATGTGCTTTTTCAATGGCTTCTCGCCCCTTATTTGTATGTACTGATAAAGGCTTGGCATCTTCAATAGCTCGCTGGATTACCTTATGCTACTAAACATTCTTTCCACTCATCAGTTCTATATCTTTGACTTGTTCTTTTCCATCATTCTTAAGGACTTTAGTGTCACTAGGCAGAGAACCTGATAGTTTGTTGTTCAGTACAATAGTAAGTTGTACGACCTAATTTTCAAGATTCCAAAGGGACACTTGTTAGCTTTGTATGATGGCATTGTTCTTAGCCATATATTCTTTTAGCAGGATTTCATGGAAGACTAAGGCGTTGATTCCATGCTTGGCTGTCTAGGTTGTTGATTGAATCTAGGGGGTTTTGTGGTCTATTGGATTGTGAAGGACCTACAGAGGGCCTACAGATTGTTGCCCTTGTTGTCCCTATGAAAAGTTGGGGTGTTGTTGTAACACCCCTACTTTTGTAAATGACGTATTTGTAAGCACTAATGAATTAATTGTTAGTTCTCTAAGGGTTTTGATGATTTCCAATAATTTTAAAAAAAGCTTGAAGTTTTGCTGTCAAATGTGTAAAACTCACTGTAAGAGCAAAACTCGAGATTTGCACAAAAACCTCGAGGTTTGGCCTTACAGAGACAATTTCAAGTTTTCCATACAAAGTCAAAACTTGAGTTTTCCAAAGAAAACTCGAGGTTTACACACACAGAGAGTTCTCAACTTTTTCTGAGAAATTGCAAAACTCGAGGTTTCTGGGAAAACCTCGAGGTTTTGTCATACAGAGATACTCTCCAGTTTTGAACAGTTGAAAACCTCCAGTTTCCATTTGAAACCTCAAGGTTTGGTTTTAACTTGGAAATCTCAGTTTGGCAAGTTTTGAGAAAACTCGAGGTTTGGTAAGAAACCTCGAGGTTTTGGACTGACAAGGAAAACTTAGATTTTAACCAATTTTCAAAACCTCCAGTTTTGTGTAAAACCTCCAGTTTTGAACTTAACAAGATTTTCTCAAAAATTTCACATTGAGTGAAAACTCAAGGTTTTGGGAAAAACCTCGAGTTTTGTGGAGGCAGAGAACATTTAAACTTTCTCATTTATCAAAACCTCCAATTTTATGAAAAAACCTCAAGTTTTGGGTTTTGACAAAAACTCTCAGAGTTTTCACAATGAGTGAAAACTCGAGGTTTGGGGATAAACCTCGAGTTTTGTCCAGGCAGAGAGCAACCATGTTTTCTAACTTCTCAAAACCTCCAGTTTTGTTTTGAAACCTCAAGGTTTCTGTCTTGGCACAAAATTTCAAAATCTTCACATTTGAACAAAACTCAAATTTTGGTAAGAAAACTCGAGGTTTTGGCAAACACAGAGCAAGTGATTTTTCACTAGTTTGAAAACTCGAGGTTTCAGCTGAAACCTCAAGGTTTTGCTTTTGACAGAGCTTTTCAAAACTTTCATACATAAGTGAAAACTCGAGGTTTGTTTGGAAACCTCGCGGTTTTGCCAACCCGAGAGCATTGAACATTTTAAAGTTTTGAAAACCTCCAGTTTTGATTAGAAACCACAATTTTTGATGTTTTGGACTCAAATCAAATTTGCAAGCCTTGTCCAAAACTTGAGGTTTGGAGAACAAACCTCGAGGTTTCTACGCTGGATCAGAAATTCAAATTTCGCGATTCTGGAAATCTTTCTTATTTGATCTTAATACTTTCCAGTATTATTCTCTACTATTCCTAGCTATGTTTAACCACTTTGTTAGTGAGTTTCAGATGAATTAGAGAATGTTTATTGAAGGTTTAAAGCAAAAGCAAAAGTGATGTCAGCACATTAAATGCAAACCGAGAAAGTTGCAATCTTTTGGGTAATCCATCTGCACACGTCTAGCAAGAATTAAAGAATGATTTCCACATTTAGCACCTGCTTTTCCAATGGATTAATTCACAAGAAGTCAACTCTGAACTTCTGTATAGCTGGATTAAGTGGAAAGTAGAGAGAGAAGAAGACCAAACCACTTCCTAACCATTGCAAAACATCTCCAATGGTTTGAGGTCATTTAGTGCTTTCTGAGTATAAATAGAGATGTATTCAAGTCTTCTCAACAACTAAAATAGCTGAAAATGAAAATCATTCAAGTCTTGCATTTATTTCTTCAGTTTTCATCTATATTGTATCTTTTGATACTTTGAGCTTCAGTATTCATTATTATCCACTCTTACAGAGAGTTTATCTTTGAAAATCATTTATTGTAAAGAATCACAAGTCAAGGGGACTTGGTGATTTGGGAGTTCATTGAATACAACTTGTAAGGGGGAGTGAGTTCTAGTGAGAGAACTACTTCTTGAGTACAGAGTGTGTAATCTTTGAAATAGTGAAAAATCCCAGAGAGTCTAGGGACTAGATGTAGGTCAAGTTGTTAGGACCGAACTGTTAGTATGTAGGTGTCCTAGAGACAATCAGTTGAACACCTTGTACTGTTTGATATTTCATGATTAATATGTTTGAGCATAATTTATCTTTATCATATTTATGTCTCGCCTATATTTTATAGTTAATATGAGATTAAAGATAAAGGCCCAAGGAATAGAATATGTGTTTATTTGGTGATCTATGATAGGGATCATGATCATGAGGAATCGAGTACACTACATGTCTATTGCCTGAAACTTGTTCCTAGTCTTGAATCGCCAAGAAAGGGCATTGGTGATTTCAATAAGACTAGTACGACATCATCTACTTGTATAGTGATGCAAGGTAGGGACCTCATGGAATGCAGGCATGTTGATGCCTTAGCTGATGTCGTGGGTGGATCTGTTAGAGAACAGATAGCACTGGACTGACCCGCCGAGAGACTCCACAAGGATTCATTGTAGAGAGTATCATTGGATTTGTAATGTCTCTTATCATTTGGTAGTGCGGATCATCTTAGACTTGAGGATGTCATCGACCACTATGTCCTAGGGTTATACTTTGACTGTACAACTCTATCCGCCTGAAAAATGGGGAGATCAGTGTACTCTTGGGTATTACCTGAATACATGAGTATAGATGGTCATGCCGAAAGGACTTACAATCCTCTACAAGGGATTAGTTGTTCACAAGACCGGTAAGAGCTTGGATGACTTCTAGTTGATTCGAGAATCTATGCATAGTAAGTGATCATGAAGAGTCATGATCTGTCTTAGAGTCAATAGAAGAATATTCTTGGTTCTGTGAAATAGCTACATTTAGTCAATCAAGAGAGATGATACTCTATCCTTGCTCTCGACTAAATATGAACAACATTGTAAGAGATGATATATGCACAGTATCCAAATTAGAAAAGGTAGATCACTTGATCAACTTGATTAGTTCTGGGACTGCAGAGCATTGCTAGTGTCTTATGTAGTCATTAGATAAATTGACCTATTAAAGGAGTTTAATTGGTTCAAGTTTATCTATGTCAGTAACTAATTGGGCCTAATGGGTCACACACTAAAGACTATTCTTGATTGCTTAATTTAGTTAGTTTGGACCAATAAATGTTATTGGGCTTTGTCAAGACTATTGATGTAATTGGGTTAGTACTTCAAGCCCAATTATTAAGAGGTTAAGAGATTGAAGTAATTTATGAATTAACCAAGGCTGTATCCAATCAGGATTGGATAAAGAGAGTAATTAATTAGTAATTATTTATTCATGTGAATAGTGTCAAATGAATAGTAAAGTACTATTCATCTTTTACTATTCATGAATAATCAATTATTATAATTAATTATAAGAAGCACTTCTTGAAATAATTAATTGTTCAAGAATCACTTCTTGGAATAATTGATTCTTCAAGAAGCACTTTGGTTTTGAAGTAGAAATGAATGTGTGGCTCACATTAAAAGAAGAACATGTGGCTCACACTGAAAGAAGAACATGTGGCCATGGTTCACTCTTTGTTTCTATAAATAGCATTCATTTCCTTCATTTCAATACACACCATTTCATAAGCTTCTCTCTTAAGCTTCTCTCTCTCTCTCTTCCTCTTAAGGAAGTTCTTTCTCTTTCTCTCTCTTTCTTCCTCTTAAGGAAGTTCTCTTAGTCTTGAGTAAGAAATCCAAACTCTTGAAGTTCTCCACCTTGTTACTGCCTAGCAAGCATTCAAGGAGTCGGGGATTCAAGGAGAAGGTGTTCTCATTTGCAATCAGGAGATAGTCGTGTGGATCAACGTTAGAGGACATCATACTCTTTGACGTCTTCAAGTGATCACAGGTATTCCTGAAACCCTGTATGTGTTTTAACGAGTAGATCCTAAATATGTACTGTAAGAGTTACGGTACATGGTACATGACTCATGAGGTTAGTATTTCCACATGGTACGGTAAATATTATTTACCAAAGAGTTTCTTCTGAGTATGCTCTGTGGCTGCAGCTTAGTCTGATCTGTCACATCAGAAAAGAATTATTCTTGAGCAGTAAATATTATTTACCAGTACAGTAAATACTATTTACCGAACAGTAAAAATTATTTACCGGCATAGTAAAAATTATTTATCGTCGTAAAATTTTTTTACAGGCGTGGTGAAAATTATTTACTGTTCACGCTAAATATTATTTACTGGTGCAGTAAAAATTATTTACTGGCACGGTAAAAATTATTTACCATCACAGTAAATATTATTTACTGGCACAGTAAAAATAATTTACCGGCACGGTAAAAATATTTTTACTGGTACTATTCACATGAATAGTAAATATCCAATGTGGGTTCCGCAAATACTGAAAAATTTTGTTTTTCAACCTCGTAAACATGTTGCTTGAACGTCAAGCTAGATCAATCTTTACCCTCAAGTGGTATCAGAGCCAGGTTCGTTACTGCAGACACGTGGGGTTATTCTTATTGAATTTTCAAAAGGAGTTTTGAAGTCTACAATTTTATGAACAAGATTTTGAATCTTGATTATGAAATGTGGTTAATCATCAAAGTGTTGATGCTTTTCGTGTAGATGATTCAATGGTTATTTAGGATTTGCAAATTGTTTAAGTTTATTTGTTTCTAACATTTCACAGGAACAAGGATTATGAGTTTAAATTTCAAAGTTTTGAATTTTGAAATTACAACTAGTATGCATGATAAGACAAAGCCGTTTAAAATTAACTATATGATAGTTAGTAAGTTTATATGCCTAATTATGCATGCAAGATAAAATTAATTATTTGATAATTAGTTTTATTATATGATGAGACTAAAATCCCTCGTTAAAATTATCTAGCACGTTTGATTGTCTCCCATCATCGATGGCATTTAAATCTCTTCTAAATGGTAGTGTTCTCTAGCTCAGCTAAGACCTATTGTTTCGTCGGGTAAGAATGTCATTTGAAGTGTATTACACTTAAATCCCTTTGACATGGTAGTATTCTCTAGCTCAGCTAAGACCTATCATATCATCGGGTAATAGTGCAAGGACACTTAGGATGATGGTTTGTGTTAGACAAGATGTATAGTCTGCAGGCTCAGCCGAGTCTATGCATCTGAGGCAATGATGCCAGGTTGTTACATAGTGATGTGACACTAAGTGACAAGGTGTTGTCAACCTGATGATCTAAGAGAAGACATGGAGATGTTGTTATTTAACCCACTAGACAAGTTGGTTTTGCAGGCTCAGCCGGAGACTAATGAATCTAGTCGTTCTCTTAGCCCACTACGGATATTCTTTATGAAGGATAACCCTAAATCAATAACTGAGGATCATTGATTTTAGAAAAATAGTGGGAGGGCCATATACATTTAAAGTCTCTGTATTTGGTTGTTTAAATTTCATGAAATACTCATATTAGTCCATTTATTAATTTTCAGCATCTTTGCAAATGGCTGGAACTTTTAATCTACGCTCTATTCTGGATACTAATAAGTTAACTGGACCAAACTTTTTGGACTGGTATCGGAATGTAAAAATAGTTTTACGCTCTGAAAGGAAAGCTTATGTCATTGATTCTCCGATTCCTGTTGCACCTACTCAAGGGCAAGAAGGGTATGATCAGTTTGACTGGGAAACCCATAAACAGCACTTAGCAGACAATGAGCAGGCAGTTTGTATATTGTTGGCTTCAATGTCTGCAGAGCTCCAACGTCAGCATGAGCATATGGATGCTCCCTCTATAATCTTGCACTTGCAAGAGCTTTATGATAAGCAAGGGAGGACTGAGCGCTTTGAGACCTCAAAAGAACTGTTTGGCTGCAAGTTGGCTGAGGGCATGGCGGTGGGACCACATGTTCTCAAGATGATTGGACTAATAGAGAAGCTTGCTTCTCTTGGTTTTATCATGGACCATGAATTAAGTATTGACTTGATCTTGCAGTCCTTGCCCCTTTCGTTTAATGGTTTTGTGGTCAATTATTATATGAATAAAGTAGAATCAACACTCCCTGAGTTGTTGCAACTACTGACCACTGCTGAGAATGCCATTAAAAAGAATAGGACCCAAGCTCTTCTGATTGAAAGGCCTTCTAAGGGCAAGGGCAAGTCTGTGCAGACAGACAAGTTTAAACCCAAAGGTAAGCCCAAGAAAAAGAAGGGTAAGGGTAAAGGAAAAGGGAAATCAAATGATAAAGCTTCTGCTGTATGCTTCCATTGTCAAAAAGAAGGACATTGGAAGAGGAACTGCCCATTATACCTTGCGAGCCTCAAGGGAAAGAAGCATGGTGATGTTTCTCTCTCAGGTATATTCACTATAGAAATTAATTTTTCAAGTGTTGATTCAGCTTCTTGGGTATTAGATACCGGTTGTGGTTCTCATATCTGCAATTTGTTGCAGGTACTAAAGAATCCTAGAAAGTTGAGCAAGAGCGAGGTGAATCTCCGTGTCGGGAATGGAGCAAGAGTTGCTGCATTAGCTGTTGGAGATGTAGACCTTGTATTGCCTACGGGCCTTGTATTGCACTTGAATAATTGTTTTTATGTTCCTTCTATTTCCCGAAACATAATTTCTATTTCCAGTTTAGAACAATCTGGTTTTCACTTTATAATAAAAGATGGCAAGTTTCCTATCATTAAGAATGATCTTGTTTATGCTTGCGCATCAAGAGTGAATGGATTATATGTTTTGGATTTAGAATCGAATAGTGAAATTCTTAATGTTCAAGTTAATAAGAAACCTAAATTAAATAATCGATCCTATCTTTGGCACTGTAGGTTGGGACACATTAATGAGACAAGATTGTCTAGACTCCATCGTGATGGATATCTAGATTCTATGGATTTAGAATCCTATGGGCCTTGTGAATCTTGTTTGACTGGAAAAATGACAAAGACCAAGCTTGAGAAGCTTGTAAGTCATAGAGCCAATGAGTTGTTAGAACTCATTCATTCTGATGTTTGTGGGCCCATGACTATACAGGCTAGAGGAGGATATTCCTACTTTATTACCTTTACTGATGATAAGTCCAGATTCGGTTATGTGTATCTTATGAAGCACAAATCCGAGGCCTTTGAAAAGTTCAAAGAGTTTAGGAATGAAGTAGAGAAACAACTTGGCAAGATGATTAAGACACTTCGATCAGATCGAGGTGGCGAATATCTGAGTCAGGAGTTTCAGGATTATTTAAGAGAGAATGGGATTCTTTCACAGTTGACGGCTCCATACACACCACATCAAAATGGTGTGTCTGAAAGGAGAAACCGTACCCTACTTGATATGGTACGATCAATGATGAGTAGTACAAAGCTCCCAAAATCGTTTTGGGGATTCGCTTTAGATACGGCAATATACCTTCTTAATAGGGTTCCGTCAAAATCTGTTCAGACTACTCCGTATGAGATATGGAAGGGAAGGAAGCCCAACTTGAGTTATCTCAAGGTGTGGGGTTGTCCAGCTTATGTCAAGACCCTAACATCAGATAAGTTAGGGGCTAAAAGCACTTTGTGCTATTTTGTAGGATATCCCAAGGGAACTAAGGGATACTACTTTTACTGTCCTGAGGATTACAAAGTGTTTGTATCCAAGAATGCTATATTTCTTGAGGAGGATTTGCTTTCTCAAGAAGATAGTGGGAGTAAAGTAGAACTTGAAGAAGTTCAAGACCAACAAGAACAGATAACAGAACCCGAGTCTGTTTATCAGGCGATGCCTCAACAAGAGGCTGTAGACACCCAACCCCGTAGGACATCTAGGATAAGTCATCAACCTGAGAGGTATGGTTTTGTGATTGAGAATCTACAAACCGTTGAAGATGACGAACCTACTTCCTACACTGAGGCTGTCAAGGATGTTGACTCCTCAAAATGGCATAAAGCCATGGAATCTGAAATAGATTCGATGCATGAAAACAAGGTATGGACCTTGGTTCCACCACCTGAAGGAACAGTTCCTATTGGGTGTAAGTGGGTCTTCAAAAGGAAGACTGATGCTGATGGCAACATTCAAACCTATAAAGCTAGGTTGGTTGCGAAAGGCTATCGTCAAAGGCAAGGTATTGACTATGATGAAACTTTTTCGCCTGTTGCCATGATCAAATCTATTAGGATCATGCTAGCTATAGCTGCATATTATGATTACGAAATTTGGCAGATGGATGTCAAAACCGCCTTCTTAAATGGTTTTTTGAAGGAGGAAGTGTATATGACACAACCTGAAGGTTTTGAATCTAAAGGCCAAGAGCATATGGTATGCAAACTTCAAAAATCAATATATGGGCTTAAGCAAGCTTCTAGGAGTTGGAATCTTCGTTTTGATGAAGTTGTTAAGAGTTATGGCTTTATTAAGAACGAAGATGAACCATGTGTTTACAAGAAGGTTAGTGGGAGTAATGTTGTTTTCCTTGTGCTTTATGTGGATGACATACTGCTTATAGGAAATGACGTTCCTATGTTACAGTCTACTAAAATTTGGTTGTCAGAAAACTTCACCATGAAGGATTTGGGAGAAGCAGCTTATATACTTGGTATTAAGATCTATAGAGATAGATCGAAAAGGTTGCTTGGGTTATCCCAATCCACGTACATAGATAAGATGCTAAAGAGGTTTAGCATGGATGGGTCGAAAAGGGGTTTTCTTCCTGTCAATCATGGAATTCATCTTTCCAAGGCCATGTGTCCTAAGACACAGGATAAAAGGAAAAGCATGGAAAGGATTCCATATGCATCTGCAATTGGATCTATCATGTATGCTATGCTATGTACGAGACCAGATGTCTCTTATGCTTTCAGCATTACAAGCCGATTCCAGGCTGATCCTGGAGAGGGTCACTGGACAGCTGTAAAGACGATCCTAAAGTACTTGAGAAGGACTAAGGATCATTTTCTGGTTTATGGTGGTTGTGATGAGCTGAAAGTGAAAGGGTTCACTGATGCCAGTTTCCAGAATGACAGAGATGATTCAAAATCCCAGTCAGGTTTTATCTTTACCTTAAATGGTGGAGCAATTTGTTGGAAAAGTTACAAGCAAGAAACCACGGCAGATTCTCCTACCGAGGCTGAATACATAGCAGCTTCAGAAGCAGCTAAGGAGGCAGTATGGATCAAAAAGTTCATTGGTGAACTTGGAGTGGTTCCTAGCATTGTTGATCCAATACCTTTGTATTGTGATAACACCGGAGCTATTGCTCAAGGCAAAGAACCCAGGTCTCATCAGAGATCCAAACATGTGCTCCGCAAGTATCACCTCATCCGAGAAATTGTTCAAAGAGAAGATATAAAATTGGACTATGTTCCCACAGATGATAATTTGGCTGATTCCTTAACAAAGGGACTTTCTCAGAGAAAGCATGATAGTCATTATGAGTCATTGGGTTTGATTCGTCGACCTGATTGGCTCTAGGCCAAGTGGGAGATTGTTAGTATGTAGGTGTCCTAGAGACAATCAGTTGAACACCTTGTACTGTTTGATATTTCATGATTAATATGTTTGAGCATAATTTATCTTTATCATATTTATGTCTCGCCTATATTTTATAGTTAATATGAGATTAAAGATAAAGGCCCAAGGAATAGAATATGTGTTTATTTGGTGATCTATGATAGGGATCATGATCATGAGGAATCGAGTACACTACATGTCTATTGCCTGAAACTTGTTCCTAGTCTTGAATCGCCAAGAAAGGGCATTGGTGATTTCAATAAGACTAGTACGACATCATCTACTTGTATAGTGATGCAAGGTAGGGACCTCATGGAATGCAGGCATGTTGATGCCTTAGCTGATGTCGTGGGTGGATCTGTTAGAGAACAGATAGCACTGGACTGACCCGCCGAGAGACTCCACAAGGATTCATTGTAGAGAGTATCATTGGATTTGTAATGTCTCTTATCATTTGGTAGTGCGGATCATCTTAGACTTGAGGATGTCATCGACCACTATGTCCTAGGGTTATACTTTGACTGTACAACTCTATCCGCCTGAAAAATGGGGAGAACAGTGTACTCTTGGGTATTACCTGAATACATGAGTATAGATGGTCATGCCGAAAGGACTTACAATCCTCTACAAGGGATTAGTTGTTCACAAGACCGGTAAGAGCTTGGATGACTTCTAGTTGATTCGAGAATCTATGCATAGTAAGTGATCATGAAGAGTCATGATCTGTCTTAGAGTCAATAGAAGAATATTCTTGGTTCTGTGAAATAGCTACATTTAGTCAATCAAGAGAGATGATACTCTATCCTTGCTCTCGACTAAATATGAACAACATTGTAAGAGATGATATATGCACAGTATCCAAATTAGAAAAGGTAGATCACTTGATCAACTTGGTTAGTTCTGGGACTGCAGAGCATTGCTAGTGTCTTATGTAGTCATTAGATAAATTGACCTATTAAAGGAGTTTAATTGGTTCAAGTTTATCTATGTCAGTAACTAATTGGGCCTAATGGGTCACACACTAAAGACTATTCTTGATTGCTTAATTTAGTTAGTTTGGACCAATAAATGTTATTGGGCTTTGTCAAGACTATTGATGTAATTGGGTTAGTACTTCAAGCCCAATTATTAAGAGGTTAAGAGATTGAAGTAATTTATGAATTAACCAAGGCTGTATCCAATCAGGATTGGATAAAGAGAGTAATTAATTAGTAATTATTTATTCATGTGAATAGTGTCAAATGAATAGTAAAGTACTATTCATCTTTTACTATTCATGAATAATCAATTATTATAATTAATTATAAGAAGCACTTCTTGAAATAATTAATTGTTCAAGAATCACTTCTTGGAATAATTGATTCTTCAAGAAGCACTTTGGTTTTGAAGTAGAAATGAATGTGTGGCTCACATTAAAAGAAGAACATGTGGCTCACACTGAAAGAAGAACATGTGGCCATGGTTCACTCTTTGTTTCTATAAATAGCATTCATTTCCTTCATTTCAATACACACCATTTTATAAGCTTCTCTCTTAAGCTTCTCTCTCTCTCTCTTCCTCTTAAGGAAGTTCTTTCTCTTTCTCTCTCTTTCTTCCTCTTAAGGAAGTTCTCTTAGTCTTGAGTAAGAAATCCAAACTCTTGAAGTTCTCCACCTTGTTACTGCCTAGCAAGCATTCAAGGAGTCGGGGATTCAAGGAGAAGGTGTTCTCATTTGCAATCAGGAGATAGTCGTGTGGATCAACGTTAGAGGACATCATACTCTTTGACGTCTTCAAGTGATCACAGGTATTCCTGAAACCCTGTATGTGTTTTAACGAGTAGATCCTAAATATGTACTGTAAGAGTTACGGTACATGGTACATGACTCATGAGGTTAGTATTTCCACATGGTACGGTAAATATTATTTACCAAAGAGTTTCTTCTGAGTATGCTCTGTGGCTGCAGCTTAGTCTGATCTGTCACATCAGAAAAGAATTATTCTTGAGCAGTAAATATTATTTACCAGTACAGTAAATACTATTTACCGAACAGTAAAAATTATTTACCGGCATAGTAAAAATTATTTATCGTCGTAAAATATTTTTACAGGCGTGGTGAAAATTATTTACTGTTCACGCTAAATATTATTTACTGGTGCAGTAAAAATTATTTACTGGCACGGTAAAAATTATTTACCATCACAGTAAATATTATTTACTGGCACAGTAAAAATAATTTACCGGCACGGTAAAAATATTTTTACTGGTACTATTCACATGAATAGTAAATATCCAATGTGGGTTCCGCAAATACTGAAAAATTTTGTTTTTCAACCTCGTAAACATGTTGCTTGAACGTCAAGCTAGATCAATCTTAACCCTCACGAACCAGTATAAATCTTTGTGTCCAGCTGCTCTTCCCTTCTCTCTGTTTATCCCTGTTTTACTATTAGAAAACAGAGGCATTTGTGAAAATTTTTAAAATACCCAATCCACCCCCCTCTTGACTATTTGGCTCCACTTTCATTAATGAGAAGTTTTGACTGTCTAACTTAATCATTATTATTTTCGGTAATGTTTTATAATAATAATTATTAAAAAGGGTCTGTTAGACTTTCGGGAGACAGGATATTAAGTACTAAAAAGGCCAAAAATGTTGCCTAATATGACCAAGGAAAAGGAGGTTTTGATTGTGCCTTGATTTGAAAAAGAAGCAGGCCCAGGGTAAAACACCGATGTAGCATAAGCCGGTACAAGTCATGCACCACATGGTCAAGTTCTGGAACTCTCTATAATTTCTTGGGAATTAAGTCAGAAACCCTAATCCAAGTTATTAACCAGTGGACAAAAGCATGCATCGTGTAATTCAATATACCTTGATCATTTGTGCTATTTTATAAAGGCACAAATTTCTCATTCTTTTGGTCGAAGGGGCATGTTCAGCATAGGTAAGAGGAAGGTCCAACCAAGATTCCAACACTTAGAGAAGAAGCCAGATCACTGATTGAAGCTCTGATTTCAGGTAAACATCGAAAACCTAAACCTTTAAAGCATGAAGTTAGGGTTTTCATCGACCTGGTTAGGGCTTGGATTTGTGATCTGATTTTGAGATTTTTAAGGGTTTCAATGAGTATAATGTGATTCTTCATGGGTTTAGGTCAGAGTTAAGGTCTACGAACTTGAAAACACCAAAAACTCAAGAAAAGAGCTTGCTGCTAGCTTCAGGGTTTTCTGGGCAATGAAGTTTCATCTGTGTTTTTAAAATAGTAAATGAAGTACAATGTCTCCTGAAAGACGGAATATCACCAAGAGGGGGGTGAATTGGGGATATCAAATTTTCTTGCAATGGATGCTCTGTTTGCGCGTACAAAGAACAGAGATAAACAGAGAAGGGTTAAGGAAGAATGAACACAAGGAATTTATACTGGTTCGGTCTAAATCCTTGACCTACGTCCAGTCCCTAGACTCTCCGGGATTTCACTATCTCAATTGATTACACACTCTGTACTCTCGGAGTAATTCTCTCACTCTAGAACTTACTCCCCCTTACAAGTTGTAATCAAATATCCCAATCTCAAAGTCCCAATACTTTGAGATTCTTACAATAAATGATAATCAATGAGGAACTCTCTAAAAGAGTGGATAAGTAAACACTGAAGATTGGAATATCCGAAGATATTGATTTCTTGTTGAAACAGTAAATGAAGTAGTTGACTAATTGAATGCGCAGAGTTTCGGTCGTTGGAGACTTGAATGCTTCTCATATTTATAGACGCTTGCATTTAATGACCGTTGAGAAGTGATTAATGAGCCGTTGTGAATAATGAATGTGACCGTTGTGAGTTCGAGGCTTCGTCTCTTCGTATGTTTCCGACATTCGTCCGTTATCCTCCGTTGACATTCCATATTCAAATTGTCCGTTGGAGTACTTTAGGAATTTTGTCTGAAAAGTAGCCGGATTGTCTTTTGCTTGCTCAGATGGTTTCTTGCCGAATTGGTGTTTGTTCTGAGCATCGCATAAAATGCTTCTGACAAAAATTGCTTTATGATAATCTGAAGATTTAACTTTGTTAATCCTGTCTAAAACACACTGGAAACATGATTAATAGTGATTAGAAATGATAAGAAACAATAATAACAAGTACCCATTGCATAATCACTGAGTTCCAGAATTGGAGAATACTGATTTTCAAAAATTGATATGAGTAACTCGAGTTGCACAGTACCAACTCGAGTTATATTCAATTTCAAGGTTTTATGAAAAAGATGACCAACTCGAGTTACATCTAATAACTCGAGTTACTTAATCATTTAATTCAACCAGAAAGCATTCTGAGATGGCCTAACTCGAGTTGCATAGTGATAACTCGAGTTATTCTTAAGTTAAAAACATCCAGAGAGAAATTGCCATTTGTTAACTCGAGTTGCACAGTAATAACTCAAGTTATGTTAAGCAAAAATCAAACAGAGATCATTTGCACTTTTGGCATAGCTCGAGTTGCACAGTAATAACTCAAGTTATGTTAAGGAAATTTTCAGACAGAGAGCAAACGCTACAGGAATAACTCGAGTTGATGAAAATAACTCGAGTTATCACTGTTCACAAAATTTTTGTTTTCGTGAGAGGCTTTTTGGAATTGCAAAGTACAGTCCATAACTTGAGTTGTTAAGTGATAACTCGAGTTATGAGTCTTTGAAAAATAATTTTTAACTTGAGTTGTGATTTTTCAACTTGAGTTATGAGTTTTGTGAAAATTCTTTAAGTCCTATAACTTGAGTTGAAAACAACCAACTTGAGTTACTATTTTCAAAAACATTTTCAAAGATCTTAAACACTGATTTCAAATATTTCATTAATTTCAACAATTGTTAGTCATCATCAAAACATATAGAAACTAACATTCTCCCCCTTTTTGATGATGACAACACTTGTGGTTTTGAGAAAGAGATGAGTTTTGAAAAAAATATTCAGCAAGGATTGGATGATAAAAAAAATATCAGTTATCAAAGATATCAGAAGATGATCATTAGTCATTCATTCAAAATAAGATATGCACATTCAGTTCATGATGTAGCAACATAGCTTAGACACAAGATGAACCAATCAAAAGGCTACATAAAGATCATCTAAAAAGCCAAAAAGATTACACAATCACAGACATAATGACCATTCTATCCTAGGGAATATCCTATGACCAAAAAACTTCATCTTCATTTCTTTTGCTGATTCTCTGACTCTTTCTCTTTCTCATTCTCTCCCCCTTTGTCATCAGGCAAAATGGGAGGATCAGAGGCCAGGGAAGCACGTAGAGCCTGAAGAATAGGCAATGGTGAGTAGAGTGTGAGAGAGAGAGATGGTGGAGTAGGAAGAGAAGGTGAAAGTATAGAGGTCTGAGGTGATGAAGGAGAGGAGGCAGAGACACCTGATGAATGTTCATCAAAAAGATCAGCAGTGTCACCTGAGGATGATAAAGGATGAGTAGCATACTTGGGAGGAGTGGGAAAAGGCACAGTAGGAGGTGCAGAGGCTATGAAGGGAGCAGATAATGGAAGAGAGGACAGGGTAGGAGTGATATCAGGATGAGAGGTGGTAAGATGAGATGGAGAGAGGATAGGAGTGGATGCAGGTTGAGGCTGGGATGGAGATTTGTGAGGAGAGGTATGAGGAGGAATGTGAAGTGGAGAGTGAGTGGGAGAATGGCTGGGAGGAGGAACAACTCCAGATGGACCAGGAACAGCTTGTGACTTGAGAAGCTTGTCAAGCTTGGAGTCCAGTAACTGATAGATGCCATGCATGCTGTCAAACCGATGACCCAGATCCTCAAAGTGTCCAGTGACATCCTCAATCTTCTCTCCAAGATACTCAACCTTGTCTTCAGTAGAGACAATGATTTTTTTCATCTTGTCAACCTTTGATTCAGTAGATGTGATTGAAGAGACCAACTTTTCTATCTCAGATTCGAGTTTATCAGACAATTCATAGTACTGAGCTGTGAGAGTGGTCTGGAGAGTCCCAAAAGTTTCTTGCATTGCTTGGGCTATGATTCCCTTGATCTCAGCAAACAACTTGGAAGAGTGTGGAGTAGGTTGAGATTCAAAGGGACTAGGAGAAGATGCAGCTGGAGGATGTCTGGAGGCAGAGGCTCTAGATCTTGGTGGAGCTTTGGATTGAGCTGAGCCTTCTAAGAAAGAGATGATCATGAAGTTTAAATGTGTATGGCTGAAAATCTGAGGCTTGACCTCCTCCTCAGTGACATCTAAGTACCAAGTTTTGTTGGTGTATAGGATGAGAGAGACAAGGTTGGGAAAAGGGATTTGTGCAGAGGCTCCAGACTGAAAGGCAAATCTTTTCATCTCCTGAAATACCCAATGGCCTATGTTGAAAGACACTTTGTTGATGATAGATGCAAATAACCCATAGTTAGTGTTATTGAAGTGGGTAAAATTCTTGCTCTTCTGCACAAGATTTTTGGTACAGATGTACCATAAAGCTCTAAATGTGGGGGACATTTCAGATGGTGATAACTTGAGTTCTCCCTCAAAGGGTTTGTCAGGTACTAGAGTCTTGAAAAATTTTTCCTTTTCAAACTTGATGTGGGGCACCTCAGGAGGACTCTCAATGAACAGAAGGGAGTTGATAATATCAGCAGAGATGGTGATTGCCTTGCCTCTAACAGAAGTAGTCATCTTATCTTCAATCAAATTTCCTTTCTTATCAACCACACTTGCCATTCTCATATTGTGGTAAAAGTGTTTGACCAAGGATGGAGAATAGGCAGTGTTTATGGCCAGAAGGTTTCTGAACTGCTCTAACCAGGGAGTCAAGTCAAGGTTGCATTCCTCCTTAAGCTTTGCTAAATCAACATATACAGTGGGGCAAAAGATTCTAGTTTGAAAATTCTTCTTAAAACTCAACATTTGCTGTTGATCCATAGGGGTAGGACAACAGAGAAATTCAGAACTAGGGGTCTAACTAGGTTTGGAGGCTTGAAGACATATTTGTGTTTAGAGGATACCTCAGGATTAGGAACAGACTGAGAACCACTAGGTGCCTTGGAGCCAGAAGCCATTGCCTTAGAACCAGCTGGAGGAGCCTTTGAGCCAGAACCTTGAGTCTCTGGAAGTTGGACCTTCTTTTTCTTCTTTAATGGAGCTACCAGTGGTTCCTTATCTCTGCGAGTGGCAGCAACTAAGTCAATTGGCTTGGACGGAGGAACAACTGGAGGCTCTTGAATAGTCAGCTTCTTGGGCTTCTTCACCGGAGGTTCATCCATTGGCGAAATTTGAAGCTTTGTGGGAGGTTTCCTCTTTGTAGTCGGTCGAATGAGTGGAGGAGGAGTTGAGGAATTCGAGGGTTCATAATCTGATGTGGAATCTTTCTGAACTTTAGGGTTTTTCGCAGATTTGGGAGCCATCAGGAGGATTGAGAGATGGAAGAAAGTAGAAACAGAGAGAAAAAGGAAAAAGACCTCGGGTTAGGGTTTCAGAAGAATGCGAAAGTGAAAAACAGACAGCGAAGAGTATTTATATTAGACGAGCCAACTTGAGTTACTAAGTGACAACTCGAGTTGGAGAGAGAAAATAATAACATTCTGGAGCACAGGTTAACTCGAGTTCTAAAAGAGTATTTCTTCTCGGTCTGAGTTGCAACTCAAGTTATACATAGTTGCAGAAAACAGAAGCTCTCAGACAGGCGAAGTAACTCGAGTTCTCTGGAGTAACTCGAGTTATTTCGAGAACTTTCAAAACAATCAGAAAACATACCAAGAGAGACTCAACTCGAGTTATCCTGATATAACTCGAGTTATATATCAGTGAAAATTAAAAATAACATTGAACATTCACAGAGGCATGTCATTCACTGATATATGTAAATATGCACCTGCAAAACAATTTGTAGCCACTCCGAAGCTTAAGTTAGTAATCATATATCATCAAAAACATATAACTAACATTTTACTTGGATTGAGAAAACTTACAACTCATTGGGATTTACCATTCCCAATTCTCTTCTGATAAAACTGAATTGTTCTTTGGCCAATGGTTTGGTGAAAATATCAACAAGCTGAAGGTGAGTAGGGATGAACATTACTTTAACATCCCTCTTTTGCACATGATCCCGTATGAAATGATGTCGCACATCGATATGCTTGGTTCTTGTGTGTTGAACTGGATTCTTAGCCAAGCTGATTGTACTTGTATTGTCACATAGAATTGGGATCTCCTTCAAGTTCACTCCCAGATCAGCAAGTTGTTGCTTGAGCCATAAAACTTGAGCACAACAACTTGATGCAGCCACATACTCAGCTTCAGTTGATGAAACCGCCATACTAGTTTGTTTCTTACTGAACCAAGACACAAGTGAGTTGCCAAAGAACTCACATTGACCACTTGTGCTTTTTCTATCAATCTTATATCCGGCATGGTCTGAATCCGAGTACGCTACCAAATGCTCTGGTTCGCCTTTAGGAAACCATAGTCCAAGTAGCTTAGTGTCAGATAGATATCTGAAAATCCTCTTGACATGTTCAGCATGTGATTCTTTGGGAGCGGATTGGAATCGAGCACACATCCCAACACTGAATTGGATGTCTGGGAGACTTGCGGTTAGATAGAGCAATGATCCAATCATTCCTCTATATTTAGTGATGTTGAAATCTTTGCCCTCTTCATCAGCATCCAAATAAGCAGTTGAGCTCATAGGAGTGTCGGCTCCATTGCATTTATCCATCCCAAACTTCTTTACTAAATCATTGAGATACTTGGTCTGGGATATGAAAATCTCATCCTTCCTTTGCTTGATTTGTAGACCAAGGAAGTAGTTGAGTTCTCCCATCATGGACATTTCAAATTCTCCCTGCATACTCTTTGCAAAATCCTCACATAAAACATCATTAGTAGCTCCAAAAATTATATCATCAACATAAATTTGCACAACCAAGATTTCATTCAGCTTATTACTTTTTATAAACAAGGTTGTGTCAGCCTTTCCTCTAATAAATCCTTGATTGAGTAGGAATTGACTCAATCTTTCATACCAAGCTCTAGGAGCTTGCTTAAGACCATACAAAGCTTTCTTGAGTTTAAAAACATGATCCGGAAATTGATCATTTTCAAAACCCGGAGGTTGTTCAACATAAACCTCCTCTTGAATGAAACCATTTAAAAATGCACTTTTCACATCCATTTGAAAGAGTTTAAAACCTTTAGTGTATGCAAAGGCTAGTAGGACTCTTATAGCCTCCAATCTTGCTACTGGGGCATAAGTTTCCTCATAGTCTATGCCTTCTTCTTGGTTGTAACCTTTGGCAACCAATCTTGCCTTGTTACGGACAATGATTGCCGACTCATCACATTTGTTCTTAAATACCCATTTTGTCCCAATAACCGGATGGTCCTTGGGTCTAGGTACTAAGTCTCAAACTTGATTTCTGTAAAATTGATGCAACTCCTCTTGCATAGCTATCACCCAATCATTGTCTGAAAGGGCTTCTTCTATTTTAGAGGGTTCTATATGCGATATGAATGCAGAGAAGGTTACTTCATTTAAAGCACTATGTCTAGTCCTTACTCCTTGATTTACATCACCTATAACTTGGTCTAAAGGATGATTCCTTATAAATCTCCAAGCTCTAGGTTGAGACTGATCAGAATTTTCCAAATTATTTTCAAGATCAGCCTCAAAAACATTTTCAGAGGGTTCAGTAGAAGGAGTAGTTTTCGAAAAGAATTGGTTTTTGAAAATGGTCTCTTCCTCTTCATCCAAGGATTTATCAGAATCATTTTCACTAAACACAACATGTATAGACTCTTCTACAACCTTAGTTCTAGTATTAAAGATTCTATTAGAATAACCAATAAAAATGCCTAAATCAGCTTTGGAATCGAATTTACCAAGATTCTCTTTACCATTATTGTGCACATAGCACTTGCATCCGAAGACATGTAGATGGCTAAGATTTGGCTTCCTTCCTTTGTAGAGCTCATATGGAGTCTTGTTCAACTTCTTCCTCAAGTAAGCTCTGTTGGAAATGTAGCATGCGGTACTCATGGCATCAGCCCAAAATACTTGGGATGTGTTGTTCTCGTTCAACATAGCTCTTGCCATCTCAGTGAGTACTCTATTCTTCCTCTCCACAACACCATTTTGTTGAGGAGTTCTAGGTGCTGAGAAGTTGTGGTCGATCCCCATATTGTCACAGAACTCAGTAAAGGCGTTGTTTTCAAACTCGCCACCATGATCAGTCCTTATTCCTGAAATTGAGAAACCTTTCTCGTTTTAGACCTTCTTGGCAAAGGCAACAAACTGATCAAACGTTTCATCTTTAGATGATAAAAATATTGTCCAAGTAAATCTAGAATAATCGTCAACAATGACCAAAGTATAGAGATTTCCACCAAGACTTTTTACTCTAGCTGGTCCAACTAGATCCATATGAAGTAATTGAAGAGGTCTACTAGTTGAAATCTCATTTTTAGCTTTAAAAGATGACTTGGTTTGTTTTCCTTTTTGGCAAGCATCACAGATCATATCATTTTTGAAATTCAATTTTGGAATACCAATTACCAAATCCTTTTTCAGTAACTTGTCAAGTTGAAACATATTGACATGAGCTAATCGCTTATGCCATAACCAACTCTCATTCAGGTTACTAACAAAACAATTTTCAGAAACTGAAGCATTGCTAGAGAAGTTAAGAGTATAACAATTTCCATCTCTAGGTGCTCTAAATAAAGCTTTAGTTTTCAAATCATCAATGGAGACTAAATCCTTTTTAACAATCAAGCATTCATTTGAATCAAAGATAACCAAGTTACCCTTGTTGGTGCTTTGGCTTACGCTTAGGAGGTTATGACATAATCCTTCTACTAGGTAGACATCCTTGATGTGAGGACCTTCATTGTTTCCTATCTCACCAATCCCAGCAATTTTTCCCGATTGATCTCCTCCAAACGTGACTCTGCCACCATCTTTTGGCTTGATTGAAAGGAACTTAGATTTATCTCCAGTCATGTATCTTGAGCACCCACTATCAATATACCACTTGTTGGGCCTTGATGCTCTAAGACAAACCTGCAATTCACAAGGGGTCAAGTTTTAGGTACCCATCTTTTCTTGGGTCCTTTGGGGTTAGATTGTACCTTAGGGACATAGGTTCCCTTTGGTACCCATTGATAATTACCAGATGGTTTGACTTTTCTTTCTTTCTTATGAAAACATGAAGAAGTGGAATGACCCTTTCTGTTACAATAATTATAATGCGCAAAAGGGTTTGATGAATGAACTGATTTTGTAAAATAGTTCATGTAAGATTTTTCACCATTCTTCTTTTTGCCTTTCTTTTTATCAAAATCAGGTTTGTAACCAATCCCTAATCTATCATTGATGAATCTTTGTTGTTTTAAAATCACATTGAGCATTTCACTTCCCTTAGTGAATTTCTCAAGAGCTTTAGTTAATTGTAAATTCTTTTTCTTTAACTCAAGGCAATCATCACAAACAAGATTTTCTGGAAAAGAAAGATTTTCAACTTGCAACTCAAGATTTGTGTTTTTTCTTTTCAAATTCAAATATTTGTCAGCAAGTTTCTCAAACTCAGATTGCACAACAATGTATTCAGCAAATAACTCATCGTAGGATGGTTTTGAATCATATACCTCATCATTGTTGGCAGATTGCTCTTCCTTTTCTGCAACCAAGCAGATGTTTGCTTTTTCTTCTTCATTTTCATCTTCTTCGTCCGATGAGCTATCACCCCAGATAGCAGAGACATAGGCTTTCTTTTTTGAATTTTTTGAACTTCTTCTTATCCTTGTCTTTATTCTGCAACTGAGGGCATTCAGACTTGATGTGACCAGGTTTCTCACACTCATAGCAGATAATCGGTTTCTTTGCTTCATAGCTTGAACAACCCTTGTGGAGCTTTTTGAATCCTTGGTTTCTCACACTCATAGCAGATAATCATGCCTATCTCTTCATCCTCGTCTTCATCGTCCTCATCTGATTCCTTCGTATCTTTTGCAGCCTTGAGAGCAATGCCTTTGTTTTTGCTGTGAACTTCATCAAGTCCCTTTTTGAACTTGAGCTTGGCCTCATACTCTGAAAGACTTCCAAATAGAGCAGCAAATGACGCCATTGAATGTCCTCTAGCTTCTTCAATTGTTGTGACCTTCGCTTCCCAATCCTTGTTGAGAATATTCAGAATCTTCCTCACTTGAACCGTTTGATCATACTCCTTTCCCAATGCATCCAATTGATTAATCAAATGTGTAAATCTCAATTGAAATTCACCAATTGATTCTCCAGGTTTCAAGTGCATAAGATCATATTCTGTCATGAGAGTGTTGACACGATTCTGCTTCACTCCAGCTGTACCCTCATGAGTAATCTCCAAGGCATCCCACATGGCTTTAGCAGATGGTAGAGTGCAGACACGGAAATATTCTTGTTGACTCAGAGCGCTTTGAAGTAGAAGAACAGCCTTGCTATTCAATGTGACATTTCTTCTGTCATTGTCATCATAGTCTTCCTCTAGCTTCATAACACTCACGCCATCTTCAAGAACTGTTGGCATATAGTCTCCTCTCTCGAACACTCTCCATAGCCCATATTCGGTTGCATTCACAAAGACCTTGAATTTTGCTTTCCAAAAAGAATAGTGTTCACCATTGAAGCCTGGTGGTCTGTTGATCGAAGCTCCGTCAGGTAGGATTCCGTCCATATTGATCCTTCTCGAGATGTTAATCTCTTTAGAGAAGACCTTGCTCTGATACCAAATGAAAGACGGAATATCACCAAGAGTGGGGGTGAATTGGGGATATCAAATTTTCTTGCAATGGATGCTCTGTTTGTGCGTACAATGAACAGAGATAAACAGAGAAGGGTTAAGGAAGAATGAACACAAGGAATTTATACTAGTTCGGTCTAAATCCTTGACCTACGTCCAGTCCCCAGACTCTCCGGGATTTCACTATCTCAATTGATTACACACTCTGTACTCTCGGAGTAATTCTCTCACTCTAGAACTTACTCCCCCTTACAAGTTGTAATCAAATATCCCAATCTCAAAGTCCCAATACTTTGAGATTCTTACAATAAATGATAATCAATGAGGAACTCTCTAAAAGAGTGGATAAGTAAACACTGAAGATTGGAATATCCGAAGATATTGATTTCTTGTTGAAACAGTAAATGAAGTAGTTGACTAATTGAATGCGCAGAGTTTCGGTCGTTGGAGACTTGAATGCTTCTCATATTTATAGACGCTTGCATTTAATGACCGTTGAGAAGTGATTAATGAGCCGTTGTGAATAATGAATGTGACCGTTGTGAGTTCGAGGCTTCGTCTCTTCGTATGTTTCCGACATTCGTCCGTTATCCTCCGTTGACATTCCATATTCAAATTGTCCGTTGGAGTACTTTAGGAATGTTGTCTGAAAAGTAGCCGGATTGTCTTTTGCTTGCTCAGATGGTTTCTTGCCGAATTGGTGTTTGTTCTGAGCATCGCATTAAATGCTTTTGACAAAAATTGCTTTATGATAATCTGAAGATTCAACTTTGTTAATCCTGTCTAAAACACACTGGAAACATGATTAATAGTGATTAGAAATGATAAGAAACAATAATAACAAGTACCCATTGCATAATCACTGAGTTCCAGAATTCGAGAATACTGATTTTCAAAAACTGATATGAGTAACTCGAGTTGTACAATACCAAATCGAGTTGTATTCAATTTCAAGGTTTTATGAAAAAGATGACCAACTCGAGTTACTTAATCATTTAATTCAACCAGAAAGCATTCTGAGATGGCCTAACTCGAGTTGCATAGTGATAACTCGAGTTATTCTTAAGTTAAAAACATCCAGAGAGAAATTGCCATTTGTTAACTCGAGTTGCACAATAATAACACGAGTTATGTTAAGCAAAAATCAAACAGAGAGCATTTGCACTTTTGGCATAACTCGAGTTGCACAGTAATAACTCGAGTTATGCTAAGGAAATTTTCAAACAGAGAGCAAACGCTACAGGAATAACTCGAGTTGATGAAAATAACTCGAGTTATCACTGTTCACAAAATTTTTGTTTTCGCGAGAGGCTTTCTGGAATTGCAAAGTAGAGTCCATAACTTGAGTTGTTAAGTGATAACTCGAGTTATGAGTCTTTGAAAAATAATTTTTAACTTGAGTTGTGATTTTTCAACTTGAGTTATGAGTTTTGTGAAAATTCTTTAAGTCCTATAACTTGAGTTGAAAACAACCAACTTGAGTTACTATTTTCAAAAACATTTTCAAAGATCTTAAACACTGATTTCAAATATTTCATTAATTTCAACAATTGTTAGTCATCATCAAAACATATAGAAACTAACATCTCTGAAATTCTACAGGCATAAATTATACTTCCTGAGCTTCATTTTATATAAAATTTGACACATTTTTTATTATTCATCTAGGATAAATTAAGTTTTGAAAAGTTCCCTGAAGCTATGGTATTTTTCTAACCAGTGGATAAAGTTTGGCCTACATGACAAAATATGAACCCTTTGGTAATTTGAAAGTATTTTTACCTTAAACTAGAAATCGTAAGGGTTCAAATTCCATCGATTTTGTGTTCATTGGATTTTTTTGGAATTTATTAAAAAATGTTTGAATTTGGGCCAAAGTCACTAGAATTTCTGGATTTTCTAACTAAGGCTCGGATTTCTTGAAAAATGGAAGGGTATTTTTGGAAATACTAGAAATAAGGCATCTTGAAGTTGTTAGGGTTAAGCCATATTTGGGAAGGCTATTAGGCATATTAAAACCCTAAGTCAGTACACATCCCACAGGTAGTAACTATTTACTCAAGTACTTGATATGTGTTTGTTGTATGTTTGTTTGCCATGTGTATTTTTGCCAAACATGCATCAAAGCATGTTGGGATTCGAGTCCTTGACTGTTATGTTCCTAGTGCTGAGGAGTAATCCAGGGCTTGCCTTGAGTGGCAGCTCAACGAGTTATTAGGTCTGGGGCTAGCCTAGTTTAGGCAGCTCAAGGGATCATGATTCCGGTAAATCCAGGGCTTGCCTTAGAAAGACAACTCGACGGTTCGTGATGATTAGTTATTGTGTATGTTTCTGAATGCATATGTGGTATGTTTAGCTTGTTGACTCTGATTTTACATGATATGGTTGCATGCATACACTATACACATATAGTACATGAGTTTGACAGTTACTTTAGTTGGGATCCGTACACACGGCGGATTAAAATTTCTTACGAATCTCGTCCCGAGGATCACTCAGGTGCGTTTAAATCAGAGTTAAGAAACCCGAGTCGTACCTTATAGTGAACTTGTCCACGTCTCGTTCTCTTTGAACAGGTGGGCTACCTCGTCGATCAACAGAAGCCGACTCCAAGAGTCGTCCTCCTCTACTAGTATCCACACAAACAATCCCAAACACGAAGGTGGCAGCGTGCTAGCGCCTCTTTGACTTTATGTCTCCTGCAGGCCCATATGAGATTGGCAGAGGGCCAAGACCGTATCAGCCCATAAGTCGCAAGCGGCCTCTAGCAAGACATTGCGACTACCCAATTCACATTGGGATCGATGACACGATACTACCAATCGTACAACCATGTCACGTCCCTTTTGTCACGCGATAATTTGGTCAAGGATGAGGCATGGATAATGTCAACTTCCTTTTCTTGACCATTGCTTTCTCGATTCTCGAGTAGTCTAATAAGTGAAATGGAAACTCCTTTCTATCACAGTATGGCCATACATTTCTTAGACTCACTCATCGAGGGGCCCAGCATTATCTCTCTACATATGTGAGGGACAAATCCCATCTTGACCACTCACATTCCTCCGCATGAAAACCACTGATCCCGATCCGAGCCTTTATCATCACCCGGTCAAAGGTGACTTTTGACTAGGTCAAAGACCAGTGACTCATCATGTAGGAATCTATGATGGTCTCAAGTCATAGGGCGTCGTGACGCGGTTATACATGAGATAAGCTTATGACTTAATCCATGCAGCTTTCTCATAGTGGGTCGGTCCAGCACCTTGTACTCTTACAAGTGCCCATGACTTTGATTTGTATCTCCATACCTCATTAAAGTCATACTGGTCTTATCTCATCTTCGCTCCTACGTAGATGACCGACCAGGGACATTTAGGATAATCTATAAGATATATCCAGGGATACAGTTATCACCATAAACATGCGAACGAAAATGATAACTAAAAGAGAATTCCTTAAATAGCATAAATATCTAAGGTACAATGACTTTCCCCTAGGGCATAATTTCCAACAACTTTGGGGTTAACTTTTGAACTCCAGATAGATCTGTAGATATAAGTGTTGGAAATTATGCCCTAGGGGCAATTCATTGTACTTTGGATATTTAAGTTATTTAAAGTATTCTTTTTTGTTATCATTTTCGTTTGCATGTTCGTATTGATAACTGCATCCCTGGATAATCTTATAGATTATCCTAAATGTCCCTGGTCGGTCATCTACACGGGAGTGAAGATGAAATAAAACCAGTATGACTTTGATGAGGTATGGAGATACGAATTAAAGTCATGGGCACTTGTAAGAGTACAAGGTGCTGGACCGACCCACTATGAGAAAGCTGCATGGATTAAGTCATAAGCTTATCTCATGTATAACCGCGTCACGACGCCCTATGACTTGAGACCATCATAGATTCCTACATGATGAGTCACTGGTCTTTGACCTAGTCAAAAGTCACCTTTGACCGGGTGATGATAAAGGCTCGGATCGGGATCAGTGGTTTTCATGCGGAGGAATGTGAGTGGTCAAGATGGGATTTGTCCCTCACATATGTAGAGAGATAATGCTGGGCCCCTCGATGAGTGAGTCTAAGAAATGTATGGCCATACTGTGATAGAAAGGAGTTTCCATTTCACTTATTAGACTACTCGAGAATCGAGAAAGCAATGGTCAAGAAAAGGAAGTTGACATTATCCATGCCTCATCCTTGACCAAATTATCGCGTGACAAAAGGGAAATGACATGGTTGTACGATAGGTAGTATCGTGTCATCGATCCCCATGTGAATTGGGTAGTTGCAATGTCTTGCTAGAGGCCGCTTGCGACTTGTGGGCTGATACAGTGTTGGCCCACTGCCAATCTCATATGGGCCTGCAGGGTCGCACACAAGAATAATCCTTCACGGGTGAAAGTGTCCAGGTTCATTGAATCTCAGATTAATCTGAGATTAAATGAATACTAAATTTGATCTAGGATTTATATATATATATATATATATATATATATATATATATAAAATTCGAAATTAATATATATATATATATAATTCAAAATTAATATATATATTATAAACTGAGATTATAATATTATATATGATATTTGTTTAGTATTTAATTTATTTGATAAATTAAATATCTGAAACAAATAGAGATATTGTATCTCATTTAATTTCGAATAAAGATATCGTATATCTGTTTAATATTAAATTGAGATATGGTATCTCAGATTTAATTAAATAGATAGATATCATATCTCGGATTTAATTTATGATGATAAATTAAATCAAAATGCTTTAAATTTAGATTTGATTTAAATTCAAAATTCGAATTTCCAAATCTGGCTTTTAATATATTCAATTACATTTATGAGATAGATGTGATTGATATGTTGACAAGATTCAAAAATCTGAATTTCCAAAATTAATAAAGTATTAATTTTGGTTATATAATACGCCTATCGGGTTTAGAAAAACCTACGGGATTTTCAGTCGAGCGTATTTAAAAAAAGCCGCGAGAAACCCTAGAGCAACTTGAGAGAGAGACGCACAAGAAGCGCTAGCACGCTGCCACAACCGTGTTTGGGGATTGTTCGTGTGGATACCAGTAGAGGAAGCCGATCCAAGAGTCGACTTCTGCTGATCGAAAGAACGAGACGCGGACGTGTTGATCGCCCACCTGATCAAAGGAACGAGACGCGGACGTGTTGTTCGAGAAGGTAGCCCCCCTGATCAAAGGAACAAAACGCGGGCTAGTTCAACACAAGGTATGATTCGGTTTCCTTAACTCTGATTTAAACGTCGATGAGTGATCCTTCGGAAGGATTCGTAAGAAATTTTTTAATCCGCTGCGTGTACGAATCCCAACAGTGGTATCAGAGCCAACTCAACGTACGTTTAAATTGGGTTTCTCTACATGCCGATATATGTGATATGTATGTAATAAACCGAATTTTGAATCAAGAAATCAAATCTTGAATGCTCTATGTTGATAATTCGCGTTAGGGTTTTCACAGCCGATATTCTTGTGATTATGAATCATAGAGGAGGTCAGAAGACGATAACACAGGGGTCAATCATGATCGGAGACATCATACGTTTCTGGTCTCATAGATCACGCTCAAGAAAGGTTCGAACGTCAATTACGCATCAGAGACCTATGATGACTCGGACGTTCATGACGGTAGATGGAAGAATTCGATTCGGACATCGCTTTTGGGGGTTAAAATTTGATTTTATGAAAGAAATTTTCTTTTAAAAATATGTTGTTTTCAAAAGTTCCAGGGGGCGCTGCCCCCCTGCACCCCTCGCACGGGCGCTGCCCCTTGACCCCGCCCGCTAACCGGCTAGCGGGACCGCCGTAGGGACCGGCTGATTGTCGTAGCGCGAGTAATCAAATCAAAGTGATATAAATTAGAGAATTTTATCATGAGTAATATTTTATTTCATAAATGTATGAATTAAAATATGGTTTTAATTTACCTTTCAAAGTGTTGTTTGGGTATGGTGAACAAGATGGCTCTAGGATTGGAAGTTTTAAATATGGCCTGCGCGCCATGCCTCTCTCTAAATATTCTTGATGTACATTCTCTTCTCATCTCACTCCCCTCGTATGTGAAACGAGGTTTCTAATTATGTACTTTCTTTTATATTATTTAGAGAAGTCCTCTCATTGGCTTGAGGGGACTACAAGTTAGATGAGCCATGTTGTTCACGAGTTTTAATTATGTTTTGATATGATCATTGCATAATTAGTTTAGACCTTATATGATATACAATAAATGATTGCATTCATATAGGAAGGAATAATAGGAGATTTAGTTCACAAATGAAATAATACCCTCAAAAATAAAATCTTAAGTCACAATGCCGTCAATTAATGAATACTTGCCAAAATCTCGATCACCCATTTGTATGTTCCACCAAAGTGGATGCATTTGAGTAATCTTGATGAGGCAAGAGAGTAATGGTGATACTCAACATTCATTGTTGTCTTGACTTAATTGAGATCATCAAAACGGTTTTGGATCTCAAGGAATTGGATGGGATTAAACATGCCAGATCATATGATGATCGAATCCTATAAAGATCTAAGAGTTACATGTGATGTAATTGGCAAAGCAGTTGCCTACCTAAATAACTTATTTTAAGCGTCCTACCAAAGCGGACTTAAATTTAAGCCAAATATGGATCTTAGCCCACTAATTATAATGAGGGTTGTTAATACAGTGGGAGATTATTAACTGACTTTGCATGTCTTTTAAATTGTAGAATCATGTCGACCACTAACACCGCAACAACATCAATGCGATCACTCCTTGAGAAGGAAAAACTGAATGGGACAAACTTTCTTGACTGGTTTAGAAACTTGAGAATTGTTCTCAAGCAGGAAGGAAAGCAATATGTCCTTGATCGACCCATTCCTGAGGAGCCTGCAGCCAATGCTCCAAGAGCTGAGAAAGATGCTTACACGAAGCATACTCGTGACTCTGTGGATGTAGGATGTTTGATGCTTGGCACCATGGTTCCAGAGCTCCAAAGAGATCTGGAACATGTGGAGGCTTTTGAGATGATTGGTCATCTCAAGGAAATGTTCCAGCAACAAGCAAGGCAAGAAAGGTATGAAACCATGAAGGCTTTTGTTAGTTCTCAATGTGTTTTGATGATTAACAACAATTGTAAAACATGTTATGAAGTTTCCAAGAACCTTTGAACATCATCTGATAGTTGCTTACCGCAGTATGGCTTTGCATACTGCAGTATAGAGTCTTCCAGAAAGGAGATAATCTTTCGGGATTACTCAATACTGCAGTATAGGTGTCTTTACCGCAGTATAGCTATGTATACTGCAGTATAGGGACTTCCAGAGAGCAACCGTGTTTTCAAAAGAAGTCCATACCGCAGTATAGCTATGTATACTGCAGTATAGGGACTTCCAGAGAGCAACCGTATTTTCAAAGTAAGTCCATACCGCAGTAGCTATGTATACTGCAGTATAGGGACTTCCAGAGAGCAACCGTGTTTTCAAAATAAGTCCATACCGCAGTATATCTATGTATACTGCAGTATAGGGACTTCCAGAGAGAAACCATGTTTTCAAAACAAGTCTATACCGCAGTATAGGATGACATACTGCAGTATAGGGCCAACCCGAGAGCAACCAAATTTTCTCACTCAAGTAAATACCGCAGTATGGAGTTGCATACTGCAGTAAAGGCTCTCACGGAAGGCTTTTAAATTTCATAACCATTGCATACTGCAGTATAGGTTTCCATACTGCAGTATTGGGCAATCACGGGGTCTCTTCTCTTTGACAAAAACTCGTATACTGCAGTATACTAGTTGGATACCGCAGTATAGAGGATATCTTTCAAAATCATTTCGCGAGGTTTTTGTCTCTGGAAGTTGTTTACTGCAGTAAGCCCTTGGATACTGCAGTATGCACAGTGGCATACTCCAGTATAGAGGAACTTACCGCGGTATACAACGGTCAAAATTGGTTTTTGAATTACGCGAATTTGCAAATCATCATTGTTTGATCTTATTGCTTCCATAATTCATTCAATCATATTCCTAGCTATGTTTAACAAGTTTGTTGAGTGAATTTCAGTAAGATCAGATGAAGATTATTGGAGGTCAAAGCCAAAAAGCAAAAAGTGAATAGTGCATTAAATGCACTTCTGCAAATCAACCTATTCTCAGCTAATCCATCTGAGCACACCTTCTAAACGTTGAAGAATGCTTACTACAACAAGTAAAGCCATCTCCAACGGGAAAATTCTCAGAGAGCCACATCAGACTTCATTAAGACTTGGATTAGCAGAAATTTAGAAAGAGAAGATGACCAGAACCCAAGCTAATCACTTCCAACGGTTGGAATCATCTTACAACGGTCATTTAATGTTCTCTGCCTATAAATAGAGAGCATTAACTTCTTCTCAAGCTGATACACCAACTGAGAGCCAAAATTTATTAAGAGTCATTTATTGTGTACAGCTTTCATCTGTAATAGTATCAATTTGATACTTTGTTCTTCAGTGTTTATTCTATCTACTCTTTGAGAGAGTTATCATCTTGTAAATCATCTACTGATTGTGATAACTACAAGTCAGGGGACTTGGTAGTTGGGGTGTATTGATTACAACTTGTAAGGGGGAGTGTGTTCTAGTGAGAGAACAACTCTTAGTACAGAGTGTGTAATCAATATTTGATTATAGTGGATTGAAAAATCCCAAGTGAGACTTGGGGACTGGATGTAGGTCAGGAAAGGACCGAACCAGTATAAATTGCATTGTGTTTAGCTTCTTCTCCTTATCCTCTCTGTTGTGCCCTGTTCTGAGTGACCAAAAACAGAACAAGTTTCGAAATTTTTAAAGATACCCAATTCACCCCCCCTCTTGGGTATAAAGCTCCTGCTTTCAGCTTTGAATTCCTGCAAGATGGCTGAAGGTGCGTTAGTTAGCCCTCATGTTTTGAAGATGAAAGGCTACATTGATCACCTTGAGAGGCTGGGATTTCCCATGCTTCCGGAGTTAGCCACAGATATGATCTTAAACTCACTCCCGGATAGTTATGACCAGTTTGTCATGAACTATAACATGAACAACATGGAGAAATCAATTTCTGAACTGCATGGGATGCTTAAAACAGCTGAGCAGAGCATTAAGAAAAAGCCTAGCACTGTTTTGATGGTTCAGAAAGGAAAGGGTATGAAAAAGAAAGGCAAGGGCAAGAAATGGGGTAAAGGCTCAGCTGGTAAGACCAAGGAGTCGAACAAACCTGAATCTAAGCCTGCAGCCAAGAAGGCAAAGCCTCCGAAGGATGGGGTCTGCTATTTCTGCAATGAACCGGGTCATTGGAAGAGGAACTGCAAACTCTATCTAGAAGGTCTGAAAAAGAACAAGAAGGATAGCGAGGCTATTGCTTCAGGTATCTATGTCATAGATATTCATTTTTCTACTTCCTCTACATGGGTATTAGATACTGCATGTGGATCTCACATTTGTACCAATGTGCAGGGTCTCAAGGAAAGTAGGAGATTGAAGAAGGGCGAAGTTGACCTACGAGTTGGAAACTGAGCAAGAGTTGCTGCTTTAGTCGTAGGCACTTATGAATTAGTTCTGCCCAATGGGCTTTTGTTAATTTTGAACAATTGCTTTTATGTTCCTGCTTTGAGTAGTAACATTATTTCACTTTCTTATTTGGATAAGGAAGGTTTCACTTCCATTACTAAGAACCGTAAATGTTCACTTTATCTTAATGATGTTTTTTATGCTCATGGAGATTTGCATGCTGGTCATTATGTATTAAATTTAGAACATCCTAATAATGGACGAATCTATGACATAACTACGAAAAGGTTCAAGCCAAATGATTTGAATCCTACCTACCTGTGGCATTGTCGTCTAGGCCATATAAATGAGAAACGCATTTCGAAACTCCATCAAGATGGATTTTTGAATTCATTTGATTTTGAATCATTTGATACATGTGAGTCTTGTTTATTGGGGAAGATGACAAAGGCTCCTTTTACTGGACACAGTGAGAGGGCCACCGATTTATTGGGCCTCATTCATACTGATGTATGTGGACCAATGAATATTTCTGCCAGAGGAGGTCATTTGTACTTCATTACATTCATAGACGATTTTAGTAGATATGGCTATATCTATCTAATGAAACATAAGTCTGAATCTTTTGAAATGTTCAAAATATTCCAGAATGAAGTACAAAACCAACTTGGCAAAACAATTAAGGCACTTCGATCTGATCGAGGTGGTGAATATTTGAGCCAAGAGTTCATTGACCATCTTAGGAGTTGTGGGATCATCTCACAACTTACTCCTCCAGGAACACCTCAATGGAATGGTGTTTCTGAACGGAGGAATCAAACTCTACTAGATATGGTTCGATCTATGATGAGTCAAACAGACCTTCCACCTTCCTTTTGGGGCCATGCCCTAGAAACAGCTGCATTCACACTAAATCGTGTTCCGACAAAGGCAGTTGAAAAGACACCATATGAGATATGGACTGGAAGAAACCCAGTTTGTCATTTCTTAAGATTTGGGGATGTAAGGTTTATGTTAAACAACAGGCCTCTGATAAATTATCATCTAGATCCTCGAAATGCCTTTTTGTGGGGTATCCTAAGGAAACTAAAGGATACTACGTCTACAATCCCACCGATCACAAAGTGTTTGTCATTCGGAATGGTATCTTTCTGGAAAAAGAGTTTATCTCTAAAAGAACCAGTGGGAGCAAGGTGAACCTTGAAGAAGTTCAAGAGTCACAGGATAATGTAGAACCACAGATGGAAACTAGAGAAGACTCACAACAAGTTGTTGAGCCTACTCAAGTAACACAAGGCCCACGAAGGTCCGATAGATCATGGCTACAGCCTCAGAGATATGGATTTCTGATTACTGGAAGTCATGATGTTTTGCTCATTGAGTAGAATGAGCCAACAACCTATCGAGACGCCGTAGTGGGACCTAACTCCGAAAAATGGCTTGATGCCATGAAGTCTGAAATGCAATCCATGTACGGCAATAAGGTATGGACCTTAGTCGATCCACCTGAGGGAGTAAAAACCGTTGGGTGCAAATGGGTTTTTAAAGAGAAAACTGACATGGATGGCAAAGTAAATGTCTTCAAGGCACGACTGGTTGCAAAAGGATTCACTCAAACTCATGGTGTGGACTATGATGAGACCTTTTCCCCAGTTGCAATGGCTAAGTCAATCAGAATCCTTCTTGCCATTGCATCATATTATGACTATGAGATATGGCAGATGGACGTCAAAACGGCCTTCCTTAACGGAAAGCTGCTTGAGGATGTGTACATGACACAACCTGAGGGTTTTGTGCGTCTAGAGGACACTGGTAAAGTATGTAAGCTTCAAAGATCCATTTATGGATTGAAGCAGGCATCTCGGAGCTGGAATCATCGTTTTGATGAAGTGGTCAAAGAGTTTGGCTTCATTCAGAACATGGATGAACCTTGTGTTTACAAGAAGGTTAGTGGGAGCACAGTTGTATTTCTAGTGCTTTATGTTGATGACATCCTACTCATTGGGAATGACATTCCTACCTTGCAGAGTGTCAAGTCTTGGTTAGGAAAGTCTTTCTCAATGAAAGATTTAGGCGAAGCCACTTATATCCTTGGGATAAGGATCTATAGAGATAGATCCAAGAGGCTGTTGGGCCTAAGTCAGAGCACATACATAGACAAGATACTGAATAGGTTCAGTATGCAGGATTCCAAAAGGGGTAACGTGCCCATGTCTCATGGCATTCATCTCAGTAAGGATCTGTGTCCTAGTACACAAGATCAAAGAGACCGCATGAGTAAGATTCCATATGCCTCTGCCATTGGATCTATCATGTATGCCATGTTATGTACTCGACCAGATGTGTCATTTTCCTTGAGTATGACCAGTAGATATCAACAAGATCTCGGTGAGGGTCATTGGACTGCTGTCAAGAATATCCTTAAGTACTTAAGAAGGACTAAGGACTTATTCTTGGTATATGGTGGCTTGGAGGACGAGCTCTGTGTGACTGGTTACACAGATGCGAGTTTCCAAACTGACCAGGATGATTCAAGATCGCAATCAGGATATGTGTTACTATTGAATGGTGGTGCGGTTAGTTGGAAAAGCTCTAAGCAGAGCACTGTAGCTGATTCTGCAACGGAAACTGAGTATATAGCAGCATTGGATGCAGCTAAGGAAGCCGTTTGCATCAGAAAGTTCATCACTGAACTGGGGGTGGTTCCTACCATCTCAGATCCAATAGACTTGTTCTGTGACAATAACGGCGTCATTGCACAGACAAAGGAGCCTAGGTCACATCAAAGGACCAAGCACATACTCAGGCGTTTTCATCTCATCAGAGAAATCAATGAAAGAGGTGATACAAACATATGCAAAGTACCAGGAGAAGACAATGTAGCAGATCCTCTCACTAAGCCGCTTGCACAAGCGGCACATGAGTGTCATGTTAGGGCAATGGGAATTAGCGTAATCAATGATTGCACCTAGTGCAAGTGGGAGTCTGTTGGAAATTATGCCCTAGGGGCAATTCATTGTACTTTGGATATTTAAGTTATTTAAAGTATTCTTTTTTGTTATCATTTTCGTTTGCATGTTCGTATTGATAACTGCATCCCTGGATAATCTTATAGATTATCCTAAATGTCCCTGGTCGGTCATCTACACGGGAGTGAAGATGAAATAAGACCAGTATGACTTTGATGAGGTATGGAGATACGAATTAAAGTCATGGGCACTTGTAAGAGTACAAGGTGCTGGACCGACCCACTATGAGAAAGCTGCATGGATTAAGTCATAAGCTTATTGAAAGAGGAGCTTTATACCCAAGAGGGGGGGTGAATTGGGTATAATAAAAATTTTCGACAACTTGTTCTGTTTTTACACTTTCAGAACAGGGCAGAACAGAGGAGATAGAGAGAAAATCTTTGCACACAACGATTTATACTGGTTCGGTCCTTTCTCCGACCTACATCCAGTCCCCAAGCCTCACCTGGGATTTTCAATCCACTATAATCAAATATTGATTACACACTCTGTACTAAGAGTTGTTCTCTCACTAGAACACACTCCCCCTTACAAGTTGTAATCAATACACCCTAACTACCAAGTCCCCTGACTTGTAGTTATCACAATCAGTAGATGATTTACAAGATGATAACTCTCTCAAAGAGTAGATAGAATAAACACTGAAGTACAAAGTATCAAATTGATACTATTACAGATGAAAGCTGATACACAATAAATGAGTTTAGTAGAAATTCGCTCAGAGTAGTCGTATCACTTTCTGAAGATGTTAATGAACTCTATTTATAGCTAGAGAACATTAAATGACCGTTGTAGCTTGAATCAGACCGTTGGAGAAGTTGCCCAAGTGTTCTGAAGTGGTTTTGGGGTCTTCTCTCTCTTGTTTTCCCTTAATCTAGTTGGTCAAGACATCAGGGCTGACTTTCTGCGAATTAATCCGTTGGAGAGGAGTTTTCTTGTTTCAGCTAACATCCTTAAATACTTTGTAAGCGTGTGCAGAAGGATTTGGGTAGAAGGAGTAACTTTTGTGCTTTGCAATAAATGCTCTGAGGTGCTTTTTGCTTTATACTCTAACCTCTCACCAAACATTCTTTAATGCTCTGAAATCCACTAATAAATACGTTAAACATAGCAGGGAATATCAGAGAATAATATTGGAAGAAGATAGAATCAAATAACATTGATTTCTGAAATGCCCAAATTCAAAAATTCTGAACCAGCGTCACGAACTCGAGTTCAGTTCTTACAGGCTCGAGTTCGAGGCTTTAGTGTTCAAAACTGTGCAAGTTCAAAAAGTGTAAACCTGAGGTTTGCTTTATAAACCTGAGGTTTGCAGATCATTGAAAAACTAAAATGCTCTCGGGTTGAAATGAACTCGAGTTTATTAAAGTTAGGCTCGAGTTCGAGACACTTTTGAACAGACTTCGTTTTAGCTTGAAAGCACAAACCTGAGGTTTGCAAAACACACTCTCGAGTTTAAAAACATATCCAAAAGTTCTTTGCTCTCTGGAACTTTTAGGCTCGAGTTTGAAAGTCTCAGGCTCGAGTTTAAATAGCTTAAAAATAGTTCTTTGCTCTCGGCCAAAACTAGGCTCGAGTTTAAATATGTTAGGCTCGAGTTTGAGCATTGATGAATTTTTCAAACCGAAAAGCTTTTCTTTCAATGGAACAGTGCAGAGCTTGAAAATATCTTTAAGTTTCAAACAACTTGTCCCGCCAGAGATAAACTCGAGTTTGCCATGACAGGCTCGAGTTCATGCTCTTGAAACTTTCTTGGGATTCTTTCAAACCTGGGGTTTGAAGAAAGCAAGTGTAAGGTTTAACATGTTTTTCAAAGTTCAAAAACTCTCTGGAAACAATGAACTCGAGTTTGACCTTAGTAGGGTCGAGTTCATGTGAACTTTTTCAAAAGTTTAACTTTAAACTTCAGGTTCAGTCTCGAGTTTGGAAATCAACTGAACAAGTTTGAGTTCTCTGTCAAATCCAGGCTCGAGTTCAACACTAACAGGCTCGAGTTTGATTTTGACAGATTGAAAAATACAAGTTTAAATTATTCTAAACTTTGTCAAACCTTTTCAATATTGTTTCCAATTGTTGTTAATCATCAAAACACTCAGAGAACTAACACTTATCTCATGTATAACCGCGTCACGACGCCCTATGACTTGAGACCATCATAGATTCCTACATGATGAGTCACTGGTCTTTGACCTAGTCAAAAGTCACCTTTGACCGGGTGATGATAAAGGCTCGGATCGGGATCAGTGGTTTTCATGCGGAGGAATGTGAGTGGTCAAGATGGGATTTGTCCCTCACATATGTAGAGAGATAATGCTGGGCCCCTCGATGAGTGAGTCTAAGAAATGTATGGCCATACTGTGATAGAAAGGAGTTTCCATTTCACTTATTAGACTACTCGAGAATCGAGAAAGCAATGGTCAAGAAAAGGAAGTTGACATTATCCATGCCTCATCCTTGACCAAATTATCGCGTGACAAAAGGGAAGTGACATGGTTGTACGATAGGTAGTATCGTGTCATCGATCCCCATGTGAATTGGGTAGTTGCAATGTCTTGCTAGAGGCCGCTTGCGACTTGTGGGCTGATACAGTGTTGGCCCACTGCCAATCTCATATGGGCCTGCAGGGTCGCACACAAGAATAATCCAACACGGGTGAAAGTGTCCAGGTTCATTAAATCTCAGATTAATCTGAGATTAAATGAATACTAAATTTGATCTAGGATTTATATATATATATATATATATAATTCGAAATTAATATATATATATATATATATAAAATTCGAAACTAATATATATATTATAAATTGAGATTATAATATTATATATGATATATGTTTAGTATTTAATTTATTTGATAAATTAAATATCTGAAACAAATAGAGATATTGTATCTCATTTAATTTCGAATAAAGATATCGTATATCTGTTTAATATTAAATTGAGATATGGTATCTCAGATTTAATTAAATAGATAGATATCATATCTCGGATTTAATTTATGATGATAAATTAAATCAAAAGGCTTTAAATTTAGATTTGATTTAAATTCAAAATTCGAATTTCCAAATCTGGCTTTTAATATATTCAATTACATTTATGAGATAGATGTGATTGATATGTTGACCAGATTCAAAAATTCAAATTTCCAAAATTAATAAAGGATTAATTTTGGTTATATAATACGCCTATCGGGTTTAGAAAAACCTACGGGATTTTCAGTCGAGCGTATTCAAAAAAAGCCGCGAGAAACCCTAGAGCAACTTGAGAGAGAGACGCACAAGAAGCGCTAGCACGCTGCCGCAACCGTGTTTGGGGATTGTTCGTGTGGATACCAGTAGAGGAAGCCGATCCAAGAGTCGACTTCTGCTGATCGAAAGAACGAGACGCGGACATGTTGATCGCCCACCTGATCAAAGGAACGAGACGCGGACGTGTTGTTCAAGAAGGTAGCCCACCTGATCAAAGGAACGAAACGCAGGCTAGTTCAACACAAGGTATGATTCGGTTTCCTTAACTCTGATTTAAACGTCGTTGAGTGATCCTTCGGAAGGATTTGTAAGAAATTTTTTAATCCGCTGCGTGTACCCTTAACCCTTCGAGGACTTTTACTTTTTGTTTATTGCACTTTTTTTAATACAGTAGGTAGTCCAAACCGGTATAATGCTCTGTTGTGCTCACTCTGATATAAGTTAAAATGGAACAAATAACAATGGAAAGGTAATCAATGAAAGGAATCCCTCTAACCCGTCATCCGAAATGGCGAGGCCGGTAGGGGTGTAACACAGATAGCATCATAGTGTCTAATCCTGGATAGACCCACTATCAGATCCATGGTAACATCTTCCCATTTCCATTCAGGTATTCTGATTCCTTTTAGGAGTCCCTCTGGTCATTTATGCTCGATTTTAACTTTCTAGCAAGTTAGACATTTAGCTACATACCGAGTGATATCACCTTTCATTCCAGACCACCAGAATTCTGGTTTCAAGTTGTGATACATTTTAGTCATTCCTGGATGAATAGTATATTTACTCTTATGAGCCTCATCCAGTATCTTCTTTCTCAAATCTTCTACTGGTGGTACATAGATTCACTTTTTGTATCGAATCAGCCCACTTGGTGAATGATCATTAATCTGAAGATCCATTTTTGGATATCATTTCTCGAATGGACTCAGCTTGCTTGTCTCGCATTTGAGCTTCTTTTATTTCAGATTTCCTTCTCATGACTGATTAGGAGATTCACAATATTCACAGATCTGGGGGCAAGTAATAGGAAAAAAAAATCTGAAGTTCGTTGAAACTCGAATAGAAGTTGAACGACACGGAAATGAGATCCGACTTAAATAATCAATGTATCCCAACAACCCAGAGACCTGGACTATCGGGCTGGGGGCAACTGTTATAGATTCATATATGAGGCCCATTCAACGTATGGCCTAACAAGGGGCAATCTTTGTTGGTTATGATTAGTTTTGATGATGTCTTATATAGATGCCATTATTGAAAGCAAAAAGATTGAGTAATATAGTTATCTCCTACATTGACTAACTACTATGTTTAATGTAGATTAGTCCAAGTTGAATCATGCAGAATAATCAAGAAGGAGATAAGGGATTAATGGAAAGAAGAAATTGCAGAGAATGTCAAGGAAGCAAGAAGCTATCAAAGTATTTTGGGAATAATCAAGAAGAAGAGGAAATATTGAAGAAGATATTGAACTTGCAGAGAATGATAAGTCCAAATTTAATGAGAGAGAATGATCAAGAGAAGAGAAGAAAGAAAGATTTGAATTGTGGAAAATGATCAAGAGAAGAAGAAAGAAAGGAAGAACTTGTTGAATGGAATGAAGATATCATTATTCAAGTTCTATAAGTCTCCACGATCAAATAGAAGTTGGAATGACTCAATTCGGAGTTAAAACAAGCAAAAATGAGGTTCTGGATGAGAAAACTCGAGTTAAGGACTCAAAACTCGAGTTTTGAGTGTCTTCAGCATCTTGGGCATCTCTGGACTAGGAAAACTCGAGTTTGGCAGTGAAACCTCGAGATTTGCATAGAAACCTCGAGTTTTCAGCATTGATCAGCAACTTTTTTTTACGTTCAGCTCGGGCGAGGTCTGGTAATTCAATGATATCTCCCAAACCAGAGATCGGATTGAGGTGAAACTAGTGGAATATGAAACTAGACTCCCAATGCGTCATTTCGATATAAAATTCAAGCCCAAAGGAGTTCAGATCAAGGATCTATGATTTTTACAAGTTGCCACAAGAATCAACGTCACAGTCCAGACCTACCTTCGGTATTTTAGGTGTATCTCACAAACGACAAATCTGATTGAGCTGAAATCAGTGGCATATGAAAGTAGACTCATAGAGCTTTCCATCAAGAGTTGAATGAATGAAAACAGAGTTGAGGCCACGGAGATATGGCCTTCAAAAGTTGACAGTCAGTTCAAGACGTTGCAAAAACGCTGGTCAAGAACAGCCTTCATTCATCGGATCATAACGGACATAATACAACGAGTTTGGAGCTGATTCTTCTTGTGCTGGATTCTTACCTCGAGCCTGGAAATGTAAACTTGAGTTTGAGATTGGTCAAGAATGATCCAAGTTTTCCATATTTTGGGAAAACTCGAGGTTTCAGTTGAAACCTCAAGGTTTGGCTTTACAAAGAAGAATCCAAGTTTTCTGAACAAAGCAAAACCTCTAGTTTTCCAGAGAAAACTCAAGGTTTCATCACACAGAGACTTCTCAATATTTTCTGGAAAATGCAAAACTCGAGGTCTCTGTTAAAACCTCGAGGTTTGGCCTCACAGAGAGTCTCCTGAGTTTTGAACACTTGAAAACCTCCAGTTTTTATCTAAAACCTCAAGTTTCTGTTTTGAAATGAAAATTCCAGGTTTCACAAGTTTTGTGAAACCTCGAGGTTTGGTAAGAAACCTTGAGGTTTTTGACTTACCAGAGAAATCTCATGTTTTAGCCAAGTTTTTCAAAACCTCCAGTTTTCTGAAAAACCTCAAGTTTTAGCTTTGCCCAGTTTTCTCAAAGTTTTCACATTTAAAGAGAAAACTCGAGTTTTCAAGACAAACCTTCAAGGTTTGTCCAGGCAGAGAGCATCTGTGTTTTCTCAGACTTCAAAACCTCCAGTTTTACTTCAAAACCTCAAGGTTTTTGTCGTGGCGCAAAAATTCAAGTTTTCATATTTGAACCAAAACTCGAGGTTTGTTGAGAAACCTCGAGGTTTTGGGCAACCCGAGAGCTCTGAAGTTTTTAATGTTTTGAAAACCTCCAGTTTTGGATGAAAACCTCCAGTTTTGATGTTTTGGACTTAAATTAATTTTACATGCTACAGCCCAAACCTCAAGGTTTGGAGACAAACCTCAAGGTTTCAGAGAAAACCTCAAGGTTTCATCGCAGATCCAGAAATTCAAATCTGACGAATTTGTAAATCCTTCTTGTTTGATCTCAATACTTTCCAGTATTATTCTCTAATGTTCCTAGCTATGTTTAATCAATTTGTTTGAGTTTCGGGTGATTAAACGAAGGATTAGATGCAAATCTTCAAAATATTATATTTGTGTCAGAACATCAAAAGCTGTACAAAAGTTCTAACGGCTAGTTTCTAATGGCTATATTTCTTTATCCAACAGTCACTGAATCTTCTCAACGGTCATATATTGATCTCTACCTATAAATAGAAGACGGATTCAAGCAGAAAAACGTGGAGAAACAAGCTTACACTTGCAACATGTTGATACTCTGCTCTCACACCATTTGCACTCTGTTTTTCATGTTTAGTTAACTTAGAGAGTGAAACGATTTGTATTTGATCTTCAGTGTTTATCTATTCACTTCTAAGAGAGAAGATTTATTGTAATCATTCTATTCTTCTGAGAGTTACTCAAGATTGGGTGATCTTGAGTGGGAAACACATTGTGTTGATTACAACTTGTAAGGGGGAGTGAATCCTAGTGAGAGGATTACTTCGAGTACAGAGTGTGTAATCAAGCGGTGTGTTGATTACAGTTTGTAAGGGGAAGTGAATCCTAGTGAGAGGGTTACTTCAGTTACAGAATGTGTAATCAAGTTGAAAGAAGATAGTGAATTGAAAATCCCAAGTGAGGCTTAGGGACTGGACGTAGGTCAAGGATTGGGCCGAACCAGTATAAATCAGTTTGCACATTCTCTTCCCTTATCTCTTACATTTCCAGCATATATGGTTGAATGTGTATACATATTTAAATGTCTGATTATTGCTTTGTGAACCGATTTCAGTGAGTTACGAAAAGAATTTCAAAGTTCCTAATTTTTTATACTTCACCCAATTCACCCCCCCTCTTGGGTTCAGCCAGTTCTTACAATCCTCTCGACACAGATATGACAGCACAACACTCAGGCTTGGAGCCACACAGGCTCGTAAGTCCAAACCTTAAACTTAAGATAAACCCTATAAATAAGAGGTAAAGCCTAAAGGTATACAGATTCTAATCTCATTTACTATTCAACTGTCACTGTGTACATACACCACTCCCTTTGGCGAAAGCCTTCAGTCTCGTGCACAATGATATACTATTCTCTTGGGTATCTAATTCTTAAATATCTGCGAGTAAGCTATCTAATCCAATATCAACGTATTAGTCTAGTAGGACTAGACATATGTTGTTCTTATACAGAACAAGATGTAAATTAACCATAAAGAAAATTGTGTTACTATTTTCATGGTTAATGAAAAAATCAAAAAAGTAAATAAAGAATCAAACAAGAAATTATTATTAAAAATTCAATGGCTAGATTCTTTAACATTCGTTTTTCTTTTTCTCAAATAAAATATCATGACAATATTTATTCCGGTGGAGTCTTAGCTAGCTTTCATCCGTAACAGTACACAGCAGCATATATAATACTATAATAGTACAAACATTATTTTAATTTGTGGTTACATTTTGAAAAGACTTAATTGTTCTATGCCGCACCGAACTAGTGGACGGTGACGAATACAATTATTAATTCATCTTCTTCACCTTAATAAATGCCTTTGAATTATTGAGATTCTGATCAACTCTTCCATTGGAAAGTGGAATCTTCTTTTTCCAACAGCTATCACCTAACCTGAAAATCGCCGCTGAACACAAACAATCCTCCAAACAAGACTGTTTGCATTCTTCTTCAGTAAAAGGCCTCTGAAGCACATAATCTGAAAGTGGCCAATCTGTGTTTATCAGAACCTCAAAGTCATGCAGCTTCCTATCTTCTTCACACCCCTGTGTGAAATCTGCCTTGCAGCTTCCAAACGCATCGTTTGGATCTATCAGAGAATACCCTTTTGGACAGTGGCAAATTGGCCTTTGTACATCATTCAAATCGCATATGCTATTATATCCACAAACGCCACTTCCTGCACTCACAAGACTACTTGTACATATATTCTCTGGTTGAGACCAAATAGGAATCCAACTTTGTTTCTGATCGGAAGAAAAATTATTATTATTCTTTGGATATTTATAGAGAGAGAAAACCCCATCAAAATTCAGAGTTGCTCGGAGATAAAATCTTGTGGATATGTCATTAGAGGGAGTTTTTCCACTAGGTGAAAGGCTGAATCTTTCATTGTCGTTTTTCAAAACGTACAAGTCTCCTGATGGATCAAACACCAGTAAACGACCTGCGTTTGATGATTTGGATGCGACTGTGCCACTCTCAAAGTAATTCTCATTTGCATACCCAGATGGTAAGTTTACTGAGTAGAACACGAGATTACCATCTTGCTGCAGAAAGATCTGGTACCTTCCTGTCCAGAAACTCGTCTCGAATCTTCGAGAAAAAAGTTTCCCTCCCTTCTCAAGAATCTGGGTTGGCAACAAGGTATCTCTGGGATCCTTAAATGTCTCCCAGACAGCCTTAAACTTCTGATCTTGAAGAACCAAATTTCCAGTATCATTCAGAGCAGCAAGAGCAATACCAGATACTTGTGATTTCCATAGCTCAGCGCCATTAGGAGAAGTAAGAACAAGGCCACGATCAGAAGTAAGTTGTACTTTTGAGCCTTTTGGTACAGGATTATCTCCATTGGCGTACCAAACAATGGTCTTGTCTGGGATTTTAGCGTACCAAATTGAAAGAAGGAAGAGATCATTGTTGATGATGTCAAGTGGGCGAAAGCCAAAGGAAAAATCTCCAGAAGGTGAAAGAAGCCATGTTGAGTAGCCATTTCCTGCTGAGAGAGAATCTCCCACAATAATAGTGCTTTTGGTTTGGGCTAAGACGTTGAAGGGTAAGAGAATGAATACGAACAACAGAAGGAGAAGAAAAGGGAAAGCCATTTTTATGTATATAAGGTTTGATTCAATATTTGGCTTTGCTCCTTTATTTATATATATATATAAAATAGTGGATAGATATATATTGGCATACACGTCAAGTTGGCAAGTTGGACAAGTTATATACAAGATTTGAATAATAAATAAATAGACATTCTAGAGAAACAATAACGATATTCAGGGTGGCATGCTTTGTAATTTGAGTAAATATCCTTTCTGATCCCTGTTAAAAAATACGGATTCTATTTTGGTCCCTTATAAAAAAATCAATCCTTATTCGTCCTTGTTATAGACTAAAAAGAGTTTTTTGAAAATTTATAAAGGATCAAAATGTCAACTAATCGACCCTTATTCGTTCTTTTTATGGACTAAAAAGGACCTTTTTTTGTAAGGTGTAATGGATACCAAGTGGCTCTTAGGCTTTGAACTTATGCCTCAGGTTCAAGGTTCGAGCCACTAGGGAGGCGCTCTTGAGAATTAATTTCCCAAGGGACAAAACTCTTAGAGGAGGGGATAATACCTGCCCAGTGGGGGTTAGGCCCTGGGATGGCAGTCGCGGACTAGGTCCTCCACCGTGGTGGGCCGTTACATAAGGAACCAAAATGAGGATTACGTTTTTTGTCAAGGACCAGAAAGGGTATTTAGTATTGTAATTTTTTGATCTTTGGATCTGTTATTGATGGATCAGATTATTTGATTAGGAAACAAGTAGCCTTATCAAATAATAAATAAGTCAACATTAATTATGAATTTATTAATGGGGAAACAAATAATTTTATATTAAAAAATGAATTGTTCATTTATTTATAATCTGACATATCTTAAACACTTTCAATTTAATCTTAAATAACTTTATTACATTCACTACATTTTATTTACCTTTTTAAAAATATTCATTTCTCTCTCTTTTATCATTCTTGTGTGTATATATATATATTTATTATTCTTATAATAAAAGTATCCATAGTATTTCTAAATTTTAAATCTAGTATCATAATCTTATAACTCTTTAAATAATATCCCATAATAAAATATTTAAATCAAGTTTACATATCTTTATTTATCCCCTATCGACAATATTATTTTCTCTTTCCTAGAAAATCCAAACTTGGGATTATATTTGTTCTATCTAAGAACAGGATCTGGCTAGCTCTAATGGACTAGCATGTTTGATATTGATTGAATCGGACTTGACCTGGGAACAATGCCTAGAGCCTACGTACCCTATAGAGGAATCAACATCCACGTAGTTCAAGACACCAATAGGCGTTTAGCCAAAGGGTGGTGTGTGTGCTCAATCTACGACGGCTGTATTGTAAATAGCCAGAGAAAGCGTAGAATGTAGGATCTGTGTACTTTAGAGTTTGACCTTTGTATTTATAGAGTGTACCTTAGATTGAGATTCATGGGCCCTATGTGATTTGAGGCACAGATATCATAACTGTTATATCTATATCAAGATCTCCCTTAATTATAGATAAGATAGAATTTCCCCTTATTATAGGCAGATCCTAATATGTGATATATTCATTGTTGGGCTGTCTAAGTGTTGGGCCTAATGTAGGTCCGTAACAATGTTCTTTAAAAATATAACTCACCTAAGACATATTTACTTTCTTTTAAAAAATTACAAGATTATTTTTGAACATTAAATACATAAAAGTAAACAAATCTCACATTAATTTTATATATTAAATATTTAATTTCTTTTAACAAATTTGGGATGTTACAGATGTCTAGTAGGGGCATTTCTGAGTTTGTATTTTTATACTTTTCTTATATGCTGGAGAAAACTTTTACACCTATATTCAGGGTATAAATGCAATCTTCATCAATTGTTATGACTTGAATAGTCCTAACAAAGTCTTCTCTCTCTAATAACATGATTTAATTTTAAAGATAGAATATCACCTAGAAATGGGTGAATAGGTGATTAAAAAAAAATCTTTTGCTAAGTAATGAAGAACTCCAAAGACAAGGACAAATAGAAGAACAGAAAGGCACAAGAGATTATCCTGGTTCGGTCTAATTCTTCAACCTACGTCCAGTCCCCAAAACATCTGGGATTTCTACTATCTTTCAAAGACAAATACAATTACACACTGTACTCAGATGATCCTGTCACTAGGACTTACTCCCCCTTACAAATTGTAATCATACACCCAGACTTAAGGTTCCACAACTTTAAGATTTAACAACTAAACAAATAATCAAATAGTGTTTAACTCCTCACTGAGTAAGTAAATGATAATCACTGAAGTACAAGATATCTGAAAATATTAATGCAACAGATGAAACAATAGATTGCAATAAGTTCAGATTGAATGCGTAGAGTTTCAGTGGTTGGCGGAATTAAATGTGGTGAGCATTTATATACCATTCGTCCATTAATGCCGTTGTAAAGATTTGTAAACTAGTCGTTGAGTCTCTTCGTAATTCCGTTAGGCACAGTTGATTTCTGAAGAGCATATTCGACCGTTGCTTCATTAAATGCATTCGTTGTCGATTGTACTTGTGCAGAGGGTGACTCAGAATGATAGGCAGAATAAGTATGCCTCGAAAGAATGTTTTTGTCTACCACGAGGTTTAGTTCCGATTGTTGACTATATTTCTGAGACACATTTAATGCTACTGACACAATGAACGACTTTTTGGCTAATCTCAATTTGAACAAGATTAATCCACTACAAATCACTCATAGAGATGATTAGAAATAATATAAATGAGATTTAAATATACATACGAATGATAACTCAATTTAATCTTATCCACGATTTCATGATTACTGTGCATTCTAATAGACAATGAACCATGCTCAAGTAGATGGTCTTGGTTGCTTGAGCAGACATGTGTAAATTGCCTTTGCAGAAATGAAAGTTACTCATGCTTGAGCAATATCAAGCCCATGTTCAAGCACCATGCTCGGGCACTAAATTTCTATTGCTCGAGTAACATTGAATTCCTTACTGATACAGATTTAAACAGAAGTGTTTGATGCTGGTGCTCGAGTAGCATTTATGTTATGCTTCAGTAGACTACTCGAGTAGACCTGAGAACTTTCTTGAGCATTAGACAGATAGAGAAGAAACAATGAAAAGAAACATGTATGCTCGAGCACCAAATTTACTATGCTCGAGAGGTATACTTGAGCAACCCTTAGTCTTTGCTCGAGTATACCTTAAACAGAGAGCATTTAAGATGGAGGATTGTGACTGCTTGAGTAGGCTAATAGTTCTGTTCGAGAACCATGCTTGAGCAGCATAGAAACCTTGCTCGAAAATCAGGCAAACAAAGAGAAAGAATGTTGCTTTAGCGACAGTGGTATTGATTTACCTCTACTCGAGCATCATGCTTGAGCATTACTTACTTGCTGCTCGAGCAGCAGCTTGACAGAGAGTGTTCTTCTTTCTAGCTCAACATGCTCGGTCACAAAGAATGCCTTACTCAAGTAGGCTGCTCGAGCATTACTTATGATCTGATGCTTAAGTAGGCTTCTGTAAACTACTTAACACATTGTTAGATGGAGCATGCTCGAGTAGAGACAGACTTCTGTAAGAATCGATTGAACCCAAGAGGGAGGGTGAATTGGGTGAAGTATAAAAATTTAGGAACTTTGAAACTCTTTTCGTAACTCACTGAAATCAGTTTAGAAAGCAATAACCACACATTTAAATATGTATACACACTCAAGCATATATGCTGGAAATATAAGAGATAAGGGAAGAGAATGTGCAAACTGATTTATACTGGTTCGGCCTTATCCTTGACCTACGTCCAGTCCCCAAGCCTTACTTGGGATTTTCAATCCACTATCTTCTTTCAATCTGATTACACGTTCTGTAACTAAAGTAATCCTCTCACTAGGATTCACTCCCCCTTACAAACTGTAATCAACACACCGCTTGATTTCACACTCTATACTCGAAGTAATCATCTCACTAGGATTCACCCCCTTATAAGTTGTAATCATTACAATGTGTTTCCCACTCAAGATCACCTAATCTTGAGTAACTCTCAGAAGAATAGAATGATTACAATAAATCTTCTCTCTTAGAAGTGAATAGATAAACACTGAAGATCAAATACAAATCACTTCACTCTCTAAGTTAACTAAACATGAAAAACAGAGTGCAAATGATGTGAGAGCAGAGTATCAGCATGTTGGAAGTGTAAGCTTGTTTCTCCGCAATTTTCTGCTTGAATCTGTCTTCTATTTATAGGTAGAGATCAATATATGACCGTTGCTATCCCAATAGATCCGTTGGAGAAGCTCTGCCATGTTTAGGAAGTGGTTTTGGCATCTTCTCTCTCTAAACTTAGCTTAATCCAATTGGCCAAGTAGTCTGACTTGTTCTTTTGTGAATTAATCCGTTGGAGATGAAGTTGCTTGTTGTAGAAAACATTCTTTAATGCTTTGTAACCGTGTGCAGAGGAATTAGCCAAGTTTGTGCAACTTTCTGAGTAGTGCATTTAATGAACTAAACCACTTTTTACTTTTCACTTTATCCTTCAATTAACTTTCGTTAATCTGTCTAAAAACTCATCAAAAAGATGGTTAATCATAGCCAAGAATATATAAAAATGATAAATGGAAGCATTAAGATCAAATGAAGGAGTTTCACAAATTCGTCAGATTTGATTTTCAAGTTCAGCGCTCAATACTCGAGTATGTTCTTCAATACTCGAGTATGTCATTGTGCACTTAAGTCAATACTTGAGTATTCAACTTGATACTTGAGTATTAATCATCCAGAGAGAAATCATCGTGATGTGAACTTTGGACCTTAGGTACAAAACTCGAGTATTCAAATCAATACTCGAGTATTCAAGTTATTGACAAGAGGAAAAGTTCTCAGTATGCCCAATACTCGAGTTTCCAAATCAATACTCGAGTATGCATTCATTTGAAAATTTTGTGGAGTTTTTCCATGTCAATACTTGAGTATTCATAAACAAATGTTCATTTGAAAAACTTTGTAAAAGTCCAATACTCGAGTATGTAAAATCAATACTCGAGTATGCATAAGGTGTAAAACTTTGATGTCTCTCTGTATGATCAATACTCGAGTATGCCATTGAATACTTGAGTATTGATAATGTTGAAATTCTCTATGTGAGTTCAATACTCAAGTATTCATATCAATACTTGAGTATTGTCTCAGGGTGGAAACTTGGAGTGCTCTCTGTAAGTCCAATACTCGAGTATTGCTTCCAATACTTGAGTATTGACTCAAAGTGAAAAACTTGATTGCTCTCTGTAAGTCCAATACTTGAGTATTGTTTCCAATACTTGAGTATTGACTCAAGGTGAAAAATTTGATTGCTCTTTGTGAGTCCAATACTCGAGTATTGCTTCCAATACTTGAGTATTGCTTTGTCAAGATGGATTTGAGCAATTCTCTGTCAAGTCAATACTCGAGTATTCATAGCAATACTTGAGTTTCCATTTGACAGTTGAATTTTAGCAAATGCAAAAACTCCAAAGTGTATTTACAATTTTTGATTATCATCAAAACACATAGGGAATTAACAACTTTTGCTTGAGGATACTACTTACTTGGGCAACAATTGCTGAATGAAAACCTTAATATTTGTTATTATTAAAAGACCACGAACTAACAAATTTTTAATCTTATAATGATATTTTTCTCAAAAGCAAACTCTAGCTTCTCTCTCTTTTTCAGTACACATATTCCACTTTAGCACTCATCTTTTGAATTTTCCATTAGTCATTCGAGATGTTTTTAGCACTTATATCTTCCGTATTTTCAGTACTAAAAATAAATAAAGACAAGTTTTAAAGGATAATGATAAATATTGAAAATATCTAAACTAACGTATAGCAAATTTGAGAAAAAAGGTAATTGAAAATGTGGAAGATGAATACCGAAAGTATGGCAGAAGAGTGCTAAAAGCATAATGATTATTTTGTGGATGGTCAAAATTTGTCTCCAATTGGAGTATGGAAAATTGCTCCCCTGGTGACGTTGCTTATTTCTTAACAATTTTGGAGCCATATTGAGACAAATTAAAATGAACTTTTAATACTCATTGCTCCTTAAAAATATACTTCTGAGACAAAATAACCTTTGACTCTTTAATTATTACTCATATAGTCCTATTAATAAGGTAGAGAGCAAAGAAATATTTTGATTCTATTTATAGGGCAGAGAGATAAAGATAATTTTTTGGAGAAATCATAGTGAGGTCCCAAGGTATAAAAATAATCACAAAAAAGTCTCATACAAAATTCCTCTCACAAAATAGTCTCTAGGGACTTTTTGTGATTAGTTGTGAATAAGCTACTGAATTCCTCTTACAAAAAAGTCCATATGTAAAAATGACTTTTTATGTTATCAAAATGGCTTTATTAGTTCTTAAAGTGTCCCTATGAAAATCTAGTTGTGAAAATGGTTTCTAATGTTGTCAAAATGACTTTTCATGTTGCCAAAAATTGTTCAGGTTTTTAAAATTCAACACGTTTAAGAAAACTTGAAGAATTTTTGACAACATGCAAAGCCATTTTGACAATATTAGAAGCCATTTTCACAACAAGATTTTCATAGGGACATTTTAACAATTAATAAAGCTGTTTTGATAACATGAAAAACCATTTTTACGTAAGGACTTTTCTATGAGGGGAATCAGTAGCTTATTCACAACTAAACACAAAAAAGTCCCTAGTGAAGGAAATTTCGTATGGGACTTTTTTGTGATTGTTTCTGTACCTTGGGACCTCACTGTAATTTTCCTTAATTTTTTAATATAAATGTACAATTTTGTCATTGATTTATTATTGTATTGATTTTGTTCATCAGAGGTGTAATGTAGCTTAAAAAGGGCTATAGTTAAAAAGTTGTTGAACTTTAAAGAGGAATTAATGAAGTTTAAGTTTGATTTATGATGCGAATTTGCCACAAAAGTTTTTACTTACGAGTAATGGTGCCCTGAATTTTTTTTTTTTCAATGTCGCTCTAGAAGTTTCAAAATATACTAATATTGCTTCTTATTATTAGGAATGTTAACGGTCGACGGTCGACGGTCAACATAATATTAATTATTTAATGGTTAATGTTAGTTTTTTGAACAAGATAGGGCCGAATAGCATATTGCTACGTTTTGGAATTTTTAGAATAACATTGAGTTACAAAAATTACTTACAAGACAACATTATATTATTTCTAAGCAAAAACTTGGGGGGGGGGGGGGAATTTGAACTATATAACCTTTAAAGGATTTAATTATTTTTGTGTGAAACACACTGCAAATGTCGTATAAACAGAACTTACATTTTACATAGAGGAAGAGGATATTTCTTCCAGAATATTCAAAAGAGGTGCCATAGTCACTAAGGCAACGTTAATTAAGCAGAAATGTTTGCCCCGCCGCCGAAATCTTGGAATACGAAACTAAAGAAGAATACAGTTGGGAAGATTTAATTGACAGCTTACTAAGGAATCCAATCTATTCCATCAATCACTGGCTGTTTGAACAAGTTCGGAGAATCGTTTTGGGAAAATTATTAATAAGCAACCAAATTAAACGATATTTTTAAGAATTTATATTTTAAATGCTTGAACGAACACTTACAAATTGTCATAATTTAAATGCTAAATATTTAAAATTGTTTAATAATTTTTTCTTCATTTTAATCGTGTAAATGTTTTTTTTTTTAAGAACGAAAGTTTTAAACAAAAATAAGTTTAATTTTTTCATTGGAGTAAAAGTTTTAAAATTTTAATAAATGAGACAATAAGACATTCAAGTATTCAACACTAATATTCAATAGCTTTACAATGTTATTTGAAATGGGAAAATCCTATTAAAAGACCCAGCGGACTTACCCAAATTCTAATTTGAGTAAATAAATTTAATTAAACATCATTAATTAAGTTAGGAGGTACAATTAAGGATTTAAAAATTGGGTCATTACCCCATGTCCTTTGCATAAAGTTTTGATTCTCCAGCTTAAGAAATTGAAATCCACCTTGCATCTAAAAATTTTGTTTGACCTAAAATTACTAAAATGTTAAGTTTGAATTATTAAATTCCTTGAAATTGTAATTAGATGGATTGAAATTTCGGTTACTGGAACTAAACATCTAGAAAACTCCTTTACATTGTGCTTGAATCCTGACTGGTTCTTAACTTCATATTCATCAGAAAATAGAAAACTTAGAAAATGGTCTAAGCTTTTAGAAAAATTCAAAATAGAATTTGTTACGGATCAACCCAAAGCCCAAATCTGAGATATGGCCCAACGAAGGACATATCTCAAATAGTACAATGCACCGGTCATAGAGAAAGATCCGATATCATTCGATATCACAACGGATCCTATCTATCAACATCTGAGGAGTATCCGAATCATATCCACTTGATAGGCTCCCCAAGATACTCGCCCCGGATATCACGCTAGGCCGAGATACTCGCCTCGGACGCCTCTATAAATATAGGGGTCGACTAAACATGTGCACATGTTCTAACTTACCAACTCTACTTTCTGCAACACAGAGCACACACACCACCCCTATGGCTAACGCCAACCCATGTTGCGAACTATGTGGACTTTGATCCCTTCAAAGGGTACGTAGGCTCTAGGCTTCACACCTAGTGAAGTCCAATTAGTCCTATTCCTAGAACAAAACATTGGTGCCGACCGTGGGGACGTTAAAATTCGATCCCCGTGACCACCGATGGTGAACACCAGAAGCCACAGCTGAAATCATCAGCCGTCGTAGGTTGACAGGGATCCCCAGCCAAGCCAACCCCAGGCTGAATCAAGTCAACAACACGTTCGGAATCAACCCCAGCGTGAAAATACTTCAGAGGGCCACGTTATTGACACGACGTCCTCCTCTCCCGCCACCGATCAACCAATGGTGGAGTTAGAAAAGGAGACTTCGGTTCCAGATGTCCCGGCACCAGATGCCGACGTCTGCATTCTACGGAGAACACAGGAGTCGATGCTCCAGAGATTTGAGAACAAGGAAAAACAGGATCACCTCCAACATCAAGAAGACTTTCGAGCTATCGAGCGAATGATAGAGGAAAAGCTCGAGGGCTTGTTTCAACGTGGAAACCAGAAAGACTCCCGTAAAGGAAAAGAAATAGTCATCTCGGATAGTAGCAGTCCATCCAGTAGTCTTGAGTTGAGGTCAAGACGCCAAACCCTCGGTAAGTTGAAGAAAGGGACGAAAGCGGGGCGAGAGCGCCCATCGGTCTCGGTGCTGAAGAAAGCGCGGTTATCTCGGATCGCAGACAAAGAGGACCGAGGTGATGAGGAAGACCGAGACGATTATGAAGACCGAGATTGCGATGAGGACCAATATTCAGATGAACACCGAGAGGTAAATAAAGCTCCCCGGTCACATGGCTCACCTAGGGAGTACAAAATGAAATACTTGATGGGATCTGGCAGAACCCCATTCTCACGAGCAACGGCAACGGCTCCTTACCCGAAGAATTTTGATCTGGCCGATCTTCCAAAATACGATGAGACTCAGGATCCGCACAACCACCTTGAGATTTTCGAAAAGCTGATGTGGGTTCAGTCGATAAAGGGCCCGGTCATTTTGTGTCTCTTCTCAGCCACATTGACCGGACCGGCGCACAAATGGCTGAGATCTCTGCCAAATAATTCCATTCGGAATTTTGAAGACCTCGGACACAAATTCGAGTTGCATTTCGCCACCAACAAAAAACAGCCGAAGTCACAGTTTACATTAAGCAAAATAAAGCAGAAAAAGGGTGAGACACTGCAAAAGTACTTGGATCAGTTCAGAGACGTGGCAATGCAAGTCGGTCACTTTCCGAGGAGGTCCATGTACATTGTCTAGTCAACGGCTTGGACCCATCATCACGCTTGGCTAGAAACCTGTGCAAGAACCGAGTCTACACATTGACCGAGTTCTATACTCGGGCAAAGCAGTATCTGGATGTTGAATAGATGGAGATCGCCAACGCCGATGAACCTGAGAAACGGAGGAATACGTCACCTAACGTGAAGGATCGGACTAATAAACAGATGATAGAGCCCTGTAGACGCAATCAAGATAACCGATCCCGTCAGGAAAGGTTGGACAGCAAGGCAAAATACGATAGCTATACCCCTCTGAATGTCCCCCGATCGCAGTTATGGAAGGAAGTGGCTCAGACCGAGATGAAGAAGGTCGGGAGGCCGAAGTCTATCAGAAACCGATCCACAACAGATCGGTCCAAATTTTGCGTGTTTCATGACGGTCTGGGGCACACCACGGATGAGTGTTATGAGCTCCGGGATGCCATAGAAAAGTATGTAAGAGAGGGAAAACTACGCTAGTATGTGATCCAAACCCAAGGAAGAAGAAATGGCAAACAGAATCATGACGGCCGAAGTAGAAGCCCAGCCACGGACTCTAGAAAAGAAGAAAAGAGACGAAAACCTAATTCCGAGGATGAGTTCCCAGAAGCCGAGTTCCAATGCAACGTCATCAGTGGAGGGTTTGGTGGTGGAGGAGATACGGTAAGTCAGCGTAAGAAGTATCTACGGGAAGTTATAACGGTGAGAGATCTCCCAAAGTTCAAGGACGACCCGACGAAACCAAAACCGCCTCTATTGATATTCACTAGCGAAGAGTTAAACAACGTAGTACCGGGCCACCAGGACAGACTGGTTATCACGGGAACTCTGGTAAACTGCCAGGTCAAAAGGATCTTCGTAGATGCTGGGAGCTCGGTCGACATTATAAGCTGGGATGCTTATAAAAGGATGTACCTTGACGTAGAAGATTTGAAGCCATGCAAGACAACCCTTATAGGGTTCAACGGAGAACGTTCTTTCCCCAAAGGCTACATAGACCTCCCATTGACAATAGGAACCAAGGGAGCGATCAAATCAGAGCGGGTAAGGTTTATGGTGGCCGACTTTCGTTCCCCTTACAATGTTATATTGGGCAAACCAACCATACATAGTTGGGACATGCTAGTGTCCACAAAGCATCAGAAGCTCAAATCGGTTAACGACAAGAATCAAGTGGTAGAAGTGTCTGGGGACCAAAAGGAATCTCGGCAATGCTATTCTGAGGCCCTTCGAGTCGGGGTGGGAGGACCATCATCTCCAACTCGGCTCGAAAGGGATGAAATTCATGCCGGCGCCAAGAATGACAGACAACCCCGGCAACCAATGAATATGGTAGAGCTTGACCTCAGGGAATCAGAGAAACCCCGCCCAAAGTCGAAAGGAGAGCTTGAGGAATTGGTGTTGGGAGCGGACCCATCCAAGACAACTAAGATTGGCGAGGGAATGAGCATCGATCTCAAAACTCGTTTGATTAAATTCCTGAGACAAAATCAGGATGTTTTCGCATTGACATCGTCCGAGATACCAGGGATCGACCCACATTTTTGCTGCTACAGACTCGCCATCTGGCCGGGGTTGAAGCCAGAGCCTAGAAAAAGCGGAATATAGCAGCCGACACGCAGAAGGCTCTTGAGAGTCATGTAGCAGAGCTCTTGGCAGCCGTATTCATTCGAGAGGTACAGTACACCACATGGCTTTCCAATGTGGTTATGGTGCGAAAGCCAAATGGAAAATTGAGGGTGTGCACGGACTACACCAATTTGAATAAGTCATGCCTGAAAGACTCCTACCCAATGCCGAATGTTGATCAATTGGTCGCTAATTTGGCTGGGTATCAGCTACTATCTTTTATGGACGCCTACTTCGGATACAATCAGATAGCCATGCACCCGGACAACCAGGAGAAGATGGCCTTCATGACCGACAAGGCTAACTATTGTTATAATGTCATGCCGTTTGGGTTGAAGAACGCCGGAGCCATGTATCAGCGCATGATGAACCGGGTCTTTGAAGACCAGATCTGGCGAAACGTGGAGGTATACATAGACGATATGATCATGAAGTTGAAGCATCCAGAGGATCACATCTGGGATCTGGAACAAACGTTTGAGGAGTTAAGAAGACATCAGATCAGGTTGAACCCGATGAAATGTGCCTTTGGGGTCCCGGCTGGAAAATTCTTAGGCTTTATACTGACCAATCGTGGAATTGAGGCTAACCCGGACAAGTGTAAGGCCGTGTTAGATATGCAGGCCCCAAAGTCAAAGAAGGAGGTTCAACAGTTAATGGGCTGGCTGGCCACCTTAACGATGTTCTTACCCAGACCCGTGGAAAAAGCACTGCCTTTCTTCAGATTGTTAAAAAAGGAAACACATGGAGGATGGAACCTGGACTTCGAAGCTGCATTCGAGGAGGTGAAGCGATGCCTGGCAACCCCATCGGTCCTGACAAAGCTGGAGCCAGGGGAGACCTTATTCTTATATCTATCAATAGGAGACGAGGTCGTGAGCGCCACCTTGGTTAGGGAAACCGAGGCCAGACAAACACCTATCTATTTTGTGAGCAAGGCATTGCAAAGCTTGGAACTCCGATACCAGAAGATCGAGAAGGTGGCTTTTGCCTTACTGACGACGGCAAGGAAGCTTTGGCCATACTTCCAAGGACATCGGATCGTCGTCCGAACCAGTCAACCAATCCGCCAGATATTACACAAGCCAGACCTAGCGGGGAGGATGACTAACTGGGCAATTGAACTGTCCGAGTTTGATATCACATTTGAAGCCCGACACGCAATTAAATAACAGGCGTTAGCAGACTTCATCAGGGAATTGACCCTGGCAGTAACAAACAACGTCGGCCTAAATAAGGTATGGAAGGTATACGTTGATGGTTCCTCTAATGCAAAAGGAAGCAGAGCCGGAGTCATCGTCGAAAGTCTAGAAGGGGTCGCAACAGAACATTCCCTGCAATTAAAGTTTCTGACTTCTAACAACCAGGCTGAGTACGAAGCCCTCCTAGCCAGACTCTTGCAAGCTAGGGATAACGGAGCGCGGCGGGTCAAGGTCTTAACTGACTCGCAGCTCGTCACCGCACAAATTGACAGCAGCTATCAGGCAAAAGGCCAACTATTGGCTAAGTACCTTAACAAGGCAAAGGAAGTCATGGTCGACTTCGATGAGGTGATTGTTACCCACATTCCAAGAGAAGTGAACACTAGGGCGGACATCCTCTCCAAACTGGCAAGTACCAAAGGCCCCAGCAGCCATAGAACCGTGATCCAGCAGAATCTTGCTGAGCCAAGCTGCGTGATGACTATCTCGGCAGGAACAGATTGGAGGAAACCGATTGAAGATTACCTTGAGAGAGGCATCATCCTGACAGATTCCATTGAAGCAAAGAAGCTGATCCGAGAGGCCGCTATCTACACCATAGTCGACGATCAGCTATATCGAGAAGGATTGCATTGCCCGATGATGCGGTGTCTAGGAGAAAACAAGGCCAAGTATGTGTTGGCCAAGATACACGAAGGCTACAACGGCCATCACATGGGTGGCAAGGCTCTTGCCAGGAAGGCCCTACGGGCCGGGTACTATTAGCCGACCATGAAGCAAGACGCCATGGAAGCTGTCAAGAGATGCAATAGTTGCCAGAAACATGCCAAGATTATCTAGCCACCGTCAACCGAGTTGAAGAGCATTTCAGCTCCCTGGCCTTTCTACAAGTGGGGAATGGACATCCTCGGACCCTTCAAGCCAGCGCTCGGGCAACTCTAATGGCTCATCATCGCAGTCGATTATTTTACCAAGTGGATTGAGGCGGAGCTGTTGACGATGATCACCTCGGCCTGTATAATGAGGTTCTTCCTTCACAACATCATCTCTCGCTTCGGGATACCAGCTGAAATTGTCACAGATAATGGGACCCTGTTCATGGACCATAGGTTCCAGGCCTTAATGTCTAACTTAGACATTAAACAACATTTCTCCTCGGTCGAGCATCCACAATCTAATGGCCAGGCCGAGTCGGCCAACAAGATTATTCTAGACAGCCTGAAGAAACGAATGCTGGATGCAGAGACCAACTGGGTCGAGCAACTTCACAACGTCTTATGGGGTTACAGAACGAGTGTACAGACTTGAACCTAGGAGACTCCCTTTCGATTAACCTATGGATGTGAAGCCATGATCCCGGTTGAGATAGGACAGTCGTCATGGAGAAAACTCAGAGCCCGACAGGGAGGACAAGTGTCAAATGACGATGCTTTGAGAACGGACTTGGAACTTATTGATGAGATCTGGGTCACGGCACACTGTCGGGAATTAGCCACCAAACAGCTTCTTGCGGCAAAGTATAATAGGAAGGTTCGACCCCAGTCTTTTAATTGAGGTAACCTAGTACTCCGATGGGCCGACATCGGCAATAAGAACGCCCGAGAGGGCAAGCTGGCCACGAATTGGGAAGGCCCCTATCGGGTCAAGGAGAGACTGGATGATGGAGCCTATATTCTTGAAACCTTGGCAAGGAAGCTGATTAAGAGAACGTGGAATGCCGACAAGTTAAGGATTTACTACAGCTAGATCCCGATTCGGCCAGACAACCATGTTTACAGTTTGGTTATTTCTTAGTTTTTAAGTCGATTACCTCTATATTTTAGTACTTCTATTTGCGCATTTATGTTTTCAAGATTTCTTTAAACTACTTATTAGCTGTTTGGAGCCGTTTTTGAATTAATGAAGGATCCCTCAGCAGAGATTCACCAATGTGCACGAACAATTGCTTAAGCATTACACTGAGGCATATAAGCCCGGTCATAGACTTGACACCAAGGTCACTAAACCCGGTCACGAACAAAACCCATCTAGATGGATGACACCAGCCGTTGTACTCCGACGCGCTCAGGTTAGAGCTTGGCGAAATTGCCATACGTGGCCTTCGCGAAATTGACGCGTCAACGCTTGCCCGTTCTAAGCAAGCAAATTGTCATCCCGACCTTGATCAGGTCAAAATGTTTAAGTATTGTGTTACGAACACCTCGACTGAACATGTGACAATTCGCCCTTATTTCGGTTACAATTCACTTTTCCGACTAGTCAAGCCGGAACGAGGTAGCGCGGTTAAGTTAACACCCCATGAGGTTAAACATACTGTAAGTTCCGGCTGAACCCAAGAGGGGGGGTGAATTGGGTGAAGTATAAAAAAAAACTTTAGTTAACTTGAAATTCTTTTCGTAACTCCAAGAAATCAGTTTAGAAAGCAATAACCATACATTTATATATGTAAACACATTCAAACATATATGCTAGAAACGTAAGAGATAAGGGAAGAGAATGTGCAAACAGATTTATACTGGTTCGGCCCTCCTTGACCTACGTCCAGTCCCCAGGCACCTCCTGAGATTTCAATCCACTATTTCCCTCAAGCTTTAATCGGGTACTTGAGAACCGCTACAATCCCACAAGTTTAGCCGGGCACTTGTGCAGCCTTTTACAAATCTCTTACAGAGATACTCCCCCTTACACACCGTAAGGATACACCGCTTGATCACACACTCTGTACTCGAAGTAATCCTCTCACTAGGATTCACTCCCCCTTACAAGTTGTAATCAACACAATGTATAACCCACTCAAGATTAACCAATCTTGAGTTGCTCTCAGAAAGATAATGTGTTTACAATAAATTTCCTCTCAAAGGAATGGATAGATAATCACTGAAGTACAATCACAATTCATTTCACTCTCAAAGCTATCTAGACAAGTAAAACAGAGTGAAAAGGATGTAGAAGCAGAGAATCAACATTTTGGCATTGTAGACTTGTATCTCCACGTTTTTCTGCTTGAGTCCATGTCTTTTATAGGTAGAGAGAGGTATGTGACCGTTTATGACCGTTGTAGGATGAAATATAGCCGTTAGAAACTAGCCGTTGGAGCTTTTGCACAGTTTTTGATGTTCTGACATCACTTTTGCTTTTGTCTTAAACCTTCAATAAACTTTCTTTGATCTGTCTGAAACTCACCAAGAAAATGGTTAAACATGTCTAGGAACACTAGAGATTAATCATGGGAAGTATTAAGATCAAACAAGAAGGCATTGCAAATTCGTTAGATTTGAAATTCTGAATCAGCGTCGCGAACTCGAGTTCAGTTCTTGCAGGCTCGAGTTCGAGGCTTCATTGTTCAAAAATAAGTAAGTTCAAAAAGTATGAACCTGAGGTTTGTTTTCTAAACCTGAGGTTCTCAAGTGTTTGAAAAGCCAAATTGCTCTCGGGATAAAATGAACCTGAGGTTCACAATCTAAACCTGAGGTTCGCAACTCATTGAAAAGTTACATTGCTCTCTGTCTGAGATGAACTCGAGTTCGTTCACTTATAGGCTCGAGTTTGGCTTTTCCCAAATGCTCATTTCTTCTCTGGAACTTTCGAGCTCGAGTTTGTGACTGATGAACTCGAGTTTGTAAGTTAATTTGTGACTTGGTTGATTCTGACTTGGCCTGGTTCGAGTTTGCAACTTTGTCAACTTTCAAAGACCATATCTCCCTGGTCTGAACTCCGTTTTGGTCCGTTCAAAGCTTGATTGAAATCCCTTTGAGTCTATTTTCATATGCCACTGATTTCAGCTCAATCGGATTTGTCTTTTGTGAGATACACCCAAAATACCGAAGGTGGGTCTGGACTGTGACGTTGATTCTTGTGGCAACTTGTAAAAGTCATAGCTCCTTGATCTGAACTCCTTTTGGCTTGAATTTTATATCAAAATGACGCATTGGGAGTCTAGTTTCATATGCTTTTGGTTTCGTCTCAATCCGATCTCTAGTTTGGGAGATATCATCGAATTACCAGACCTCGCCTAAGCTAAACGTGAAACAGAGTGGAGCTGAAGTGCTGATGACCACTGTGAACTCGAGTTTGCACTTACAGGCTCGAGTTTGCCTTGTCCAGAGACACCAGAAATGCTGAAGACACTTATAGGCTCGAGTTTGCACTTGTAGGCTCGAGTTTGCCTTGTCCAGAGACACCAGAAATGCTGAAGACACTTATAGGCTCGAGTTTGCACTTGTAGGCTCGAGTTTGCTTAGTCCAGAGACACCAGAAATGCTGAAGACACTTATAGGCTCGAGTTTGTGATTCTAAACTCGAGTTTGAGGTCCTAAACTCGAGTTTGGGGTCCTGAACTCGAGCTTGCTCATCCAGAAGCTAATTTTTGTTGACTTTAACTCTGAATTGAGTTATTCCAACTTCCATATGATCTTGGAGGCTTCTAGCTTCAGCATAAGAACTTGAATAACTATATCTTCATTCCATTCATCAAGTTCTTCCTTCTTTCATCTCCCAACTTGATCATTCTTCTTCATAACTCAACTCTTTCTTCTCTTTTCTTCTCTTCTCTTGATTTAACTTCACATCTTCTTCGATTCAATTTCTTTTTCTAATTCAATACTTCTTTATTGATCTTCTTGTTCATCGTTCTCCATTATTCAACCTGAATTCATCATTCTCTGCTAGTTCTACCTTCTTCAATATTTCCTCTTCTTTTCGACTATTCCCAAAATCCTTTGATAACTTCTTGCTTCCTTGACATTCTGATATTCCCATTATATTGTGTGCAAGAACTTCTTTCTTCAATCTACTTTCTTGATCATTCTTCAATATTAAACTTTGCATCTACATTAAATATAAGAATTAGTCAAACGAGAAGATAAATATAGTATACAACCTTTTTGCTCTTAAGAATGGCATCTATATAAGACATCATCAAAACTAATCATATCTAACACATACTACCTTGCCCAACTTCCCAGACTTAAGTTCTGGTTGAGTATACAGACTTGTACCTACTACAGTCGATAAATTTCTAACTAAGTTTAGAATTTATAACTAAAATACGACAATCAGATGATTAAGTTAAATCATTCATTGTCAAAATATTTACAAACGGCTCAGATGCCGGAAATGTTCTAAAAAGGGCACAGACGCCCCCAACAAAAAAATAAATACAAAGACCCCAACTACTTGTTCGAGGGAGCAGCACTGGCAGAAGGAGCCTCCTTGCTAGACGGCCCGCCCTCAGGAGATCCTTGCCCCGCCCTGACTCCATCATCTGCCCCCTCTTCAAAAGACAAGGACTCATCCGCGGGCGAGGATTGGAACGGAACCAGGACTCCATCCTCCAAGTAGGCCCGGAAGTCGTATCCGCCCAGGTTCAGGGTAACGTCGGGGTTTAGGCAGCGGATCTGCTCCAGAGCCATCTCGAAGCAGTCCTGGGCGGTCTCCTTCAAGGACTCAGTTGTCTCCAAGTGCGCCTGCTGTTCCGAGGTGAGAGCCTCTTTGGCCGCGTGAAGTTTGGAGGTCAAAGTGGTACGCTGCTTCTGCATAGACTTCACAGCGTCCAGACTCTCACCAAGAGCCCGCTGCAACCGGGCACACTCAGAGGTTGTTTTGTCCAGCGCTTCCTTAGAGAATTGCAGCTCCTGCGCCGCCTTCCCAGTAGCGGCCTTGACGGCATCCTGCTCCTCCTCTAGGGCCTTCACCCTAGTCTCAGACTCAGCCAGAGCCTTCTTAACCGCCTCAGCCTCCTCCAAAGCTTTCGGTTTGGATGCTACCTGCGTCTGGGACGCCTTTAGCTGTCGAATTTCTTCTTCAGCCAAGGTGTACTTGCTTTTCACGTGAAGTAGTACCTGAAGCAGGCCGACGGATTTGCACAAGAACTTTTGGGCATCATGCACCACAACCTCATTCACCGAAGATAGTGGACGACCTTCCATGAACTGGCGAGGAGGGAGAAAAGCAAAGTCAAGTTCCTCGGTTACCCGCTTCTCCCAGACGAAACCCCGAGGAAGCAATGAAGAAGTACCAGACGTCTTGGGAGGAGCAAGTGGAGGAGGCGAAGGCACCGAGGCCGATGGAGCAGATGGAGTGACTGTAGACACGAATGCTGCAGCCTCTTTCCCCTTCGAAGCAAGGGTAACCACTCCTTGGAAGACTCGGCGGGGACAAAGGGAGTAGAGCCTTGGCCGTCAGAGGCCTTAGCTTTCTTAGCTCCGGATGAAACAACGTTGGCCTTGTTTGCAGCAGCATCAGTAGTGGCAGCCATTTTCGAGTCTGCTTACTCGGGGAAGACATACCCGGGTTTACCCTGGACAGGTAGCTGGGGAGGGCCTTCATATCTTGAGCTGAGAAGACAAATAAAAGGAGTCAGAAACCAAGCCAGTGTATCAAGAGAAAATGTAAAGCAAAGTAGAAGAATAGATAAATAAAAGTGGAGCCCCTCCAAGTTGAGGGTATCAGCCTCGAGTCGGCCCCAGTTATGAAGAAGGCCACGCTCTGGACACCGTACTCCTTCACAAAAGCCGATAACCGAGGAATAGAAGGGATTGTCTCCGGCAGAAGGTCGTCGAGTGATACTTGGTAAGACCAGGGGGCAATCTTGTGGTGCTCTTCCATCCAGTAGAGAGGAAAGCTCCACTCTACGTTCGCGGCCTCAAACCCTTTCAAAAACCAGGGCTGTTGATCGAGCTTAGCAGCAACCTTGAAGAAGGCGTTCTTGAACCTCTTGAAGGAGTCAGAAAAGGGCTGCATAAGTCTCATCTCTGGATCGCTACGAAGAGACGTAAGCCCTTTTAACTTCTCACTCTCTTTAGGTGAGCCAGGAGTAAAGGGGCAGAAATAATAAAAGAAAAGGTTGGCTGAGCAAGGAATTGGAACGAGTAATGAGTGGCACAGTTATTCAAACGCCACAAGGTAAGCCCACCCATCGAGATGAAGTTGAGAGGGTGCAAGGCTCAGGTGCCACAGGGCTGAAATTTGGAAGGCGGTGAACGAGAAGCGAACACCGACCCGGGTCAAGCAGTCCCAGTAAAACAAAAAGAAGTTGGTATGACCTATTTCCCGCTCTGAGCAAATAGGCTCGTCGGCCCTCGGAGCACAGATGACGCACCCGTCCAAGTCTGGAACCTTCATTCGGGCGATGTCAGCATCCGACATCAGAGATCGGGTCTTCAACACCTCGTGCGATACCAAGGCGAACTTCTGGCATAAAGCCTTAGGAGGACTAGAAGAGTCCGACTCCTCGGCCTCGGACCATTGATTGGATGGCAAAGATTTGGGGGCCATTGACAAATAAGCAAAATAAAAATACTAACATTAGCAAGTGTGGGAATACCTAGCATAAGCATATTTGCAGGCGATAAAGACGCCGGACTAAGACGAAAGATGGCGCTAGAAGGAAGGCCCGATGAAAGCTGATGCCGCAGGAACCAAAAATGGAAGAAGATCTTGTGTCCCCGCCATGCACGATGTGGAAGGAACTCTCAGCAAGGCAATCCCAACAGGGGTTGAGGTACCCTTTTGGATGGGGATCCGAGCTCACAAGTGGAGCCTCGTAGATATTAAGAGGCTGAGCCAATAAGGCTGGGGACCTGGAACCAACCCTGGAACTGGTCCCGGCTCGAACTGGTAGTGTAAGAGGAACAACGTGTGCTGAATTACGGGCAGGTGTAGGGATTGGAGCTCTAGCAGCAGCAGGTCGAGGTCCGGCTTGTCTTGGATGACCGGCTACACCCCGGAGCTCGGCGGTCGACCTCTCCTCTTCTGAAAGTTCGGTACCAAAAATCTAGTATGAAGCTTGTGGGAAGCGGGCGCGAAAAACTTCCTCTTCTTCAGGTGCTAACATTGGTTTTGACTGGGGAAAGTTTCTACCTCTTTCCATTAGGGAGGAACTAAAAGCTTAAGAGTTAAAAGACTAATGAAAGAGGAGAAACAGTTACAAGTGGGAATTTCGAATATATCAGGATTAACGAGAGCGCTAGACAAACCCAGAGCTTGAACCATAAACCTACCCAGCAGACCAAGAGGAAGGAAGAACGAGTATACAGATTGGCAGACCAAGGAGAAGGAAATACGAGTATACAATCGGTAAAAATGCAAAGTAACACCGTAAACAAGCAAAGGAGAACAAGTTGAATACCTGGAAGAGAAAAAAATGAAGGAAGCACGAAATGTGAATGGTTGAGACAGCAAAAGCTTGATAGTGGCGGAAGGATACGGCACTGAGAAACTAGAGAGAAAGTATGGCACTACGATTCTAGTGGAGGGAAGTGAGAAATCAAAATGTGAGAAAGTGCTTTTAAATGAAACAAGAGCATTCAAACGTCGGGGGCACAAATGTCTCTAGACAAGAGAGGCCGCGTACTGCGCAAAGTGGGGGAATTAAATGCGCACGAAAATGGGGGCGTGGATAGGTGCGACGGTTACAGACTCTCCCCAATTAAGGCGAGCCAGGTGTAAAGTAGCAATGATGGCGAATACGAAAGGAATACCGAGCGATTGACCGACAACCAGGGGGCCAAGTCTATGAATCCGAGGTCATTCTTGAACATCTCGGACTAACGCGATTTACGACACCACCCAGGACGGTTAAGGCAGAGGCAAGGCACGGCGCCTAGGAGCGGCATCATAGGTAAAATTCTTCAGTGATTGGAGAAATAGGACCTCGGACCCGAGGATACCTTCGCAACCACGATGCCTGTAAGCCAGATCGGTTGAAGCTGAGGCCCCAGAACATGACAGAGGTCGGGGGCAAGGCGTACCTCGGCAGCTCAGAAGCCTGAACTACCAAGCTAGGGGGCAACTGATATGGATCGGACTAAAGCCCAAATCTGAGATATGGCCCAACTAAGGACATATCTCAGATAGTACAACGTACTGGTCATAGAGAAAGATCTGATATCTTCCGATATCACAATGGATCCGATCTATCAACATCTGAGGAGTATCTGGATCATATCCACTTGATAGGCTCCCCAAGATACTCGCCCTGGATATCACGCCAGGCCGAGATACTCGCCTCGGACACCTCTATAAATACAGGGGTCGACTAAACAGGTGCATATGTTCTAACTTACCACCTTTACTTTCTACAACACTGAGCACAAACACCACCCCTCTGGCTAACGCCAACCCGTGTTGCGAACTACGTGGACTTTGATCCCTTCAAAGAGTACGTAGGCTCTAGGCTTGACACCTAGTCAAGTCCAATCAGTCCTGTTCCCAGAACAGAATAGAATTGTTGCAGAAATAAGTTTAGAAAAATGGAGGGATTGTTGCGAAAATTGCATTCTTCAAAGCAAATCTCTTTGCATTAATTTGTTATTCTATAACCAAGTTTTGATTCAATCAAAAGCCCACTCCAAATCGTTCTGCAAATCGAACCCCTCTTTTCATTGAAGATATCTTCAGTAGCTGAAGTTTACTTTGATGAAGAAGTTTGGTTTTCCCTTCTCTTTCCTTCTCACTTAAATAAGGCAATCTAGACATTTCATCTTATTTTAATATCCCTTAATGTACTACATGAAAGTGGAGCTAAATCACCAAGAGGGGGGGTGAATTGGGGATTTTAAAAGCTTTTTCGATTTGCTCTATTTTGAACACTACAAACAGAGCTGAATAGAGTATATGGAAGAAAAGCAAGACACAAGGATTTATATTGGTTTGATCCAATCTTTAACCTACGTCTAGTCCTCAGACTCTCTGGGATTTTCACTATCTCAATTGATTACACACTCTGTAACTCAACAGTAACTCTCTCTCTAGAACTTACCCCCCCTTACAATTTGCAATCAATATCCTAATCTCCAAGTCCCCTGACTTGAGATTCTTACAATGAATGATTTACAATAAATGAACTCTCCCTAAGAGTGGATAAATATAAACACTGAAGCTCAATGTATCAAAAGACACTTTACAAGTCAAAACTGAAAGAGTAGTTGGTAAACTTGAATGCAATTCGTTTTCAGCAGCTTGGTTGTTAAGAAGACTTGAATGCAACTCTATTTATATCAAGAGAGCATTATATGAAGGATTAGGGTGTGCTTAGGTCTTCTTTTCTCTCTATGATTTGCTTAATCCAGCTGCACAGAAGTTTATGGTTGACTTCTTGAATATTAATTCATTGGAAGAGCAGCTACTAGATGTGGAAAGCAGACATTAATTCCTTTGCAACGTGTGTAGAATGATTGTTCAAAAGGATGCAAGTTTTCTAGGCTTTGCATTTAATGTGCTAACATCACTTTTTGCTTTTGCTTTTAAACTTCATTTAATATCCTCTAAATCATTTGAAACTCACTAACAAAGTGGTTAAACATAGTTAGGAATATTAATGAATGATGATAGGAAGTATTGAGATCAAACAAGAAGTTTCACAAATTCGTCAGATTTGAAATTCAAAATCTGCGACACAAACTCGAGTTAGTTTATCAAAACTCGAGTTTCCAACTATGCTCAGAAGACAAAACTGGAGTTTCCATCTGAACCTCAAGTTTTCTTCTTCCAGAGACAAACGACATGATTTTATCTTTGAAGCACATTTCAGCACATTGTCAAAACTCAAGTTTATTAATGATAAACTCGATAATAAACTCGAGTTTTGGACTTTTATATTGTAAAACATGTTTAACTCCAAAAACTCAAAACTGGACTTTCCAATGTAAACTGGAGTTTTCAAAAGCATTAAAATGAGCAAAGCTCTCGGGTTGGTCAAAACTCGAGTTTCTAAATCCAAACTCGAGTTTTCATTTAAGTATGAAAACTTTGAGAAATCTTTGCCAAGGTAAAACTGGAGTTTTAAATCAAAATTGGAGTTTTCTTAGGCTTAAAACATCACAGTCTCTCTGTATGCTCAAAACTCGAGTTTCCATTCGAAAACTGGAGTTTTGTTCTCTTTAGAAAATATTGAAGAGTCTCTGTTTGGTGAAAACTGGAGTTTGTCTAAATGTGCAAAACTTAGAGTGCTCTTTGTAAGACCTAAACTCGAGTTCTCTATGAAAACTGAAGTTTTGCTTAGTTCATTAAAAATTGAGCTACTCTCAGTCAAATCCAAAACTCGAGTTTTGAAACCAAAACTCGAGTTTGTCTTTGACGGTAAGTTTTTCAACTTATTAAAGACAAACTTCAACTTGCATTTACAATTGTCAGTTATCATCAAAACACATAGAAAACTAACACCACATACCCTGATTAATTATGTGTTAAGTTTAATGCATGTTTAACAAAATTATTTACAATTAGGTCCCTTGAAATCATCTAATTGTAGTGACGTCCCAAAGGGACATGGGTGCTATTAATTCCAAACGTGAAAATACAACTTTGCTCCAATGACAAGTTAAGAGCAACCAATAACAGCAACATGGAAAATAGTGACAAGTTTAGAGAAACTAATGACAAGTTACATGACAACTAGTGACAAGTTTTTATGAAGATTGTACTATGTTTTTGTGTGCTTAGACAGGGATGAATGGAAAGGAAGAAGCTTTATGTGTTTATAACCCCAGTTATAGATTTCAAAACATGTTGTCGATACAGTGCTCTCAAGTTTTTTTTTTTTTTGCCAGCAACTCTAAAGTTGTTGATGTTGCTCATGTCATTTCTAATGACAACTTTATTCTGCAGGGCGACAAAAAAGATGGTGAGTATGTCTAGAAAGCATATATTATATTTCTTGCATATATGGGCAATTTCTAAATGTAGAAGAAGGTGTTGATTTGCAATATGTGGGGGGTAGTGTTAGAACAAAAATTATAAAGGAAGACCCTACGTATAAGGAGTTTAGAACAATTGAAACATCAATTGTTAGAAAAGAAATTGAAGTAGTGGAAGTAGCATGAAATTCACACTAACCTTTGATGTGACAACAACCTTTGTGGACTTTGTAGATGATGAAGTAGAACATTTTATTAAATTCAATGGAGAAAGTGATCATGTGTATGTAAGAGAGAATGTAGATAACAATACACAACCAACAAGGGATGATGTAAGAGGGGAACGACATATGTAAGTTGTATTTGTTTTTTGAACTAATATTTTAAGTAGTCACTTATTATCATGTAACTTGTCACTAATTGCCTTAAACTTATCATTGGATATGCTCTAAATTGGTCATTAAAGCAAAAATTGTACTTTCCTAGTTTGGAATTAATAGCACCCAGGTCCCTTGGGATTTTACACCAATTTGATTATTTCAAAGAACATGATTGTAATTAATAATTTTAATTGGGACCAGCGTGCAATTTTTTCTTCAAAACTTGTCGATAGCGCAAAATTATGTAATGTCACTATGGCCAAAAAAATGAAATGTCGTTATGAAATTTTAAATATTATTGTTGAATTTCAAAATCTCAGTGTTAAATCTTAGAATAGCATTGTCAAATTATTTTAGGATATGATCTTTGATTATTATTATTTATTTAAAATTTCATAATCTTTTAGTATTAAATTCATATTTTGACATCAAACTATTATTCTCCCCCTTTTTCTTCAGGTTGTATGAATGATACAAAACATATCAGTGTGGTAGGGACTTCTTTGGCCTTGTGGCAAAAAAAAATAAAAAAATAAAATAGAAAGTTCTTTAATAATGAAATAAGCACAAAATTTTGAATATTATTGATGGAAAACTGAATCAAAAAAATATCTCATTTATATTTAAAGGTAAGATCGATATATTCTAATAACAAATTATAAAAAAAGTAAGGAAATAATTTTTTGCTTAAATTGTTTTTTGACTCTTCTCATCACATCGACATGCCTCACTTCCCTCTGGATTGAGCAAGTATATATTTAATTAGAGTATTAAATGAACATTAGAAAATCTTTACGGTTCAGATTTGAAAACATAAACCCAATCCGTGACCCACATGACCTTGTCCTAAAATTCCATTCAAAAGAGGTTAGCCAAATTATCTTTGATAACAATTGTCTAATGCAACCCGTTTCCAGCCAAGAGATCGAGGATGTGTTTTTTCAACTTGGTGCTTATAAGGCACTTGGACTAGATGGTTACTCTGCTCTATTTTATCAAACATCTCGGATAGAGGTGCACAAGGAGGTTTGTGAGATGGTGAAGTGCTTCTTTGACAACAGGGCTGAGATAGAGCAAATTAACAATACCAACATTGTACTCATCCCAAAGGTGGAGAATCCAGAAGGAGTGAGCCATTATCGACCAATTGGTCTTTGCAATGTTTCATACAAAATCATTGCAAAGATCATGACTAATAGGATGAAGAATATAATGTGCAGAATTATTTCCCCCAACCAAAGAGCTTTCATAGCTGGTCGGATGATTCAAGATAACATCATTCTAACTCATGAGGCCTTCCTTTACTTGAAGCACAAGAAAGCTAGTAGGAAGTGGGAGTTTGCGTTGAAGATGGACATGAATAAAGCCTATGACTGAGTAGAATGGGACTTCTTGAAGGCTGTTATGTTGAAGTTGGGTTTCTGTGTTGATTAGGTTGAAAGAATAATGAGGTGCATCACCACGACGATATTTCATTTACAAGTAGATGGGCAAACTATTGATTCTTTCAAACCGGGAAGAGGGGTGAGGCAAGGGGATCCTCTCTCGTCCTACTTGTTCGTGTTAGCATTTCAAGTGCTCTCGCTGATGATCAGAACACATATAGAAAGGAAGGACCTGATTGGTGTAAAATTGTCTCGTAAGGCATTGTGCTTATCTCACTGTTTTTTTTTTTTGCTGATGATGTAATCCTCTTCCTTAGGGCGAATGAAGTAAATTTTAGAGTAGTCAAAATGATTTTGGAGGTATACTGCAAGGAATTTGGTCAGATGGTTAATCTAGAGAAGTCAAGTGTCTATTTCTCAGCGAATACTCCTGCTAGAGCCAGAAATATGATATCTGCATGTCTCGGCATGAAACACTCTGACCAAACGGGGAAGTATCTCAGGCTGCCTGTCATATGGGGGTGTTCTAAGTCCGCGACATTAGCTTTTGTGAGGGAGAGAGTTGGTTTAAAGCTACAAGGTTGGAAGCAAAAACTACTATCTTTGCCCGGAGGGAGGTTTTGATCAAGGCAGTTGCAAACTTAATCCCTACTTATCCTATGACTTGTTTCTTATTTCCAAAAAAAAAAAAATCTTGTGTGGAGATTAACCAGTTGAGTCTAGTTTTGGTGGGGAAAAAAGGGGAGGGAGGAGCCATACATTGGAAAAGATAGAGGTGGATGACCTTGAAGAAGAATGAGGGAGGAATGGGATTTAGGGACCTCCTTTGCTTCAACAAAGCCTTGCTAGAGGTGGATGACCTTGAAGAAGAATGAGGGAGGAATGGGATTTAGGGACCTCCTTTGCTTCAACAAAGCCTTGCTAGCAAAGACGGCATGGCAGTTGCTTGTCCAACCAAATGACCTATGGTGTAGAGTGCTTAAGGGAATCTATTTTTCCCTAAGCAGAATAAATCAAAGGGGAATGGCGGAGAAGGAAGGTGTTTGGGGAGGACATTGTTAGATTGAGACATTGGAAAGCACCTGTACTTGGGAATATTAAAATAAATGTTGATGGATCTTATAAGGAGGCTTATGGGGTGTCGGGCATTGGTCTGTATGTAGAAATGAGTTCAGTGAATTTGTTGGAGGAGGGAGGGGTGTGGTAAAGGCCAGCTCGCCATTCATGGTTGAATGTGTTGCCTTTAGAGAGGCTTTATGGTACAGAGATAGATTTCAGAATAAACAGATAATTGTAGAAACTGACTGTGAAACACTATATAGATTAATAAAAGTAGATTCAGCAACTGGTTGTGAGTACGTGAGTTGGGACTTGGTAACTGATATCCTTGGATTGATGAGGTCACTGGAGGGGGTTTCGGTCTCCCTAGTCACAAGACAGGGAAATAGAGCTATAGATTTGCTGGTAGCCACTGCAACAAAGGAAATGTGCTAGCTATCTTGGTTGGATTGTGCTCCATCTCCTTTATGCACCATTTTGTTCTAGGACTTTGTGCAACCAAGGGATGATAGTATCAATATCACTGATATAGGCGATAGAAAAGGGGTTGGCTGATGTTCTGGCTGTAGTTGCAATATTACAGATATTGTTTCTTTTCTAGGTCTTATGTTGTGTTCTTTTCTTCTTTATAGTTTGGTAAGATGTGTGGTAGGTTGTATTAATAGGTTTCTTTGAGTGTTTTAATTTGGCTTTGGCTATTAGTGTGTGTAATATTTGTTTGTTTGGTATTAATAAAATTGACTTTTTTGGGGCAAAAAAAAAACAATCTTCGATAAAACCCAAACATGAGGCTAAGTCTTTAACTTAAGCTAAAATAGAATAGACCTTGTCCTAAAAAACTAAAATAATGCTTGGAATAGAATTGTTTTCAATAGGATGATAGATGTTCTTAGGAGAAACAAAGCAATTCACATACTATAATAGAAATTGTGAGATCAAACCCTAAATTTGGGACGTGATGGCTGTCTTATACACGTCTTTTCTTTCTTATTGAGAAGGGTTAGATTAGAAATAATTTTTTTATAGTTCCAAACTTGAGATTAAATAAATTATTTTGAAAAAAAGTAAATAATATATAGTAATGTGCTTCTGTACAGTGGGATGAGAATATAAGCCAACAAAAACATACAAGTCAGTTATAAAAAAAAAACTACAAGTCCAAATATGAAATGAAATATCTTTGCTTGATGTGTTTTTTCAGTAATACAGATTTCGGCATATATAATTGTTTTGTATAAGAACAACATATATCTAGCCCTTCTGGACTAGTGTATTTATATTGGATCAAATAGCTACTCCAAGATATTTATGAGGCAAATACCAAAGAGCATAAAGGATCATTGTGCACATATAGGCGTTAGCTAAAGGGGGTGGTGTGTCTACACAGTGACAACTAATAGTAAACGAGAATAGAATGAATCTGTGTACCTTTCAGGTTTACCTTTTATTTGTAGTGTACCTTAGGGTTAGGGTTTCGACTTATGAGCCTCTTGTGCCTCCAAGCCCAAACATTGTGCCGTCGTATCTGTGTCACATAGATTGCTCCTTGTTAGGCCACACCTTGGATGGGCCTTATATTTGAGTTCATAATAGTTGCCCCCAACCCGATAATCTAGGTCTCTGGGCTGCCGGGTTGCATTGATTGTTTATCCTGGATCTTATTTTCGAGTTGTTCAACTTCTATTCGAGTTTCAACAAACTTCAAATTTATTTATTTTCCGTGACTTGCCCCCAGATCTGTAATCCGGGTTAATTCGACTGGAATTGTCTATTCCTTTTCATTCGAATTGGGATCTCTTTTGTATCAAACATTCGGGTTTCTAGGTTATATGTTTTAGCAACAAGTTTTCCCCTAATCCAGGTTGTCATGAAGAGGAAAAGACTCCATTTGCTTATATCGCTGACAGCTTTACAGCTGTACACTTGTTGCCTCCCAGCCTGACAGTCCAGGTTTCTGGGCTGCTGGGGTGCCTTGACTATTTGATCTGGATCTCATGTCCCGAGTTTTATCTTCATTTCAACAATAAGTTAATTATATGAACTCAAACATATGTCCAGAGTTTTATTCAATAACTAGGCCAAATCAAAAATATTTACGCAGAGTCTGCTTATATATTCGTCCGGTATGAAAACCAGGTATCATATTTGTGAAGATTTTAATTAATCTATCACATAATCTATCACATTACATTCCAACTCATTTGACCAGAATCTAATCTAGGGTAAGGGCAATCTGTCACATGTTCAAATTTAGTTTTTTAACCAAAATTTTAAACATTTTGACCTAATCAGGGGCAGCATGATAATTCGCCTCATTACCCTAGGATAAAACTTTGATGCGTCACAACTGCGAAAGCACATTGTTATACCTTTGCTTTATCTGAAACCGAGTTCAACTACCTTAGCTTCCTTTTTTCATTATCTGGGTTCCAAACATAACATGGAACATGGATTTAACTTTATAATTTTCAGTTTATCTGGGTTCGAAACTTAACATGGAACATAGATTTAACTGTATATTTTTCAATTTATCCAAGCTCCAAACATAACATCGAACACAAATTTAACTATCTAATTTTCAATTTACCCGGGTTCCATACATAACATGGAACGCAGATTTAACTGTATAATTTTTTGTTTACCTAGGTTCCAAACATAACATGGAACACAAATTTAACTGTCTTCAAACTCAGCTTATCCGGGTTCCAAACATAACATGGAACACAGATTTAACTGTCTTCAAACTCAGCTTATCCAGGTTCCAAACTTAACATGGAACATGGGTTTAACTGTCTTCAAACTCAGTTTTATCGGGTTCCAAACTTAACATGGAACATGAACTTAACTGTATTGTACTCAGCTTATCTGGGTTCTAAACTTAACATAGTACATGGATTTAACTGTATTATATTCAGTTTATCCGAGTTCCAAACTTAACATAGAACACGGATTTAACTGTTATTTTCGTTTGCTTCAACTCCATATACTTCTTTGACCTCATTCTAAACTCCACTAGGGTCTTAATAGGGATACTTTTAAATTGACTTTGCCAGCAAAGATGAACCATCTAAGCCAGCTATGATTAAGTGCACATGCACATTTTCTTTCAAAGCATTTGGCTTGGCAAGGATTGTTGTAGTCTCCGTGGCACACCAAACAAAAATTGTTCGAAGGAGGACTCTGAAGATGGAATATCAACTAAAGGGGGCCAATAGGTGATCTCAAAAACTTTTCACAAATCACACACGAGCGCAAGTAAAAACAGAGACAGAGAAGGGAAATAGACACACCGGTTCGGTCTAACACTTCAACCTACGTCCAGTCCCGAAGCACACCTTGGGATTTCCACTAACTCTTCAAACACGAATACAATCACACTCACTGTAACTTAGGGTGATCCTTTCACACTCAGACTCACTCCCCCCTACAAGTTGTAATCGTACACTCACGCTTAAGGTTCCACAACCTTAAGATTTTACAAATCAAATAAGTGTTTAGAAACTCCTCACGAGTAGATAAAAGATAAACACTCAAGTATAAGATATCTGAAGATATTAATGAAGTAGATGAAACAGTAGATTGCAATAAGTTTGAATTGAATGCACAACATTTCGGTAGGTGGCAGAATTGAATGTAGTGAGCTTTTATATCGACTGCCATTAATGCCATTGCGAAGCTTTGGATGTGATCGTTGAGTGTCTTCAAACTTCCGTTAGACACAAATGATTTACGTTGAGCTCATTCGACAGTTGCTTCATTAAATGCTTTGTCGTCGATTGTACTTGTGTAGAGGTTGACTCAGAATAATAGCTGGACTAAGTATGCCTTGAAGGAATGTCTTCGATTGCTAAAAAATCTCATTTCGATTTTGGCTTTGCTTTTCGAATAAGCATTTAATGCTTCTGACACAGTGAATAGCTTTTTGGCTAATCGTAATTTGAACAAGTTTATATCACTGCAAATCACTCATAAGGAAGATTAGAAACAATTTAAATGAAACTTGAAAAATGTTAAGAGTGATAGCTCAAAATAATGATTTCAATGATTACTGTAAGTTCTGAAAGATGATGAACCATGCTTGAGTAGATGGTCTTGGTTGCTTGAGCGGATATGAATAAATACACTTTGCAGCAGTGAAGGTTGCTCATGCTCGAGCAGTATCGAGCCGATGTTTGAGCACCATGCTCGGGCACTAAATTCCTTTTGCTCGAGAACATCGAACATCTTACTGAAATGAAGAGATTGTTGCTGGTGGTCGATCAATATTTTTGTCATTCTTGAAGAGGCTGCTTGAGTAGACATGAAAACTTGCTCGAGCAATAGTCAGACAGACAAGAAATAGAGAAAGGAAACATGTATGCTCGAACATTGGATTCACTCTGCTTGAGAAGCATGCTTGAGTAGCTCTTAGACTATGCTCGAGAATACCTTAGACAGAGAGTAGATAATATGCATGGAAGGTCATGACTGCTCGAGCAAATTGATGATTCTGCTTGAGCACCATGCTCGGGCAACATATAAACCTTGCTCGAGAATCATGCAAGCAGTGAGAATGAGTAAGGCATCATCGATAGTGCTTGAGCATACATTTACTTCTGCTCAGGCACCATGCTCGAGCGTTACTTACCTACTGCTCGAGCAGTAGTTTGACAGAGAGTTTTCTTCATTCTTGCTTGACCATGCTCGGGCATAGGGAATACCTTGCTCAAGTAGGTTGGTCGAGCAATATTAATCTGATGCTTGAACAAGCTTTTGCACCCAACTTAATACACTGTTTGACAAAGCATGCTCGAGCATTGATAGGCTTCTGCTCGGGTATACTTCATACTTGGGCAATGCTTTCTGAATCAAAAACCTTAGTATTTGTTATCATCAAAACACCGAGAACTAACAAACTCTCCATGTCAATCGAACCTTGTAGAATACCTTTGGGAAGTTCGTTTGGGCCATAGTAGCAGCAATAAAGTTCCAAGATAACTTGTCAAAGGCTTTAGAAAAATCCACTTTCAAGGTTGCTAATTTCTTTCGACTGTCTCTGGCATTATGAATTTTAGACATGAGATCAGCTGCAAGAAGAATGTTATTCGAGATCAATTTACCTTTTAGATAAGCACATTGATTTGGAGTTATGAGTATATCCAAAACCTGCTTGAGTCTATTGCTGAGGACTTTTGAGATTATTTTATAGGCCATATTGCATAAGCTAATAAGCATAAAGTCTTTGAAAGATTGTGGCCTATCAGTCTTGGGGATAAGAATAATTATGGTTTTGTTAATGCTCTGGAAGAGATGTTTAGAATGCCAAATATGTAGAACCATGTTGAAATTTGAAAACATCATCTTAACAGTCTCTCAATATTCTTGATAGAAACAGGCATTAAAGCCATCTTTTCTTGGTGCACTATCTTTAGGAAGGCCAAAGAATGCATCTCCAACTTCAATAATTGACATGGGCCTCATGAGAGAAGAATAATCATCTTCATTGCTGGTAGGAAAGGGAACATGTTCTAAGCCATCGAGGATGTCCTCAATGGGAGTTTTGTGTTGATCTTGATAAAGTCCTTAAAAATATAGAAGTGCCATTTCTTAAAGCTTCATCGAATCATAGGTCCATTTACCAGTGTTGTTACACCCCTATCGACCTCACCCTTTCGGGTGGCGAGTTAGAGGGATTCGTTTTACTTATTACCATTCTTCTGTTAATATTTCTTTTTAATATGCATCAGAGTGTGCGCAACAGAGTACTTTATCGATTTGGGCAACTACAATATACTGGTAAGGGTACGATAATCCAAAAGTAAATAGTCCCCATATGGTTAAGGGTACAATCATCCAAAGTAAAATACTGAGTAGTAAATATATATATATAGTCATTCCAAAATTAATTTACAAAGTGTAATAGGGCATTCCCTATTTCTTCAATCTGCGACAGTGTGCCCTACCGTCCCCAAAAAGGCCTATATAGCTCAGGCACGGTCCCCTATACCTACAAAATGATCTGGAGTTCAAGAATGAACCCCAGAGTAAATGTCAAACTCATGTACTCATATGTATGCAGTGTATGAATGCAACCATATCATAAAAAATCATAGTGAACAAAGTAGCCATACCATATATGCATTCAAAAACAAACAACAACATGTACCACAAGCTGTCGAGTTGCCTTACCAAGGCAAGCCCCAGAATCACAAGCCATTGAGTTGCATGAACCAGGCTAGCCCTAGAATCACAAAGCCGTCAAGCCGCCAATCAAGACCAGCCTCAGAATAATCCTCAACGCTAGGAACCACATAAAAGTTAGGGACTCGAACCCCAACTGCTCTGTATGCATATTTGGCCAATACAAACATACAACAACCACATATAAAGTACATGAGCAAACAGTGACTACCTGTTGGTCGTGTACTGACTTAAAACTTTTACAAGGTGTGATAGCCTCCTCAGATATGACTTAACCCTATACAACATCAAATACCTTATTTTTTGTATTTCCATAAATACCCTTTTTATTGTTGAAAACTCCGAGCCTTATACTGAATATTCCAGTGACCTTTGTACAACTTCAAACATTTTTAATTAATTCCAAAAAAATCCAATTGACACAAAATCAGTGGAATCTAACCCCTTAGGATGTCTCATTTATAGTAAAAATACTTTCACAATCCAAAGGGTTCATATTTTATTATTCAGTCCAAACTTCATTTACTGGCCAGAAAGGTATCTCAACTTCCTGAATAATTTTCAGAAATTTATTTCTCCCAGTGGAATAATCGAAAAGGTATCAAATTTTATATAAAAATGAATCTCAGGAAGTCTAATTTAAGCCTGTAAAATTTCAAGTCCAACAACCTCCATTTACTATTTTAAAAATACCAATGAAGCTTCGCTGCCTTGAAATCCTGAAGCTGGTAACAAGCTATTTCCTTCGATTTTTGGTGTCTTTAGGTTCGTAAGTGTTACACCCCTACCGGCCTCGCCCTTTCGGGTGGCGGGTTAGAGGGATCCTTTTTTTCTTATTATCTTTTTTTTGTTGATTACTCCCCTAACATACATCAGAGTATGTGCGATAGAGCATTGGATCGGTTTGGACAACTTACAATATACTGGTAAATGTAAATACAAAAACATAAAGTAGTCCACATAGTGTTAAGGGTACAATCGTCCAAAATAAATACTAAACAGTGAGTGCAACTCATATAGTCATCCCAATTATAGAAGTACAAGAAACAACTGGGCATCCTCTATTCCTTCGTCTTTCCGCACCAAGCTCTACCTTCTTCAAGTCCTTCAACCGCTACTACCTTACATCTGTATCCTTTTGAACCAGTCTAGAGTTCAAAGTTGAACCCCAGAGTAACTGTTAGACTCATATACAATATGTATACAATGCATGCAATGCCAATCACAATTAGGAAGTACAAATAAACCTGCCTCTGTCACAACAAACTGACATATAGCAACTCCGCAGGACCGCCTGGTCAAGACAAGCCCCCGAAACCAGCGCACAAATAGGCCTTGTTAGTCAGGGAGCGACCCCAACCACCTAGCCTAGGGCCTCAATGGACACCTATAAACACACAGTCATATAGGCTCCACCTACCCCACATATCTCGGTACTGCAACAACACCCTAAGGACACACAGTTGATGAAGGGGTAACCAGTGCAAGTATACACTATCAATGTAATACCGGCAAGTATCCCAAGGTAATAAAATATCGTTCCCACAGGGACCAAAGTTCCAACTACCAACCCAAATCACTTTAATTTATAGTTGATGTAACCGAAAGAGTTTTTGATGAAAATATTAAAAGACAGTAAAATCACACAGAAATTGAATTAAACTTTGTAAAATGAAATTAACAAAAGCCTAGGGTCATGTATATCATCAATAATCCATTTAAATGTTCTTCCTTTACCAAAAGCTAGATTAAGACCTAATCTTCTTTTTAAGGTAGAGTTTAACTACTTAACCGTTGAATTGGAGTAAGTCAATCGAATTTCAGATTTTAATCTAATTGCTTATTCCTAAGTCAATTAGCTTAATCCTTAATCCTAAAGTCATGTTCCCATGCTCATTAGAATTAATTCTTGCATTAAGCCCAGAATTCTTTATGATTGCATAAAGCCTATGCCAAGTTCCCTTGCTAGTACCTTATGTTCTTTAATCAATTGAACCTAGAATTAACTAGCCTTTCCCAAGGTCTAATTAATCTTTCAATTCCTTAATTAGATGATCAAACCAACCAAGGCATTAAGCGTGGGTTAAAGAAACGTATCCAAGACAAACATTATGCAATTAAAAGCAGAATCACAATTAAACTTCATAAAGAATCCATACATGACCTTAGAAAGATACTTAGTTCATGCTAATCATGACCAAGCATAAAAATGGTAAAAGATGAAGAACATGAAATTTAATTAAAACAACCAAAAAGGAAAGATTACAACTAAGCCATACCAAGAAGGAGGCAAGAAATACAAAAGAAAAACAATACATAAAACAAAAGATTAGAACTAAGCCATACCAAGTAGGAGGCAAGAAACTAAAGACAAGAATTAAAGACAATACATAAAACTAAATAAGCAAAACTAAAGCCTTCCATGTAGGAGGCAATGATCAAAAAGGAAAGCAATGGAAAATAAATTGCATGAAAGTTATAAGAATAAACTAAGCCTTCCATGTAGGAGGCAAAGAACAAGAAGGAAAGAACATAAAATGAAGAGAAATCTGAAACTAAGAAAGAAAGAACCTAAAATGGAGAGATCTTGGTCTGCTCCAAGTGTGTCTACATCTTCTAAACATCCTTGTATTTATAGAAAACTTGGGAGAACTATTGAGCCACAATTCTTGACTTTTGTGCTCCAAAAACGCGTCCGAATTACAGCCTGGTTTACACCAAGATTTAGGTGGCTTTCGGTGAATTTGTCTTCATATGAATTGTAGCCCCGGATGTCAGCTTTCCAGTCGTTCAAACAGGACCTCATTTGGATATCCGTAGCTCCAGTTATGGGCCAAACACTGCATGTTGGTCCAGAGTCCGTCACAGCACATTGTTTTGTATTCCAAGCCCATTTTGGTCCTCTAAACGTCTGATTTAGCTTCTGGGCTTTTCATAGAAGTTGTAGGTATGTCTCTTAGCTTTCCTAAAATATAAAGTTTGGATCAATTGGAGGTCTAGAACGTAAGTTATGATCAAAATACCGAACAGTGTTCATTACCCAATTGAAAAAGAGATGTGATTTGAGCCCAGTTTTGATCCAAATTTCAAATATGACCAAGATTAATGCAAATGAAGTCTAAAAACTCATTATGCAGATGAAAACACATATTTAACAAATTGTTCCATTAAAGCATGATAATGACAGAGTTTATAGCTTCTTTTTGCATTTAAAATAATATGAATTCAATGATTATCAAACTCCCCCACACTTAGCCTTTTGCACTCCTGGGCAAAATCTAAAGCAAGAAAACCAATCTTTTTTTTTTTTTTCAAACAGTTGCCAGTAATGTAAAAATTGAACAAGGGGTAGAAAGCTTCAAAAGATTGATAAATCAAAACCAAAATTCTTTTATCTCCAATCACAATTATGGCAATTTCAATCAATGACGCTAATTACATAAGATGGTCTTTCAAATGATCGCTCAATCAATCAACCTCTCAAGTGTATCTCTCAAGTGTTTAAGGTATATAAGTGTATCGCTTAAATTCTACCCAAGAAAATTGTTCTGCCATAAGCTTGCTCATTTTCTACGTCTCCACTACTCATAACACATATAGGCACAAATCAAGAGAGCTTGTTATTACAGGTTGTAACGGGGTTAGGATGAAGGTAGGTAAAAGTATGGAATGAGAGGCTAAGCACCAAAGAAATTAAATCGAGCACTGATTAACATAATCATTCTATGTATGAAAACTTTCATTTAACTCAAATACCTCCTTTCTTTCTTTGTTTTTTTTTTCTTCTTCTTTTACACCTTTTTTTTTCTTTTTGTTCTTTTTTGTTTTTTTTTTGTTTTTTTTTAAACTATACTATATATATAATCACAATGGCAACATCAAATATCTTCCCCCCACACTTAAACTGTTGCACTCCTGAGCAGCCCCCACACTTAAACTGTTGCACTCCTGAGCAACCCCCACACTTAAACACCAAACCAAGGTAAACCAATGCTCAATAATTTTTCACAGTGCGGAGTAAAATGGTTTTACGCTTAGGCTTGTAATGTGGCTTAGAACAAAATGGACAAAAAGGCACAAAGGGGTTACCAAAGGAATAATAATGCATGGGAAAGGCTATTTGGCCAAAGTGGGGAAAACAAAAGGAAACAAAAACAAGCTTCCATCATACCTATGCACATAAGTGAAAAATGTAGTTTCAAAAAGAAAAGGAGCAAGTTCTAGAGAACGCAAATCATGAGCAGATGCACACATGAAAGAAAGAATGGCAAAAGATGAATTCCATTCATGCAGGCTCAAAATCTCACAGGGTCAATACCATCTTATATAATCAACATCACCAATTCAACAACCAAGACATGGAATCGAAGAGTCTAGAATTGCAAATCAAATAGAATAATCCATCAAAACCAAAATGTTCAAGTTCATAATATGTAGCAATCATAGAAAAAGAGAATGTATTGTTCTTATTCTATTTAATAAACTACATTATTTCTACTTTTTCTACTGGATTGTGTCCCTCCCCCACACTTATCTTCCTCGAACAACAATTAAGCCCAAGCAAATCATATGAATTAAGAAGAAAATAAGTGAGGAAAGAGACAACCTGGGTTAGAGGATCTTAAGTCGCTTGAAGGAGAAGTTCTCATCCTTGATGAGAATCATGCATTTGTCATTAAAAACATCTTCTCCCATATTTAATTTCCTTAGTGGAGGTGGTTTAGGATCCATTGGAAGAGGTCTAAGAATGTATGGTGGATGTTGGTTCCATCGAGGACCTTTCCAAGAATGTGCCTGTAAAGAAGACAAGCAACCAACAGTATCCCATCCAAAAATAGAAACATGGAGAAGTTTCAAGTGAATTAAAGGCATGTTAAGTTCCAAACTCTCCAAGTAACTATCACAACCAAGGAAATCAATGATACTCCCATCAGTAGGAGTCAAGGAACCAATTATATTTTGAAAATTCTCTTGTGGTTGCAAAATGGAAGGTATGGAATCCAACTTAGTGTTAGAGTATACCACATCATTGTCACAATCACAAGAGATGGAAGGAAAAAGATTGAAAGAAGGAAGAGGAATTTTGAAATTGTCACCACCCGGAATGTGTGAAGATTTAAAACAATTATCTTGTTTTTCTAAATCAGGTGGCAAATCACAAGAAAGTACTTGTTGGAAAGATTCATCAACATGTAGGATTTTATCAATCAAAATTTCAGAATCTTCATTACCAACAAGACTACAAGGAGGTAATCCAATGGGAATTTCGTGCATTGGGCATTCCAGGCTATGATTGTTCTTACTCACATCAACAACAGAATCCACAATCAATGTAGAATCGCTACCAAAATCACCATTTAATGCATCATTAATTTCAATGCAAATAGGACACTGTTCATTATTAGAACATGCACAATTGTCAGTGTCACTCATTGATGCAAACTCGGGATAATCAGCATACCATTCAGCAAGAACATCATCAACAACATTGGCATCCATGCTTGATTCAATCTTTTCAAAATTGTCATACATTGGTAGATCATGATTATCGTACAACCAAGCCATGAAAGTTCAATGCAATTAATTCCCAATGGGTCACAAGATAACTTTCAATTAATGAAGAAGGTTTTTTTTTTCTTTTTTTTTTTTGTTTGTAAAATAACACACAATTGAAATGAACCAGGAATAACTCAAAACGAAAAATTAAAAACTGCAATAAAACAAGCACCAATCTATAAACAAGCAAAGATAGTTGATATTGGGACAAGTTTGGTCCCCGGCAACGGCGCCAAAAACTTGATGAAGGGGTAACCAGTGCAAGTATACACTATCAATGTAATACCGGCAAGTATCCCAAGGTAATAAAATATCGTTCCCACAGGGACCAAAGTTCCAACTACCAACCCAAATCACTTTAATTTATAGTTGATGTAACCGAAAGAGTTTTTGATGAAAATATTAAAAGACAGTAAAATCACACAGAAATTGAATTAAACTTTGTAAAATGAAATTAACAAAAGCCTAGGGTCATGTATATCATCAATAATCCATTTAAATGTTCTTCCTTTACCAAAAGCTAGATTAAGACCTAATCTTCTTTTTAAGGTAGAGTTTAACTACTTAACCGTTGAATTGGAGTAAGTCAATCGAATTTCAGATTTTAATCTAATTGCTTATTCCTAAGTCAATTAGCTTAATCCTTAATCCTAAAGTCATGTTCCCATGCTCATTAGAATTAATTCTTGCATTAAGCCCAGAATTCTTTATGATTGCATAAAGCCTATGCCAAGTTCCCTTGCTAGTACCTTATGTTCTTTAATCAATTGAACCTAGAATTAACTAGCCTTTCCCAAGGTCTAATTAATCTTTCAATTCCTTAATTAGATGATCAAACCAACCAAGGCATTAAGCGTGGGTTAAAGAAACGTATCCAAGACAAACATTATGCAATTAAAAGCAGAATCACAATTAAACTTCATAAAGAATCCATACATGACCTTAGAAAGATACTTAGTTCATGCTAATCATGACCAAGCATAAAAATGGTAAAAGATGAAGAACATGAAATTTAATTAAAACAACCAAAAAGGAAAGATTACAACTAAGCCATACCAAGAAGGAGGCAAGAAATACAAAAGAAAAACAATACATAAAACAAAAGATTAGAACTAAGCCATACCAAGTAGGAGGCAAGAAACTAAAGACAAGAATTAAAGACAATACATAAAACTAAATAAGCAAAACTAAAGCCTTCCATGTAGGAGGCAATGATCAAAAAGGAAAGCAATGGAAAATAAATTGCATGAAAGTTATAAGAATAAACTAAGCCTTCCATGTAGGAGGCAAAGAACAAGAAGGAAAGAACATAAAATGAAGAGAAATCTGAAACTAAGAAAGAAAGAACCTAAAATGGAGAGATCTTGGTCTGCTCCAAGTGTGTCTACATCTTCTAAACATCCTTGTATTTATAGAAAACTTGGGAGAACTATTGAGCCACAATTCTTGACTTTTGTGCTCCAAAAACGCGTCCGAATTACAGCCTGGTTTACACCAAGATTTAGGTGGCTTTCGGTGAATTTGTCTTCATATGAATTGTAGCCCCGGATGTCAGCTTTCCAGTCGTTCAAACAGGACCTCATTTGGATATCCGTAGCTCCAGTTATGGGCCAAACACTGCATGTTGGTCCAGAGTCCGTCACAGCACATTGTTTTGTATTCCAAGCCCATTTTGGTCCTCTAAACGTCTGATTTAGCTTCTGGGCTTTTCATAGAAGTTGTAGGTATGTCTCTTAGCTTTCCTAAAATATAAAGTTTGGATCAATTGGAGGTCTAGAACGTAAGTTATGATCAAAATACCGAACAGTGTTCATTACCCAATTGAAAAAGAGATGTGATTTGAGCCCAGTTTTGATCCAAATTTCAAATATGACCAAGATTAATGCAAATGAAGTCTAAAAACTCATTATGCAGATGAAAACACATATTTAACAAATTGTTCCATTAAAGCATGATAATGACAGAGTTTATAGCTTCTTTTTGCATTTAAAATAATATGAATTCAATGATTATCAACAGTCCAATAGGTACTACAGCCTGATCCTACATGAGTCCTTAGGGTGCAGGGGCAAAATGGTCATTTTGCGCTACTTCTTCTCCAAGCCAGTGGGACCCACAAAATCTGCCCAAGATATGTCATAATGAGTCATAATTACTTGTCATTTCATTGTCATATCAGATTCTATTTGTGTGGTCCAGATTTAACCAGATTATTTTATTCTTTCTCTCTCTTCATTATGACTCTAATGTGACATTCTCTCTCCTCATAATTACATGACCAGATATTTTCTCTCTCCTCTAGGCCCACTAGAATTCACCCCCTATCAGTGTCCTGGGCCTGGGCCCGACTCCGGGAAATCCTACCCGGTCCCGCACAACTCCTTGTTGCCAGTCCCACCTTACCTCGTAATCTGTGCCCTTTGACTGGACTTGTGTGGGCCCGGATCATTAGTCACCTTTCCCTGACCACAAGTGGACGAAACATGATACCTTGGGGAGCAAGAAACCTTTATTCCAGTACCTCAGATCCACTTTGTAATACGTGCTACCCAATAATCCAACTTCTGGCCCCAAAATGCCACGTGTCCGACATAGCACTACTACCATTGACTTTTCCTTCTATACTGGGTCCAAATACACATTTTCTCTCTCTTCCCTTCTTATTCCTACAAAAACGCAGGGCTCCCATGACCGCCCTGAAAATGTCGTATACCTACCCGTACTGGCATATCTTCGCTCAACTAATTGTCCTATACCTTAAGACATAGTTAGGTGGCATCCTTTCTACTGGATTTACACTGTATAGACCTTCTGTGCCCCTTTTTCATTGGCACTTGAAGTTCACGGCTTATTCATATTGGTCCACTGACCCGTATGGCCAAGTTACTTAGTTCCCGAGAGGCTTCCAAACTCTCGATGTTCTTGGGACTTTTCCTGAATTGGGCCTAGTCATCCGTCTATTTCAAGCTTATTCTCACTTCTCAGGGCCCAAAATTTGGGGTGTTACAGTAAGTCTTAACTTTAACCTAACCTCATGAAAAATCTCGTTTCAGAGTCATCGGAAGCCTTAGAAAAGGTAAAATCAGACCACTGAAAGTGCAGCTAAATCACCAAGTGGGGGGGTGAATTGGGGATTTTAAAATCTTTTGGACGTATATTCTGTTTTTGACAAAAACACGATGAAACAGAATTGAAAAGAGTATGAAGAGAAGAGGAGCAGGACACAAAGAAATTATCCTGGTTCGGTCCAATCTGATGACCTACGTCCAGTCCCCAGTTACTCTGGGATTTTCACTAACTCTCTTGACGATTACAGACTCTGCAAACGAAGGATGTTTCACAAACTTTGAACACACTCCCCCTTACAAGTTTTAATCGAATAACCCAATCTCAAAGTCCCACTACTTTGAGATCCTTACAGAAAAGAAATTACAGAGAAGAAACTCTCTTTTAAGAGTGAATAATGATGATCACTGAAGCACAATGTAAACAGATGAAAAGAACAGTTCTTGACTGATATTTTCGAGTAGAATTGTTGTAGCTCAGTTCTGTGTTTTTTCAGGTTGAATTCTTCAGCTTTTTATACTGGTTTGAGACTTGTGAACGTTATAGATCCGTTGTGCCTTCTTCCAATTCAAAATTATAGCTGTTGCTGGAGTTATAACATGGATTAAGCTGCTGAAATTGTTCCCTATTTGAAATATAGCTGTTGCTGATCTGAATGCTTGATTCTTGTTTCCTTTTAATGAATTCACCCGTTGAAGATGTTTCATAACGGACAAATGATCTTGTATAACGGCTAGAGATTCTGTATAACGTTTCTCCATGATTTCAGCAAGTTTCCTAAAGTGGCTCTTTATTTGAATTTCATCCAAATTCAAGAATCTTCTGTAATCTCAGGAATAAACATATTAGAACAGCACAGATATAAACATAAATAGTTTATGTAACGTAAACAATCAATGGGTATCTCAAATAATGAAGATCAAGTTAGATTTGGCAATTTTTACCAAAACAGCGTTTTCTGTCAAAAGCGCCAAAACTCGAGTTTTGATCGTCAAAACTCGAGTTATGAACTGTGCAAAGTTCATAACTGGCGGTGTTCAAAGCAACACTGGCAGTGTTGATGATTTAAAAACATTAATCCTCTCGGGTTGCCCAAAACTCGAGTTTTGAACTTTTCATGTGAAACATGATTTAAGTTCAAAACATGAAAACTGGAGGTGTTGGTTCATAACTGGCGGTTTTCAATTTTGAAAAGATTGAATGCTCTCTGCCTTGGCAAAACTCGAGTTTTGGTATTCAAAACTCGAGTTTTCATATTTTATGAAAACTTTGATAATACATGTACAGTTGAAAACTGGCGGTGATGAACTGGAGAAAACTCAGTTGCTCTCTGTCTCTCCAAAACTCGAGTTTTGGTTCTCAAAACTCGAGTTTTGAACTTTCTTGAAAAACATAGTAAGTTCAAAACCGGCGGTGATCATGGAAAACTGGAGGTTTCGAAACTTGAAAAACTTAGGAAACTTTGAAACCTCTCTGCCAGGCCAAAACTCGAGTTTTGGATCCCAAAACTCGAGTTTTGAATTTTTCACAAGTTCAAAACTGGCAGTGATTACGAAAACTGGCGGTGATGGCTTTGAGCAGTTTTGCCATAGACCAAAACTCGAGTTTTGAATCCCAAAACTCGAGTTTTCCTCTGACAGTAAGGAAAACTGATTTTTTGCAAGATAAAACTTATCCAATTGGTTTTCAAGGCTTTCCAATTGTTCAATCATCATCAAAACACATTGAGAACTAACATTCTCCCCCTTTCTGATGATGACAACACTTGAAAACCAAGCTTTGAAGAATTTGAGGAAATTTGGATTCTGAAATCATGAAAATTCTTTTGGCTTCAAAAATTGATATTTATGAGAACCTGATGAGCAACAGAAGTGTTTTTAACTTATCAAATTGTTTTTGCTTATTTGAAATTCTTTTGAAAAACATACTAACTGGTATATATATAGTAAAGACATGAATTATCAGAAGTGTAAATTATCAGAACAAGTAAACAGCACAAATTCATCCATAAGCTTAAAAACATTCAATACAGAAGAGTCGAATTTACAGAAACTAAAATCAAAAACTAAAATCAAAAGGCTTCAATTGAAAGACTCAAATTCTGTTCTGCCTTTAGTTCTGATCTTCTCCCCCTTTGTCATCAACAAAATCTTGGTCAAGGACAAAGATAGGAGGAATATAAGGTACAATGGCTAGAGGGTTAGGATCAATAGGCTCTACAACTGGTGTGGCTAGAGGGTCATGGAGTTCTGAAACATGTGGATCAGGGAGCTCTGGATCAGAAGAATGTGCAAGTGGTGTGGAGGCTGAAGGCATAGGAGGAGTAGAAGCTTCAGGTACAGAGCCAGTCCCGAAGGTTGAAGAAAGACTGATGTTGAAATGTTTCAACAACAGATCAACCTTGTCATGCAGACTTGAATTAGATATACTCAGTGAGGTGAGTAAAATGTCATGGTTGTTTACCAAGTCTGCAAGCTTGGCGTTCTGATTAGTAAGCTCTTCCAACTCATTCTCATACCTACCAAATCCTGCTTCATGTCATCTTGGACATCAACCAATTTCCTTGTTTCCTTGACATATTCTCCTCTTAATTTCCCAATTTCATAACCAATTTGCATACCCATGTCTCTCACTGCTGTATCAATGATCTCTTTTACTCGAGCTTCAAATTCTGTGGAGGGTGGAGGCGGTGCAGATTGGACTTCTTGGTTTTGAGAGTGAGACTGAGAAGCTTTGGATCTAGCTGGAGCCTTAGACCTAGTAGGTGCTTTAGATTGGCCTGAGCCTGCACCCTCAAAGGTCAAATTCATCAAATTCAATTGTCCCTTGCCAAAGTAGGGAGGATACTTCAAAGCTTCATTTGTTCCAACATGCCAAATCTTGAAGTAAAAGAGGATGACTGAAATCAAAGATGGAAATGGCATATGGGATAGCTTTCTGGTTGGAAACTTGAACTTGATCATTTCTTTTAAGATGTGGTGACCAAGATTGAAGGGGGTCTTGCTTACAAAGGAAGTGAACAAAGGGTAATCTCTTTGGGCAAAATGAGTGAAGTTACCGCCTTTCTGGATGAAATTTCTTGAAAATATGTACCATAGGACTCTGTTCCTAGGGGGCATAGAACTAGGACTGAGAGTGAGGGTCTGTGATTGGTCTTCAGAGAAAGACTTATGTGGCATGAGAACAGACTATATTGCCCTATTACCATACTCAGTTTTGTGTACAGGAAATTGGTTTAATTTCAGAATTGTATTCAAGATAGAGGCTGAGAGGGTGAACTTAGTATGTCTAACTTTCGTAGTTATCCTCTCCTCTATCAATTCGCCCTCTGGACCCAATACATTATCATAAACCATATTTGAATAAAATTGCCGGACAAGAGTAGGGGAGTATGGACAAGCAATTGAGACAAAGTTCTCATAGGAATTGAGCCAAGGTCGCAGATTCAGATTGTTTTCTTTTTCAAATTCCTCTAAGTCCAAGGCAACTACTGAACAGAATTCCCTAGAAGCAAGCTTTTCTTTAAAAATGTTGTCTTGGTCTTTTAAAATCACAGTAGAAAAATCAAAGGATAGAGGAGGAGACTGTATACGATAAATGTCTTCAATGGCATTTTCCATGATTGGTGAAGACTGAGATGAGGATGCTCCAGGTTGTTGAGTTGTTTCTGCTCTGGAAGTTGTTTGAGGAACTGAGGTGGAAGATTTCTTCTTCTTTGTTGTTTTTGTTTCATAATTCGAAGCTCTCTTCATTCTGGCCTTCTTCTTGCTCTTAGCCGTTGCTGCAACCTCTGGTTCCTTTCTTTTTCGTAGTGATGTAGCAATAGGCTCTTGAAATGACACACTTCTGGACCGAGTGGGAGTTGCTGGAGTGTCCTTCTTGCTAGACTGAGGAATTTCACCACTTACGCCAGGGATTGCATGATCAATGCCATCGTGGAGTCTATTGGGTACCATTTTCGTTCGCGGTGGTCTCTGAGGAGGAGGAGATGATTGAGAATGAGACTCAGATTGAGTGGGTTTAGACGATTGAGAGGCCATTTGGTGAAATGTGAGTGATTTTCGAGAGTTTCTGGGTGGATTCGTGAAGAACAGAGTGAGAGAAGATAGCAGAACTTTTAGGGCATAACCGGAGTTTTGGGGACGGTTTTGAAGAACACAGACACACACATATATATAGGATTTCCAAAACTCGAGTTTTCAACATCAAAACTTGAGTTTTGATGAAATTCAGTTACTTACTTGGACGCCAATGGTGTATTGAGAACCTTTGGCATTCTGAATCCAAAACTCGAGTTTTTCACCCCAAAACTCGAGTTTTCAACTGTCGTGAAAACTTCTGCCCATTCTCTGACCCCGATACTGGATCTTTCAAAAAAAAAAAAGTTTTGATTATCACTCGAGTTTTCAGTTTTGCAGAAGCTTCTGGTCTTGATATTGAGCCACCAAAACTCGAGTTTTGAATTCCAAAACTCGAGTTTTCATCTTTGGACAGCAGAAATTGATTTTTTGATCATCCTGCAAAAGAGAAAACTAGATACTCCGATGGTTAAGTTAGTAACTTATAATCATCAAAACCATAACTAACATTGAATTAAGTGAGAGATACTTACAGCTCATTGGGATTTACCATTCCCAATTCTCTTCTTATGAAATTAAATTGTTCTTTAGCTAGTGGTTTTGTGAAGATATCTGCCAATTGGAGATCAGTCGAGATAAACATGACTTTGACTTCCTTTTTCTGAACATAATCTCTTATGAAATGATGCCTCACATCAATGTGCTTGGTCCTAGTATGTTGAACTGGATTTTTCGCCAAGCTTATTGTGCTTGTATTGTCACACAATATTGGAACTTCTTTGAGGTTGATTCCCAAATCTGAGAGTTGTTGTTTCAGCCACAAAACTTGTGCACAACAACTTGAAGCAGCTACATATTCAGCTTCAGTAGATGATACAGCTACCGTTGTTTGTTTCTTGCTAAACCATGACACAAGTGACCCACCAAAGAATTCACACTGTCCACTTGTGCTTTTCCTATCGGTTTTGTATCCAGCATGATCTGAATCTGAATATGCTAACAAATGTTCAGGTTGACCTTTGGGAAACCACAATCCTAGAGTCTTAGTGTCAGCAAGGTATCTAAAAATTCTTTTCACATGTTCAGCATGTGACTCTTTTGGGGCTGATTGAAACCTTGCACACATTCCAACACTGAATTGGATGTCCGGGCGGCTTGCTGTTAGGTAGAGCAATGATCCAATCATTCCTCTATATTTTGTAATGTTGAAATCCTTGCCTTCTTCATCAGCATCCAGTGAAGTAGTTGTACTCATAGGAGTGTCAGCACCATTACATTGATCCATTCCAAATTTCTTTAAGAGATCATTCAGATACTTGGTTTGTGATATGAAGATCCCATCCTTCTTTTGCTTAATTTGTAAACCAAGAAAGTAATTAAGTTCTTCCATCATAGACATTTCAAATTCTCCCTGCATTTTCTTTGCAAAATCTTCACATAAACCATCATTAGAAGCACCAAATATTATATCATCCACATATATCTGAACAACTAAAATTTCATTTAACTTATTAGTTCTAATGAAAAGAGTTGTGTCAGCTTTTCCTCTAACAAAACCTTGATCAAGAAGAAATTTGCTTAAACGTTCATACCAAGCTCTAGGAGCTTGCTTAAGACCATACAATGCTTTCTTGAGATGATAAACATGATCTGGAAATTTTTCATTTTGAAATCCTGGAGGTTGTTCAACATAAACTTCCTCTTGTATAAAACCATTTAAAAATGCACTTTTTACATCCATTTGAAAAAGCTTTATTTTTTTAACACAAGCAAAGGCTAGAAGAACTCTTATGGCTTCCAATCTTGCCACTGGAGCATAAGTTTCTTCATAATCAATTCCTTCTTCTTGATTATAGCCTTTGGCAACCAATCTTGCCTTGTTGCGGACAATGATTGCAGATTCATCTCGTTTGTTTTTGAATACCCATTTAGTGCCAATGACCGGATGGTCTTTAGGCCTAGGTACCAAATCCCAAACTTGATTTCTGTCAAATTGATGTAACTCCTCTTGCATTGCTATCACCCAATCATTGTCTGAGAGGGGTTCATCAATTTTAGAGGGTTCAATGTGAGATATGAATGCAGAAAATGTTACTTCATTCAAAGTGCTTTTTCTGGTTCTTACTCCTTGATTGACATCACCTATTACTTGATCTAAAGGATGATTCCTATTGTATTTCCAAGCTTTAGGCTGAGATGGTTCAGGATTTTCAAAATGGTTTTGAGGATCAGTTTCAAAAACATCTAGTTCATTTGAAACAGAAGAAGTTTTTATATGAAGTTGATTTTTCGAAATTGGTTCTTCTTCATCATTATCCAAGTACTTGTTAGAAGAAGAGTCACAAAATACTACATGTACAGATTCTTCTACACAACGTGTTCGAGTGTTAAATACTCTATATGCTTTACTTCTATTAGAGTATCCCAGAAAAATACCTTCATCTGATTTAGCATCCAACTTACCCAAGTTATCCTTACCATTGTTGTGGATGAAGCACTTACATCCAAACACATGTAGATGTGTCAAGTTTGGCTTCCTTCCTTTGTACAGCTCATAGGGAGTTTTGTTCAATTTCTTTCGTACATATGCTCTGTTTGAGATGTAGCATGCCATAGACATTGCATCTGCCCAGAATACTTGAGATGTGTTATTTTCATTTAATATTGCTCTTGCCATCTCAGTAAGGACTCTGTTCTTTCTTTCAGCTACTCCATTTTGTTGAGGAGTCCTTAAAGCTGAAAAGTTGTGATCAATTCCCATACTTTCACAGAATTCAGCAAAAGCTTGATTATCAAATTCACCTCCATGATCAGTTCTAATTCCTGTAATAGAAAGACCTTTCTCGTTCTGGACCTTTTTGGCAAAGGCAACAAATTGATCAAATGTTTCATCTTTAGAACATAAAAATATGGTCCATGTGAATCTGGAATAATCATCAACTATTACTAGAGTATACAAATTGCCACCTAGACTTCTAACTCTAGCAGGACCTACCAAATCCATGTGAAGTAATTGAAGAGCTTTGTGAGTTGAAATTTCATTTTTAGCTTTGAACGAAGACTTGGTCTGTTTTCCCTTTTGACAAGAGTCACAAATCATGTCATTTTTGAAAACAAGTTTAGGAATGCCAATAACTAGGTCTTTCTTGACTAGTTTATTAAGTTGGGACATGTTAACATGTGCCAATTTTTTGTGCCAAAACCAAGTTTCATCTGTATTACTTACAAAACATTTTTCAGAAACTTCATCATTGTTTGAAAGATTAAGTGTATAGCAATTACCTTCTCTAGGTGCTCTAAACAATGCTTTAGACTTAATATCTTCTAGGGGTAGCATATCTTTGCTAACAATCAAACATTCTTCTGAATTAAAGATAACTAAGTTACCTTTATCTGTGCTTTGACTTACGCTAAGGAGATTATGGCATAATCCTTCAACAAGATATACATCTTTAATCTTTGGTCCATTGGTGTTTTCAATATCTCCAATTCCAGCAATCTTGCCTGTTTGATTTCCACCAAATGTTACTTTGCCTCCATCTTTAGATTTGATTGTTGTAAACTTTGATTGATCCCCTGTCATGTGTCTTGAGCATCCACTATCAATGAACCATTTATTGGTTTTTGATGCTCTAAGACAAATCTGCAAAACATAAGATATCAAGTCTTAGGTACCCACTTTTTCTTGGGTCCTTTTGGGTTAGTTTGTGTCTTAGGAACCTTATAGGATCCTTTTGGCACCCATTGATAATTACCTATAGGTTTGCTTTTACCTTCTCTTCTATGAAAACAAGATGAAGTGGTATGACCTTTTCGATTGCAATAGTTGCAGTGAGCAAAAGGATTAGATGAATGAACTGATTTTCGAAAATGACTTATATATGATTTTTGTCCAAGCTTCTTCTTTCCTTTTTGTTTATCAAAATCAGGTTGATAACCAATTCCTGATTTATCATTTGTGAATCTTTGCTGTTTTAAAATAACATTCAGCATTTCGCTTCCGTTGGTGAATTTTTCAAGAGTTTTAGTAAGAAGTAAATTCTTCTTTTCTAAAATACAGCAATTTCCACAATTCTTTTCTGGACTTTTCTCAAAATTCTTTTTGGAAATATTTTCAGAAGTAGAAGAAGTATTTTGAACTTGTTTTTCTAGAAGTTTGATTTTCTTCTTTGCAGATGAAAGTTCTTTGGCTATTTTTCTAAATTCAATAAAGAGCAGATTGTACTCAGAGGATAATTCATCATAAGATGAGTCAGAAATATTTACCTCTTCATTATCAGATTCTTCTTGAGCTACAAGACAGATGTTGGTTCTTTCTTCTTCTTTAGCTTCATCTTCATCAGACGAGCTATCTCCCCATATGCCTGAGACATAGGCTCTTCTCTTGTATTTGTTTGATTTCTTTTCTTTATTCTTGAGCTGTGGGCAATCAGATTTGAAGTGACCGGGTTGTCCGCATTCGTAGCATGTGATGGATTTCTTTGTCTCTGTGTTTGAACTACCCTTGAAAAACTTTCTGTTGGCCTGATCCCTTTTGAAGAATTTCTTGAATTTTCTGACCATTAGGCTTATTTCTTCATCATCATCCTCATCTTCTTCGTTTTCAGATTTAGGTTCTTTAGAGGTTTTGAGAGCTATGCTCTTACTCTTCCCATGCACTTCTTCAAGACCTTTCTTGAATTTCAGTTTAGCTTCATATTCAGAAAGACTTCCGAAGAGGGCTGCTACAGATGTCATTGATTCTCCACGTGCTTCTTCAATGGCAGTGACTTTTACCTCCCATTCTTTGTTGAGGACATTTAGGATCTTCCTCACTTGAACAGATTGTTCATATATTTTTCCTAAGGAGGCAAGTTGGTTAATCAAGTGAGTAAATCTTAACTGGAACTCACCAATGGTTTCTCCTTGTTTCATGCGAAGGAGATCATATTCTGTCATAAGGGTGTTGACTCTATTCTGCTTGACTCCAGTTGTCCCTTCATGTGCTATTTCCAAAGCATCCCACATGGCTTTTGCTGAGCTTAGAGTGCATACGCGGAAGTATTCTTGTTGGCTCAAGGCACTCTGTAGCATGAGTATGGCTTTGCTATTGAGAGTGATGTTTCTTCTGTCATTCTCATCATAGTTTTCTTCAGGTTTTGGAATCCTGATTCCTTCTCTCTCAATTGTTGGAGCATAGTCTCCTTTTTCAAAAACTCTCCACAGGCCATATTCTGTAGCCAAAACAAAAACTTTGAATTTAGCTTTCCAGAAAGAATAATGCTCACCATTAAAACCTGGTGGACGTTTGATAGAGGCTCCATCGGGCAAAATTCCTTCCATTGTGATTCTTCTCGAGATGTTAAGCTCTTCTGAGAAGCCTAGCTCTGATACCAAATGAAAGTGCAGCTAAATCACCAAGAGGGGGGTGAATTGGGGATTTTAAAATCTTTTGGACGTATATTCTGTTTTTGACAAAAACACGATGAAACAGAATTGAAAAGAGTATGAAGAGAAGAGGAGCAGGACACAAAGAAATTATCCTGGTTCGGTCCAATCTGATGACCTACGTCCAGTCCCCAGTTACTCTGGGATTTTCACTAACTCTCTTGACGATTACAGACTCTGCAAACGAAGGATGTTTCACAAACTTTGAACACACTCCGCCTTACAAGTTTTAATCGAATAACCCATTCTCAAAGTCCCACTACTTTGAGATCCTTACAGAAAAGAAATTACAGAGAAGAAACTCTCTTTTAAGAGTGAATAATGATGATCACTGAAGCACAATGTAAACAGATGAAAAGAACAGTTCTTGACTGATATTTTCGAGTAGAATTGTTGTAGCTCAGTTCTGTGTTTTTTCAGGTTGAATTCTTCAGCTTTTTATACTGGTTTGAGACTTGTGAACGTTATAGATCCGTTGTGCCTTCTTCCAATTCAAAATTATAGCTGTTGCTGGAGTTATAACATGGATTAAGCTGCTGAAATTGTTCCCTATTTGAAATATAGCTGTTGCTGATCTGAATGCTTGATTCTTGTTTCCTTTTAATGAATTCACCCGTTGAAGATGTTTCATAACGGACAAATGATCTTGTATAACGGCTAGAGATTCTGTATAACGTTTCTCCATGATTTCAGCAAGTTTCCTAAAGTGGCTCTTTATTTGAATTTCATCCAAATTCAAGAATCTTCTGTAATCTCAGGAATAAACATATTAGAACAGCACAGATATAAACATAAATAGTTTATGTAACGTAAACAATCAATGGGTATCTCAAATAATGAAGATCAAGTTAGATTTGGCAATTTTTACCAAAACAGCGTTTTCTGTCAAAAGCGCCAAAACTCGAGTTTTGATCGTCAAAACTCGAGTTATGAACTGTGCAAAGTTCATAACTGGCGGTGTTCAAAGCAACACTGGCAGTGTTGATGATTTAAAAACATTAATCCTCTCGGGTTGCCCAAAACTCGAGTTTTGCTTCTCAAAACTCGAGTTTTGAACTTTTCATGTGAAACATGATTTAAGTTCAAAACATGAAAATTGGAGGTGTTGGTTCATAACTGGCGGTTTTCAATTTTGAAAAGATTGAATGCTCTCTGCCTTGGCAAAACTCGAGTTTTGGTATTCAAAACTCGAGTTTTCATATTTTATGAAAACTTTGATAATACATGTACAGTTGAAAACTGGCGGTGATGAACTGGAGAAAACTCAGTTGCTCTCTGTCTCTCCAAAACTCGAGTTTTGGTTCTCAAAACTCGAGTTTTGAACTTTCTTGAAAAACATAGTAAGTTCAAAACCGGCGGTGATCATGGAAAACTGGAGGTTTCGAAACTTGAAAAACTTAGGAAACTTTGAAACCTCTCTGCCAGGCCAAAACTCGAGTTTTGGATCCCAAAACTCGAGTTTTGAATTTTTCACAAGTTCAAAACTGGCAGTGATTACGAAAACTGGCGGTGATGGCTTTGAGCAGTTTTGCCATAGACCAAAACTCGAGTTTTGAATCCCAAAACTCGAGTTTTCCTCTGACAGTAAGGAAAACTGATTTTTTGCAAGATAAAACTTATCCAATTGGTTTTCAAGGCTTTCCAATTGTTCAATCATTATCAAAACACATTGAGAACTAACAACCACAACTTCATGCCATAGTTAGATGGACAAAAATCCTAATCTTCAAACTTCAGAAGTTAGTTTTTCGGGGTTTACCTGAATTGGAGCTTTAATTGGTGACTTGGCTTCTTCCTTTGGATGTTGGAATCTTGGCTAGACTCTCTACTTCTCAACTGGAGCACGTCCCTTGGCATCCAAAAATGGGGAGTTTATGTTTTTATTAAATAAATAAAATGATCAGGGCACATTGAATTATTCGGTTCATGCTTCTGTCTATTGGTTAATAGCATGAACTAGGGTTTCTTTTCTTATTTCCCATGAAAATCCATAGGGTTCCAAAAGATGATGAAGTGGCGCATCCCTGCCCATGAGAGTCAGATTTTTAGTTTTCAACATGTGTAAAATACATATTTTACCCCAAAACGCCATTTTACCCAGTGGTTAAAAGCATGTACCCTGGTTTTTGGCTTGTTTTCTCTTTTCTTTTTCTCTAAGAAATTCCAGATATTTCCAAATATTTCTAGGGGTATATGTGGTGCATCCTAGGCCCTCAAATATGATCCCTGTACTTTTTAATTTAATTTATTCAATTTATCCAATTCACCCTTTTATCCATTGGTTCTTGTAGTGCACCATTGGTTAAAAGGGTGCTGTAAGTTCCGGCTATCACCCAAGAGGGGGGGTGAATTGGGTGATATATAAAAATTTCCACTCTTTAAAACGTTTTCGCAATTCAGTGTTTTCATCTTTGAGTAATAAAAATAAGATCACAAACAATTGGTAAATACTCAAATGTAAATGCTAGAATTGTAAGAGATAAGGAAGAAGAGCTTGCAAACAGATTTATACTGGTTCGGCCCTCCTTGACCTACGTCCAGTCCCCAAGCCTCACTTGGGATTTTCAATCCACTATCTCACTCAAGCTTTAGTCGGGTACTTGAGAACCGCTACAATCCCACAAGTTTAGTCGGGCACTTGTGCAGCCTTTTACAAATCTCTTACTGAGATACTCCCCCTTACACACCGTAAGGATACACTGCTTGATCACACACTTCGTACTCGAAGTAATCCTCTCACTAGGATTCACTCCCCCTTACAAGTTGTAATCAACACAATGTATAACCCACTCAAGATTACCCAATCTTGAGTTTCTCTCAGAAGGATAATGTGTTTACAGTGAATTTCCTCTCAAAGGAATGAATAAATGATCACTGAAGTTCAGATACAATTCATTTCACTCTCTAAGCTATTTAGATATGGAAAACAGAGTGAGAATGATGTAGAAGCAGAGCATCAGCATTTTGCCATGGTAATCATGTGTCTCCACGTTTTTCTGCTTCAATCCATGTCTTTTATAGGTAGGGAAGAGTCTGTGACACCGTTGAAGAATCAATCAGACCGTTGTAGCTGATTATCTTTAAGTTTGGTCAGCTTCTTTCTCTAATCTCCAACTAATCCAGTTGTATAATTGATCTGAGGTGGCTTTCTGTGGATTTGCCCGTTGGAGAAGACTTTGCTTGTTGTAGTAATCTTCCTTTTAGCCTTTTGCAGACGTGTACAAGTGGATTAACCAAAGGAAGCAACTATCTGGGCTGTGCATTTATTGTTCTGACAGTTTTTTGCTTTTTGCTCTAATCCTTCAATGAACCTTCGTTAATCTGTCTGAAACTCACTAGAAAGATGGTTAAAAATATCTAGAATCAATATAGAATAATCATGGAAAGCATTGAGATCAAACAAGAAGGTATTGCAGATTTCCCAAATTTGAAATTGCACCAACGGTCACAAACCTTGAGGCCAACCTCGAGGTTAGCCTGAAGGTTTCAGGCAAGTTCAGTTTCAGAAACTCACAACCTTGAGGTTGAAACAGTAACCTCGAGGTTGGAAACTTGGTTGAAAGAGCATTTTTCCTCTGGAGCCCGATAACCTCGAGGTTGGAAATCCATACTCGAGGTTTGCTTCTGAAATTGCAAAGTTCAGTTCTTGAAAACAAGCCTCAACCTCGAGGTTGCAAACTTGACCTCGAGGTTGTCATTACTTTGACAACCAGTTTGCTCTCTGTAAGTCATAATACTCGAGGTTCAAAACTGATACTCGAGTATGGCTTCTCATACTGCAGTAGAGCAATTTCTGAGGGCCATATCTCTCTGGTCCGAGCTCCGTTTTGGTCCGTTCAACTCTTGATGGAAAGCTCTGTGAGTCTACTTTCATATGCCACTGATTTCAGTCCAACCGGATTTGCAGTTTGTGAGATATACTCAAAATACTAAAGGCTGTTCCTGACTGTGACGCTGATATTTATGTCAACTTGTAAAATTCATCAATAATTCATCTGAACTCCTTTGGACTTGAATCTTTGTCAAAAGTACGTGTTGGGAGTCTAGTTTCCAATGCTTTTGGTTTCGTCTCAATCCGATCTCTGGTTTGGAAGATATCATCAAATTACCAAAGGTCGCCAGAAGCTGAACGTGGAACAGAGTGCACCAGAGTTGCTGATAGTGCTGAAACCTTGAGGTTATGACTACAACCTCGAGGTTGGCACTTGCAACCTCGAGTTTGCACTTGCAACCTCGAGGTTGGCTGGTCCAGAGACACCAAAAATGCTGAAGACACTCAAACCTCGAGGTTTATACCCAAACCTCGAGTTTACTCGTCCTGGACCTCATATTTGCTTGATTTAACTCTGAATTGAGCCATTCCAACTTCCATATGACCTTGGAGACTTCTAGCATCAATATAAGAACTTGAATAATGATCTCTTCATTAAATTCAACAAGATCTTCCTTCTTCCATCTCCCAACTTGATCATTCTTCATCAATTCTTTCTTTCTTCTCTTCTCTTGATCATTCTTGATAATGCAACTCTTTCTTCAGCCTTGAATGCTTCTTCTTTATTTGGTCTCTTTTCTTCTACTTGGTTATCACCAAAACCCATTGATAATATCTTGCTTTCTTGATAACCTCTGCAGATACTTCTTTCTTTCAACTCATCTCCTTCTTGATTAATCTCTATAATTCAACTTGGATTGATCTACATTAAATGCAATAGTTAGTCCAAGTAGGAGATAATTATATTGCTCAATCTTTTTGCTTATAAGAATGACATCTATGTAAGACATCATCAAAACTAAGTATAACCAACAGGTGCTTCCCTTTTACTTTTCTTCAATTTAGATCTTTTTCCCTGGTTTGAACTCCATATGTGGCGCCATTATACACCCTAAGATGACCCAATATTTGTTCCATTAAATCCAAAAAGTAGTCCCTAATTGGTTTTTATTAGTCTCCTTTATACTGATTAACCTCTCTTAAGGCCTGTACTTTGTGTTTGGGCTTAAATACAGATCAAATCATCTGATTCTCTCCCTTGGTTTTATGTGGTCGAAAATTCCTCCTTAATGGGTAAGGATTTGAACTTTTTCAACTTACCTTTTCCACTTTTTAACCTTTTGTTGACACGTGTCTCTATTGTTGGAAATTATGCCCTAGGGGCAAATCATTGTACTTTAAACATTAACGTTATTTAAAGTATTTCTCTATGTAGTTATCATATCATTTGCATCTTTATTATGATAACTGTATTCTTGGATATATATAAAGATTATCCTAAATGTCCTTGGTCAGTCATCTTCGTGGGAGCGAAGATGAAATAAGACCAGCATGACTTTGATGAAGTATCGAGATACGAATCAAAGTTATAGGCACTTGTAAGAGTACAAGGTGCTGGACCAACCCACTATGAGAAAGCTGGATGGATTAAGTCATAAGCTTTTCTCATGTATAACTACGTCACAATGCCCTTTGACTTGAGATCATCATGGATTCCTACATGAGAGTCGCTAATCTTTGACCTAGTCAAAAGTCACCTTCGACTGGGTGATGATAAAGTCTTTGATCGGGATCAGTGGTTTTCATGCAGAGGAATGTGAATGGTCAAGAGGGAATGTGTCCCTCACATTTGTAGAGAGATAATACTGGGCCCCTCGATGAGTGAGTCTGAGAAATATGCCCATACTACGATGGAAAGGAATTTCCATTTCAATTGTTAGACTACTCAAAAATCGAGAAATTAATGGTCAAGAATAGGAGGTTGACATTCTTCATGCTTTATCTTTGACCAAATTATCGCGTGACAAAAGGGATGTGACATGGTTATATGATAAGTTGTATCGTATCAATGATCTCCATGTAATTGGGAGTCGCAATATCTTACTAGAGGCCACTTGCTATTTGTGGGTTAATACAGTATTGGCCCACTACCAATCTCATGTGGGCCTGTAGGGTCGAACACAAGAATAGTCCATCACGAGCAATAATGTCAAGATTCATAGAATCTTAGATATGTCTAAGATTTAATGAATACACATTTAATCTAGGATGGATAAATATATATATATATATATATATATATATATATATATATATATTATTAAATTTGAAAATAATATAATAATATAGATTATAATATTATTATATAATATTTTTTATATTTAATTTATTTGATAAATTAAATAATTAAAACAAATAGAGATATAGTATCTCATATTTAATTTATAAAGATAAATTAAATCAGTGGGCTTTTAATTTGGATTAAATAAATAGATTAGATTGAACCTGTTGGATAGATTTAATTAGTATATTATGTTAATTTGAATTTCAAGATTAATTTAGATTAATTTTGAATATTTTAATACGGACCAATTAGGATTTGAGAAACTCTATATTAGATTAAGATCTAGTCGTATTAAAATAAAATGAGCCACAAAAACTGAAAGCCTAGAGGAAAGACGTGAGACGCAAAAAGCTTGAAGGCGCTAGCCAGCTACCGTCCGTGTTGGAGTGTTCAGTGTGGATACCGATAAAGGGAGTGGATTCGCTGAGTTGGCTCCTGTAGATCGAACAATACGCACACGCATAGAAAGGTACGGTTCCTAACGAACCCAATTTAAACGTCGTTGATAGATCCTCTTATTGGGATTTGTAAAATTTTATTGGATGAAATGCTTCCGTTGGTGTACGGTGTTAGTTCTCAAGGTTTTGATGATAACAAGACTTGAAAGCATTTAAGGTTTTGAATCATGTTTAATCATATGCTTTCATGAGTACTCGAGAATGATATAGTAGTACTTGAGTATGGTTGGTCAAGACATATGTGCTTAAGTGTTTTAGGTGTTAGTTCTCTAAGGGTTTTGATGATTATTAACAATTGTAAAAGTGTAGAGTTTTTCCTTGATAAGTTGAAAAACTTGCTATCAAAGGAAAACTCGAGTTTTGACCTTACAGAGAAAAGCTCAAGTTTTCTGAACTAAGCAAAACCTCCAGTTTTCAGAAAAACCTGCAGTTTTCACCAAACAGAGACTTCTCAATATTTTCTGAAAATTGCACAACTCGAGGTTTGGATTTGAAAACTCGAGTTTTGGTCATACAGAGAGCTTCTAAAGTTTTGAACATTTGAAAACCTCCAGTTTTGCTTAAAACCGCCAGTTTTCAGTTTAACGTGAAATTCCCTAAGTTTTCCTTAGATTTGGGAAAACTCGAGTTTTGCTTGAAAACTCGAGTTTTGAATTGGTAGAGAGGATTCATGTTTTAACTAAGTTTCAAAACCGCCAATTTTAGAGAAAACCTCCAATTTTGGTTTTACACTGTTTTTGTCTAAGTTTTCATGATTAAATGAAAACTCAAGTTTTGATTTCAAAACTTTAGTCTTGTGCTGGCAGAGAGCACTCACACTTTTCTCAGATTTTGAAAACTACCAGTTTGCAGGAAAACCTCCAGTTTTGACTTGGCGCAAAATCTTCAAGTTTTCACATTTAAATGGAAACTCGAGTTTTGATATGGAAACTTGAGTTTTGGCCAAGCAGAGAGCCTTGATGTTTTAATACTTTGAAAACTGCCAGTTTTGTCTGAAAACCTCTAGTTTTGATGTTTTGGACTAAAATCAATTTTACATGTCAAAGTCCAAAACTCGAGTTTTGAGAAACAAAACTCGAGTTTTCAACGCTGAGTTTGAAATTCAAATCTGATGAATTTGGAAAACCTTTTTGTTTGATCTTAATACTTCCCATTATCATTCTTTGATCTTCCTAGTTATGTTTAACCACTTTGTTAGTGAGTTTTAAATGATTTAGAGAATGTTTATTGAAGGTTTAAAGCAAAAGCAAAAAGTTACGTCAGCACATTAAATGTTAAACCCAGAAAGTTGCATACTTTTGGGTAATCCTTTTGCACACATCTACAAAAAATTAAAGATTGCTTCCTACATCCAGTAACTGCTTCTCCAACGGATTAATTTGCCAGAAGTCAACTCTGAACTTTTGTACAGCTGGATTAAGTGAAGATTAGTGAGAGAAGAAGAACAAAGCTTAACCAAAACCTTGTCTAATGAAGGCAATGATTATATTGAAGAATCCAATGGTCATTTAATGCTCTCTTGGTATAAATAGAGCTTCATTCAAGTCTTCTCAATAAACACATTTGCTAAAAATGAATTGCATTCAAGTCTACATTCATTTCTTCCAGTATTCACTTGTATAGTATCTTCTGATACATTGTGCTTCAGTGTTTATCAATATCCACTCTTTGAGAGAGTTATTTGATTGTAATTCATTTATTGTAAAGAATCACAAGTTAGGGGACTTGGTGATTGGGTTCATTGATTACAACTTGGAAGGGGGAGTAAGTTCTGGTGAGAGAATTACTCTTGAGTGCAGAGTATGTAATCAATTGTGATAGTGAAAATCCCAGAGAGTCTGGGAACTGGACGTAGTCAAGAGGTTGGACCGAACCAATATAAATCTCTGTGTTTAGCTATTCTTCTCTCCATGCTGTTCATCTCTATTTTCATTGCTTTAAAACAGAGCAGATTTCAAAAGTTTTAAAAATCCCCAATTCACCCCCCTCTTGGTGATTTAAAATAGAGAGTCTAGGGACTGGACGTAGGTCAAAAGGTTGGACCGAACCAGTATAAATCTCTGTGTCTAGCTATTCTTCTCTCCACTCTGTTCATATCTATTTTCATTGTTTTGAAACAGAGCAGATTTCAAAAGTTTAAAAAAATCCCCAATTCACCCCCCTCATGGTGATTTAGCCCCACCTTCATAAGGGATCAATACTTGAGTACTAGTAAATAATACTCGAGTGTTGTCCAGACAGATCAGCTATCTCATACTGGTTCTGATATGATACTCGAGTATGGGTAAGCAGATAGTCGAGTATTGGCTAGACAGTTCAACCATTACAGAGTACTTCTTATATGATACTCGAGTATTGGTTTGTGAATACTCGAGTATGTGACTTCATCACTGACAATACACTCCACGTATCAGAGCAATTCTCGAGTATGAGGTAAGAGATACTCGAGTATGGGTAAGGTACGTGAGTATGGGTAAGGCAATTCTAGAGTATGCTTAGTTCCAATATGATACTTGCTCTTGGGTTGTCTAATACTCAAGTATGGAGCATGTGATACCCGAGTATGTGCATGACACTTGAGTATGTTGAATTGAATTACTGAGTATGACCTTCTAATGTGTTTTATTCAGTTCATTTCTTTCAGAGAAGTACAGGTGATACTCGAGTGTTGATATTGGATACTTGAGTATGGTTAAGATCAAAGCCTCTGGTATATTTGAACCACAGAGCTACTCGAGTATTGAGTATGGCTACTCAAGTATTGACCAGGAATGAGCATGTATCAGGTGTATCTGCAAAGGCTACTCGAGTATATAAGTATGAGTACCCGAGTATGGTATATCAGCAAACACAAATCATTTGCAACATCATTCGAATGATTGGTTTAATTGTTTATATCTTCCTATACATCATTCAATATTATTTGTGATATCACTAATCATCTTCTTGAGTGATTTTCAGATGTTTAACCAATGTTTGAATTTTGATGAGATATCAAGTACCGAGAATTTCGTGAAACAGAGACAACGCGTTGAACCCATTCTACCGAAATAGGCACAGATGCTTAAATGCTCTCAATGGACATATTCAAACATTAGAATGGACAAATCCTACAACGGTCTTTAATCTTCAACTACTATAAATACTTAAAGGATGGAGTTGATCGGAGAATCAACGCATACACAGACAAAGCATTCAAAGCGATCAATTTCTATTCTGTTTATATCTTCAGATACTATTGAGCTTCAGTGTTTATTATTCATCTACTCTGTGAGAGAGTTCTATAATTTGTTTTACATTCGTTCAAATCTCAAGGTAGTAGTATCTTGAGTGTGGGTGTACGATTACAACTTATAAGGGGGAGTGAGTCCTAGGGAGAAAGGATCATCTTGACTTACAGACTGTGTAATTGTATTTGTGAGTTAGTGAAAAATCCCGGAGTGTCTGGGTACTGGGCATAGGTCAAAGAGTTGGACCGAACCAGTATAATTCCTCTGTGTCATTTCTCTTTACTTCTTTACTGCTTTTATCATTTATCCATCATATCGTGAAAGAATAATTTGAGATTACCTATTCACCCTCCCTCTAGGTGATATTCCACCTTCATATGGATCCCAACACCTATGTAATGATTAGATTGACTTTTCCTTTTCAGCATGTGATTTTTGTAGTGTCTCTTCCTCTTCCTGCCTGTGGGTGGCACATACACACTCTGGTATTTTTATTTAGTTCACTTTCTTTCCAAATTAGGACACAATCATCACTTCTTTTTCCTTGGTCATACTAGGCAAAATTCTTGGATAATCTGGGGTCCAATAATCTGTCCCCAAATGTCTCTCAAAATTCTTAATAAGTCAGTCTGCCCTTATTTATTAAATTTTATGGCAAGACAACTCTATCCTTTATTCCACCAATTATTCCACTACCTTTAAATCTTTAAAATAATCTTTATAAAATACTATAAAAAATAATAATTCAAACAATAGTCAAAATGCTTCTCATTATTTCATATAAATACATCATTCACAAGAGTAGGGGTGTTACAAGTGCCATATCTGCAATTTGCCCCATGAAAAGTATCCTCAGCAACATGTGTTCCAGATCACTTATGTTCATTAACTAGATCAAAAATTTCTCTTTCCTCAGTTGTAACCTCAATAGCTTGAAATTTCCTCTTTTTATGACAAATTTAAATATTGACAGACTTTCATTAATGACCGACATGCCACATTGCTGATGGAAAGAAGTAGAGTTAAAAGGCTTTTCCTCATAATATTTCCCTGAGGTATGGTCAACCCCTTGGGAATTTAGCTTAATTATCACACCAAGTTTCTATTGAAATGATACTAAGAACCAGAAAAGATAATTCTACCAGATTTAGGGCCAATGACCTTACTGAAAGAGGAGCCAAATACCCAAGAGGGGGGGTGAATTGGGTATTTTAAAAATTCTTGCAAATAACTCTGTTTTCTAATAGTGAAAACAGAGTAGAAGGAGAATAGCAAGACACGAGAAGATTTATACTGGTTCGGTCTTAACCTCTTGACCTACGTCCAGTCCCTAGCCTCACTGGGATTTCCACTATGTCAAAGATTACACACTCTGCACTCAAGAAGTGATTCTCTCACTAGAACTCACTCCCCCTTACAAGTTGTAATCAATGATCCCAAATCACCAAGTCCCCTGACTTGTGATTCCTTACAATAAATGAATATTCAAAAGTACAACTCTCTTAAAGAGCAAATATAAATGAACACTGAAGCTCCTGTATCAAAGGATACTATATAGACGAAAACTGAAAGAATTGAATGAAACTTAATGAAATTCGCTCTCAGTTGTTGTAGTTGTTGGAAAGACTTGAATGCTCTTCTATTTATACTCAGAGATCAATAAATGACCGTTGCTTTCCAAATAGATCCGTTGGAGAGGTTGCCCAAGTGATCTGGAGTGGTTTTAGGACCTTCTCTCTCTTGATTACTCTTAATCCAGTTGCCCATGTCATCACAGTTGACTTTCTGCAGATTAATCCATTGGAGAAGAGTTTACTTGTTGTAGCAATCATTCTTTAATGCTTTGTGGTTGTGTGCAGACGGATTGGGCAGAAGAAGCAACTTTCTGGACATAGCAATAAATGCTCTGAGTTGCTTTTTGCTTTATGCTTTAACTTCTCATCTAAACATTCTTTAATGCTCTGAAAACCACTAACAAATATGTTAAACATAGCAGGGAATATCAGAAAATAATATTGGAAAGGATTAAGCTCAAACCATATTGATTTCTGAAATCGACTGATTCAAATTTCTGAATCAGCGTGACGAACTCGAGCGTAGTTCTTGTAGGCTCGAGTTTGGTGCTTCAGAGTACAAAATCATTTCAGTCTAAAACATGTAAACCTGAGGTTTGTATTCTAAACCTGAGGTTCGTAATTCATTGAAGTGTCGTATTGCTCTCGGGTTGAAATGAACTCGAGCTTACTAATTCTGAACTCGAGTTTGTTTCATCCAGAGAAGAATATCGCGATTTTGAAAACTGGAGACTATACGTTTAAATGATGAACTCGAGCTTATTAGTGACAGGCTCGAGTTTAAAGCTGTTCAAAGCAAAACTTAGTTTTATCTTGTAAGGACAAACCTGAGGTTTGTAGAGCAAACTCTAGAGTTTAAAACATATTGAAAACTTCTTTGCTCTCTGTAAGAGTTGAACTCGAGCTTAACATACTAGGCTCGAGTTTGGCACTATTTTTGCCAAGTCTAAGTTTACTTTTTCAAAGCTCAAACCTGAGGTTTATAAATTGAACTCTAGAGTTGTCTTAAGTTGAAAACGCATTTGCTCTTTGGAACTTTTAGGCTCGAGTTTATCTAACTTTGAAAATTTCTGAAGGCTCTCGGCCAAAGATAGGCTCGAGTTTGAAAATGTAGGCTCGAGTTTAAATGTTTTATAAACTTTTCAAGCTGGAAAACTTTTCTTTCAATAAAACAGTGCAGAGTCTGTAAGTGTCTTGAATTTGAAAAATTTGTCCCGCCAGAGATGAACTCGAGTTTGCCATAACAGGCTCGAGTTCATGATCGTTGTGAAAGCTTTTCTTTGAATCTTGCAAACTTGAGGTTTGAGAAAAAATGTCGAGTTTAAAGGTGTTTTCAAAATACAAACCTCTCTGCCATTGATGAACTCGAGTTTAAAGACTTTAGGCTCGAGTTCGCATAAACTTTTGAAAAGCTTTAAGTTCAAACTTCAGGTTTAGTCTCGAGTTTGAAATTTCGACTGGTAGGTTTGTGTTCTCTGTCAAAAACAGGCTCGAGCTTGCACTCAACAGGCTCGAGTTTGTCGTGGACAGAATGTTTTTGCTTGAAATTAACAAGTTTAAATCTTTTTAATCTTGAACAAAAACAACTTCATATTGTTTACAATTGTTAGTAATCATCAAAACACATAGAGAACTAACACTTACCTTGGAGTAGCGCAGAAGAAACTCTTGTTGTTGTTGTGACTCTTTCATAATATCAAGTAAAGAGTTTGAAATTTCGACTGGTAGGTTTGTGTTCTCTGTCAAAAACAGGCTTGAGTTTGTCGTGGACAGAATGTTTTTGCTTGAAATTAACAAGTTTAAATCTTTTTAATCTTGAACAAAAACAACTTCATATTGTTTACAATTGTTAGTAATCATCAAAACACATAGAGAACTAACACTTACCTTGGAGTAGCGCAGAAGAGACTCTCAGTTGAGGACATAACTTGATATTATGAAAGAGTCACAACAACAACATAACCGACCTACATGCTCAATTAAGAAAGAAAGATCAAGTTTTTTCCTTGACTAAAGCATCAAGGTAGAAGATCTTGAAAAAGTTTGTATTTCCTTGCAAACAATATTGATACGAAAACCTCCAAGCTTTGTTGAACTATTTGAATCTTAAGCAAGGAAAGAACCAAGTTGATTACCCAATTCACACACAACCTTCACTATATAATAATCTAGAGGCAAACCAAAAATATGAACCCATGCTTGCACAAATTGGAAAGAAACATATCCAATAGGTATATCTGGTTGCCAAGGAAAAACAGGCAAGGTGAGTTGTTGAAGCAACCATATATTTTGATTCATGATGATGGTAATCCTTGAAATGAAGCACAAAACAATTGTAAAATCGTTGAACAATTCGAATTGCATTCCAAACATTCCAATAAAGATGAATCAAAGATTGAAGCCTTGAGGCATTTATATAACAATTATCCACAACCTTGAGATATAAATAGTGTTGCTTGTAGTGATCATGATGCCACTTTCCACAAGTTGGTAGAATCATTTTAAAAAACAATATGTTAGACCTGTAATATCTTAAATTTTGGACCCTGAGAATTGAGAACAAGCCTAAAGTAGGCAGACAACTAAGCCCGGTTCGGGAAAGTCACAAGGATGTCAAGAGTTAGGAAGTCTTTTAGGGACCAAGTAACCCAGATATATAGGTCAATGGACCTAGTATAAGTCATGGAATTAAAGTGCCAATGGAAAAAGGGGCACAAAAGACCTATACAGTGTTAATCAATTGGAAAAAAAATGTCATTTAGCTATGTCCTAAGGTATGGGACAATTAATTGAGCAAAAATATGCTAAAGTAAGTGTGCACATGACAATTCTTGGTCAGGTGAGGATTTCCTACGTTTTTTTGGAATAAGAAAAGGGAAAAACATTGAAAAAGACACATGTCAAGAAGCAAAAGTCAGTGTAATCATTACATTAGGACACGTGTCACTATAGGGGTAAAAGAGGAAAAGTAAGGGCAAAATGGTCAAATCCTTACCTGTTAAGTATTTAATTTCATCCACCCAAGGAGAGAGAAGGAAAATTAGATGATTTTATCTGTACTCAGGCCTGAACACAAAATGCGGGTACCACAGGTAATTAATCGATAGAAAGGGGACCGATAGGGACCAATTATGGGCCTAATTTTGGATTAAATGAAACAAATGTGGACCCATGTAGGTATTTAAAATGGCGCCATATATGTATGTCTAAACAAAGGAAAATATTTGAAAAGTTGAAGAAAAGTGCAAAAAGAAGCACCTCTTTAACCAACGGTGCACTACAAGGACCAATAGATAAAATGATAAATCAGATAATTGGGTTATGAGCACAAATTGTACTATGTTTTCCCTATACTTTATGATTGAATTGAATGGTAAATACAAGCTTAACTGTAGATAATCCAAGCAAAAGGCATACATTCATGATATAGGGACTAAAGAATAGAAATCATTTGCATGTGCTACAAATGGCACAATTTACATGGTTTTTAAAGAAGAATGTATAGCAGAGCTGATACAATGCAATAGCATTCTGACAGCGTTCGAAGTGCAATACAAGGCATCCCGAATGCTATAGCAAAGTAGAGGACACAATGCTATGTGGCATGTTTTTTGACCTTTTTACCCAGATGATTTCAGGAATAAAATAAAAGGGTGATACTGACAGATAGGTTGCTGACATAAAGGAATAGAAGATGCAGAGGGTCTGAACTAAAAGATTTGAAGAATCCCACAGGATCAGCAGAAGCAATCTACTCAGATCAAGAGATACAATAGATCCCGACGGATTAGGAAAGGTCCGGCTCGTGCAACTTGCGCCGCAAGAAAAGACTGATTATAAAAGGAAACAGCAAAGCCAACCCTAAGAGAGTCAGAGAGCCCTAGAACGAGATTCTACTTTCGGCAGACTCCCGAGAAGAGTGAGAGATTTCACAAGAGCACAAGACTTCCAAGACAACCCAGCATCCTTCCTCGCAGTACGACGGAACGAAGAAGACGTGGAGTGGTGTCGTGATAGGGCCACATTCATGCCGTCAGAAATTCCATCAAAGCTTTCTATTTTCCCTTTTGTTTCATTTACTTTTCCGTTCATGGGTCATTCTGTTAGTATCTACTTTGTGTATCCCTCGTCAGTCATGAACTGATTTTCATATGGCTAGACGAGGATGAGTCCTTAAGTTGTTGAATGAACCCAGTTGCACGTTCTTAATTTAATAAATTTGGTTTGCTTATCAGTGTTTTAATTACTAATCGGTTAACAAAAGTTAAGGGCTAGATTTTTGGCCTCAGCTTACTGGCAAGGAGTTGAGATTAGACCTCTGAGAAACAGTGTTTGCTAGGCAGCCTGTGCATGGCTTGACCTATTATTATAGGCTTCAAGAATGGGTCAACCTCTCATAACCATAACACCCTGAGCGTAAAGCAGTCCTAACTAGAAAGTTTCCATAGGAATATGGAAGGAGCATAGTTAGTGTCATATGTATTGGACGCGGAAGCTTCGGTAGACTATCGTGGTGGGTTAACCAAATAGCTTTGTAGTTAGTAGCTATGTTGTAGCATTGCGGAAGCTGTGCAGCATAGATGATAGAGCATTGAGTGGAGCAACTGGGGGAATGATGCACTTAAGGGAACTTCTGAGTCTAGCCTAACCTCTTACTGATATCTTCTCAAGTTAATTTACGTTGTTTAATTTTGTTATTAGCATAGTCATTAAAACCTCTCAACCCAATTATTTTACTTTTAGTTAGCGCAACTATAGTAGCAACCGAGCGTCACTCTTTGGTATCTCAGTCTCTGTGGGACGATACTCTACTTTCACTTTAATACTTGTTCGACTGGTTCGCTTGTCATAAGGGAATTTGACCAACATTGGGAAATTTATATAAAAAATTTAAATAAAAGTCAAAGGGAGCAGATTTGTGGGCCCAAGATAGTGCCACCTAGCCCCTTGGAATTATCTAGAGTGCTTTGGGAAAAAGAAAGAGAAAACAAAGAAGTTACAGGCCAAAACTAGTAATTTACATAAATTCCGGGCCAAATAGGTAATTTTCACAAAATGTTAAGATAAAATCTGCCCAAATGGCACCACATGTCCTTATTCTGGAGTTCCCTAGAATTCTCTAGATTTTCTTGAGGATTAAGTCAAGAGACCCTGATCTAATTTGTTAATTACTAGACAGAAATAAACACCAGTTAATATAGACTGCCCAGATCACTTTTTATTAATTTAAAAAGACTTGAACCCTCTCTCTTTTGGCTATAAGGGTCATAATTTTCAGAGGGAAGAGAATGAACATCCAAGCTTCCATAACCAAGAGCAAGAGGCAAGTCACCAAGCTAATATTCGATTTCAGGTAAACATCGAAAACTCAACTCTTTGAAGTTCAAAGTTGAGATTTTCGTCCATGGTGTTAGGGTTTGGAGTTGTGGTTTGATTTTGGTGATTTTTAGGGTTCCAATGATTCTAAAACGTGATTTTGCATGTGGTTGGGTCAAGGTTTAAGTTTCTGAACTCAAAAACACCAAAAATCCTAAGAAGAAGCTTGCTGCCAATTTCTGGAATTCTGGGTAGCAAAGTTTCAACCATGTTTTCAAAGTAGTAAATGAACTCAATTTGAGCTAAAATTTTACAGGCATAAAGTAGACTTCTTGAGCTTCATTTTGATAAGTACTTCGGCATATTTTCGATTATTCATCTAAGAGATAATAATTTTTGAAAAGGGCTCTAGAAGCAACAGGATAATTCTGACCAGAGGGTAAAAATTGAGCTAAATGCCAAAATATAAGTACTTTTGGACTAAGGAAATATTTTTCATGACAAATAGACATCGAAATGGTTCAGATGGCACTAGTTTAGTACAAATATGATTTTTTTGGAGTTTATTAAAAATGTTTGAAGTTAGGCCAGACTCATTGGATTTTTTCTGAAGAATTGCATAGGGCTTGATTTTGATGAAAAATGCAAGGGTATTTTTGGAAAATGCTAAAATGAGGCCTTTTGGTGTTATTTAGGGATAAACTATACTTGGAAGAGCAAGTGGGCTTGTTAAAATTTTAAGACGGTACATACCCCACCAGGTAGTAACTGCTTTACTTTGGTATTTTTATGTGTTTTGCTATATGTGTTGTTTGCCATGCATGTACATCTATACTTTTGCCAAATATGCATACAGAGCATATTTGGGGTTTGAGTCCCCATTGATTGTGTTCCTAGCACTGAGGATTTGTCCAGGGCTTTCCTTGAGTGACGGCTTGACGGTTTGCGGTTTCGGTAATTCTGGGGCTTGCCTTGGTAAGGAGGCTCAACGGTGCGAAGACAGGTTGTTGTGTGTTTTGTTTGCATATTTGTTATATTTGGCATATATATTGTCTATGTTTTACTTTGTGATATGGTTACATGCATACGCACCACACATTTAGTATATGAGTATTGACAGTTACTCTGAGGGCCATTATCAGACTCCAAAAACTTCTGTAGAAACAGGAGGACGTGCCTGACGTTTGTAGAACCTTTTTGGAGAGGTAGGGCATTACTATGCAGATGAAGAGTAGGGGATGCCCTATTGGATTTTGTATTTATATTCGAGATGATTGTATATATATTTTGTATTTATTTTGGATGACTGTACCCTTAACCCTTTGAGGACTTTTACTTTCTGTTTATTTTACTTATACCAGTACAGTAGATTGTCCAAACCAGTTAAATGTTCTGTTGTTCTCACTCTAATATATATTAAATGAACCTAATAATAAGAGAAAGGTAATTAAGTACAGGAATACCTCTAACCCTCCACTCGAAAGGGCGAGGCCGATAAGGGTGTAACAAGACCTAACCGCGAGAGTGAGAAGAACAACATAGAAATATAGTCTGCACTATATAATAATCTTCGAAATATAGAACAATAGTGTCGACAAACCAAAAATAACAGTGTGACCTTGGAGCAAATAATGGAAGAACGGAGCTTCAAGATCATAGAAGGAAGGATAAAACCTGAAGAAGCAACTCAATAACCACCAAATTAGCATCTAATCAGAAGCAAGATTAACGATTGAGACTGTGAAGAGTGATTGCACCCAAACAAGTAGAAGAAAAAACACCATTCTAGTTCATGGAATCCTCTGACTTTGAGAAGGTTGAGTCATAGTTTGGATATAATCTCTTTAAATCCTTACAAAACAAATAGGGCAAAGTGATGAACACATACTTCATCAATTCCAAAGTTTCTTAATCAAAGTGCAAAATGTTTTTCCAGCTGAGATTAATAAGGATTTTGAAATAGGAAATAAAGATTGCAAGAGGAAGTATGATGCAGTGAATTGGTGGTGTTCAAGAGTTGGGATGTTAGGGTTTTGCTTCTATAGAGTGCCAAGCCTCTCGTTCAACCAACATTGATTGAAACTCCAATTCATGCCAAAGCAGTTCCTTGTGCTTCAGAGCTTAGTGACAACTTGCTAGTGATGATAAAACTCATCAAGGTTTGGCTGAGGTTGATCTTGGTACTGCTGTTCTTGATTTTGTTGCGTTTATTCATTGGATTTTCAAGCAAGTGCCCATGCAAGAGCATCTAACTGTTGCTTATCGTATTGACCATCTTTGGTCATAGGAATAAAACAGTTATTGATTACCTACAGTTGGCACCAATGTTCTGTATAAGAACAATAGATGTCTAGCCCTTCTGGACTAGTGTGTTTATATTGGATCAAATAGCTACTCCAAGATATTTATGAGGCAAATACCAAAGAGCATAAAGAATCATTGTGCACGTATAGGCGTTAGCCAAAGGGGCTGGTGTGTCTGCACAGTGACGGCTAATAGTAAATAAGAATAGAATGAATATGTGTACTTTTCAGGTTTACCTATTATTTATAGTGTACCTTAGGGTTAGGGTTTGGACTTATGAGTCTCTTGAGCCTTCAAGCCAAAACATTCTGCCGTCGTATTTGTGTCACATAGATTTCCCCTTGTTAGGCCACACCTTGGATGGGCCTTATATTTGAGTCCGTAACAATAATGTTTAATAAAAAATAGTTGTAACGAATAAACGTCACGTATGTTGAGGTGGAGATCACACAAGAATATATAACACATAAAAGTAACAGTTAATTCTATGCACCATCATGTATTGTGAGGTAGAATTTCCAAAAACACAAAAATAATGGTTGTAGTTAATAACCGTCATTTATTTAGCGACAAAAATTATGGTTCTTTCGAAACAACCGTCATGTAATACATACAAATGATTCATCTTACAACCTTGCATTAGCGAAAACACAAACACAATAGTTGTATCAAATGATTGTAAAGTATAAATGACAAAAACAAACTTTCACAACCTCATTCGGTCTGACACCAAGTACCTTCAACTCTACTTAAGCTTACCTATTCCTTTTGTTCTTAGTACTTTTCTTCATTGATCAGCCTCATACTTCTTTGTTTAAAACACCCACTATCTCATGTCTTTTCACGTTCCCAAGTTATTACATTTGTCTTTGGTCAAACATTACCTACCATCCTCAGAACCGTACAACTCCAGTTAACTTTTCCGACCATCAAAAGTTGCTCTCGAGCGAACTACATCCTCTACTCTTTCTTTCAACTTTGGTTTGACAGCCACACAAGTTGCTTTGATTGCCCTAACTCAAATTTTTCATTTCAGAGCCCTAGCTAGGTCCCCTAATATATCACCTGAAATATGGGTGAAAATCAACTTTAATGTTATATATCAATCTATTATAATTTTTTATTTCTGGAAAAATGTGTGCGTGTGTGTGTGTAATTTATACACTTCCAGGTTATAAATCCATGGAATAAATTACTAATTTATATAAATTAAGAAAATTAGTTAAATTAGTTATTTATAAAAAATACATGTTAATTTCGCTAAAGTATGATTTAAACCATTTGCTTTATATGGATACTACTTTTTTTGATGAAAAATACCCTTACTATGTACAATTAGTAAGGAAAATTTATGAAAAAAAATATAAATTTGAAAAATAAAATGAATTAGTTATATTTTATGACTAACTTAAAACAAACCTTATTCTACTAGTTTGTATAGACAGAAGAGAGTTCTCCCTCCAGTCCTTCTATACCCTTGCTTGGATAGGAAGAAAAGCTAAGAGAAAAGAAAACACGAGGAGAGTAAATGGATGGAGAAGCAAAAACTGAGTAAATGTTAGACTGGCTAAATTAAAACAAGCCTTATTCTACTAGCTTGCAATCATTCCATGCATACTTGTTAAATTGAAATTGTGGTTATGGGGTCCGTGTGACTTACCCCATCGTTATTTATTATTTTCTACGTGGGGGTTCAAGGATGTTGCCAAGGGAAAGGTGTCTGAGACTTGATTTGATTTGTCAATTTGTATGTCTCGTTTAGTTACATGAGCATAGTCTAATGTATATTGCCAAACTTTAGGGGCCTTTTTGGTATATGTTGCATATTTTGAATATTTCGTTGCATATTGGGGTTTGTACTGTGGGTGGAGCTCCTTTGATATGTTGTTTATTGTGCAGGCTACTTTATTAAAGGATGGGCATAAATGTGTTTGTGTATGAAATTATTCTGACTATGGTAGTCTTTTTATTGGTTTCTTTGTTATCTATTGTAGTACTACTTAATGCTTTAGTAAGTTGTTTGAAATGATTAATTATATGGTAATATTTAAGGTTGTTTCAAGTTGGTATCAAAGCCATGTGCTTTGAGGTTCTCTGGTTTGTTTTCATTATAGCATATAGTAGCATTGACAGTATATATTGGTCACTCATGTGCCCTCCTTTTCTTCTAACCCATTAGTTTTTCTCCATTCGGCTTACTTTTATTATTGGTTGCATCCTTTAGGAGGGGGAAGATAGTAGATACATGTAGGAAGCACCCAACTAAAGACCTATGTAATCATGGTCAACCTTCAGAACCACAAGATGTTGGTTAATTTGGGCTAATGTACGACTTTCATACAAAGTCTCATAAGGATGAAAACAACAATTTTGTAAATCATTGTAGAAAGCCGTAACTCCTTACGGTTCTCATGATTTATTAACCTTAACTTATTAGACTAATTTGTTATTATTATTATTATTATATTTATTAATCCGTAACTCTTTACGGAACTCATGAGAACTCGTAACACTTTTTGATACTCATGAGTTTTAGGATTATTCGTTAAAACAACTATTGGGGATTAGGATTACCTTAGATCTCTCGAAGACTTCATTGTTGTTGATGTACTTTAACGTTGATTGTTGGTCAATTTCCTTGATGGCAAGTGAATCAGTCGAACAAGTAATAAAGAGTAAGGAGAGTATCGTCCCACAGAGACTGGGATACCAATTGGTGACACTAAATTGCACACTCAGTTGTGTTTGAAAAGAAAATAAATTTGATTAGGTTGAGAGTTTTGATAGCTATACTAATAAACAGGAAAATAAGTAGATGATTGTAGTCATAAGAAGATATCAGTGAGAGAGTAGACTGAACTCGGAATCCTTTCTAAGCATATCATTCCTCCGGCTGCCTATACGCAATGCTATAGCATTCATACTGTACAGCTCTGGCAATTGCTACAGCATGAACACTCTAAGCAAAGTTATTCAGTTAATCACACCACGCTAATCTACCAAAGCTCTCGCGTTCGGTACATGCAATCCTATTCTGTACTTTTCTCATATGTTTATGGCGATTTTCCTAGTTGGATTACCAATACAGATCAAGGTGTATAGTTATGAGCGGTAGACCCATGTCTGAAGTCTACAATAATAGGTTAAACCTTGCACCAGCTTGCCTAGCAATCACTACTTCTCAGATGTCTAACCCTGACTCCCTCTCAGTAAGCCGAGGCCACTAATCTAGCCCTTAGCTCTCGCTAATCAACAAGAAGTTAAATCACTGATAGGCAACTGAATATATTAAATTAAGAACTAGCAACTGGGTTCATTCTATACTTATAAAATCATCCTCGTTCAGCCTTAGGAAGTTAGTTCATGACTAACGAGGGAATCACAAAACAGAGTGCTACAGAATATCCCATGATAAAAGATTAAAATAAATAAACAAGAAGCTTGATGGAGGTTCCGTCGGTGTGGAAGAAGCTCTGTCACGTCACAACTCCACGTCTTCTTCAGTCCATCTCACTACAAGGAAGGATGCTGGGTTCTCTTGGAGTCCTCGTGCTTTGCAATTCTCTCACTTTTGAGTTTGGCCGTATAGGATTCGTCTCCGACTCTCGACGACCTCAACCCCTTTTAGGGTTGGATATTGTTTCCTTAAATAGTCTGGTCTTACTTGCAGCGTAATGATCTAGGCCTTTCCTAATCTGTTGAGGTCCAATCGTATCTTTCTTTCCAATCTCGGTAGATTGATTCTACTAATACTGCGGGATTCTTCAAATCTTTAGTTTCAATCCTCTGCATCTTCTATTTCAATACGTCAGCAATCTAACTGTTATTCTCGCCTTGCAATATATTTCTTGAAGTAACCTTGACATCAAGACATATGCTGCATAACAATGCATCATTTACTCTGCTATAGCTTCAGGGATGCGTTGTATTGCACTTCAGTAAAGCTGTCTTGATGCTATAACATAACATCGACTATGCTATGCAACTGTCTCATAAAAACTTAAAACTTGCTTATTCTTAGCTCATATTTAGGATGTATGTGAAATTTATCCTTAAGTTCCCTGTACCATGAATTAATGTCTTTTTGCTTAGATTGACTACAGTTAAGCTCATATTCACCATACAATTCAGTCATAAAATACAAGGAAAACATGGCATAATTAGTGCTCATCAAATACCCCTGCACTTAGCTTTTTGCACTCTTGGGCAAAATAAAAGATAGAGATAATAGAGCATAACTTCAACTAACAGCAGCATCACGCCTATCCACATAACTAGGCCTGCACTAATACTCTTAGGTCTCGTCCCCGTGCAGGCAATCCCACTGCCTAGTACTAGTGGCTCATGATATGAGATATCACTTAGATAAGGAAGTTCCAAAAGACTCTCAGATTCAGTGTTTACACTCTCTCGGATTGAGGATTTATCTTTCTCTCTTGCCACGCTAACCTAGAGGTTCTATAGTCTTATCAAAATTCTAAGATTACTCCCTAGCATCTGAGCTTTCATGCGTCAAAAGGGCTTTTGGGTTGGAATGGTGTGGATGGCTATATATGTGTGGGATAAAAATGAAGGTCAATGCTATAGCAGGGTATTAGACAAGTTTCCTACTTTATTCGAATGCCTCCAATGAGCTTTGTGTCACTTTGCTGTTTATTCTAAATCTTCCTTTTTTCTTTCTTTTCTTTTCTTTTCTCTCTCTCTGTCTCTTTTTTTTTTATATACATAAAACAAACTGAACAAGACAGCTTCTTTTGCAGCATTTTTTAGCGGAGGCACAATGCCGTAGTATTTCCTTCACAGTTTTCTTCATACTCGCCTGTCTAACGAAGTCTGCTATCGCATATTCGAGTGGGCTTAAAGGGGTAGCAATATGGAGATTGATGTTCTATGGTTTGTGTATGGGAATGAGAGGTATGACATGAATGCCTTTATCCTACGAACTAATTGCTCAGAAACTAGATAGTTTTATCAAAGAATCAAGACAAAGTAAAGATCATACATGGGTTAGTTGACATGCACACTAGAATAGAAACAATTAGGCTCAAATAAATCCTTCCATAGTGGGTTCTCTCTCTATACTTCCTCACCGTCACTTTACCACTCACCACATTAACCAACACTGTCAATTTCCCAAGCCTAACGGTTCAGTTTCCTTTAGGTAATCATGCTATGCTTAGTTCTACAGACATTCATCCGACTTCTATAGGTTTATGTTCGTGCTCTTAGCATATAAAAATTTTGAAAATTTTGCCCGTTTGCACATCAGTTACATTTGGGTTATTTAGGCACATTTAGACAGCAAGTTGCAAATAAAATTATCCCTCCCTCCACACTTACTTGATGCAATGCCCTCATTGTAGTATGAAAGAATCAAAATAAAAATAAGCAGCACGGGTGGGGGGGGGGAAGTGGCAAACAATAACGAGAAAGCAAATTGATCAAAAGCAACATTCAGAAAAGGACCCTGGGGCAAACACCCAGGGCAACATCAGATAGTAAGTGTATGACAGGAATATGAAAGAACAACAAAACAACATAAGAACTATGGGGTTGGAGGTGCAAGTGCACTGGCCAAGCCTGGTAGGTTTGGAGGCCTTACTAGTGGAGGTAGTGCGCGACCGAGATCTGGACGGGTAGCCAAGAGTAAGTATGCCATGAAAACACCTCTCGGTGATCCGACGGAATGGGAGTGTCGGCCATAACCGGCTTGTTGGGGTCAAATGCCTAGGATGGTAGGCCGGGATGAGGGAATTATACGGGAGGAGGATTGGTGGCCGATAGTGGTGCCAGAGCGGTCGCCAAGGGTGGCCAATCAGTGGCCAGGCGTAATTGCAGAAAGTGACTCCACTCAGGATGGAGGGTGGGTCTTCAAAGGAAAGTGACATGGATCTATCGAAGGAGGGTGTGGAAGGTGATCGGAGGGTTGAAGTAGGGGGCGGATGGCGGATGGGCATTGGGAGCACGAGATGGCAATGACGACCGTGGGTTGGAGGTCGTGGGGGGAGAGGAAAACGGTCGTGTCGCGTGTGGGAATGGAGTGAACCATACGCAGCGAGTGAGGGGAGGGGGAGACGGAGAAATGGTAGGGGGTATACATCACGAAATGGCAGCTCACACGACAGATTGAAGGGAGTCAGAACGACACGCTAGTTGGGGTGGGTCGCTTAGACATGGGCCTCAGGGGAAACCAAAAACTATATGATCATACAAAAATATGGCGTACTTGGGCTGAGTGAGGTGGCGAAATATTGAGCCACAGAGTATGCTATGGCTTGATCATGCTGGTTTGTTATTTCTAAGATCCAAATAGAATCCCTACAAACGTAAGAATTACAAAAAACAGAAAACAGAGACAAAGTAGTCGGGCTGCCTCCCTGTAGCGCTTGGTTTATAGTCCTCAGCCACACAAGGCGCGTGGAAATCAGGGTGATATGAGGTCAATGGTCATCTTATCTCTCGGGACTGGACCTAACCAATAGTGCTTAACTCGCTGACCATTGACTCTGAATATGTCTTCGGTGGCCGAGTTTCTGAGGTCAATGGCACCATGTACTGTGAAGGCGTGGATCACAAAAGGGCCTAACCACCTGGATTTCAGTTTACCTTGAAACAATTTTAGATGAGAGTTGTACAGTATGACTTTTTGACCCACCTCGAATGTGCACGGAAGCAGACACTTGTCATGTCATCGCTTAACTTTCTCCTTTTAGAGCTTAGTATTTTCAAAAGGATGCAAGCGAAATTCTTCTAGTTCATGCATTTGCAATAGTCGTTTGTTGCCTGCTGCAGAGGCATCCATATTCAGCTGTGATATTGCCCAGTAGGCTTTATGTTCCAATTCAACTAGAAGATGACAAGCTTTTCCAAACACCAGTTGGTACGGGGAAACCCCTAATGGTGTTTTCAATGCAGTGCAGTATGCCTACAAAGAGTCGTCTAGTTTTTCTGTGTTACACCCCTATCGGCCTCGCCCTTTCGGGTGGCGGGTTAAGGGGATCCCTTTTATTTATACATCGCCCCTTACTATTTAAACCAATTAGCTTATCTCAGAGTTAGCACAACAGAGCACAGGATTTAACTGGACAAGTTCAACATACTGATAAACATATATAAGTCAAGTGGAAAGCAAGTCCTCGAAGGGTTAATACAGTCATCCAAAATAAAGTACCATATATAGACAACAGTTATAAAAAATATAGAGTACAAAATGAGATAGGGCATTCCCTATTTTCTTCAATTCACCGCTTCAGGCCCCACCTTCTTTATGCTTACACCAATAACTGTCTTACCCCTGTGCCTCAAAATGGTCTGGAGTTCAAGATTGAACCCCAGAGTAACTGTTAGACTCAAGTATAATATGTACATAGTGCATGTAAGCAACCACAATTAGGAAACAAATGGCATACCACGAACATGCATTCAGAACACAACCAAACAACGTACCATCGCGCCGCCTTACCAAGGTAGGCCCCGGACGCCCGCATATCGTCGAGCTACCTTAACAAGGCAACACCGAATACGCCTCTTATGCCCATTTTACATTAGCGCCTTAACCCCATGACTCGTACATACTAGGTCCACTGACCCGTATGACTGAGTTGCTTAATCCCAGAGAAGCTCCCTAACTCCCGGCATTATTCGGACTCCTCCTGAACTGGGCCTAGCCGTCCGCCTTTTTTAAGCTTATTCTCACTTGTTACGGTCCAAAATTGGGGGTGTTACATTCTGACCAATCCATTCGATTGGGGTGAACTACTTTTTCCAGTATACGTTCTACCTCCTTGTTCGGGACCTTCGCTTGGCCATTAGATTAGGGGTGATATGCAGTGGCGATTTGATGCTTAACTCCATACTTAGCAAGAAGTGCTACAAAAATGAGATCCTTCATCACTGATTATGGCTCTTGGGGTCCCGAATTTTGTAATTTCTTCGAGCATTTGCTGATGACCCGTGAGTCATTTGTTAGTAGGCAGCCACTTCAACCCATTTGGACACATAGTCAACAACGATTAATATGTATTGGTTACTCTTTAATGCAGGAAAAGGACCCACGAAGTCGATGCCCCAAACATCGAATAGCTCCACTTCGAGAATAGGTGTTAAAGGCATTTCATGAAGGTGAGATATGTTCCTAGTTCTCTGGCACTTGTCACATTTTGACACAAAGTGATGTGCGTCCTTGAACAGGGATGGCTAATAGAAACCGGATTAAAGCACCTTTGCTGCTGTACGAACACCTCCATAATGCCCTTCGTAGGGGGATGAGTGGCAGCGTCTTAAAATATCTTCTGTCTTGTCGTCTGGTATGCAACGTTGAAGCATCTGATCGGGGCATTGTTTAAACAAGTAGGGCTCATCCTAGAAGAATCTCCTACTGTCGTATAGAAATTTCCTTTTTTGGTGAAATGTTAGGTCCGTAGAGAGTACACCAGTAACCAAGAAGTTTGCAAGATCAGCATACCAAGGAGTATGGATGCAAGAAATGATGTGAAGTTGTTCATGTTGGGATCCGTACACGCAGCGGATTAAAATTTTCTACGAATCCTGTCTTGAGGATCACTCAGGCGCGTTTAAATCAAGGTTAAGGAACCCGAATCGTACCTTAAAGAATTTGGAATCATCTGGAGTAGGAGGTTTTCCTTTGATTTTAGCGAACTAGTACCTCAAGAATCTACACAAACCTTTGCGCACATTTTCTCATGGTGATCAAGAAAACCCAAACTGTAGTGAATTCGTCCGTGTCTCGTTCTCTTTGAACTGGTGGGCTACCTTCTCGATCAGTAGAAGACGACTCTTAGAATCGGCTTCCTCTACTGGTATCCACACGAACAATCCCCGAACACGGCTACGGCAGTGTGCTAGCGCCTCTTGTGTGTCTCTCTCTTTTTCGCTCTAGGGTTTCTCGCGGCTTTCTAATATGCTCGACTAAAAGTCCCATAGGTTATTCTAAACCCATCGGCATATTATATTCAAAATTAATCCCTATTAATTTTGAATTTTGAATTTTAATTAAAAAATATATTAATTAAATCTATCTAATAGATTTAATCTAATGTATTTATTTAATTCAAATTAAAAGCCTTCTGATTTAATTTATCTCTATAAATTAAATCCGAGAAATGATATATATCTATTTAATTAAATTTGAGATACAATATCTCAATTTAAATTAAATAGATAATGATATCTTTATTTGAAAATCAAATGAGATATAATATCTCTATTTGTTTTAGATATTTAATTTATCCGATAAATTAAATATAAAACAAATATCATATAATAATATTATAATCTCCATTAAATAATATTATTATATTATTTTCGAATTCAATATATATACACATATATATATTTACCCCAGATTAAATCCAGTATTCATTAAATCTCAGATTAATCTGAGATTCAATGAATTTGGACACTTTTACCCGTGTTGGATTATTCTTGTGTGCGACTCTGCAGGCCCATATGAGATTGGCAGTGGGCCAAGACCGTATCAGCCCACAAGTCGCAAGTGGCCTCTAGCAAGACATTATGACTACCCAATTCACATGGGGATCGATAACACGATACAACCTATCGTAAAACCATGTCACGTCCCTTTTGTCACGTGATAATTTGGTCAAGGATGAGGCATGGATAATGTCAACTTTCTGTTCTTGACCACTACTTTCTCGATTCTCGAGTAGTCTAATAAGTGAAATGGAAACTCCTTTCCATCACAGTATGACCATACATTTCTTAGACTCACTCATCGAGGGGCCCAGTATTATCTCTCTACAAATGTGAGGGACAAATTCCATCTTGACCATTCACATTCCTCAGCATGAAAACCACTGATCCCGATCCCAGCCTTTATCATCACCCGGTCAAAGGTGACTTTTGACTAGGTCAAAGACTAGTGACTCATTATGTAGGAATCCATGATGATCTCAGGTCATAAGGCGTTGTGACGCGGTTATACATGAGATAAGCTTATGACTTAATCCATGCAGCTTTCTCATAGTGGGTCGGTCCAGCACCTTGTACTCTTACAAGTGCCCATGACTTTGATTCGTATCTCCATACCTCATCAAAGTCATACTGGTCTTAACTCATCTTCGCTCCCGCGTAGATGACTGACCAGGGACATTTCGGATAATCTATAAGATATATCCAAGGATGCAGTTATCACCATAAACATGCGAATGAAGTGATAACTTAATGGAGAATAATGACTTGCCCCTAGGGCATAATTTCCAACAGACTCCCACTTGCACTAGGTGCAATCATTAATTACTCTAATTCTCATTGCCCTAACATGACGCTCATGTTTTGCTTGTGCAAGCGGCTTAGTAAGAGGATCAACTACATTGTATTCTCCTGGTACTTTGCATACTTTTATATCACCTCTATCTCTGATTTCTCCAAGAAATTGCCTGAGTACATGCTTGGTCCTTTAATGTGAACTAGGCTCCTTGGTTCGTGCAATAGCATGGCTATTGTTACAGAACAAGTCTATTGGATTTGAAATGGTTGGAACCACCCCAAGTTCATAAATGAACTTTATAATCCAAAAGGCCTTCTTTGCTGTATCCTATGCTGCTATATACTCAGCTTCTATTGCAGAATAAGCTACAGTGCTCTGCTTAGAGCTCTTCCAGCTCACGCACCACCATTCAATAGGAATACATATCCTGATTGCGAACTTGAATCATCTTGGTCAGTTTGGAAACTTGCATCTGTGTAACCAGTTACACAGAGCTCATCCTCCAAGCCACCATATACCAAGAATAAGTCCTTAGTCCTTCTTAAGTACTTAAGGATTTCTTGACAGTAGTCCGGTGACCCTCACCAGGACCTTGTTGATATATGCTGGTCATACTCAAGGCAAATGACACATCCGGTCAAGTACATAGCATGGCATACATGATAGATCCAATGGCAGAGGCATATGGAATCTTACTCATACGGTCTCTTTGATCTTGTGTACTAGGACACAGATCCTTACTGAGATGGATGCCATGAGACATGGCCATGTTACCCCTTTTAGAATCCTGCATACTAAACCTATGCAGTATCTTGTCTATATATGTGCTCTGACTTAGGCCTATCAGCCTCTTAGATCTATCTCTATAGATCCTAATCCCAAGGACATAAGTGGCTTCGCTTAAAATTTTCATTGAGAAAGACATTCCTAACCAAGACTTGACACTCTGCAAGGTAGGAATGTCATTCCCAATGAGTAGGATGTCATCAACATAAAGCACTAGAAATACAACTGTACTCCCACTAACCTTCTTGTAAACACAAGGTTCATCCATGTTATAGGTAGAGATCAATTTATGACCGTTTGAGAAGATTCAATGACTGTTGTATGAAGAAATATAGCCGTTAGACTCAGATTGAACTAGCCGTTAGAACTTTTGCACAACTTTTGATGTTCTGACACAAATCTGACATTTTGAGATTTGCTTCTAATCCTTCATTTTAATCATCTGAAACTCACTAACAAATTGATTAAACATAACTAGGAGTAGTAGTGAATGATGATAAGAAGTATTAAGATCAAACAAGAAGGTTTCACAAATTCGTTAGATTTGAATTTCAAACTCTGCGATGAAAACTTGAGTTTTGTTTCAAAACTTGAGTTTTGGACTTTTTAGATGAAACATTGTTTTTAGTCCAAAACATCAAAACTTGAGTTTTTATCCAAAACTGGAGGTTTTCAAAATATTAAAAACTGCGATGCTCTCTGGTTGGCCAAAACTCGAGTTTTCAAAACCAAAACTCGAGTTTTCATTTAAGTATGAAAACTTAGAGAAAACTGCGCCAAGTCAAAACTAGAGGTTTTCATGAAAACTGTCGGTTTCAAAATATAGGTAAAACATGAATGCTTTCTGCGAAGTCAAAACTCGAGTTTTCACAAATCTTATGAAAACTCAGAAAAACTGAAAACTGGCGGTTTTGAACAAAACTGGAGGTTTTCACAAGTTTAAAATTTTGGAGACTCTCTGTATGACCAAAACTCAAGTTTTCAATGAAAACTTGAGTTTTGTCTTTTCTAGAAAACATAGAGAACTCTCTGTATGGGGAAAACTTGAGTTTTCTCTGAAAACTAGAGTTTTAGTAAATGTGGAAAAACTTGGAAAACTCTTGGCCAATCTTAAACTTAAATTTACATGTCCAAGATCGAGGTAAGAATCTAATGCAAGAAGAATCAGCTCCAAACTCATTGTATCATGTCCGTTATGTTCCGATGAATGAAGGCTGTTCTTGACCAGCGTTTTTGCAACGTCCTGAATTGACTGTCAAATTTCAAAGTCCATATTTCCCTGGTCTAAACTCCGCTTTTGTCCATTCAAGTCTTGATAGAAATCTCTTTGAGTCTACTTTCATATGCCACCGATTTCAGCTCAATTGGATTTGTATTTTGTGAGATACACTCAAAACATTGAAGCTTGGTTTGCTTTGTGGCGTGGATTTCACTGTCAACTTCAACAATTCATAGCTCCTTGATCTGAACTCCTTTGGGCTTGAATTTTATATCAAAATGACGCATTGGAAGTCTATTTTCATATGTTACTGGTTTCACCTCAATCGGATCTCTGGTTTGGGAGATATCATCAAATAATCAGACGTCGCCCTTGCTGAACGTGAAACAGAGTGGGGCTGAAGAGCTTATGACCGTTGGAAACTCGAGTTTTGACTGGAAACTCAAGTTTTCCTAGTCCAGAGACGCCAGAAAAACTGAGGACACTCAAAACTTGAGTTTTTTGAGTCCTTAACTCGAGTTTTCTCATGCCAAAGGAGCAATTCACTATAACGAAGTAGGAAACTCGAGTTTTGAGTTGTGAACTCGAGTTTTCTCATTCTAAAGCTGATTTTTGTTGACTTTAGCTCTGAATTAAGCCATTCAAACTTCCATATGACCTTGGAGACTTCTAGCATCAATATAATAACTTGAATAATTATATTCTCATTCCATTCGTCAAGTTCTTCCTTCTTCAATCTCCCAACTTGATCATTCTTCATCATTTAACTTGAGCTTATCATTCTCTGCAGCTTCTACCTTCTTCAATATCTAGAAAGTGATGAAGCTTCATTCCAACTTCTACTTATCATAGAGACTTCCAGTATCACAAGAACTTGAATGTTGATATTCCTATTATATTGTGCAAGTTCTTTTGATAACATCTTTCTCTAGTCTCTTCTCTTCTTCTTGGTTATCCTCCAAAATCTATTGATAACATCTTGCTTCCTTGACAACCTTTACAAGTTCTTCTTTCCATTAATCCCTTATCTCCTTCTTGATTATTCTGCATGATTCAACTTGGACTAATCTACATTAAGCATAGTAGTTAGCCAATGTAGGAGATAAATGTATTACTCAATATATTAATCAATCTTTTTGCTTTTAATAATATCATCTATATAAGACATCATCAAAACTAACCATAACTAACATGAGCTTCTTTTTGAGAGTTTGGAATGCCTCAAGACATGTTGCATCAAAATTGAATGGGGTATCGAGTGCAAGCAATGCGCATAGTGGTTTTGTGATTTTGGAGAAGTCTGTAATGAAGCGGCGGTAGAATCCGGCATGTCCCAAGAAACTTCTTATCCCCTTGATGGTGGTAGGTGGCAATAATCGTTCAATAATTGCCACCTTGGCTCGATCCACTTCAATTCCTCTTTTTGAGATCTTGTGGCCCAACACTATTCCTTCAATTGCCATAAAGTGGCATTTCTCCCAGTTTGGCACTAGATTGGTTTCTTCATAGCATTGTAGGACTTTTTCAAGGTTCTACTGGCAGTCGTCATACGATTGGTTTAAAACTGAGAAGTCGTCCATGAAGATTTCAATGGATTTTTCCACCATATCAGAGAATATAGCCATCATACATTGTTGGAATGTTACGGGGCCATTACATAGTCTAAAAGGCATCTGCCATAAGGCAAAGGTACCATATGGACATGTGAACGTGGTCTTACACTGATCTTATGGTGCTATAGCAATTTGATTATGGCCGGAGTATTTGTCCAAAAAGCAGTAATACTCTTTGCCTGCCAGTCTATCCAACATCTGATCGATGAAGGGCAATGGGAAGTGATCCTTGAGTGTGGATTTATTAAGTTTTCGGTAATCCATACATATTCTCCAACTAGTGAACCGTGTGTGTAGGAATTAGTTCATTCTTATCATTTTGTATAACGATGATTCCTCCTTTCTTAGGTACACATTGTACTAGACTAGCCCACTCACTATCAGAAATAGGGTAGATAATCCCAACATCTAACCATTTAATAATCTCCTTTCGCACGACTTCTTTCATGATGGGGTTTAGTCTTTGTTGTTGCTCAACTGAGTTTCGACATCCCTCTTTAAGACGGATTTTGTGCATGCATAGTGATGGGCTGATCCCTTTAATGTCAGCGAAGGTCCAACCAAAAGCCCTCTTAAATTTAGTGAGTACCGCCAGGAGTTCGGTCTCCTAGTTATTGGTGAGGTGAGTGGAGACAATAACTAGTAATGTTTGGTTATCCCCTAGGTAAGCATATTTCAAATTGTCAGGCAAAGGCTTAAGGTCTAATGTTGGTAGCACCTCTATGGTTGGCTTGACTATGTGCTTCCAGTATTGTTCAACCTCCAATGATTCATACACTACTTGTCTTGCTGTATTGATGTTGTTGTTGTCCCTACAATCCAAGACAGCTACCTGGGTGGTATGTTCGTTACCTAATGCTAGTTCTATCTCTCTAAGTGTCTAGGTGTGTTACACCCCTACCGGCCTCGCCCTTTCGGGTGGCGGGTTAGGGGGATCCCTTTTATTTATACATCATCCCTTACTATTTAAACCAATTAGCTTATCTCAGAGTTAGCACAGCAGAGCATAGGATTTAACTGGACAAGTTCAACATACTGATAAACATATATAAGTCAAGTAGCAAGCAAGTCCCCGAAGGGTTAATACAGTCATCCAAAATAAAGTACTGTATATAGACAACAATTAACAAAAATATAGTGTACAAAATGAGATAAGGCATTCCATATTTTCTTCAATTCACCGCTTCAGGCCCTAACTTCTTTACGCTTCCACCAGCAACTGTCTTACCCCTGTGCCTCAAAATGGCCTAGAGTTCAAGATTGAACCCTAGAGTAATTGTTAGACTCAAGTATAATATGTACATAGTGCATGCAAGCAACCCCAATTAGGAAACAAATGGCATACCACGAACATGCATTCAGAACACAACCACAACCTCAACGACGTACCGTTGAGCCGCCTTACCAAGCCAGGCCCCGGACGCCCGCGTACTGTCGAGCTACCTTAACAAGGCAACCCCGGATGCCTGCGTACCATCGAGTCATCTCACAAGACAACCCCGGACGCTCGTGTACCGTCGAGCCGTCTCTCAAGACCGACCCCGGACACCATCCTCAACGCTAGGATCAACGCAGTAGCTAAGGAGTTTAACCCTAACTACCCCAAATGCATCTCAGGCTTAGTAGCAACCTAAGGACACACAGTCCACTAGGCCCTACAGCCTTGCATCCACATTCATGGAAAACATACATACAACAATAACATAGAATACGTGAGTAAACAGTTACTACCTAGTACATCTTGAAATTAGTGAGCTTCCTCTTAGCGATGGGGATGCACCCTACATGCAATAATAAACTAGATACAGCCAACCATCAAGCTATTAATCACACATTCAAGCTTTACTTCAAGTTTCCATGAAATTCGTACAACACCAGAAATTCCAGAATTTCTGACCCAACTTTTTTGATTTTTAGTAAATTCTATAAAAATCATTTTGTAATGGGATCAGTGGCATTAGAACCCTTAGAAATTCTATTTTACAGGAAAAATAGCTACCAGAGTCATTGGAGTTCAAAACTCGTCCTTAGTCCCAAATACTAGCCACTGGTCCGAGAGAAACATCCAATTTTTAGGTTATATTTAGCCTTTAATATCTCTCGGTTGAAAACTCCAAATGACACAAAAGGTTATAGAAAAATCATCCTCAGGATGTCTACTTTCATCATACAAAATTTCAAAGCAATCGGACTCCATTTACGCACTCAAAACTACTGATTAACATTCACTGCCCAGAAACCGAAATAACCAACAGATTTTCGTATAATGAAGATTTAGGTTTTCAGAGTTCCAAACGAAGTGATCCCACTTAACCCCACACAAAAATTCCTTCTGGACTCATTGGATACCTCAAAAATATGAAAAACCCATTTCACAAACATGAAACACCACAGGGCAGAAGTGAAGAGAACTTAGTTGCCGGTTTAGGGACTTACCTCCGGATGTCGGTTGCGTATGGAGTTCTTCACCTCTTGGACCTAAAGCTTCAGCTGATCACTCACCTGGAATTCTTGAGCACGTGGCTGGTGTGGAGAAATGGAGGGGGAGAGTGTCCTATTTATAGGCCCCAAGTTCTAGATTTTTCCCCTAGGTAGTCTTAGTTGTGGGTTTTAGGGTTAGGGGCAAAATGGTCATTTTGCCCTGTTCATCTTCCAAAGCAAGGGGCTCACGAAATCAGACCTTCTAGATTCCTTCTAGGGTCTTCCATGGGCAGAAAATGGCGCATTCCAATGCTAAAAATAGGGTTCCAGTTTTGCCCCTAGGTAGTCTTGGTTGTAGGTTTAAGGTGCAGGGGCAAAATGGTCATTTAGCACCGTCTTCTTCCAAAGCTTGTGGGGTCCACGAAATATGCCTCTAAATATGCCATATTTGCACTTCCCAAATCATAATTACATGTCACTTTAATGTCCCATCAAGTTTAAATTGTGTGGTCCAGAATAAACCGGGTTATTTTATTCATTCTCTCTCTTCATTATGACTTGATGTGACAATCTCTCTCTTCATAATTACATAGCAAGATATTTTCTCTCTCTTTTGGGTCCATTGGAATTCGCCCCTTACCAGTGTCCTGGACCTAGGCCCGACTCCGGAAAGTCCTATCCGGCCCCGCTTAGCTCTCGGTTGCCGGTCCCACCTTACCTCGTAATGCGTGCCCTTCAACCCGACTTGTGTGGGCTTGGATCATCAGTCACTTTTCCCAGACCACAAGGGGTTTGAATTTTAGTACCTTGGAGGGTAAGAAACCCGTATTCTCGTACTTCAGATCCACCTCGAAATGCGTTTTACCAGTAGTTCGACTTTTGCCCCCGAAATGCCGCGTGTCCGACGTAGCACTACTACCATTGACTTTTACTTCTATACTGGGTCCAGATACACATTCTTTCCCTCTCTTCCCTTCTTATTTTTTTCAAAAACGAAGGATACCCATGACTGCCCTGAAAATCCCGTATACTTACTTATATCGGCATATTTCCGCTCAACTAACTGTCCTATACCTCAGGACATAGTTAGGCGGCATCTTTTCAACCGGAATTACACTGTATACACCTCTTATGCCCATTTTACATTAGCGCCTTAACCCCAGGACTCGTACATACTAGGTTCACTGACCCATATGACCGAGTTGCTTAATCCCAGAGAAGCTCCCTAACTCCCGGCATTCTTTGGACTCTTCCTGAACTGGGCCTAGCCATCCGCCTATTTTAAGCTTATTCTCACTTGTTACGGTCCAAAATTCAGGGTGTTACAAGGTGTATGACTCTTTGAAGGCTTCCTGTATTACTTCATCCATGGTATCGATCGTAGAGCAAGTCTCCGTGTCGTCGATGTACTGCATTGCTTTAAACAGATTGAATTTGACCTTCTTATCATTCATTTTTAGTGTGAGCTCTCCTTCATGCACGTCCACTAGTGCTTGTTCGATGGCCAAGAATGGCCTTCCTAGAATGACTGGAGTTTCATGTCCATCGTCCTAATCATGTATGATGAAGTCTATTGTGAACAAAATTTTTCATATTTTTACCAGGACGCCATGAATTTCTCCTCCTGGTTGGAAGATGGTCCTATCCGGCAACTGTAGTTTTGCGGTGGTAGCTTGCTCATTACCAGATGTCAATCTATGGAACATTGATTTTGCTATAAAATTTATCTTGGATTCTGGATCGCATAGTGCCTTCGCTAGGGTATGACTATCTATTAAACATGAGACTTCAAGATGGCTCTTGTCCTATGGCTTGAGTGGTATTCTTGGTAAGAAACAAGTATTGCAAATCCGAGTTAACGATATGGTTTCAAGTCCTACCAACCTTCTCTTTTGGACAGGGTGTCTTTTAGGAACTTTACATAGTTGGGCATCTGTTCCAAAGTTGTTGCTGGAGTAAAGTGATGGTTGAGCTATTGTGCTAAATCCAAAAACCCTTGATATTGCTTACTGGGGTTTTGTCTTTGCAGCTAGAGTGGGATTGGCACCTAAGATTGTGCTATGGCAACACTTTGCTGTGATAACTTTGCTGTGGCGGTCCCTCGTGATGTTGGTGTATGGTTATCTATCATGGCAGATGGGGAGAATGTTGTGGCGTTAACTACCAATTCCAATTGTTGTGGCATTACCTCTTGGTCATTTCTTTTGGTAGTTGGATTTGCCTTGCTGTCTAGTAGGGGCTCTTAGCAAGTATTGTTGTAAGCTGACCGAGTTGATTCTCGAGCTTTCAAAGGGTCAGCTGCTAACTTTAAATGACTGAGTCATTTCTTTACATTTGTTCCCTTACGAGGTCTGCCATCAGTTCTTTCAGATCTGAATTCCTGCTTGGCTGCCCGGCTTGCTAGGTAAATTCTCGTGAGTTTAGTGGTTAGATTAAGTTAGTGTCCTTGGTGTTCTAGTCCCTATGGGGACCGTTATCATGGCTGATAGAATTAAGGTATTGGGGTTGCTGAGAATATGGGTAGTTTCCATTGCAGTGTGCGCAGGCCAGTGGCGCTTGTTGCAACATGGCATGGTTGACAAGAATGAACCTTTCAATGACTGTGGTCAAGGTTGTTATCTGAATTGTAAGGGCAGTCATGGCCTCTGATTTACGTATTCTGGTAGTCTGCCCCTGTGTGGTTATGCTGTCATCGGCCTATTGATAGCCTTGTGTTATTATTCTTTCCAGCACTCGACACGCTTTGTCGAATGGCTTCATGAGATTGGGTCCTTCCGCACAGGCATCTACAAATGAGCGTGCTTGGTCATTTAGTCCACAATAAAAGGTTTCCATTTAGCAATCCGTGTTATGGGTATCGGCTGAGCAGGTTCTTGAATCGATCCCATGCGTCATGTGTCAGTTACCCAGGCTTCTGCTAGAAGCTAGTTATATCTTATCTCAGTTGTGCGTTCCTTGTTGGTGGGAAGAATTTGAGAAAAAAATTTACTCCCCAGATCATTCCAAGAGGAGATTGAATTGGTTGGTAAGTTGTTGAGCCATGTCTGAGTCTTGTCCCTAAGCGAGAATGAGAATAATTTAATCTGGATGGCATCGAGCGTGACTCCTGGAATGACGAAAGAATCACACACTTCCTTGAATGCCTTGAGATGCAAGTAAGGGTCTTCTGATGGGAGCCCTCCAAATTGTCCAGCTACATTCAGCATCTGAATCATGACACCTTTTATTTCAAAGTGCCTTGCATTAAAAGTCGGCGGTGTGATAGTCGAATTCAACTTGTTTAAATTTGGAATCCTAAATTCCATGATAGCTTTGTTCATATCTGGATTTGGAGGTGGAGGAACCTGATTGTCCCTATTTATTGCTTGTGGCTCCCTTCGATCCTGATCAAGATTGACCTACACATCTGCCATGCTTGCAGAGTTAAAAGATTGACTTCCTCTCTTCTGTTTCCTGCACCTTTGCTTATAAGAGCGTTTGATTTCAGGATCGTAAGGCTTCAGGTTGGCTGAAGGTGAGTTGCGCATGCACTACAAAAGATACCTGAAAATCAAGAAAAGGAAAGAATGAGATTTATTGGATAAATCACAACTATTAATCAAAAAGGGCATTGTCACTAAAGGTATCTACAATCCCCAGCAACAGCGCCAAAAACTTGTTGGTCGATTTCTTTGATGGCAAGTGAACCAGTCGAACAAGTAATAAAGAGTAAGTAGAGTATCGTCCCACAGAGACTGGGATACCAATTGGTGACACCGAATTACAGACTTAGTTGTGTTTGAAAAGAAAATAAATTTGATTAGGTTGACAGTTTTGATAGCTGTACTAATAAACAGGAAAATAACTAGATGATCGTAGTCATAAGAAGATATCAGTAAGAGAATAGATTGAACTCGGAATCCTTTGTAAGCACATCATTCCCCCAGCTGCCTATACACAATGCTATATAGCATTCATACTGTATAGTTCTCGCAATTGCTACAGCATGAACATTCTAAGCAAAGTTATTTAGTTAACCACACCACGCTAATCTACCGAAGCACTCATGTCCGATACATACAATCCTATTCTATACTTCGCCTGTATGTCTATGGCGATTTTTCTAGTTGGATTATCAATACAAATCAAGGTGTATAGTTATGAGCGGTAGACCTATGTCTGAAGTCTACAATGATAGGTCAAGCCTTGCACCAGCCTGCCTAGCAATCACTACTTCACAGATGTCTAACCCCGACTCCCTCTCAGTAAGCCAAGGCCACTGATCTAGCCCTTAGCTCTCGCTAACCGACAAGAAGTTAAATCTCTAATAGGCAACTAAATATATTAAATTAAGAATTAGCAACTGGGTTCATTCTATACTTAGAAAATCATTCCTCATTCCGCCTCAGGAAGTTAGTTCATGACTGACGAGGGAATCACAAAATAGAGCGCTACAGAATAGCCCATGATAAAAGATTAAAATAAAGAAACAGAAAGCTTGATGGAGGTTCCGTCGGCGTTGAAGAAGCCTTGTCACGTTGCAACTCCACGTCTTCTTTACTTTGTCTCACTGCAAGGAAGGATGTTGGGTTCTCTTAGAATCCTCGTGCTTTGCAATTCACTTACTCTTCTTTCAAGTCTGGCCGTATAAGATTCGTCTCCGACTCTCGATGACCTTGACCCCTTTTAGGGTTGACTGTTGTTTCCTTAAATAGTCTAGTCTTACTTGCAGCGTACGTTCAATTATCTGGCCTTTCCTAATCTGTTGAGGTCCAATCGATCTTTCTTTCCAATCTCGGTAGATTGATTCTGCTGATATTGCGGGATTGTTCAAATCTTTAGTTTCAATCCTCCATATCTTCTATTTCAATATGTCAGCAATCTAACTATTATTCTCGCCTTGCCATATATTTCCTAAAGCAACCTTGACAAAAGATCAGGACATGTGCCGCATAGCACTGTGTCATTTACTCTGCTATAGCTTCAGGGATGCGTTGTGTTGCAGTTCGGTAAAGCTATCCAATGTTATAGCATAACATCGGCTATGCTATGCAACTTTCTCATAAAACCTTAAAACTTGCTCTTTCTTAGCACATGTTTAGGATATATGTGGAATTTATCCTTAAGTTCCCTGTACCATAAATTAATGTTTTTTTGCTTAGATTGATTGCAGTTATGCTCATATTCACCATACAATTCAGTTATAAAATATAGGGAAAACATGACATAATTAGTGCTCATCATTGATCCACATAGTTATTCCTCGATTGCAATGAGAACTCTTTCTCTTGATACCTCCAACTCCTTAGATGCTTGCTAGGCGATGGTAAGGTTGAGGTTTATGGGTACCAAAGAACATGTACTTATTATACCTCTCTTGATGCCTCTAACGTTGGTCCATATGTCCTTAACTTTTTCACCTTGTTTCCATGTATTTAATGCTTAAATCATAGTTCTTTTGTCCTTGTCTCTTTGGTGGACGAAAATTAAGGCATATGAAGAAGGATTTTGGTCTTCATTTGCATTAAATAAGCATGAAGACACTTGGCAAGTTCAAGACTTATCTCTTTGACTGTTATCTTATGTGACAAATATGTACTCCTCCTCTTTATTCCTATTTGGCGAAATTTATGACTTATATATGGAGGAAGGAATTGAGTCTTCAATTTGCGATAAATAAAGGTGGTTAGAGATGTCCTTTTCAAAAGCCAACTTAACTCCTTAGATGACACTTGGCATAATAGGGTTTATTTTGGTTGATTGTGCATTCCAATATGTATTAATTGCATTCTCCTGCTTTTTCTTCTTTTTCGAAATATTATGCAAAAAGGAAGTGCAAAATGTCTTGAAATATGTCAAGAAGACACTTTAAAAAATTCCCCAAACAAAATGACCAAAATGCTCTTATAAAATATCTTCTTTCATGTGGTTTTTTCAACAAGCTTGTTGACTGTTTTTCGGTCTCCCTAATATGGACGAATTTTGAGCTTCTTAAAGAAGTTTTACTTAGGTTCCCTTTTCATTAAAATGCTTAGGTGCCCATTTGATTTGTCAACTCTTTTATGCCTTGATGACAAGTGTCTTGCTAGGTTTAATTATGTTGACTTTTGTTTCTTGTCTATTTTCACATTGAGGATTTCATGATATTTCTTGATCTTCCTTTTTTCACATTTATCACATCTCCTGAACTGGGCCTGGTCGTTGAAAGATGGAATATCACCAAAAGGGAGTGAATTGGGTGATCTAAAATTTTCTTCGAAAAACCTCTGAAACTAACTACCAAAAATAGAGTATAATAGAGAGGGATAGAGAGAGATTAGACACATGAGATTTATATTGGTTTGGTCCAAATCCTTGACCTACGTCCAGTCCCTAAACTCTCCGGGATTCCACTAACTCAAATGATTACACACTCTATGACTCTTGGAGTAATTCTCTCACTAGAACTTACTCCCCCTTACAAGTTGTAATCAAATGTCCGAATACTTTGAGATTCTTACAAAGATTGATTATCAATAGTAAACTCTCTAAAAGAGCAGATGAATAAATACTGAAGATTAAAATATCCGAAGGTATTGTCTGTAAGAGTAGAAATAGTAGATGATTAAATTGCTAATTGAATGCGTAGAGTTTTGGTAGTTCAATAATTGAATGCTTCTGGCTTTTATAGTTGATGGCATTATAACCGTTGAAGAGAGATTAATGAGCCGTTGAATGTAATGAATATATCCGTTAAAGTCGAACGTTACTCCGTCTCTTCATATTCTTCCGATGTTATCCCTCATTCTCCTTTGACATTGTTCATTCCATTTGTCCATTGAGACTCAGTTAGAATGTTAACTGGAAAGGGCCGAAATGCTTTATAGTTGCTCAGAAGATCAATTTCCACTTTCATGATTCATCTCTGCTAAGCATTTAATGCACCTCTAACACATATTTGCTTTAGAGTAAGTTGGTGTTTAAACTATGTGAAAATTATCTGAAACTTATTAGCAAACTAATTACATTTGTTGGTAATAGAAAGAATAAATAATATGAAGTGCCCAAAGTATAATCAAAGATTTACAGATTATGAGAACAAAGATTTCAAAAGCTATGAATACTAACTCGAGTCATCTATTGCTAACTCGAGTTACTTGACTCGAGTTAATACCATTTGCCTCAAATTACTGATTTAATTCCAAATCAGAGAAAGAATTTTAATAACAACTTAACTCGAGTCATACAGACTTAACTCGAGTCATTCTTTTCAAAAATTCACTTGGAGCTGTCAATAACTCACTTGACTTGAGTTAAACCATATATGATTCAAGTCATATCAATTTCTCAAAAGACTGCTATTGGGTTTGGACTTGGAGAAGGCTTGAAACAGGCCATGCACTAGTGCAAAAAATGGTTTTAAGACCAGACAAAAAAGGCATCATGAGACCGGACCCACAACTGGTCTTGTTCCAGGCGGTATTAAAAGTCTAACATTTTAGACTGAACTCGAACTGGTCTTAAAGAAACTCTTTAAGACCAAACATTTAAAACATTTGGTCTTAAAAGTCGTGCGAAATAAACTTGAAATATTTTTTGTTCGGTCCTAAAACTCAACTTTTAAGACTGGACAAAAACTAGGCCGCTCTTAAAAGGTTGGAATTTTAAGACCGGACAAAAACAAGTACAGTCTAAAAAATAGCGGCCTCTAAGACCAAACAACTAATTATATGCGGTCTTAAAAGACTGACTTTCAAGACTGGATGATAAATACATCCGGTCTTAAAAATTGAACTTTTAGATCGGATGTATAAATACACTAGTCTTAAAAGACCAACTTTTAAGACTGGCTTAATATCAAATATGTACACTTGACCTTTAAGACCGGACATATTTATATGTTTGGTCTTAACAGGTGAACATTTAAGACCGACACATTTATTTCCGATCTAAATTTTCCTGAATTTTTCCCTGTTCTGTTCTTCCTAATCATATATATACACAAATCCACCATCCAATCTAGAACATAAAAGTCGATACGTTAAGCTACAAGCTATGAACAACTATGAATAAATTGAATTGGGAAAACGAATACAAATTATTCACTATGAGTTATGTGGCCTCTTAATTAATGATTATACTATGACTACAACACCTAAATTAATTTATACAATAAGATAACTTACTTACAAATACAATGAGTTACAAATACAACACGTAAATTGTTGGTCAAATTCCCTTATGGAAAGCGAACCAGTCGAACAAGTAATAAAGTGAAAGTAGAGTATCGTTCGACAAAGACTGAGATACCAAAGAGTGACACTCTATTGCTATGATAGTTGTGCAAGCGGAAAATAAATATAATCAGGTTGAGGGGTTGTTTAATGACTATGCTACTAGCAAAAATAAATAGAATGACTTTAAACGTGAGAAGATATCAGTAAGAGGTTAGGCTGGACTCAGAATCACCCTTAAGTGCATTAATCCCCCAATTGCTTTACCCAATGCTATGGCATCTATACTGTACAGCTTCCGCAATTGCTATAGCATAGCTACCAACTACAGAGCTATTTGATTAACCCACCACGATAGTCTATCGAAGCTTCTACGTCCGATACATATGATACTAACTATACTCCTTCCATATTCCTATGGCAACTTTCTAGTCAGGACTGCTTTACGTTCAGGGTGTTATGGTTATGAGAGGTAGACCCATTCTTGAAGCCTACAATAATAGGTCAAGCCGTGCACGGGCTGCCTAACAAACACTATTTCTCAGAAGTCTAACCACAACTCCTGGCCAATAAGCTAAGGCCACAAATCTAGCCCTTAACTTCCGTTAACCGACTAGTAATTTAAACACTGATAAGCAAACCAAATTTATTGAATTAAGAACTTGCAATTGGGTTCATTCAACACTTAAAGATTCATCCTCATCCAGCCATATGAAAATTAGTTCATGACTGACGAGGGACACACAAAACAGGCACTAACAGAATGACCCGTGATCAAAAAAATAAATGAAAAAGAAAGTAAACAGAAAGCTTGGTAGAATTTCCGACAGCGTGAATGCGGCCCTATCACGTCACTACTCCACGTCTTCTTCGTTCCGTCAAACTGCAGGGAAGGATGCTGGGTTATCCGGGAAGTCTCGTGCTCTTGTGAAATCTCTCACTCTTCTCTTGAGTCTGCCGAAAACTAGAATCTCATTCTAGGGCTCTCTCATTTTTTTAGGGTTGGCTCTGCTGTTTTTTATATTCGGGCTTTCTTGTGGCACAAGTTGCAGTGCCTTTCCTAATTTGTCGTGATCTATCATATCTCCAGATCCAAGTAGATTGATTTTGCTAATCCTACGGGATTCTTCAAATCTTTTTGTTTCGATCCTTCGCATCTTCTATAAAGTCGTGTCATCAATCCACCTGTCATTATCGCCCTTTTCTTTAATTCCTGAAATCATCTAAGTAAAAGGGTCAGAAAACATGCTGCATAGCATTGCATCCTCTACTTTGCTATAGCATTCGTGATGCCTTGTATTGCACTTTGGGTTGCTGTCAGAATGCTATAGCATCGTATCAACTCTGCTACACAGTTTCCCTTAAAAACAACGCAGATTACTCCGTTCTTAGCACATGTAGATGATTTATATCCTTCAGCCCCTACATCATGAATATATGCCTTTTTGCTTGTTTAATTCACAGTTAAGCTTATTTTTACCATTCAATTTAGCCCTGAAATATAGGGAAAAACATGGTATGAATTGTGCTTATCATAAATCAACATACATGCCCAATATAATATTCACCATGCCTTCATCCGATTCCCACCCAACAAGGTAACATCCTCTTTTATAACATGCCCCTTTGGATCGAATCCTGCCACAAAAATAAAACAAGAACAAACTTCATAGTTAGTGACATTGTTTAAGAACATAGAAGGAATATAATATAGTTAAAACCTTAAAGTTTTCAAAGAATTCTGCATATGAATATTACCTTATGAATTAACTCTTTTATAAAGTGATATCCTCCCATATCCCTTCTTGATGATAATTTCTTATGTCGGGTTCATTATCCGCTTCATCTTCTTTGTTCATGTCCGGCAGACCCCTTGAAAAAGAAGTACTCTCAGGAAGACCATAAATTGAATTACTTTTCTCATCAATATCAATGGCCCTTTTTCCTTGGAGAGCTACAGACCACATTTTATATTCCTGATTAGTGATATAGAACACTTGTTTCACCTGGTGTACCATAATAAAAGGTTCATCTCCAAAACTTCTACTATTGACATCGACTAATGTAAATCCTAGTCGATCGATCTGAACACCATTATTGATATTAACCCACTTGCATTTGAAAATGGGAAATCTAATTTTGACATAGTCCACCTCCCAAATCTCTTCAATAACCCCATAATATGGCATGACTGCCAATTTAGGCCTCTTGTCTTTTGAACTAGAGAAGTGCATAGATTCAGCCTCTAACATAACACCACTGCTCTAGACTGTGCTCCCATCATCTAGGGACTTCGTGTAAAATGTATAACCATTGATCATATACGAATTCCAACTTCTGGCATCAACCTTAAGACCATGTGCTAACCATTTCATTGTATCATAAACACATTCCTCTCCCTCGACCTTTTGTTTGAACCAGGCTGCAAAAGTTTTGTTATGCTCCCTAATCAACCTTTGTTCAGTCATTCGATGATTTTCTTTCCTTACAGCTTCTTTATGTATAGCTATGCTGGCTTGAACTTCATCAACATTATTCAAGATGTATAAGTGGACTTGTGACAATTCATCAGGATCCACACTCTTTACTAAAGCCCCTCATCTACCCCCTTCAAATCTCTTTTTCCATATATTTGTTTCTTTTCTACTCTTTGCAGTCTTACTGAAGATGACACTTATATTTTTCACCTTTTCATACACTTGCTCCCCAGTCAAAGCCACCGGAGCATCTTCATACTCTTGGCCTCCAAAAACTACTTTCTTTAATCGACGATATGGGTGGCCCCATCTAAGAAATCTCCTATGTCCAAGATAAACCGTCTTTCAACCATGTTAAAGTTGATGGTAGCATTGCCTTCTTCACAAACCGGACATGCTTTATGGCCTTTCACACTATACCCTGACAAGTTCCCATATGTTGGGAAGTCGTTTATAGTACAAAATATCATGGCTCTCATTTTAAAGACCCCTTCTTGAAAGAGTTAAAAACATCGACACCTTCTTCCAACAACTCCTTCAACTCTTCGATCAAGGGCTGAAGGTAAACATCAATGTTATTTCAAGGTTGTTTTGGTCTCGTAATCAACATAGATAGCATAATGTACTTTTGTTTCATGCATAACATAGGAGATAAGTTGTAAATAATCAGGAGCACAGGCCATGAACTATGTATGCTGCTAAGGCTTCCATAGGGATTCATACTATCCGTGCTCAGGACAAGCCTAAGGTTCCTAGGTTCTTCGCCGAAGTTCGGAAATAATTGATCAATTTTCTTCCATTAAGAAGAATCGGCTGGATGTCGAAGCTTTCCATCAGAAATCCTCTCATCTATGTGCCACCTCAAATTTTTTGCATCATTTTCATTTGCAAACAACCGCTTGAACCTTGGTATGATTGGAAGATACCACAACACTTTTGCAGGCCCCTTATTTGACTTGTACCTTGGGGTTTCACATATCGGACAATTCTGCTTCTCTCCAAACTCTTTTCTATGCAATACGCAGTCATTCGGGCATGCATGGATCTTTTTGTACTCCATCCCTAGTGGACAAAGTATTTCCTTAGCATCATAGTATCAATGCGGCAACACATTATCATCCAGAAGCATCTCCTTAAATGCCTCAAGCATTTCAGAAAAACTCTTGTCGCTCCATCCATGACGTGCCTTGAAAGCTTACCAATTTTAATACAGCGTTCAACTATTGGTATTTTTTACACCAAAGGTATAGTGAGGTCTCTACATCACTGCACATATTACCATATGCATGTGATTGATGAAAAGCATTTTCTCCTACATCACGAATAATGTCCTCTATGTGATCATCCATATTCGTGTCATTATCATCAAAGGCCACTTTCCCATGTTGAGACCCACTTGGCATTTTCTCACCATGCCATACCTGTTAGTTTTCTATGTGTTTTCATGATAACTGAAAATTGTAAACACAAAATGAGGTTTTGTCTTGGTAAGTTGAAAAACTTACTGTCAAAGACAAAACTAAATTTTGAGTTTGACAGAGAGTTGCTCATTTTCAATGAACAAAGCAAAACTCAAATTTCCTTTTGGAAACTCGAGTTTTGGACTTACAGAGAGCACTCAGTTTCTCACCACAAGACAAACTCGAGCTTAAGTTTGAAAACTCGAGTTTTGCATTATACAGAGACTATACAATGTTTTTGAAATAAAGACAAAACTCGAGTCTTGACTTGGAAACTCGAGTTTTGGCCTTAGATGGAGTCTCCAACATTTTGAACAGATTCAAACTCAATCTCGACTGAAAACTCCAAGATTTCATTTTTTGTCACAAGATTTCTAAGTTTTCTCTAAGTTATGAGAAAACTCGAGTTTTGATTTCAAAACTTGAGTTTTGACTTGGCAAAAAGTTTTCTAGTTTTTGAAAACTCGAGTTTTCACAGAAAACTCAAGTTTTGACTTGGTTCAGATTTCTCAATGTTTTCTTTTTTAAATGAAAACTCAAGTTTTGTTTTTGGAAACTCGAGTTTTGACCAAACCGGGAGCCTCAAGCATTTTCAAGATTTTGGAAACTCAAGTTTTCTCTAAAAACTCGAGTTTAGTCTTGGCTCAGTTTTATCAAAGTTTTCATACTAAAATTAAAACTCGAGTTTCACTTTGATAACTCGAGTTTTGGCCAAATAGAGAGCTCTGAAATTTTTCAATGATTTGAAAACTCGAGTCTTAAATAAAAACTCAGGTTTTGATGTTTTGGACGAAAACACTTACACTTCATTAAAAGTCCAAAACTCGAGTTTGGTTTTGGAAACTCAAGTTTTGAGTTTGTTTCAATTATGTGCTCCAAAGTTCAAATCGCAACTCTCCTCTCTGGATGAAGAAAACTCGAGTCTTATTATTGAAACTCAAGTTTTGCTTAAGTGCACAGTTCAAAACTCAAGTTTAGGAGAACAAAACTCGAGTTTCAGTCGCTAAGTTTGAAATTCAAATCTGACGAATTTGTGAAACTTTCTTGTTTGATCCAAATACATTCCAGTATAACTCTTCTATATTCCTAGCTATGTTTAACCACTTTGTTAGTGAGTTTCAGATGATTTAGAAGATGTTTATTGAAGGTTAAAAGTTAAAACAAAAGTGATGTCAGCAAATTAAATTCTAAGCCCAGAAAGTTGCATACTTTCGGGTAATCCATCTGCACACGCTTGCAAAGCATTAAAGAATGATTTCCACATCAAGCAACTGACTTCCCAACGGATTGATCTTGAGGAAGTCAACTCTGAACACTTGACAGCTGGATTAAGTGAAGATTAGTGAGAGAAGAAGACCAAACCTTAACCAAAACCTTGGTTAATGAAGGCAACGGTTATATTGATTAATCCAACGGTCATTTAATGCTTTCTCAGTATAAATAGAGCTACATTCAAGTCTTCACAACTACTACAACTGCTGGAAACGAAAATCATTCAAGTTTTGCACTCACTCCTTCAGTTTTCAACTGTAGTATATCTCTTGATATATAAGCTTCAGTGTTTATCATTATTCACTCTTAGAGAGAGTTTTTATTTGTAAATCATTTGTTGTAAAGAATCACAAGTGAAGGGGACTTGGTGATTTGGGAGTTCATTGATTACAACTTGTAAGGGGGAGTGAGTTCTAGTGAGAGAACTACTCTTGAGTACAGAGTGTGTAATCTTTGAGATAGTGGAAAATCCCAGAGAGTCTGGGGACTGGATGTAGGTCAAGTTGTTAGGACCGAACCAGTATAAATCTCTGTGTCCAGCTGCTCTTCCCTCTACTATGTTAATCTCTATATTTGCTGTTCAGAAACAGAGTCATACTCGAAAATTTTTAAAAAACCCAATTCACCCCCCTTTTGGGTATTTGGCTCCACTTTCACTTGGTATCAGAGCTAGATCTTCTCAAAAGAGATTAACATCTCGAGAAGGATCAATATGGAAGGCATTTTACCTGATGGAGCTTCAATCAACAGACCACCCAGATTCAATGGAGATCATTATTCATTCTGGAAAACAAAGTTCAAAGTCTTTGTGAAGGCTACTGAGTATGGGCTGTGGAGAGTGTTCGAAAGAGGAGATTATGCGCCTTCATCTATTGAAGATGGTGTGAGAACTCTCAAGCTAGAAGAAGAATATGAGGATAATGACAGAAGAAACGTTACCCTCAATAGTAAAGTTGTTCTTCTACTATAAAGTGCACTGAGTCAACAAGAATACTTTCGTATCTGCACTCTACCATCTGCTAAAGCCATGTTGGATGCACTACAGATAGCTCATAAGGGAACAACTAGACTCAAGCGAAATCAGGTCAATACCCTTATGACCGAATACGATCTTCTGCGCATGAAGCCTGGTGAATCCATTGGCAAATTCCAGTTGAGATTCACACATCTGATCAATCAACTTGCTGCTTTGGGGAAAGAGTATGACCAACCAGTTCAAGTAAGGAAAATCCTGAATATTCTCAACAAGGAATGGGAAGCAAAGGTCACAGCCATTGAAGAAGCTCAAGGAGACTTAATGGCATTAGTAGCAGCTCTTTTCGGCAGCCTCTCTGAATATGAGGCAAAGATCAAGTTCAAGAAGGGACTTGATGAAGTTCATGGCAAGAATAAGGGAGTTGCACCCAAAGCTGTCAAGGAGGACAAAGAGTCAGATGATGAAGACGAAGATGAGGAGATAGGCATGATGGTCCGAAGGTTCAAGAAATTCTACAAAAGGGACCAAGGATTCAAGAAACTTCACAAGGGTAGCTCAAGCAACGAAACGAAGAAGCAAATCATTTGCTACGAATGTGAGAAGCCAGGCCACATCAAGTCTGAGTGTCCCCAGTTGAACAACAAGGATAAGGAAAAGAAGAGATTCAACAAATTCAAGAAGAAAGCCCATGTTTCAGACATTTGGGGTGATAGCTCGTCTAATGAAGAGGAAGAGAATGAAGAAGAAAAAGCAAATATCTATTTGGTTGCATAAGAGGAAGAGCAACCTGCAAACAATGATGAGGTATATGATTCAAAACCATCTTATGATGAGTTATTTGCTGAATACATTGTTGTGCAAACAAAATTTGAAAAACTTGCAGAGAAATATCTTGCTTTGAAAAAGAAAAATACAACTCTCGAACTTCAAGTGGAAAAACTTTCTTCTTCTGAAATTCTTGTTGTGATGAATGTCCTGATCTAAAGAAAAAGAATTTACATTTGACTAAAGCACTTGAGAAATTCACTAAAGGTAGTGAAATGCTTAATGTTATTTTGAAACAACAAAGGTTTATACATGACAGATCAGGAATTGGTTACAAACCTAATTTTGATAAGAAGAAAGGTGAAAAATCTTATATGAATTATTTTACAAAGTCTGTCCATTCTTCAAATCCCTTTGCACACTGTAATTATTGCAATAGAAAAGGTCATACTACCTCTTCATGTTTTCATAAGAAGGAAAGAAAAGTAAAACCTTCTGGAAATTATCAATGGGTACCAAAGGGAACCTATGTTCCTAAGGCCCTATCTAACCCCAAAGGTCCCAAGAAAAGATGGGTACCTAAGACTTGATCTTTTGTGATTTGCAGGTATGTCTAAGAGCATCAAAATCAAACAAATGGTACATTGGCAGTGGATGCTCTAGGTACATAACGGGAGACCAATCAAAATTTGCCTCAATCAAACCTAAAGATGGTGGCAAGGTGACATTCGGTGGGAATCAATCTGGGAAGATTGCTGGAATCGGCGAAATTGGCAACAATGAAGGACCACTAACCAAGGATGTCTACCTTGTAGAAGGACTTTGCCACAATCTCCTCAATGTTAGCCAAAGCACTGATAAAGGTAACCTAGTTATCTTCGATTCTGAGGAGTGTTTGATTGTGAGTAAAGATTTGCTCCCTTTAGAAAGTATAAAACCGAAAGCCTTATTTAGATCACCTAGAGATGTCAATTGTTATACTCTTAACCTCTCTAGTAATGTCTCTATTTCAAAAAAATGTTTTGTAAGTAATTTGGATGAGAGTAGGTTGTGGCACAAGCGATTAGCTCATGTCAACATGTTTCAACTTGACAAATTACTCAAAAAGGATTTGGTGATTGGTATTCCTAAACTTAGTGTTAAAAATAACTTGATTTGTGATGCATGTGAAAAGGGAAAACAAACCAAATCATCTTTTAAACCCAAAAATGAGATTTCAACCAATAGACCACTACAATTACTACATATGGATCTGGTGGGTCCAGCAAGGGTGAGGAGCCTTGGTAGTAATCTGTATACATTGGTTATTGTTGATGATTTCTCAAGATTTTGTTGGACTATATTTTTATCATCAAAAGATGAAACATTTGATCAATTTGTTGTGTTTTCCAAAAAGGTCTAGAACGAGAAAGGTGTATCAATTTCAGGTATAAGGACAGATCATGGAGGAGAATTTGAGAATCATGCATCTGCTAAATTCTGTGACAACATGGGAATTGATCACAACTTCTCAACCCCAAGAACTCCTCAACAGAATGGAGTTGTGGAAAGGAAGAACCGAGTTCTTACTGAGATGGCGAGAGCAATGCTGAATGAGAACAACACTTCCCAAGTTTTCTGGGCTGATGCTATGAGCACTGCATGTTACATCTCGAATCGGGCATACCTCCGGAAGAAAATGAACAAGACACCATACGAGCTGTATAAAGGAAGAAAGCCAAACTTGGCTCATCTACACATTTTTGGCCGTAAATGCTTCATCCATAATAATGGTAAGGACAATTTGGAAAAGTTCGATCCCAAAGCGGATGAAGGTATATTCTTAGGCTGTTCAAATAGAAGTAAGGCCTATAGAGTTTTCAATACTCGAACTCGCATTGTTGAAGAATCAATTCATGTTGTGTTTAGTGAAACTAAGTCTAATAAACCTTTAGATGACGAAGAAGAAAATGTTTTCAAAAGCCAATTCTTTTCAAAAACTAGTCCTTCATCTATTGAAAATTCTAAAGATGTTTTTGAGGCTGATCCCCAAAATCCTATTGAAAATCCAGATCAGTCTCAGCCTAGAGCTTGGAAATTTATTTGAAATCATCCTTTGGACCAAGTTATAGGCGATATGAACTAAGGAGTAAGAACTAGAAATAGCACTTTAAATGAAGTGACCTTTTCTGCATTTATCTCTAATATAGAACCCTCTAAAATTGATGAAGCCCTTTCAGACAATGATTGGGTGATATCAATGCAAGAGGAGTTACATCAATTTGACAGAAATCAAGTTTGGGACTTAGTGCCTAGATCCAAGGACCATCCGGTTATTGGGACAAAATGGGTATTTAAGAACAAACGTGATGAATCTGCAATCATTGTCCAAAATAAGGCAAGATTGGTTGCAAAAGGATATAATCAGGAAGAGGGAATTGACTATGAAGAAACTTATGCTCCAGTGGCAAGATTGGAGGCCATAAGAGTTCTTCTAGCCTTTGCATGTGTTAAAGGTTTTAAACTATATGAAATGGATGTTAAAAGTGCATTTTTAAATGGTTTTATACAAGAGGAAGTTTATGTTGAACAACCTCCTGGTTTTAAAAGTGAACATCATCCTGATCATGTTTATCGTCTTAAAAAGGCTTTATATGGACTCAAGCAAGCTCTTAGAGCTTGGTATGAGAGATTAAGTAAATTTCTTCTTGATCAGGGGTTTATCAGAGGCAAAGCTGACACAACACTATTTATTAAAAGAAATAAGTTAGATGAAATTTTAATTGTACAAATTTATGTTGATGATATAATCCATGGTGCTACTAATGATGCCTTGTGTGAAGAATTTGCAAATAACATGCAGGGAGAGTTTGAAATGTCCATGATGGGAGAGCTCAATTATTTTCTTGGTTTGCAAATCAAGCAGAGGAAAGATGGAATTTTCATCTCTCAAACCAAGTACCTCAATGACCTGCTGAAGAAATTTGGGATGGACAATTGGAATGGAGCTGACACTCCAATGAGTACAACTACTTCATTGGATGCTGATGAAGAGGGCAAACATTTCAACATCACAAAATATAGAGGAATGATTGGATCATTGCTCTATTTAACTGCAAGTCGGCCAGACATCCAATTCAGTGTGGGGATGTGTGCAAGGTTTCAATCTACTCCCAAGGAGTCCCATACTGAGCATGTGAAGAGAATCTTCAGATACCTTGTTGACACGAAGACACTTGGATTGTGGTTTCCCAAAGGTCAACCTGAACACTTGGTTGCATATTCAGATTCAGACCATGCCGGCTACAAGACTGATAGGAAGAGCACAAGTGGCCAATGTGAATTCTTTGGTAGTTCACTTGTGTCTTGGTTCAGCAAGAAGCAAACTAGCGTAGCTGTATCCTCAACTGAAGCTGAATATGTAGCTGCCTCAAGTTGTTGTGCTCAAGTGCTATGGCTTAAGCAACAACTTGCTGACTTGGGAGTCAATCTGAAGGAGATCCCAATTTTGTGTGACAACACAAGCACAATAAGCTTGGCCAAGAATCCAGTTCAACATACTCGAACAAAGCATATTAATGTGAGACATCATTTCATAAGGGATCATGTTCAAAAGAAAGATGTTAGAGTTATGTTCATCCCAACTCATCTTCAACTTGCTGGCATCTTCACAAAGCCATTGGCCAAGGAGCAATTCAATTTTATTAGAAGAGAATTGGGAATGGTAAATCCCAATGAGTTGTAAGTAACCCTTACTCAATATTAGTTTAGGTTTTGATGATTGATAATTACTGACTTAAGCATCGGAGTCTCTAGTTGTGTTTTATGTAGGATACTTAAAATTATGAAGTTTGTTGTCAAGGTTTTGGAATGAACTATCGGGGTCAGAGGAGAATGTTGAACTTTGAGAAAGCTATAAACTCCAGTTTGTAAGTTGGAAACTCAAGTTTCCATTAGACAGAGAGCAACCAAGTTTTGAAGAATGGTGAAAACTCGAGTTTGATAAGTAGAAACTCGAGTTTTGGTCGAAGAAGTTCAAAGGTTCACACTACACCTTTGAAGTCTAGGTTAGTAACCATTCCTCAAAACTCGCGTTTATTAGTGAAAACTCGAGTTTTTGATAGTGTCTATATATTTGAGTTTATATTTAAGTTCTTCAAAACTCGCTACAAAACTTGAGTTTTGCCCTATCTCTCACTCTCACTCTCGTCTCTCTCGCTCTCAATCATCTCCAATCCCTTGATTTCTCTCCTTCTATAAATCAATTCCTGCCAAAACCCTAGAGATGGCCTCCAATCGCACTCCCAAGCCTACCCACAGCGATTCAATCCCTAAAGATGAGGGGACTCCATCTTCAACTCCCACAAATCCTCCTTGTGAAAGACCAGTCAGATTAAAGACCGTGCCTAAGCACTTCCATCACAGGGGAAATTGTTCTATGAGACGTATCAGGAAGACCGCTACTTCTTCAGACTCGCCTCCATCAAAGTGTAGCAAGGGAGCTACTTTTGCTTCACCCAAGCCGAAAGGGGTGTCAATCAATGAACCCTCTGAAGCTCGCTCAAAGATGCGTCATGAACAGGAGCCTGTACCAGAAGGCAAAGGAAAACAGAAGATGACTGAGATTCCCAAGCCTCCCAAGGCCAAGAGGTCCAAAGTTTCCTCTATTCCTAAGAAAGGACAGGCCTCCTCCAAGCAGTCTAAACCTAAAGAACCTAAGACTGAGGTTGTGCCAGACGCTATCAGTGAGATTTACAATCACAGCACACCTCCTAGTGGTTTTTCCACAAATTCCACTCAGATGACGAATCAAGAGGCCGACAGATTCAAGGAATACTTCTGGAACAAAGGATTCTGCCCATCTGTGTCTGTCAACTTGGGTAAAATTAAGGATGAATGCCATATTGACTTGTTTCCCTGGTTGTCTATGTATGAATCTTTTGTTTCTATATCTGCCTCATACACTCCTAATATTGTTAAAATCTTCTATTTTAACATGGAATATGATAATGTGGTGGATTTTGAGGGAATCATTGTTGAGGAGAGAGTATCTACCACTGTGAAAGGTATCAAATTCACCCTCTCTGCCTCCATCATCAACTCCATCCTCCAGATTACCAACCCTCCTCTTGTCCCTACAATTTCCTTTTCAAATTAGGACATTTTTGAGCTACTCTGTCCAAATAAGCCATTTCCAGCAAATCAAGCTCACACTTTGTCATTCAAACCAGTGGAAATTGTTAGTTTTGATTAGTTTTGATGATGTCCTATATAGATGTCATTCTTATAAGCAAAAAGATTGAGTAATATAATTATCTCCTACATTGACAAATTGTTGTAGATTAATCCAAGTTGAATTATAGAGGTTGATCAAAGAGGAGATAAGAATTGAAAGGAAGAAGAGAAGAGACCAAATAATGAAGAACTTGATATATGGAATGAAGATTTTATGATCCAAGTTCTTATATTGATGCTAGAAGCCTCCAAGATCATTTGGAAGTTGGAATGATTCAATTCAGAGTTAAAACAAGCAAGAATGAGGTTCTAGATGGGCAAACTCGAGCCTATAAGAACAAACTCGAGCCCATACGTGTTTTCAGCATTTCTGGTGTTTCTGGACTAGGCAAACTCGAGCCTATAAGAACAAACTCGAGCCCATAAGTGTTTTCAGCATTTCTGGTGTTTCTGGACTAGGCAAACTCGAGCCTGTAAGTGTGAACTCGAGTTCACAGTGGTCATCAGCACTTCAGCTCCACTCTGTTTCACGTTCAGCTCGGGCGAGGTCTGGTAATTCGATGATATCTCACAAACCAGAGATCGGATTGATATGAAACCAAAAGCATTGGAAACTAGACATCCAACACGTACTTCTGACACAAATTCATGTCCAAAGGAGTTCAGATGAATTATCTATGAATTTTACAATTTGGATCAAAAATCAACGTCACTGTCCAGACCAAGCTTCAGTATTTTGGGTATATCTCACAAAATACAAATCCAATTGAGCTCAAATTAGTGCCATTGGAAACTAGACACACAGAGCTTTCCATCAAGCTTTGAATGGACCAAAACGGAGTTCGGACCAGGGAGATATGACCTTTGAAAGTTGATAAAGTTGCAAACTCAAGCCAGTCCAAGTCAGAAGCAACCAAACTCGAGTTCATCAGTCACAAACTCGAGTTCGAGAGTTCCAGAGAGAAAATGAACATTTGGAAAAAGGCAAACTCGAGCCTGTAAGTGAACAAACTCGAGTTTAGCTCAGACAGAGAGCAACCAGGTGCTGGAAAACATCCAAACTCGAGCCTATAAGTCACAAACTCGAGTTCGAGAGTTCCAGAGAAGAAATGAACATTTGGGAAAAGCCGAACTCGAGCCTATAAGTGAACGAACTCGAGTTCATTTCAGACAGAGAGCAATGTAACTTTTTAATGAGTTGCGAACCTCAGGTTTATATTGTGAACCTCAGGTTCATTTTATCCCGAGAGCAACTTGGCTTTTCAAACACTTGAGAACCTCAGGTTTAGAAAACAAACCTCAGGTTCACACTTTTTGAACTTACATATTATTGAACACTGAAGCAACGAACTCGAGCCTGCAAGAACTGAACTGGAGTTCGCGACGCTAATTCAGAATTTCAAATCTGATGAATTTGCAATATCTTCTTGTTTGATCTCAATACTTCCCATGATCAATCTCTAATGTTCCTAGAGTTGTTTAACCACTTTATTTGTGATTAAAGTTTGGGATTACATCAAACTTGACAGAAATCAAAGTGTGATTCAGAATTTCCAGAAATGGCAAAAGAAGGCAGATTTGAACTAGCAACTTGAATCAATGCTCAATTGAAATGTTCTGCAACAGGATTCGAATATTCAATGGTGAAATGCTCCAACGAACAAAAGCTTCAACAGATTCAATATTCAAATATCAAGCCCATGACAGAGAATCAAATGAAGGGATAGCTTGTGCAACTTGCAATATAATATTATATCCTTCAAGACAAAAGGGAATGGACCACAGCCTGGCGTGATAAACATTCAGCATACCTTGCAGACAACTTAGGCTCCTCTGAATAAAGTTGAATCAACAAACAAGATAGTATGGGCCTCATCATTCAGCTCCAAGAAAGTGAAAAACGTGCAAATCTGAAAGTGGTGACAGCATATTCGCTCAACAGCTTCTGCAGCAACTTTACACATGGAGAAACACTTGCAACAGCTAGTTTTTCAAATGGGAAGAAGCTCCAACGGTTACCTAACGTCCACAAGCTTCAAACTACCATAAATAGCTGAAGATTTGAAGAAACAAGACAGAGAAGACAACTACAGAAAGCTTGCACGAAAATATTCATTCTTTCTCTGTATATACATTTGTTTGTATCTTTGATACATAGAGCTTCAGTGTGTAACCTTATCTGCTCTTAGAGAGAGTCTATATCACTGTAATTCACTCATTGTAATAATCTCAAGTCAGTGGGACTTGGAGATCGGGAAAATCAGAGTACAACTTGTAAGGGGGAGTGTGTCCTAGGGAGAGGAACATCCTGCGTTTACAGAGGGTGTATCTGATTACAGAGTGCAACTTGTAAGGGGGAGTGTGTCCTAGGGAGAGGAGCATCCTTTGGTTACAGAGTGTGCATCTGTTGTATGCAATTACAACTTGTAAGGGGGAGTGAGTCCTAGGGAGAGGATCATCCTGAGTACAGAGTGTGTAATTGTTCTTGAGTGATAGTGGAAAATCCCAGAGGTGCTGGGGACTGGATGTAGGTCAAGGATTTAGACCGAACCAGGATAAATCATCTGTGTCAAGCTTCTCTACTCTATCTCCACTTTGCCTTAATATTTTCTGTTGTGTGGGTGAACCGAAAAGAATTTTGAAATCCCCAATTCACCCCCCCTCTTGGTGATTTCCTTCTCTTTCATTTGGTATCAGAGCTTTGGTTATCTATTTGAAGGATTAACATCCTAGATCAAAGATCCTATGGAAGGAATTCTACCGGAAGGAGCCTCAATCAACAGACCACCAGGTTTCAATGGAGAATATTACTCTTATTGGAAGGCAAAGTTCAGAGTCTACGTGATGGCATCTGAATATGGTTTGTGGAGAGTATTTGAAAAAGGAAATTATGAACCATCTGACATAGAAGATGGAGTCAGAGTTCCCAAGCTTGAAGAAGAGTACAATGAAAAAGACAAATGGCAAGTGACTCTCAACATGAAGGCAATCCATGTGCTGCAAAGTGCTCTTAGTCAACAAGAGTATTTTCGAATTTGTAATTTGCCATCAGCCAAAGCCATGTGGGAAGCTCTTGAAATAGTCTATAAAGAAAGTGATGAGGAAGAAGTGGCAAATCTTTGTCTAGTTGCTGAAGAACAATCTGAAAGCAACAATGAGGTAAATGATACTGAACCTTCCTATGATGAATTATTTTCTGAATACAATGAACTATATACTGAATATGAAAAACTTGTTAAAGAGTTCATTGCATCCAAGAAGAAAATTAAATTGTTGGAAGAACAAGTTCAGAATGTTTCTTCTTCTGTTTCTACTTCTAAAAACATTTCTGTATCTACTTGTGAAAACATTTCTAAAAACACTTCTGAAAATATTTCAGAAAATGTTTATGAAAACGTTTGTGACAATTGCTGTATCTTGGAGAAAAGAGTTTTACATCTTACAAAAATTCTTGAGAAGTTCACTAGAGGTAGTGAAATGCTCAAAGTGATTTTAAAACAGCAAAGAGTCACAAATGACAAATCAGGAATCGGTTATAAACCAGATTTTGATAAGAAGAAAGGGAAGAAGAAACATGGACAGAAATCTTACTTGAATTATTTTCAAAAATCTGTTCACACCTCAAATCCTTTTGGTCATTGCAACTATTGTAACCATAAAGGTCATAATACTTCATCATGCTTTCATAAGAAAGATAGGAGAGATAAACCTGTAGGAAATTATCAATGGGAACAAAAGGGAACTTATGTTTTCCCTAAGGTCCAAACTAATCCAGAAGGACCCAAACACAAAAGGGTACCAAAATGTCCATCTGTTGCTATGTTTATGCAGGTTAATTCCAAAAGAAATGGACATACAGAGGTTAAGAACCAGAGAATATCTTATGAGCCCAAAAGGAGAATTACATCAAGAAGGAGAACTCCTAGTGCACCCATTGCAGAAATTACAAGATCAAATCATAAGAAGCAATGGACACAAGTAAGAGGAGTATGTTCCACCTTAAGAGCAAACTACCAGAGAGTACCACTCAATTACCTTGAGGAGAACAAGAAGAGGAAAACCCCTCAAGTATCAAAGAGTAAATACTTGAAGCCTATATCCTTTGTGAAAACTTTGCAGACACCAAAGAGACAATGGGTGTGCAAAGTCAATCTTTCAAGTACCTAAGGTGAAAGGTACACAATGGTAAAACCTCCTACTATGTTTTCTAGAACACCTATTGAGGTTTTACACATTGGATGGTAGGAATGAACATTGCAAACAATATGCATAGTTTAAGAATCTATAGATTTATATATAGCTTGCAATATTCATTAGCTTATTTGTTCTCATGCGTACATTATGAACTTTAAAAATATAATTAATACATCTTTCATGCATGAATTTGTGTTTAATCCATTATGCTTAATTATCATAATCTGGTTGTATTATTAGAGCATGTGAATTTTGGTCCTACAAGCTAACATTGATTGGATCCAAGTAAGGTTGGATACCAAGAAAAAGATTTATAAAGCTTTGTAGGATCAGGGAAAGCTTCTCAAGAATGCAAGATAGATAATGACTTAAGTCTTGAGGAAGCACAAGCCAAACTTGATGTTGATGGTGAAATTTGGAAAATGAGTTATCTACATCAATCCATCTCTACCAAGCAAGCTTCTATGAGGAAAAGAGGAATTTTGGTGATATCTAATCCTTGTCTCATACTATGATTATATGTAATTCATTATCGGTTTATGTTAAGTTAAAAGGTTTTGAAAGTTATTAAATTTCAAAAGCCAATCTCCAGTTTTTCAAATGAGATTTTCATAAACTTGAGACTGTTTCCATGAACCTCCAGTTTGCGCCATGAACCTCCAGTTTGCTTTAGGCCAAAAGTTTCCAAGAGTTTTTCTAAGTTGAGAGAACTCGAGTTCAAGTTTCTAAACTCGAGTTCATGCCTTTACAGAGAGCAAAATATTTTTGAACTTGAGAAAACCTCCGGTTTGCACTGGGAACCTCCAGTTTGTCTTTTAAGAGCTTAAACTGATCTTTGACATAAACAGTGTCAAACTCGAGTTCGTCACTTACAAACTCGAGTTTGTGGTTTTGCTCAAAATATATTTCAAACTGAAAACCCGATGGTTGCTCAATAGAAGTCTAAACTCGAGCCTAAAATGCAAACCTCAGGTTTGGTCCTAAAGAAAATTTACAAACCTCAAGTTCTCTACGCAAACCTCCAGTTTGGTCCTGTACAAATTTTACAAACTTCAGGTTTACTACGTAAACCTCCGGTTTGGTCCATACAGAAGGCAAAATTCACCAGTTTACATCCTAAACTTGAGACTAAAGTTTCTAAACCTCAGGTTTGGACCTCCAGAGAAAATTTTCAAAGAGTTTACACTTGGTCAAGAGCATTTAATGTTTTAAAAATAAGCAAACTTGAGACTACCTTCATGAACTTCCAGTTTGTTTTTCCAAACTCCCATTTGCCTTACCAAACTCTGTTTTGTCTTTCTAAACTCAAGTTTGAGTCAACCATGTTTTTGAAATCATCTTGCTCGAATTTCCAAAAACTTCATGTATGATCTATATACTTCACATCATCATTCACTCATATTTCTAACTATGATTATTCAGTTTGTTAGTGAATTTTTGATGATCAAACAAGTAAATTTGTGCATAACTTTATTGATTTTATATTTTTGAAATGCACAAGTCTAAAATTTGTTTAAATTTCAACTCACTCTGTTTTATGAAGATGCATACAAATGTTTTGAAAACATATCCATACTTTGGTTACATTTCAATGATGTTTCAAATTGGAAGTTAATATTGTTACTGAATATTGAACATGCTTCAAATTTCTCTAATTGAGTTTTCATTATCTTTCATATATTGATCTTTAGAATTCAATGTTTTGCTTGAACTCTCTAGCTTCATTCTCCAACTAGTTGGACCTCATGTCTAACAAGTTAATCGTCTATGAGCTTCAAGCTTATTTCCAGAAAAGAACTCAATTTGTGAAAACTTATGTTTATTGCATAAAACCTTATTCCAAAGCATTATGAATGTTCATTAATGCATTATGTGTATTAACCATTATATGGAATAACTTACTAGGATGATATTTTGAAACTTTAGTCATCTGGACTAAAGAAATTGTGCTTCATCGTCCATGAATCCTAGTACTCTTAGTGTTACTCAAATACATCAAATTTAATTCCATCCATATTTTGAGTAACTATCTATGTATATTCATAATCTTGCCTTGATTGTTGTCATACTTTCAAGACTTTCATCTAAGAAGCAAGATTATCTCTTGGTCATGGCAAAGTCATTTTGCATATATATGTTGTGTTAAGAATATCTTGATAATGCTCTTATGACTGTTGCCTTGCAGAAAATTCTTCCATATGTTAACCTCAATGTTCAACATGTTCTCTAAATCTGAAGCATGTTGATATATTCATTAAACCTATTGACTTCCACCATGTTTCAAATGAGCATTGTTTTTCAAACATGTTTCAAAAATCTTTCATGAATAAAAATTTTTTGATTTCATAATGTGTCATCATTTTTTTTTAAAGACCATTCAAGATTTGAAACACCTTGCATATTTCATGATCTTTCTTGAAAAATCTGAAGTTTAAAATGATAAATGCTTATCTTTATAGATAAGATTTTCTATGCACAAACTTACATGCATCTTTCAATGACATCTTCTCTACATAAAGTGTATTCACAAATTGTCATTGAGAAATAACATTTGGTATGACATTATTATTTGGTATCATTAAAGAGAAGTTCACTTTTTAGTCATGCATTCATTAAGGGGGAGCTTCACATTCATGGTTGTTTTATACTCTATAAGCTCTTCTCTATTATTTGAAGAAAACGCTTTTAAGCATACTCATCTGTATTCACTATCTCTCATTAGTTTTGATGATGAGTTAATATCATATTTTCCTTTCATTGTTATTTGAAACTATCTTATAGAAAGGGATACTTTGATATTTGGCTTGCACTAACAAATCTTTTGCAAAGAAAGTTTTCAATTCATATGAGGAGATTTGGTTATGAGCTGCAACTTTGGAGATCAACCATTGAAGCTAAGATATGCTCTACATAGATGATCTTTTAAGAAAAAGCAAAGGATGAAAGCAGAGTGCTAATCATATTCAGATGCAATAGTCTTCAAGAAGCAAGTACTTTCATCATATTTACATTATACAGGATATTCATGATCCTGCTATTGATCTTCTTCAAAGAATCTCACACAACAAGGAAGAGAGCATTCCACTGCTTCATCTCAGACTATGGCGACACAATCAAACTTCATGCAGCAAGCAAATAGACTTCTTTGATCATTCATCAGCTTGCAGAACCAACATGAGCATTTCTAAACTCTCTCTCTTTATATTCAGTAGAAATTTTTGCACATGCTTGGTATCTCTATGCTTTAATTGTGAAAGATGTCTTGAAAACCTCTCTAAATTTTGGTATCTTAAACAATAATGGAATGATTTGGCAAGCCAAGGATGGTTAAAACTTGTGATTTTCAATATGTTAAAACCAAACTCGAGCCTAACAGGATTAAACTCGAGCCTGGATTTGACAGTGAGCATAAACTTGTCAAGCCAAAGCCCAAACTCGATACTGAACCTCAAGTTTAAAATTAAACCTTTGAAAGTTTGAGTGAACTCGAGCCTACCAAGGGCGAACTCGAGTTCACCATTGCCAGAGGATTTTTTTTTTCTTTTGAAAACCTATTTCAAACTCCAAACTTCTACTCAAACCTCAAGTTTGAAAGAGTTCAAAGAAGATTTTAAGAGTATGAACTCGAGCCTGTCATGGCGAACTCGAGTTCATCCTTGACTAATTCATAAGAAACATTCCAATCTGATTTTATACTCATTATGAAAACAATTTCAAATCGAGAAGAGAAAATCAGTTCTTTGACTAATTCTCATTTGGTTTCACAGTTTCTCTTTTCAAATATTTCCTCTTTACTTCAACTTTTTGCTAATGACAAATAAGGGGGAGAGAATGGCAAGAAAAATATGTTGCATTGTTATATTTTCATGATCATCCATATTTTTCCTATAGTATTTGCCATCATCAAAAAGGGGGAGAATGTTAGTTTTGATTAGTTTTGATGATGTCCTATATAGATGTCATTCTTATAAGCAAAAAGATTGAGTAATATAATTATCTCCTACATTGACAAATTGTTGTAGATTAATCCAAGTTGAATTATAGAGGTTGATCAAAGAGGAGATAAGAATTGAAAGGAAGAAGAGAAGAGACCAAATAATGAAGAACTTGATATATGGAATGAAGATTTTATGATCCAAGTTCTTATATTGATGCTAGAAGCCTCCAAGATCATTTGGAAGTTGGAATGATTCAATTCAGAGTTAAAACAAGCAAGAATGAGGTTCTAGATGGGCAAACTCGAGCCTATAAGAACAAACTCGAGCCCATACGTGTTTTCAGCATTTCTGGTGTTTCTGGACTAGGCAAACTCGAGCCTATAAGAACAAACTCGAGCCCATAAGTGTTTTCAGCATTTCTGGTGTTTCTGGACTAGGCAAACTCGAGCCTGTAAGTGTGAACTCGAGTTCACAGTGGTCATCAGCACTTCAGCTCCACTCTGTTTCACGTTCAGCTCGGGCGAGGTCTGGTAATTCGATGATATCTCACAAACCAGAGATCGGATTGATATGAAACCAAAAGCATTGGAAACTAGACATCCAACACGTACTTCTGACACAAATTCATGTCCAAAGGAGTTCAGATGAATTATCTATGAATTTTACAATTTGGATCAAAAATCAACGTCACTGTCCAGACCAAGCTTCAGTATTTTGGGTATATCTCACAAAATACAAATCCAATTGAGCTCAAATTAGTGCCATTGGAAACTAGACACACAGAGCTTTCCATCAAGCTTTGAATGGACCAAAACGGAGTTCGGACCAGGGAGATATGACCTTTGAAAGTTGATAAAGTTGCAAACTCAAGCCAGTCCAAGTCAGAAGCAACCAAACTCGAGTTCATCAGTCACAAACTCGAGTTCGAGAGTTCCAGAGAGAAAATGAACATTTGGAAAAAGGCAAACTCGAGCCTGTAAGTGAACAAACTCGAGTTTAGCTCAGACAGAGAGCAACCAGGTGCTGGAAAACATCCAAACTCGAGCCTATAAGTCACAAACTCGAGTTCGAGAGTTCCAGAGAAGAAATGAACATTTGGGAAAAGCCGAACTCGAGCCTATAAGTGAACGAACTCGAGTTCATTTCAGACAGAGAGCAATGTAACTTTTTAATGAGTTGCGAACCTCAGGTTTATATTGTGAACCTCAGGTTCATTTTATCCCGAGAGCAACTTGGCTTTTCAAACACTTGAGAACCTCAGGTTTAGAAAACAAACCTCAGGTTCACACTTTTTGAACTTACATATTATTGAACACTGAAGCAACGAACTCGAGCCTGCAAGAACTGAACTGGAGTTCGCGACGCTAATTCAGAATTTCAAATCTGATGAATTTGCAATATCTTCTTGTTTGATCTCAATACTTCCCATGATCAATCTCTAATGTTCCTAGAGTTGTTTAACCACTTTATTTGTGATTAAAGTTTGGGATTACATCAAACTTGACAGAAATCAAAGTGTGATTCAGAATTTCCAGAAATGGCAAAAGAAGGCAGATTTGAACTAGCAACTTGAATCAATGCTCAATTGAAATGTTCTGCAACAGGATTCGAATATTCAATGGTGAAATGCTCCAACGAACAAAAGCTTCAACAGATTCAATATTCAAATATCAAGCCCATGACAGAGAATCAAATGAAGGGATAGCTTGTGCAACTTGCAATATAATATTATATCCTTCAAGACAAAAGGGAATGGACCACAGCCTGGCGTGATAAACATTCAGCATACCTTGCAGACAACTTAGGCTCCTCTGAATAAAGTTGAATCAACAAACAAGATAGTATGGGCCTCATCATTCAGCTCCAAGAAAGTGAAAAACGTGCAAATCTGAAAGTGGTGACAGCATATTCGCTCAACAGCTTCTGCAGCAACTTTACACATGGAGAAACACTTGCAACAGCTAGTTTTTCAAATGGGAAGAAGCTCCAACGGTTACCTAACGTCCACAAGCTTCAAACTACCATAAATAGCTGAAGATTTGAAGAAACAAGACAGAGAAGACAACTACAGAAAGCTTGCACGAAAATATTCATTCTTTCTCTGTATATACATTTGTTTGTATCTTTGATACATAGAGCTTCAGTGTGTAACCTTATCTGCTCTTAGAGAGAGTCTATATCACTGTAATTCACTCATTGTAATAATCTCAAGTCAGTGGGACTTGGAGATCGGGAAAATCAGAGTACAACTTGTAAGGGGGAGTGTGTCCTAGGGAGAGGAACATCCTGCGTTTACAGAGGGTGTATCTGATTACAGAGTGCAACTTGTAAGGGGGAGTGTGTCCTAGGGAGAGGAGCATCCTTTGGTTACAGAGTGTGCATCTGTTGTATGCAATTACAACTTGTAAGGGGGAGTGAGTCCTAGGGAGAGGATCATCCTGAGTACAGAGTGTGTAATTGTTCTTGAGTGATAGTGGAAAATCCCAGAGGTGCTGGGGACTGGATGTAGGTCAAGGATTTAGACCGAACCAGGATAAATCATCTGTGTCAAGCTTCTCTACTCTATCTCCACTTTGCCTTAATATTTTCTGTTGTGTGGGTGAACCGAAAAGAATTTTGAAATCCCCAATTCACCCCCCCTCTTGGTGATTTCCTTCTCTTTCATTTGGTATCAGAGCTTTGGTTATCTATTTGAAGGATTAACATCCTAGATCAAAGATCCTATGGAAGGAATTCTACCGGAAGGAGCCTCAATCAACAGACCACCAGGTTTCAATGGAGAATATTACTCTTATTGGAAGGCAAAGTTCAGAGTCTACGTGATGGCATCTGAATATGGTTTGTGGAGAGTATTTGAAAAAGGAAATTATGAACCATCTGACATAGAAGATGGAGTCAGAGTTCCCAAGCTTGAAGAAGAGTACAATGAAAAAGACAAATGGCAAGTGACTCTCAACATGAAGGCAATCCATGTGCTGCAAAGTGCTCTTAGTCAACAAGAGTATTTTCGAATTTGTAATTTGCCATCAGCCAAAGCCATGTGGGAAGCTCTTGAAATAGTCTATAAAGAAAGTGATGAGGAAGAAGTGGCAAATCTTTGTCTAGTTGCTGAAGAACAATCTGAAAGCAACAATGAGGTAAATGATACTGAACCTTCCTATGATGAATTATTTTCTGAATACAATGAACTATATACTGAATATGAAAAACTTGTTAAAGAGTTCATTGCATCCAAGAAGAAAATTAAATTGTTGGAAGAACAAGTTCAGAATGTTTCTTCTTCTGTTTCTACTTCTAAAAACATTTCTGTATCTACTTGTGAAAACATTTCTAAAAACACTTCTGAAAATATTTCAGAAAATGTTTATGAAAACGTTTGTGACAATTGCTGTATCTTGGAGAAAAGAGTTTTACATCTTACAAAAATTCTTGAGAAGTTCACTAGAGGTAGTGAAATGCTCAAAGTGATTTTAAAACAGCAAAGAGTCACAAATGACAAATCAGGAATCGGTTATAAACCAGATTTTGATAAGAAGAAAGGGAAGAAGAAACATGGACAGAAATCTTACTTGAATTATTTTCAAAAATCTGTTCACACCTCAAATCCTTTTGGTCATTGCAACTATTGTAACCATAAAGGTCATAATACTTCATCATGCTTTCATAAGAAAGATAGGAGAGATAAACCTGTAGGAAATTATCAATGGGAACAAAAGGGAACTTATGTTTTCCCTAAGGTCCAAACTAATCCAGAAGGACCCAAACACAAAAGGGTACCAAAATGTCCATCTGTTGCTATGTTTATGCAGGTTAATTCCAAAAGAAATGGACATACAGAGGTTAAGAACCAGAGAATATCTTATGAGCCCAAAAGGAGAATTACATCAAGAAGGAGAACTCCTAGTGCACCCATTGCAGAAATTACAAGATCAAATCATAAGAAGCAATGGACACAAGTAAGAGGAGTATGTTCCACCTTAAGAGCAAACTACCAGAGAGTACCACTCAATTACCTTGAGGAGAACAAGAAGAGGAAAACCCCTCAAGTATCAAAGAGTAAATACTTGAAGCCTATATCCTTTGTGAAAACTTTGCAGACACCAAAGAGACAATGGGTGTGCAAAGTCAATCTTTCAAGTACCTAAGGTGAAAGGTACACAATGGTAAAACCTCCTACTATGTTTTCTAGAACACCTATTGAGGTTTTACACATTGGATGGTAGGAATGAACATTGCAAACAATATGCATAGTTTAAGAATCTATAGATTTATATATAGCTTGCAATATTCATTAGCTTATTTGTTCTCATGCGTACATTATGAACTTTAAAAATATAATTAATACATCTTTCATGCATGAATTTGTGTTTAATCCATTATGCTTAATTATCATAATCTGGTTGTATTATTAGAGCATGTGAATTTTGGTCCTACAAGCTAACATTGATTGGATCCAAGTAAGGTTGGATACCAAGAAAAAGATTTATAAAGCTTTGTAGGATCAGGGAAAGCTTCTCAAGAATGCAAGATAGATAATGACTTAAGTCTTGAGGAAGCACAAGCCAAACTTGATGTTGATGGTGAAATTTGGAAAATGAGTTATCTACATCAATCCATCTCTACCAAGCAAGCTTCTATGAGGAAAAGAGGAATTTTGGTGATATCTAATCCTTGTCTCATACTATGATTATATGTAATTCATTATCGGTTTATGTTAAGTTAAAAGGTTTTGAAAGTTATTAAATTTCAAAAGCCAATCTCCAGTTTTTCAAATGAGATTTTCATAAACTTGAGACTGTTTCCATGAACCTCCAGTTTGCGCCATGAACCTCCAGTTTGCTTTAGGCCAAAAGTTTCCAAGAGTTTTTCTAAGTTGAGAGAACTCGAGTTCAAGTTTCTAAACTCGAGTTCATGCCTTTACAGAGAGCAAAATATTTTTGAACTTGAGAAAACCTCCGGTTTGCACTGGGAACCTCCAGTTTGTCTTTTAAGAGCTTAAACTGATCTTTGACATAAACAGTGTCAAACTCGAGTTCGTCACTTACAAACTCGAGTTTGTGGTTTTGCTCAAAATATATTTCAAACTGAAAACCCGATGGTTGCTCAATAGAAGTCTAAACTCGAGCCTAAAATGCAAACCTCAGGTTTGGTCCTAAAGAAAATTTACAAACCTCAAGTTCTCTATGCAAACCTCCAGTTTGGTCCTGTACAAATTTTACAAACTTCAGGTTTACTACGTAAACCTCCGGTTTGGTCCATACAGAAGGCAAAATTCACCAGTTTACATCCTAAACTTGAGACTAAAGTTTCTAAACCTCAGGTTTGGACCTCCAGAGAAAATTTTCAAAGAGTTTACACTTGGTCAAGAGCATTTAATGTTTTAAAAATAAGCAAACTTGAGACTACCTTCATGAACTTCCAGTTTGTTTTTCCAAACTCCCATTTGCCTTACCAAACTCTGTTTTGTCTTTCTAAACTCAAGTTTGAGTCAACCATGTTTTTGAAATCATCTTGCTCGAATTTCCAAAAACTTCATGTATGATCTATATACTTCACATCATCATTCACTCATATTTCTAACTATGATTATTCAGTTTGTTAGTGAATTTTTGATGATCAAACAAGTAAATTTGTGCATAACTTTATTGATTTTATATTTTTGAAATGCACAAGTCTAAAATTTGTTTAAATTTCAACTCACTCTGTTTTATGAAGATGCATACAAATGTTTTGAAAACATATCCATACTTTGGTTACATTTCAATGATGTTTCAAATTGGAAGTTAATATTGTTACTGAATATTGAACATGCTTCAAATTTCTCTAATTGAGTTTTCATTATCTTTCATATATTGATCTTTAGAATTCAATGTTTTGCTTGAACTCTCTAGCTTCATTCTCCAACTAGTTGGACCTCATGTCTAACAAGTTAATCGTCTATGAGCTTCAAGCTTATTTCCAGAAAAGAACTCAATTTGTGAAAACTTATGTTTATTGCATAAAACCTTATTCCAAAGCATTATGAATGTTCATTAATGCATTATGTGTATTAACCATTATATGGAATAACTTACTAGGATGATATTTTGAAACTTTAGTCATCTGGACTAAAGAAATTGTGCTTCATCGTCCATGAATCCTAGTACTCTTAGTGTTACTCAAATACATCAAATTTAATTCCATCCATATTTAAATTTGGAGGAAGAAGGTTTTGGATAGTCTCATGCTCCTTCTAGATCACACACTAGAGCCACCTATTCAAGGGCTCAAAAGGCTCAATCCACTCCTGCCCAATCTTCATTGCCTTCAGACTTTGAGTCAAAAGTCAAGCAAATAGTGGATGCTGCAATTGCCTCTCTGTCCATTCGCTTGGAGTTTGAGATTGGGAAGTTAGTAGTTGAGGTGCAAAGAGGAAATAATCTCATGGTTGATGCTCAGGATGCGATGAAGGAACAAATCTCTAGTGTGCACAGTGAAATTTCAGATCAGATTATGGATCTTGAGGCCAAGTTGTCCACACAACTGGTCTCCCATGTCAGTCTGAGTGACAAGGTTGAGAAGATCATGAAGCACCTTGGCCTTGGATCCTCGTCTGCATTTGGGTCTGCTGGTCCTAGCACTTCACATCCCAAACTAGATCCAGACTCTTCATCATCTCGTTCCTTAACCTTCTCTAGCCCACAGATTCCTACCTCTTCACCTATCCCATCTACTCCCATCACCAATTCCATCTTCCACACCTACCACAGAAATCCTCCCTACTCCCTCTACTGAGATCCTTAGTCCATCTCATACTCCCTCCACTGAGGTCTTTAATCCTTCTCCCACTCACCATAGCTCACCTCCTCCCACTCCACTTTTTGATCCTCTCCATGAACCCTCTGTCTCCATTTCAGCTCCTCCCCAATTTGAAGATGACAAAGGGGGAGAGAAATTAGGATAGAATTTGAGTAGTTGAGTGAGTTTTGGGAACTTTGTAGTATTTTGGCTCTTACCTTTTCTGTTTGTACTTTCTGAATTATTATAGTTGTTTAATGGAATTTGCATCTTGTTTAATGCTTCTGTTGCTTATCTCTGATTTATCCAAGTATTGTGTCTCAACAAGAATGCAAATTCAGTCTAAATGTACTCATGACAGTTTTTTTTTAAAAAAAACTTGAAACTCAAAGTTCTTGAACTAATTCACTTTTCAAATACAAACTCTCTCAAATTCTTGGAATTTTGGTTTACAAGTGTTGTCATCATCAAAAACGGGGAGAACGTTAGTTCTGTATGTGTTTTGATGATAACTGACAATTGTAAACACAAAATGAGGTTTTGTCTTGTAAGTTGTCAAACTTACTGTCAAAGACAAAACTCGAGTTTTGGTTTCAAAACTCGAGTTTTGAGTTTGACAGAGAGTTGCTCATTTTCAATGAACAAAGCAAAACTCAAGTTTTGACAGAGAGCACTTAGTTTCTCACTACAAGACAAACTCGAGTTTCAGTTTGAAAACTCGAGTTTTGCATTATGCAGAGACTATACAATGTTTTTGAAATAAAGACAAAACTCGAGTCTTGACTTGGAAACTCAAGTTTTGGCCTTACATGGAGTCTCCAACATTTTGAACAGATGCAAACTCAATCTCAACTGAAAACTCCAAGATTTCATTTTTTTGTCACAAGATTTCTAAGTTTTCTCTAATTTATGAGAAAACTCGAGTTTTGATTTCAAAACTCGAGTTTTGACTTGGCTGAAAGTTTTCACGTTTCTGAAAACTCGAGTTTACACAGAAAACTCAAGTTTTGACTTGGTTCAGATTTTTCAATGTTTTCTTTTTTAAATGAAAACTCGAGTTTTGTTTTTGGAAACTGGAGTTTTGACCAAACCGGGAGCCTCAAGCATTTTCAAGATTTTGGAAACTCAAGTTTTCTCTAAAAGCTCGAGTTTAGTCTTGGCTCAGTTTTATCAAAGTTTTCATACTAAAATGAAAACTTGAGTTTCACTTTGAAAACTTGAGTTTTAGCCAAATAGAGAACTTTAAACTTTTTCAATGATTTGAGAACTCAAGTCTTAAATGAAAACTCAGGTTTTGATGTTTTGGACCAAAACACTTACACTTCATTAAAAGTCCAAAACTCGAGTTTGGTTTTGGAAACTCAAGTTTTGAGTTTGTTTCAAATATGTGTTCCAAAGTTCAAATCGCCACTCTCCTCTCTAGATGAAGAAAACTCGAGTCTTATTATTGAAACTCAAGTTTTGTTTAAGTGCACAGTTCAAAACTCGAGTTTAGGAGAACAAAACTCGAGTTTCAGTCGCTAAGTTTGAAATTCAAATCTGACGAATTTGTGAAACTTTCTTGTTTGATCCAAATACATTCCAGTATAACTCTTCTATATTCCTAGCTATGTTTAACCACTTTGTTAGTGAGTTTCAGATGATTTAGAAGATGTTTATTGAAGGTTAAAAGTTAAAGAAAAAGTGATGTCAACACAGTAAATGCTAAGCCCAGAAAGTTGCATACTTTTGGGTAATCCATCTGCACACGCTTGCAAAGCATTAAAGAATGATTTCCACATCAAGCAACTGACTTCCCAACGGATTGATCTTGAGGAAGTCAACTCTGAACACTTGGATAGCTGGATTAAGTGAAGATTAGTGAGAGAAGAAGACCAAACCTTAACCAAAACCTTGGTTAATGAAGGCAACGGTTATGTTGATGAATCCAACGGTCATTTAATGCTTTCTCAGTATAAATAGAGCTGCATTCAAGTCTTCACAACTACTACAACTACTGGAAACAAAAATCATTCAAGTTTTGCACTTACTGTAAGTGGAGCTTGATACCCAAGAGGGGGGTGAATTGGGTATCTTTAAAAATTTAAACGATTTGCTCTGTTTTGGACAAGTAGGAGCAGAGTATGACAGAGATGGAGAGAAGAGAAAGCTTGCACAAGATGATTTATCCTGGTTCGGTCTTATCTTTGACCTACATCCAGTCCCTAAGCCTCACTTGGGATTTTCAATCCACTATAACTTTCAACTGATTACAAACTCTGTACTCAAGAGTAGTTCTCTCTCTAGAACTCACTCCCCCTTACAAGTTGCAATCAATTATCCCAACCACCAAGTCCCCTGACTTGTGGCTATTACAATCAATGAATTACAACAGAAATAACTCTCTCAAAGAGTAGATAAGATAATCACTGAAGCTCACAATGTCAAAAGACAATACAGATGAAAAACTGAAAGTATTGAATGGACACTTAATGAATTTCGCTCTCAGTTCTGCAAAGTTGTTGAGAAGACTTCAATGCATTCTATTTATACTTAGAGAGCATTAATTGAACGTTGTATGATGATTCCAACCGTTGTAGCTGGTTAGCATTAAGTTTGGTCAGCTTCTCTCTCTAATCTCCAACTAATCCAGGTGTATAATTAATTTGAGTTGGCTCTCTGGAGTTTTACCCGTTGGAGAAGAGTTTTCTTGATGAAGAAAGCATTCTTGACCGTTGAGAATGCGTGCTCAGGTGGTTTAACCAAAAGGAGGTTAATTTACTGAAGTGCATTAAATGCTCTGAGCACCTTTTTGCTTTTTGCCTTTGACCTTCACTAATCTTCATCTAAGACAACTGAAATTCACTTAACAAACTGGTTAAACATAGCTGGGAACATAAGTGAATGATGAATGGAAGCAATAAGATCAAACAACAGTGTTTTGCAAATTCGTGTAATTTGAAGATCAGTTTTTATCATTCAATACTTGAGTATGTTCCTCTATACTCGAGTATGTCACTGTGTACTGGTGTCAATACTGGAGTATCCAATCTGATACTCGAGTATGCACCTTCCAGAGGCAAACCATCGTGTCTTGAACTTTCAAAACCAACCTCAATACTCGAGTATGTAAGTGTGTACTCGAGTATGGAACTATTTGTGAGAAAATTTTTAAGTTCAAAAAGCCTCAATACTTGAGTATTCAAATCATTGACAAAATGAATAACCTCTCTGTATGGGCAATACTCGAGTATGCATATCTATACTCGAGTATGCATTCATCTTTCAAAAATTGTGAAGTTATTCCATGTCAATACTTGAGTATACCAATACCATACTCGAGTATTCACTCAAGGTCAAAACTAGTTTGCTCTCTGTAAGGCCTATACTCGAGTATACAAGTATCATACTTGAGTATGCACTCATGTTGAAAAATCATTTGCTCTCTGTAAGTCCAATACTCAAGTATAGCTTCCTATATCTGAGTATTGACTTCAGTTTGAAAACTTTGAATACTCTCTGGATGGCTTATACTCGAGTATGCAATTCCTATACTTGAGTATGCATCTATTTTCAAAACTGGATTGCTCTCTGTAACTTCAATACTCGAGTATTGATTCCAATACTTGAGTATTGACTTGTAAAATTCATTTGAGCAATCCACTGTCAATCCAATACTCGAGTATGGCTTCCTATACTTGAGTATGCAATTGCCAGATGATTTTTAACAGATTTTGGAAACTTCAAAACATGTTTACAATTGTTGATTATCATCAAAACACATAGAGAACCAACACTTACTCCTTCAATTTTCAACTGTAGTATATCTCTTGATATATAAGCTTCAGTGTTTATCATTATTCACTCTTAGAGAGAGTTTTTATTTGTAAATCATTTGTTGTAAAGAATCACAAGTCAAGGGAACTTGGTGATTTGGGAGTTCATTGATTACAACTTGTAAGGGGGAGTGAGTTCTAGTAAGAGAACTACTCTTGAGTACAAAGTGTGTAATCTTTGAGATAGTAGAAAATCCCAGAGAGTCAGGGGACTGGATGTAGGTCAAGTTGTTAGGACCGAACCAGTATAAATCTCTGTGTCCAGCTGCTCTTCCCTCTACTCTGTTAATCTCTGTTTTTGCTGTTCAGAAATAGAGTCATACTCGAAAATATTTAAAATACCCAATTCACCCCCCTCTTGGGTATTTGGCTCCACTTTCAGTACCCATACTGTATAAGTCATACAAAATCCTTCACAAATTAAATGTGTGTGTATAACTTCAGGACTTAGTTGCCTCTCATTCAAACATTTTACACAAGGGCAATAAAACTTCCCACTATCATCATCGGCATTTTGTTTAGCAAATTCTATAAATTCCCTCACCCCATTCTGATATTCAACACTCGCACGTAAGACATTTTCCCAACTGTGATCCATAGTAGAATTCCTATAGACGGAAAGATTTAACATACATAATCTGCAAAAATTGAAAATTTCATATAAAATAAGCCAACTCAAATTATGCTCAATATCGGTTATGTCTTCTATTTTTTTTTTTGGTTTTACGGAGAAACTTGCCCATTAATTGCATAACGAAGAATCACTTTTGGTCATAAATGTATCACAGTGAATCCAAGAAGCTAAATAAATGCATGATGATGAAATTGAATGCATCGCATGAAGGTCTTGTGGACTCACCTGTAGCATATAAATTCAAATGTGTTTGCTGAGTTTTTCTTCTCCCACCACGAAAGTTGATGTTGCAGACAGTAAGAGTAACCTAAAAACACTTGTTGGTTAGTTTGGTAGGTCTAAAGTGCAAATATAATCTTCAAAATATAATATTCATTAACAACAGGGAAACCCACAAGAACATTTCATCGATTTTGTTCAACCCATGAGAAACCCAGAACAATAAGCAAGAAAATTATGAAGTTATATAATCAAAACACCTTTTTATAGCTTGGTCTATAGATGTTTAACTAAGGAACCAGAAAGTGATTATCGAGAGAGCAACACGAAGTAGCGACGAAGCAACACACAAACACTGGAGACAGAACCTCAGTAATTAATGAGCATAAATCATAGCATGTTTTCCCTATACTTTAGGATTGAATTGTATAATAAATACAAGCTTAACTGCAGATAATCTAAGCAAAAAGACATACATTCAGGGTATGGGGAACTGAAGGGCAGAAACGATTTACATGTGCCACGAAAGAGCAAGTTACATGGTTTTTAAGAAAGACTGTATAGCAGAGCTAATACAATGCTATAGCATTTTGACAGCAACTTGAAAGCAAAGCATCACGAAAGCTATAGCAAAGTAGAGGATGCGATGCTATGCAACATGTTTTCTGACCTTTTTATCTAGATGATTTCAGTAATAAAAGAGGTCAAGAGCGACAGGTAGATTGCTGACGTGATAAAATAGAAGATGCGAAGGATCAAAACTAAAAGATTTGGAGAATCTCGCGGGATCAGCAAAATCAATCTATCAAGGGCAGAAGATTCGATGGTGTTAGTTCTCTATGTGTTTTGATGATAGCTGACAATTATAAACACAAAATGAGGTTTGTCTTGGTAAGTTGAAAAACTTACTGTCAAAGACAAAACTCGAGTTTTGGTTTCAAAACTCGAGTTTTGGGTTTGACAGAGAGTTGCTCATTTTCAATGAACAAAGCAAAACTCAAGTTTCCACGAGGAAACTCGAGTTTTGGACTTATAGAGAGCACTTAGTTTTTCACTTTAAGACAAACTCGATTTTCAGATTGAAAACTCGAGTTTTGCATTATACAGAGACTTCACATTATTTTCAAATGAAGGCAAAACTCGATTCTTGACTTGGAAACTCGAGTTTTGGCCTTACATAGAGTCTCTGACTTTTTGAACAGATGCAAACTCAGTTTTGACTGAAAACTCTAGAATTTCACGCTGCCATAAATTTCCTAAGTTTTCTCTAAGTTATGAGAAAACTCGAGTTTTGACTTGGCAGAGAGTTTTCATATTTTCATCTGTTTTGAAATCTCAAGTTTTGACTTGGTTTAGATTTCTCAATGTTTTCATTCTTAAATGAAAACTCGAGTTTTGGCCAAGCCAAGAGCTTTAAGCATTTTCAAGATTTTGGAAACTCAAGTTTTCTCTGAAAACTCGAGTTTAGTCTTGGCTCAGTTTTATCAACGTTTTCATACTAAAATGAAAACTCGAGTTTCACTTTGAAAACTCAAGTTTTGGCCAAATAGAGAGCTTTGAATTTTTTTCAATGTTTTGAAAACTCAAGTTTTGGATGAAAACCCAAGTTTTGATGTTTTGGACTAAAACACATACTTCTCATTAAAAGTCCAAAACTCGAGTTTGGTTTTGGAAACTCGAGTTTTGAGTTTGTTTCAAAGCTCAAATCGCGATTTTCCTCTTTGGAAGAAGGAAACTCGAGTCTTGTTATTGAAACTCGAGTTTTGCTTAAGTGCACAGTTGAAAACTGGAGTTTAGGAGAACACACTCGAGTTTCTGTCGCAGAGTCAAAAAATCAAATTTGACGAATTTGTAAAATCTTCTTGTTTGATCTTGATACTTCCCATTATCATTCTCTGTTATTCTTAGCTATGTTTAACCACTTTGTTAGTGAGTTTCAGATGCATTAGAGAATGTTTATTGAAGGTTTAAAGCAAAAGCAAAGAGTGACGTCAGCACATTAAATGCTAAACCCAGAAAGTTGCACACTTTTGGGTAATCCTTCTGCACACGTCTACAAAGAATTAAAGATTGCTTCCTACATCGAGTAACTGCTTCTCCAATGGATTAATCTGCCAGAAGTCAACTCTGAACTTCTGCCTAGCTAGATTAAGTGAAGATTAGTGAGAGAAGAAGACCAAAGCTGAACCAAAACCTTGTCTAATGAAGGCAACGGTTATATTGAGGAATCCAACGGTCATTTAATGATCTCTCAGTATAAATAGAGCTGCATTCAAGTCTTCTCAACTAACACAACTGCTAAGAATGAATTGCATTCAAGTTTACATTTATTTCCTTCAGCCTACATCTATATTGTATCATCTGATACATTTGTCCTTCAGTGTTTATCATTATCCACTCTTAAAGAGAGTCTTTGTTTGTCAATCATTTATTTTGAGGAATCACAAGTCTGGGGACTTGGTGATTGGGTGCATTGATTACAACTTGTAAGGGGGAGTAAGTTCTAGTGAGAGAATTACTCTTGAGTGTAGAGTGTGTAATCAATTGTTATAGTGGAAATCCTAGAGTGTCTGGGGACTGGACGTAGGTCAAGTGGTTGGACCGAACCAGTATAAATCTCTGTGTCTAGCTATTCTTCTCTCTACTCTGTTCATCTCTGTTTTGCTGTTTTAAAACAAAGCAGTTTTTCGAAAGTTTTTAAAAATCCCCAATTCACCCCCCTCTTGGGTATTTTGCTCCATTTACATTTGGTATCAGAACAAGGTCTTCTCCTAGAGCTTAACATCTTGAGAAGGGTCACTATGGAAGGTATTCTACCTGATGGAGCTTCGATCAATCGACCACCGGGATTCAATGGAGAGCACTACTCCTTCTGGAAAGCCAAGTTTAAAGTCTTTGTGAATGCCACTGAATATGGCCTCTGGAGAGTGTTCAAAAGAGGGAATTACGGACCAACAGTTCTCAACAATGGTTTGAGAGAAGATAAGCCAGAAGAATATTATGATGAAAATGATAGAAGAAACATCATACTCAATAGCAAAGCGGTTCTCTTGCTGCAAAGTGCTCTTAGTCAACAAGAGTATTTCTGTGTCTGTAATCTAACGTCAGCTAAAGCCATGTGGGATGCACTGGAAATACCTCATAAGGGAACTACTGGAGTCAAGCAAAATAGGGTCAATACCCTCATGACTGAGTATGACCTTCTTCGCATGAAGCCTAGTGAATCCATTAGTGATTTCCAGCTAAGATTCACTCATATGATCAACCAACTTGCTGCATTGGGCAAAGAGTATGAGCAGCCTGTCCAAGTGAGTAAAATTCTCAACGTCCTCAACAAGGAATGAGAAGCCAAAGTTACTGCCGTTGAAGAAGCTCGTGGAGATTCTGTGGCATCTGTATCAGCACTTTTCAGCAGTCTCTCTGAATATGAGGCAAAGATCAAGTTCAAGAAGGGACTTGATGAAGTACATGGAAAGAGCAAGGGAATTGCCCTCAAAGCTGCCAAAGAATCGAAAGAGTCAGATGATGATAATGAAGACGAAGATGAGGAGATAGGCATGATGGTCTGGAGATTCAAGAAGTTTTATAAGAAGGACCAAGGATTCAAGAAATTTCACAAGGGTAGCTCCAGTTATGAGGCTAAGAAGCCAGTCATATGCTACGAATGTGAGGAGCCTGGCCACATCAAGTCTGAATGCCCCCAGTTGATCAATAAAGACAAGGAAAAGAAGAAGTTCAACAAGTTCAAAAAGAAAGCTTATGTCTTAGCCATTTGGGGAGATAGCTCATCTGGTGAAGATGAAGCTGATGAAGAGGAAAAAGTAAATATATGCTTAGTTGCTGAAGAAGAAGAAGAGCAACACAAAAACAATGATGAGGTATATAATTCAAAACCATCTTATGATGAGTTATCTTCTGAATACATTGTTGTGCAATCTGAATTTGAAAAACTTGCTGAAAAGTATTTCAACTTGAAAAAGAAAAATACAACTCTTGAACTGCAAGTAGAAAAACTTTCTTCCTCTGAAATTCTTGTTTGTGAAGAATGTCCTAATTTGAAGAAAAAGAATTCACATTTGACTAAGGCACTTGAGAAATTCACTAAAGGTAGTGAAATGCTCAATGTCATTTTGAAACAACAAAGGTTTATAAATGACAGATCAGGAATTGGTTACAAACCTGATTTGGATAAAAAGAAAGGAAGGAAGAAGTTTGGTGAAAAATCTTATATGAATTATTTTCAAAAATCAGTTCATTCTTCCAATCCTTTTGCTCACTGCAATTATTGTAATAATAAAGGACATACTACTTCTTCACGCTTTCACAAAAAGGAAAGGAAAAATATGAAAGAAGGAGCTTGATACCCAAGAGGGGGGGTGAATTGGGTATCTACAAATTTTCGAAACTTGTTCTGTTTTTAAATACTTAAAACAGAGCAGAACAGAGGAGATAAGGGAGGAAAGCTTGACACACAACAATTTATATTGGTTCGGTCCTTTCTCTGACCTACATCCAATCCCCAAGCCTCACTTGGGATTTCCAATCCACTAACTCAACAATTGATTACACACTCTGTACTAAGAGCTGTTCTCTCACTAGAACACACCCCCCCTTACAAGTTGTAATCAATACACCCAAAATCACCAAGTCCCCTGACTTGTGATTCTCACAATCAATGAATGATTTTACAAGTAATAACTCTCTCACAGAGTGGATAAGATAATCACTGAAGAACTAATGTCAAAATGACACGATACAAGAGAAAGCTAATACACAATAAATGAACTTAGTAGTTTTTCGTTCAGAGTTGGTGTACCAGCTTGTGAAAATGTTAATGAACTCTATTTATAGCTAGAGAACATTAAGTGACCGTTGTAGCTTGAATCAGACCGTTGGAGAAGTTGCCCAAGTGTTCTGAAGTGGTTTTGGGGTCTTCTCTCTCTTGTTTTCTCCTAATCTAGTTGGCCAAGTCATCAAGGCTGACTTTCTGCGAATTAATCCATTGGAGAGGAGTTTTCTTGTTTCAGTAAACATTCTTAAATGCTTTGTGTGCGTGTGCAGAAGGATTTGGGCAGAAGGAGTAACTTTCTGAATTTTGCAATAAATGCTCTGAGTTACTTTTTGCCTTATGCTCTAATCTCTCACCAAACATTCTTTAATGCTCTGAAATCCGCTAACAAATACATTAAACATAGGAGGGAATATCAGAGTATAATATTGGAAGAGATTAGGATCAAATAACATTGATTTCTGAAATGCCCAAGTTCAAATTTCCTGAACCGGCGACACGAACTCGAGTTCACTTCTTACAGGCTCGAGTTCGTTGCTTCAGTGTTCAAAATTATGTGAGTTCAAAAGGTGTGAACCTGAGGTTTGTCTTCTAAACCTGAGGTTCTCATGACATTGAAAAACTGAAATGCTCTCGGGTTGAAATGAACTCGAGTTCATTAATGTCAGGCTCGAGTTCGAGACAATTTTGAGCAAACTTTGTTTTAGCTTGAGAGAACAAACCTGAGGTTTGCAAAGCAAACTCTTGAGTTTAAAATATTTTGAAAAGTTCTTTGCTCTCGGTAACTTTTAGGCTCGAGTTCAAACTGTTTAGGCTCGAGTTCGAATGTTTTGAAAAACTTTGGAAGCTCTCGGCCAAAACTAGGCTCGAGTTCAAGATGTCAGGCTCGAGTCCATTGACAAACCTTTTCTCTCAATAGAACAGTGCTTTGTTTGAAAAACTTATCCCGCCAGAGATGAACTCAAGTTCGCCATAACAGGCTTGAGTTCATGCTCTTAAAATTTTCTTTGAAAAACTTTCAAACTTGAGGTTTGCAGGGAGCAAGTGTAAGGTTTAACATGTTTTCAAGGTTCAAAAACTTTCTGGAAAAGATGAACTCGAGTTTGACCTCAGTAGGCTCGAGTTCATGTGAACTTCTCAAAGGTTTAATTTTAAACTTCAAGTTCAGTCTCGAGTTTGGAAATTAGTTTGGCAAAATTGAACTCTCTGTCAAATCCAGGCTCGAGTTCAACATTAGTAGGCTCGAGTTTTATTTTGACAGATTGAAAAACATAAGTTTAAAACATCTTGAACTTTGTTAAAACTTTCCAACATTGTTTACAATCGTTAGTAATCATCAAAACACTCAGAGAACTAACATTCTCCCCCTTTTTAATGATGACAACATATTGTAAGCAATTGATTTTGAAATTTGAAAAACTTCTTTGAGAAATTCAGTTTGTGAAAACCAGTTTAACAGATTATCAGAAAAACTGAGCAAGTTATCAGAGTTAAATTGAAATAACAGCAGAAGCACAAACAACTCATAAGCAACTGACATATCATATTTCATATAGCTCAGTTTGAAAGATAAACATACACAAAACACTAAACTGAACTCATAATTCACAAAACATACATCATTACTCCACAAAATCAATCCACTACACTCTCTCCCCCTTTGTCATCAGCAAAAGGTGGGGAAGAAACAGGGACAGAAGCAGGCTGAGATACAGTGATAAGATCAGATGTAGAGGGTGCAAGAGCAGGTTTAGGAACTGGAGGGTCATTGTGAAGTTCAGGGTGAGGTTCAGTGGGAGCTGTGGTAAGAGGATCAGTGACAGGATCATGCTGTGGTTCAGGCACTGGTGTAGAAGCTTGAGGCACAGGCGCTGAGGTGGAAGCATCTGAAGAATGAGCCTTTAATATCTTGTCCATTTTGTCACTGAGGCTCATCATGGTGACCAGAAGTGTAGACATAGTGGAGGCTTGATCATTAACTTGGTTCTTCAAGACTTCTTGCTCAGCCCTGAATCCTTCCTGGATGTCCACCAGATCACTATGGCCCTTGTTCACCTCTGCAACTAGCTTTCCAACAGCTAACTCTATCCCTTCAACTAGATCAGAAACAGCTTTGTCCACTATCTCTTGGACCCTCGAATCAAAATCTGAAGGAGGTGGAGTACTCTGAGCTTCTTCTGTTTTGGACTGAGTAGCTCTGGACTTAGCTGGCTTGGACCTCTTTGGAGCTTTTGATTGGTCAGATCCCTGGGGCTCATCAACTCTCATGAGGTTCATTATGTGTTGCCCAAATTCGATAGGGAACTGAGGAGGATCATTTTCAGCCAAAAACCAGATTCTCTCATGGAAGAGAATGATGGAAACCAGACTTGGAAAGGGGATTTGAGAAGACAGTCGAGAGTGGAATGCAAACTTAGCCATTTCTTGAAAGATCCAATACCCCACATTTTGAGGTTGTTTGTCTAGAATGGAAGCGAAGATATTGAAGTCCTTCTTGGCAAAATGAGTAAAGTTGCCTCCTTTCTGTAGCAAATTCCTCGTGTATATATACCAGATTGCCCGGTTCCTTGGGGGCATTGCTGCAGGGGTAAAATTAAGGATCTCCAATCCTTCAGGAACTGGTTCATCGGGTCTAAGTAAGTTGAAGATAGCCTGTAGCTTGTATCTATGAGTCTCTGGCTTGGGGGGATTTGAAATTTGAAGTATAGAGTTGAGGTAGGCAGGGGTAATCGTGATCTCTTTGCCTCGAACCTTGGTAATGATCCTCTCCTACACTAAATTTCCCTCTGAGTCCAGAACATTATCAGACTTCATGTGAAAGTAAAATACTTTCACTAGTTTTGGACTGAAAGGGGCCTTGATAGAGATAAGAGATTCAAAAGGTTTCAACCAAGGGCTTAGGTCTAGGCCACATTCTTCTTTTATTTTTGCCATATCTACAGAGACAATTGGGCAAAATTTCTTCTTCTCATTAAATTTCTTTTTGAATAGAACCCCTTCCTCAGCACTCATTCTACATAGGTCCTCATTAAAGCCAGCAGGACACCTCTTATGATTATAAATTTCAAACAGGGCAGGAAGTGTCTGCGATACCTGAGGACCACCTTGGTCCTGTTGATGAGGTTGAGGATGAACTTGGGATCGAGTCTGTGCTTGGCCACTTCCTTGGCCGGGAGTGGGAACAGAAGGAATGCCATCGGTTTTCTTCCTCTTAAACGATTGTTTCTCCCTCAAAGGTGCCGAAGGTTGAGGTGCTTTTCCTTTCCCTGGAACCGGGGGCTCTGGATCATGCCTCTTCTTCGACCATTCTTATCTGATTACAAGCGCTTTAGACCGAGTGGATACCAAATCTGGGTTCTCTCCTTGTACTCCTCTGACAAATTTGTCAATCCCATGCCGCAAACGAGTGGATCGAGTCTTTGTTCGGACAGGACACTCAGATTGAGCTTGAGAGGAGGTTTGGGAAGGATTAGGGTTAGGTTTTTCGGTGGGATTCTTCTTGGGAGACATTTTCGCCAGAAACAGAGAGTGGAGAAGATGAAGAGAATGAGGAAGATTAGGGCAAACCGGAGGTGAGAGTGAGGTGGAGTGAAAAGTTCACAACTATTTCATATATAGGGCACACGATGAACTCGAGTTCACAACTTGTGGGCTCGAGTTCGTTATGAAAGTCCACTTACCTAGACTTCAAGAGTGTACTGTGAACTCTTGAACTTCCTCGTGAACCGGAGGTTCTCACAAATGGACTCGAGTTCAGATTGAGTTTTCAGAAGGGCTGCTCTCTGTGACTTTCGACCTCGAGTTCGTTATTGATGGGCTCGAGTTCACCTTGTCTGAGGTTCATTGTTGCTTTCTGTCTGAAGTGAACCTGAGGTTCATTTACTAATGAACTCGAGTTCACTCTCCCTTTTGCTTTTCACCCCTTATCTGCCTTCCTCGAGCTCGAGTTCATCATTCACAGGCTCGAGTTCATCTCAGTTTTCAGCAGATGTTAGATAGAAACATCCTGCATAAAACATATCTAGAAGCTCCGATGCTTAAGTTAGTAACAAATAATCATCAAAACCTTAAACTAACATTGGGTTAAGAGTAAACTTACAACTCATTGGGATTTACCATTCCCAATTCTCTCCTTATGAAGGTGAATGGTTCCTTGGCTAGAGGCTTGGTGAAGATGTCAGCAAGTTGGAGATGAGTTGGAATGAACATCACTTTGACATCTCTCTTTTGCATATGATCCCGAATAAAGTGATGCCTCACATCAATATGCTTGGTTCTTGTATGTTGCACTGGGTTCTTGGCCAAGCTTATTGTGCTAGTATTGTCACACAATATTGGGATTTCCTTCAAGTGCACTCCCAAATTAGCAAGTTGTTGCTTCAACCATAGCACTTGAGCACAGCAACTTAAGGCGGCCACATATTCAGCTTCGGTTGATGACACAGCTACCGTTGTTTGCTTCTTGCTAAACCATGATACAAGTGAGTTGCCAAAGAACTCGCATTGCCCACTTGTGCTCTTTCTATCTGTCTTGTAACCAACATGGTCTGAATCCGAATATGCCACCAAGTGCTCCGGCTGACCTTTGGGAAACCACAATCCGAGAGTCTTTGTGTCTGAGAGATATCTGAATATCCTCTTTAGTGTTCAGCATGAGACTCTTTGGGAGCAGATTGAAATCGAGCGCACATCCCAACGCTGAATTGGATGTCCGGGCGACTTGCCGTGAGGTAGAGTAATGATCCGATCATTCCTCTATACTTGGTGATGTTGAAGTCTTTGCCCTTTTCATCAGCATCCAATGAAGTGGTGGTGCTCATTGGTGTGTCAGCTCCATTGCACTTGTCCATTCCAAATTTCTTCAGCAAATCATTCAAATACTTGGTTTGAGATATAAATATCTCATCTTTTCGTTGCTTGATTTGCAGTCGAAGGAAGTAGTTGAGCTCACCCATCATTGACATTTCAAATTCACCCTGCATAGTCTTGGAAAATTCCTCACACAAGGAGTCATTAGTAGCACCGAATATTATGTCATCAACATAAATTTGAACAATTAAGATTTCATTCAATTTATTTTTCTTAATGAACAATGTTGTATCAGCTTTGCCTCTGATAAATCCTTGATTGAGCAAGAATTGACTCAATCTTTCATACCAAGCTCTAGGAGCTTGCTTAAGGCCATTGATAATCATTGAATTCATATTATTTTAAATGCAAAAAGAAGCTATAAACTCTGTCGTTATCATGCTTTAATGGAACAATTAGTCAAATATGTGATTTCATCTTCATAAGGAGTTTTTAGATTTTATTTGCATTAATCTTGGTCACATCTTGAGTTTGGACTCAAAATTGGACTTTTGTCACATTCTTACTGCAGTTGGGTCATGAACACTGTTCGGTATTTTGGGAATAACTTGAGTTATGTAAACCCAATTGATCCCCAATTTGCATTTCCAGAAAGCTAAGAGGAAGCCCTACAACTCCTATGAAGAGCCCAAAAGCTAAATCAGACGTTTAGAGGGCCAAAATTGGACTGGAAACCGAAACAGGCTGCTTTCACTGGACTCTGGAATGACGTTCGGTATTTGGCCCATATCTGGAGCTACAGACCTCCAAATGGGGCACCGTTTGAACGACTGGAAAGCTGACATCCGGGACTACATTTCATATTAAGATCACATGGCCAGATTCGGATGATTTCGTGGCCTAACATGGGCAGGAAAAGAAGACACGGTTTTGGAGCTGTAAAGTGATTCAAAGATGCTTCCAAGTTGGCCACTAACTAAAGTGACGAATTTGAGTTGTAAAGTGCATGGATGAGATGCTCCTAGCTGCCTATAAATAGAAGAGTGTTGTGAAGAGCAAGACACACCTTGTAGAGACCAAGATCTCTCCCATTCTTTCCTTCTTCTACTTCTTGCCTCCTACATGGAAGGCTTAGTTTTTCTTTATTAGTTTCATGTATTGTCTTTAATTCTTGTCTTTAATTTCTTGCCTCCTACATGGAAGGCTTAGGTTTTAATCTTTCCTTTTAATTATTTTATTTTGATTTTATGTTCTTCTTCTTTTTCTATATGGATTCATTATGTTGTTGAGATTTATTTTTGAATAGAAGCTTTCATTTTCTTTAATTGTTCTTTGTGTTCTTCGTGTTCATGATGAACTTGTTCATGTTCTTCATGGTCATGATGAACATTTCTACATTTTCATTTCACAAAGCCATGCTTGGCTAAATTTCTGTGATCGACCCATGAGTTGAGGATTCCATGGTGTCATCCGGAGGACTTGCGCTTTAATCAGTAACTGACTTGTTTCTATTAATTTTAATCGGATCCGATTATAATTATGGATTGGGTATTAGATTTAATATCCAGATTGAAATCCCAAGGACTTAGGTCGGACCGGGTTGCAGAGAACGTTGTGCGATCGTACAACGAGCTCACCACGTGTTCGATCAAATGCTAGGCGATCGTCTAGTCGAGGGAGTTTCTGGACAAATGCAGAGATCTCGGTTTGTCTAGAATCAATCACAAGTTCAGTTATCCTATTTTTGTTCGATGATGGAAGGTCTTGGAATCCCAATTCTGGGTTGATCCATTTCAATTTGATTAATCTCAATTTTCTTCATTCTGTCTTTAATTCATGTTTTAATTTCAACAAAAACCAATCCCCCCTTGTTTTCATTTCATTTGCATGACATCTAGATTACTTAGGATCCAATAAAAGGCTCCTCGAGAAGAGAGAACGATCCTTGGTTTGCCTATATGCAATCCTTGGTTAATTGTTGATTGTGGACCCCAAGGCTAATGACAAAAGGTCCTCATCAAATGGCGCCGTTGCCGGGGAGCTAAGTAATTGGCTCCCTAGGTAATCTAATTGTCAAATTTACTTTTGACAAGGGGTTTCTCGTGTGAAGCTTGTTAGTTTTGCATTTTTGATTTTTCATTGCATATAGTTTAGGATTTTTGCATTTAGGTAGCTTGCATAGCATTCATTGCATTATTGCACCGTCTTGACTTGGTAGCTTCTGTGTGGTGTGTTAAAATCAGATCCGATATAATTTTGAGCTCATTTGTTTGAATTCACCATGTCTCCAAGTTAATTCATAACATACTCGTATTTTTTTTAAAAAAAAAAAATTCTTCTTTTCTTTTTCACTTGCATTGGTATTTTCTTAAATTCCTTTTCTTAGTTTTATAATTTATAGTTAGATAGTCATCTTGTAATTCCTTGGGAATTAATTGTAGTGAAATTTCATGGCTTGGTTTTATGATAATCATAATCTACCTTTCAATTCTCACTCTTTTGTAGGCAATCAAGAATGTGATGGCTTATTCCACCAATACCATGAACCATACCAACAACCTCCATTCCAACAATATCATCAATCCTCTCCATTCCAACAATATCATCAACCCTCCTCATTCCAACAATATCATCAACCCTCTCTCCTACCTTACCATCCTCCATTCCATTCCACTTCTATACCATGCCATCCATCTCATGAATCCCTATACTCATTTGAGCCACCTTATGAACCTCATTATCAACCATGTTTGCCCTACCAAGATCCTTCATTTTGTGAAGTCATTGGAGATTTCCACAATCAAACGACTTGGGCTATAAATGAGGAGTGGTCACATAAGGATGACTTTCATCAACAAATGGACTCTATGCTTAGAATGATGGAACAACAAGCGAAATCAACTGAGAAATTAGCAAGGAAAATTGAGCAGCAAGCACAAGTTTTAAAAATGAGTTTTCCTTTTATCATGGGCACACATGCACAAGAAGTGAGACAAGTACAAGAGCACATTGAAGAATCTTCTCACCCATTTGGTAATGATCATACCCTTATAGAAGTAGACTCTCCTACTACTTTGATTAATGAAGCAATTCATGATTTGAGCGATAATGATATGGACGAGGAAATCATTGTTGAATCCCCTCAATTATTTGCACATGTAATTGCTCAACCAATTGGCTTTAGTAGTAGTGATTCGATTGTACTTGTTGATGAGTGTGTTCCTATTCTTTCATGTGATACTTTAACTGATGAAAATGCTTCTCTACATAGTACTAGTGATGATTGCAATCAATTGAATGACATATTTTCATGCTCTTGTGAGGAATATCAAATGTGTGTGGATTGTTATCATGAAAAATGTCATTTACATGTTGAGCTTCAAAAGAAAGCATTTAGTGAAGTGGTTGATTCTACCATTGATCAAAATGCACTGTCTTGTACTATTGAAGATAGTAAGCATGTCAATTCTAAAACAGTTGAATCAAGCATGGATGCCAATGTTGTTGATGATGTTCTTGCTCAATGGTATGTTGATTATCCTGATTTTGTATGGACAAGTAATTCTGCCAATTGTGCATGTTTTGATAATGAACGGTGCCCTATTTGCACTGAGATTCATGCTGCATTATTTGGTGATTCTGAATTGCTTAGTGATTCTGCATTACTTGTGGATTCTGTTGTTGATATGAGTGAGAAAGATCATAGCCTGGAACGCCAGATGCATAAAATTCCCATTGGATTACCTCCTTGTAGTCTTGTTGGTGACAAAGATTCTGAAATTTTGATTGATAAAATCCTGCATGTCAATGAATCTTTCCAACAAGTACTTTCTTGTGATTTGCCACCTGATTTAGAAAAACAAAATAATTGTTTTGAATCTTTACACATTCCAGGTGGTGGTGATTTGAAAAATTCTTTTCATTCTTCCACTCTTTCCCCTTCCATCTCTTGTGATTGCGACAATGATGTGGTGTACTCTAACACTAAGTTGGATTCTATACCTTCCATCTTGCAACCACAAGAGAATTTTCACAATATAATTGGTACCTTGACTCCTACTGATGGGAGTATCATTGATTTCCTTGGATGTGATAGTTACTTGGAGAGTTTGGAACTTAACATGCCTTTAATTCACTTGAAACTTCTCCATGTTTCTATTTTTGGATGGGATACTGCTGGTTGCTTGTCTTCTTTGCAGGCACATTCTTGGAAAGGTCCTCGATGGAACCAACATCCACTGTACATTCTTGGACCTCTTCCAATGGATCCTGAACCACCTCCACCAAGGAAAATCAATGTGGGAGAAGATGTTTTAATAGACAAATGCATGATTCTCATCCGAGATGAGAACTTCTCCTTTAAGCGACTCAAGATCTTCTAACCCAGGTTGTCTCTTTCCTCACTTATTTTCTTCCTAATTTCTATAAATTTTTGGGCTTAATTGTTGTATGAGGAAGACAAGTGTGGGGGAGGGACACAATCCAGTAGAAAAAGTAGAAATAATGTAGTTTATTAAATAGAATAAGAACAATACATTCTCTCATTCTATGATTGCAACATATTATGCACTTGGACACTTTGGTTTTGATGGATCATTCTGTTTTGATTGATATTTTGAACTCTTGGATTATAATATCTTGGTAGTTGATTCTATGATGCTCATTGCAACCTTTGTGAGATTTTGGGCCTACATGAATGGAATTCATCTTTTACCATTCTTTCTTTCTTGTGTGCATCTGCTCATGATTTGCGTTCTCTAGAACTTGCTCCTTTTCTTTTTGAAACTACATTTTTCACTTATGTGCATAGGTATGATGGAAGCTTGTTTTTGTTTCCTTTTGTTTTCCCCACTTTGGCCAAATAGCCTTTCCCATGCATTATTATTCCTTTGGTAACCCCTTTGTGCCTTTTTGTCCATTCTGTTCTAAGCCACGTTACAAGTCTAAGAGTAAAACCATTTTATTCCGCACCATGAAAAATTATTGAGCATTGGTTTACCTTGGTTTTGTGTTTAAGTCTGAGGGTTGCTCAGGAGTGCAACAGTTTAAGTGTGGGGGGAAGATATTTGATTTTGCCATTGTAATTATATATATAGTACAGTTCAAAAAAAAAAAAGAAAAGAAAGAAAGAAAAAAAAAAGAAGAAAAAAAAAAGATAAAGAAAAAAAAAGGGGTGTAAAAAAAAACATAGAAAGAAAGGAGGTATTTGAGTTATATAAAAGTTTACATACATAGAATGATTGTGTTAATCAGTGCTCGATTTAATTTCTTTGGTGCTTAGCCTCTCATTCCATACTTTTACCTATCTTCACCCTAACCCCATTACAACCTGTAATAACAAGCTCTCTTGATTTGTGCAAGCATGTGTTATCAGTAGTGGAGAAGTAGAACTTGAGCAAGCTTATGGTAGAACAATTTCATTGAGCAGAATTTGAGTGATACACTGATTAACCATATACACTTGAGAGATTGATTGAGGGCATCATTTGAGAGACTATTTTGTGTGATCAGCATCATTGAATGATACTGCCATGATTAGTAATTTGAGATGAAGAGATTTCTGTCTTGAATGGTTAATCTTTTGAAGCTTTTGTGATCCTTGTTGAGCTTTGAAATTTCAGCAATTGTTAGAAAAGAGAAATTTCTCTTGTTCCTTACTTTTTAATTTTGCTCAGGAGTGCAAAAGGATAAGTGTGGGGGAGTTTGATAATCATTGAATTCATATTATTTTAAATGCAAAAAGAAGCTATAAACTCTGTCGTTATCATGCTTTAATGGAACAATTAGTCAAATATGTGATTTCATCTTCATAAGGAGTTTTTAGATTTTATTTGCATTAATCTTGGTCACATCTTGAGTTTGGACTCAAAATTGGACTTTTGTCACATTCTTACTGCAGTTGGGTCATGAACACTGTTCGGTATTTTGGGAATAACTTGAGTTATGTAAACCCAATTGATCCCCAATTTGCATTTCCAGAAAGCTAAGAGGAAGCCCTACAACTCCTATGAAGAGCCCAAAAGCTAAATCAGACGTTTAGAGGGCCAAAATTGGACTGGAAACCGAAACAGGCTGCTTTCACTGGACTCTGGAATGACGTTCGGTATTTGGCCCATATCTGGAGCTACAGACCTCCAAATGGGGCACCGTTTGAACGACTGGAAAGCTGACATCCGGGACTACATTTCATATTAAGATCACATGGCCAGATTCGGATGATTTCGTGGCCTAACATGGGCAGGAAAAGAAGACACGGTTTTGGAGCTGTAAAGTGATTCAAAGATGCTTCCAAGTTGGCCACTAACTAAAGTGACGAATTTGAGTTGTAAAGTGCATGGATGAGATGCTCCTAGCTGCCTATAAATAGAAGAGTGTTGTGAAGAGCAAGACACACCTTGTAGAGACCAAGATCTCTCCCATTCTTTCCTTCTTCTACTTCTTGCCTCCTACATGGAAGGCTTAGTTTTTCTTTATTAGTTTCATGTATTGTCTTTAATTCTTGTCTTTAATTTCTTGCCTCCTACATGGAAGGCTTAGGTTTTAATCTTTCCTTTTAATTATTTTATTTTGATTTTATGTTCTTCTTCTTTTTCTATATGGATTCATTATGTTGTTGAGATTTATTTTTGAATAGAAGCTTTCATTTTCTTTAATTGTTCTTTGTGTTCTTCGTGTTCATGATGAACTTGTTCATGTTCTTCATGGTCATGATGAACATTTCTACATTTTCATTTCACAAAGCCATGCTTGGCTAAATTTCTGTGATCGACCCATGAGTTGAGGATTCCATGGTGTCATCCGGAGGACTTGCGCTTTAATCAGTAACTGACTTGTTTCTATTAATTTTAATCGGATCCGATTATAATTATGGATTGGGTATTAGATTTAATATCCAGATTGAAATCCCAAGGACTTAGGTCGGACCGGGTTGCAGAGAACGTTGTGCGATCGTACAACGAGCTCACCACGTGTTCGATCAAATGCTAGGCGATCGTCTAGTCGAGGGAGTTTCTGGACAAATGCAGAGATCTCGGTTTGTCTAGAATCAATCACAAGTTCAGTTATCCTATTTTTGTTCGATGATGGAAGGTCTTGGAATCCCAATTCTGGGTTGATCCATTTCAATTTGATTAATCTCAATTTTCTTCATTCTGTCTTTAATTCATGTTTTAATTTCAACAAAAACCAATCCCCCCTTGTTTTCATTTCATTTGCATGACATCTAGATTACTTAGGATCCAATAAAAGGCTCCTCGAGAAGAGAGAACGATCCTTGGTTTGCCTATATGCAATCCTTGGTTAATTGTTGATTGTGGACCCCAAGGCTAATGACAAAAGGTCCTCATCAGCCATAAAGTGCTTTCTTTAATTTGAAAACATGATCTGGAAAATGTTCATTTTCAAAACCTGGAGGTTGTTCAACATATACCTCCTCTTGGATAAAACCATTCAGAAATGCACTTTTGACATCCATTTGAAAAAGTTTGAACCCTTTCACACAAGCAAAGGCTAGAAGAACTCTTATGGCTTCCAATCTTGCCACTGGAGCATAAGTTTCTTCATAATCAATTCCTTCTTCCTGATTATAGCCTTTGGCTACCAATCTTGCCTTATTTCGGACAATGATTGCTGACTCATCTCGTTTGATTTTGAATACCCATTTAGTGCCAATGACCGGATGATCTTTAGGCCTAGGTACCAAATCCCAAATTTGATTTCTGTCAAATTGATGCAACTCCTCTTGCATAGCTATTACCCAATCATTATCTGAAAGGGCTTCTTCTATTTTAGAGGGTTCAATGTGTGAAATGAATGCAGCAAATGTGACCTCATTTAAAGTACTATTTCTAGTTCTTACTCCTTGGTTCACATCACCTATAACTTGGTCTAAGGGATGATTCCTTATATATTTCCAAGCTCTAGGTTGAGACTGATCAGGGTTTTCTAAATTGTTTTCAGGATCAGCCTCAAAAACAATTTCAGTATTTTCAGATTGAGAAGGAGTAGTTTTCGAAAAGAATTGGTTTTTGAAAATTGTCTCTTCTTCATCATCCAAGGATTTATCAGAGTCATTTTCACTGAACACAACATGTATAGATTCTTCTACAATCTTAGTTCTAGTGTTAAAGACTCTATATGCCTTACTTCTATTAGAATAACCATTAAATATAGCTAAATCAGCTTTGGGATCGAATTTACCAAGATTGTCTTTACCGTTATTGTGCATATAGCACTTACAACCGAAGACATGTAGGCGGCTGAGGTTTGGCTTTCTCCCTTTGTAGAGTTCGTATGGAGTCTTATTCAGCTTTTTCCTCAAGTAGGCTCGGTTGGAGATGTAGCAAGCCGTACTCATGGCATCAACCCAAAACACTTGTGAAATGTTGTACTCGTTCAGCATCGCTCTTGCCATTTCAGTGAGTACTCTATTCTTTCTCTCCACTACACCATTTTGTTGTGGTGTTCTTGGTGCTGAAAGGTTGTGATCTATCCCCATACCATCACAGAACTCAGCAAAGGCATTGTTCTCGAATTCTCCACCATGATCGGTCCTTATACCTGAAATTGAGAAACCTTTCTCGTTTTGGACCTTCTTGGCAAAGGAAACAAACTGATCATATGTTTCATCTTTGGATGACAAAAATATAGTCCAAGTAAATCTAGAGAAATCATCAACAATGACCAAAGTATATAAATTTCCACCAAGACTTTTTACTCTAGCCGGTCCGACTAGATCCATGTGAAGAAGTTGAAGAGGTCTATTGGTTGAAATCTCATTTTTCACTTTAAAAGAAGACTTGGTTTGTTTTCCTTTTTGACAAGCGTCACAAATCATATCATTTTTGAAATTCAACTTAGGAACGCCAATAACCAAATCCTTTTTCAGCAACTTGTCAAGTTGAAACATGTTGACATGAGCTAATCGCTTATGCCATAGCCAACTCTCATTCAAGTTACTTACAAAACACTTTTCAGAAACAGAAGCATTGCTAGAGACGTTAAGAGTATAACAATTTCCATCTCTAGGTGCTCTGAATAAAGCTTTATTTTTCAAATCATTTATGGAGATCAAATCCTTTTTAACAATAAAGCACTCATCAGAATCAAATATTACCAAATTACCCTTATCGGTGCTTTGGCTCACAGTTAGGAGGTTGTGGCACAATCCTTCTACCAAGTAGACGTCTTTGATGAGAGGGCCTTCATTGTTGCCAATCTCACCAATGCTAGCGATTTTGCCCGATTGGTCAGCTCCAAATGTGACTCTACCACCATCTTTTGGCTTTATTGAAAGAAATTTTGATTTGTCTCCAGTCATGTGCCTTGAGCATCCACTATCGATATACCACTTGTTGGGTCTTGATGCTCTAAGACAAACCTGCAATTCACAAGGAATCAGGTCTTAGGTACCCATCTTTTCTTGGGTCCTTTGGGGTTAGCTTGTACCTTGGGAACATAAGTTCCTTTTGGTACCCATTTATAATTTCCTACAGGTTTATTTTTCCTTTCCTTCTTATGAAAGCAAGATGATGTTGAATGACCCTTCCTATTACAATAGATACAATGTGCAAAAGGATTTGATGAATGAACAGCTTTTGTAAAGTAATTCATATAAGATTTTTGTCCATTCTTTTTCTTTCCTTTCTTTTTATCAAAGTCTGGTTTGTAACCAATGCCTGATCGATCATTTACAAAATGCTATTGCTTAAGGATCACATTGAGCATTTCACTTCCCTTAGTGAATTTCTCAAGTGCTTTTGTAAGTTGTGAATTCTTTATCTCTAAAACAAGGCATTCATCACAAACTAGAGATTGAGGAGAAGAGAGGTTTTCAATTTGTAATTCAAGAAAAGAATTTTTCTTTTTCAAAGACATATATTTGTCTGCAAGTTTTTCAAACTCCTTTTGAACAACATTGTATTCAGCAAACAACTCATCATAGGAGGGTAAAGATTCGTATACCTCATTGCTTTCATTGTGTTGCTCTTCTTCCTCAGCAACTAGGCATATGTTGGCTTTTTCACTTTCATCCTCTTCAGCTTCATCTTCATCCGATGAGCTATCTCCCCATATGGCTGACACATATGCCTTCTTTTTGTATTTCTTGAATTTCTTCTTCTCTTTTTCTTGGTTCTTCAGTTGAGGACATTCTGCCTTGATGTGTCCGGGCTTCTCGTATTCATAGCAAATAACAGGCTTTCTTGATTCATAGCTTGAATTTCCCTTCTGAAATTTCTTGAAGCCTTGATCTCTCTTATAAAACTTCTTGAATCTCCGGACCATCATGCCAATCTCTTCATCCTCATCTTCATCTTCCTCATCTTTTTCTACATTAAGAGCCACTCCCTTGTTGTGATTGTTGGCCCCATTGACATCTTCCAAGTCCTTCTTGAACCTCAATTTACTCTCATACTCAAATAGGCTTCCAATCAAAGCAGCAACTGAGGTCATTGACTCACCACGAGCTTCTTCAATAGCGGTGACCTTTGCTTCCCAATCTTTTGTCAGAATGTTGAGAATCTTCTGAACTTGTGACCTTTGATCAAATAGCTTTCCTAAGGCAGCCAGTTGATTCGTCAGATGAGTATATCTAAGCTGAAATTCTCCAATGCTCTCTCCTTGCTTCATCCGTAACAAGTCATACTCAGTGGTTAGAATGTTGATGCGGTTCTCCTTGATTCCAGAGGTTCCTTCATAAGCTATTTCCAGAGCCTTCCACATCTCTTTTGCTGTTGGCAAGTTACAGATTGTGAAGTACTCCTTTTGACTAAGGGCACTTTGAAGCATCAGAATAGCTTTGCTGTTGAGAGTGATATTCTTCTTGTCATCATCGTTGAACTCAGCTTCGGTCTTTGAAACAACAATGCCTTCTTCGGTCTTGACTGGTACATAATCTCCTGTCTCGAAGACTCTCCACAATCCATATTCAGTAGCCATCACGAACACACGAAATTTTGCTTTCCAGAAAGAGTAGTGTTCGCCATCGAAACCGGGAGGTCTGTTGATTGAAGCTCCATCTGGAAGAATTCCCTCCATGTTGATCCTTCTCGAGTGGTTAAACTCTTCTGAGAAGACCAGGCTCTGATACCAAATGAAAGAAGGAGCTTGATATCCAAGAGGGGGGGGTGAATTGGGTATCTACAAATTTTCGAAACTTGTTCTGTTTTTAAATACTTAAAACAGAGCAGAACAGAGGAGATAAGGGAGGAAAGCTTGACACACAACAATTTATACTGGTTCGGTCCTTTCTCTGACCTACATCCAGTCCCCAAGCCTCACTTGGGATTTTCAATCCACTAACTAAACAATTGATTACACACTCTGTACTAAGAGCTGTTCTCTCACTAGAGCACACTCCCCCTTACAAGTTGTAATCAATACACCCAAAATCACCAAGTCCCCTGACTTGTGATTCTCACAATCAATGAATGATTTTACAAGTAATAACTCTCTCACAGAGTGGATAAGATAATCACTGAAGCACTAATGTCAAAATGACACGATACAAGAGAAAGCTAATACACAATAAATGAACTTAGTAGTTTTTCGTTCAGAGTTGGTGTATCAGCTTGTGAAGATGTTAATGAACTCTATTTATAGCTAGAGAACATTAAATGACCGTTGTAGCTTGAATCAGACCGTTGGAGAAGTTGCCCAAGTGTTCTGAAGTGGTTTTGGGGTCTTCTCTCTCTTGTTTTCTCCTAATCTAGTTGGCCAAGTCATCAAGGCTGACTTTCTGCGAATTAATCCGTTGGAGAGGAGTTTTCTTGTTTCAGCAAACATTCTTAAATGCTTTGTGTGCGTGTGCAGAAGGATTTGGGCAAAAGGAGTAACTTTCTGAACTTTGCAATAAATGCTCTGAGTTACTCTTTTCTTTATGCTCTAATCTCTCACCAAACATTCTTTAATGCTCTGAAATCCGCTAACAAATACATTAAACATAGCAGGGAATATCAGAGTATAATATTGGAAGAGATTAGGATCAAATAACATTGATTTCTGAAATGCCCAAGTTCAAATTTCCTGAACCGGCGACACGAACTCGAGTTCACTTCTTACAGGCTCGAGTTCGTTGCTTCAGTGTTCAAAATTATGTGAGTTCAAAAGGTGTGAACCTGAGGTTTGTCTTCTAAACCTGAGGTTCTCATGACATTGAAAAACTGAAATGCTCTCGGGTTGAAATGAACTCGAGTTCATTAATGTCAGGCTCGAGTTTGAGACAATTTTGAGCAAACTTTGTTTTAGCTTGAGAGAACAAACCTGAGGTTTGCAAAGCAAACTCTTGAGTTTAAAATATTTTGAAAAGTTCTTTGCTCTCGGTAACTTTTAGGCTCGAGTTCAAACTGTTTAGGCTCGAGTTCGAATGTTTTGAAAAACTTTGGAAGCTCTCGGCCAAAACTAGGCTCGAGTTCAACATGTCAGGCTCGAGTCCATTGACAAACCTTTTCTCTCAATAGAACAGTGCTTTGTTTGAAAAACTTGTCCCGCCAGAGATGAACTCAAGTTCTCCATGACAGGCTCGAGTTCATGCTCTTAAAATTTTCTTTGAAAAACTTTCAAACTTGAGTTTTCCAGGGAGCAAGTGTAAGGTTTAACATGTTTTCAAGGTTCAAAAACTTTCTGGAAAAGATGAACTCGAGTTTGACCTCAGTAGGCTCGAGTTCATGTGAACTTCTCAAAGGTTTAATTTTAAACTTCAGGTTCAGTCTCGAGTTTGGAAATTAGTTTGGCAAAATTGAACTCTCTGTCAAATCCAGGCTCGAGTTCAACATTAGTAGGCTCGAGTTTGATTTTGACAGATTGAAAAACATAAGTTTAAAACATCTTGAACTTTGTTAAAACTTTCCAACATTGTTTACAATCGTTAGTAATCATCAAAATACTCAGAGAACTAACAAAATAAACCTGTAGGCAATTATCAGTGGGTACCTAAGGGAACCTATGTTCCTAAGGCCCGATCTAACCCCAAAGGACCCAAGAAAAGATGGGTACCTAAGACTTGATCCTTTGTGATTTACAGGTGTGTCTGAGAGCATCTAAATCCAACAAGTAGTATATTGACAGTGGATGCTCTAGACATATGATGGGAGATCATACAAAGTTTTCGACTCTCAAGGCAAGGGATGGTGGCAAAGTAACTTTTGGTGGAAATCAATCCGGAAGGATTTCTGGGATTGGTGAAGTTGGAAACGATGATGGACTACAGATAAAAGACGTCTACCTTGTAGAAGGACGTTGCCACAACCTCCTCAGTGTGAGCCAATGCACAGACAAAGGTAACCTGGTTATCTTCGACTCTGAGGAATGCTTGATAGTCAGCAAAAAGGAGACCAATGATAGATTTCAAATCAAAAGCCATATTTAGGGCTCTTAGAGGTGGTAACTGTTACACTTAAACCTTCCTAGTAATTTCCATAAATCTGTTTCTAAAAACTACTTTCTTAGTAACTTGGAAGAGAGTTGGTTATGGCACAATTGTTTAGCCCATGTAAACATGTCCCAACTCGACAAGTTACAAAGAAAGGATTTAGTCATTGGTTTGCCAAAGCTTAATTTCAAAAAGGATATGATTTGTAGTGCTTGTCAGAAAGGAAAACAGACTAAATCATCTTTTAAACCGAAAAATGAGATTTCATCTAATAGACCATTACAATTACTACATATGGATCTGGTAGGTCCAGCAAGGGTAAGGAGCCTTGGTGGTAATCTGTATACATTGGTTATTGTAGATGATTTTTCAAGATTTTGTTGGACCATATTTTTATCATCAAAAGATGAAACATTTCATCAATTTGTTGTGTTTGCCAAAAAGGTCCAAAACGAGAAAGGTCTATCTATTTGAGGAATAAGGACTAATCATGGTGGAGAGTTCGAGAACCATGCATTTGAAGAATTTTGTGATGCTCATGGTATAGACCATAACTTCTCACCACCAAGAACTCCTTAACAGAATGGTGTTATAGAAAGAAAGAATCGTGTCTTGACTAAGATAGCTAGAGCGATGTTGAATGAGAATCAAACTTCTCAAGTTTTCTGGGCTGATGCGATGAGCACTGCATGCTATATTTCAAACCGCGCATACATCTGGAAAAATCTCAAGAAGACACCTTATGGGCTTTACAAAGGGAGAAAGCCCAATCTTACTCATCTGCACATCTTTGGATGTAAGTGCTTTGCGCACAATAATGGTAAGGACAATGTGGGTAAGTTTGATTCAAAGTTTGATGTAAGTATATTTCTAGGATATTCCAATAGAAGTAAGGCTTATAGAGTTTTTACTACTCAAACTCGCATTGTTGAAAAATCAATTCATGTTGTGTTTAGTACAACCAAATCCGATAAACCTTTAGATGAAGATGAAGAAAATGTTTACAAAAAATCAATTTTTTTCGAAAACTACTCCTTCATCTATTGAAAATTCTGAAAATGTTTTTGAGGCTGATCCCCAAAATACTCTTGAAAATCCAGATCAGTCTCAGCCTAGAGTGTAACACCATGAATTTTGGACCTTAACAATTAAGAATAAGCCTAAAATAGGCGGACGACTAGGCCCAGTTCAGGAAGAGTCCCAAGAATGTCGAGAGTTAGGAAGCCTCTCTGGGACTAAGTAACACAGCTATATGGGTCGGTAGGCCTAGAATGTTGAAGCCATGGAATTAAGATGCTAATGTAAAATGGGCACAGAAGATGTATACGGTGTAAGTCTGATCGAAAAAGATGCCGACCAACTATGTCCTGAGGTATAGGTGATAAGCACAATTCATACCACGTTTTCCCCTATATTTCATGACTAAATTGAATGGTAAAAATAAGCTTAACTGTGAATTAAACAAGCAAAAAGGCATATATTCATGATGTAGGGACTGAAGGATAGAAATCATCTACATGTGCTAAGAATGAAGTAATCTGCGTTGTTTTTAAGGGAAACTGTGTAGCAGAGTTGATACGATGCTTTAGCATTCTCATAGCAACCCGAAGTGCAATACAAGGCATCACGAATGCTATAGCAAAGTAAAGGACGCAATGCTATGCAACATGTTTTCTGACCCTTTTACTTAGATGATTTCAGGAATTAAAGAAAAGGGCGATAATGACACGTGGATTGATAACACGATGGAATAGAAGATGTAGAGGATCGAAACTAAAAGATTTGAAGAATCCCGCAGGATCAGCAGAATCAATCTACTTGGATCTGGAGATATGATAGATCTCAACAAATTAGGAAAGGCACTGCAACTTGCGCCGCAAGAAAGCCCGAATATAAAAGACAGCAGAGCCAACCCTTAAAAAAGGAGAAAGACCTAAAACGAGATTCTAATTTTCGGCAGACTCAAGAGAAGAGTGAGAGATTTCACAAGAGCACGAGACTTTCTGGATAACCCAGCATCCTTCCCTGTAGTTCGATGGAACGAAGAAGACGTGGAGTGGTGACGTGATAGGGCCGCATTCACGCCATCGGAAATTCTGCCAATTTCTGTTTACTTTCTTTTTCATTTATTTTTCCGATCACGGGTCATTATGTTAGTGTTTGTTTTGTGTGTCCCTCGTTAGTCATGAACTAAGTTTTATATGGCTGGACGAGGATGAATCTTTAAGTGTTGGATGAACCCAATTGCAAGTTCTTAATTGAATAAATTTGGTTTGCTTATAAGTGTTTTAATTACTAGTCGATTAATGGAAGTTAAGGGCTAGATTTGTGGCCTCAGCTTACTGGCAAGGAGTTGGGGTTAGACCTCTGAGAAACAGTGTTTGCTAGGCAGCCCGTGCACGACTTGACCTATTATTGTAGGCTTCAGGAATGAGTCTACCTCTTATAACCATAACACCCTGAGCGTAAAGCAGTCCTGACTAGAAAGTTGCCATAGGAATATGGAAGGAGTATAGTTAGTGTCATATGTATCGGACGCGGAAGCTTTGATAAACTATCGTTGTGGGTTAACCAAATAGCTCTGTAGTTGGTAGCTATGTTGCAGCAATTGCAGAAGCTGTACAGTATAGATGCCATAGCATTGGGTAAAGCAATTGGGGGATTAATGCACTTAAGGGTGATTCTGAGTCCATCCTAACCTCTTACTGATATCTTCTCACATTTAAAGTTGTTAGTTCTCCATTGGTTTTGATGATAACTGACACTTGCAAACATAAAACGAAGTTTTGTCTTGGTAAGTTGAAAAACTTACTGTCAAGACAAAACTCGAGTTTTGGTTTCAAACTCGAGTTTTGGGTTTGACAGAGAGTTACTCAATTTTTCTAAATCTGACAAAACTCCAGTTTCCTTTGGAAACTCGAGTTTTGACCTTTACAGAAAGCACTCAGTTTTTCATCTCAAGACAAAACTCGAGTTCCAGTTTGAAAACCTGAGTTTTGGCTTATACAGAGACTTCAAAATGTTTTCAACTAAAGACAAAACTCGAGTCTTGGTTAGGAAACTTGAGTTTTGCCCATACAAAGAGTCTTTAAGTTTTAAATCCAGTTTTGCGCCAAGAATCTGCAAGTTGAACCTGTTCTGAGATTTTAAATGTTTTCTCTGAGTTAAGAAAAAACTCAAGTTTTGGTTTCAAAACTCGAGTTTTGATCAGATCGAGAGCCTTGGAACTTTTCTCAACGTTTTCACAATTAAGTGAAAACTTGAGTTTCAGTTTGGAAACTCGAGTTTTGGCCAAACAGAGAGCATAAGATTTTTCAACATTTTGAAAACTCAAGTTTTGGTTTGAAAACTCAAGTTTTGATGGTTTGGACTTCCACCTGCAATTTTCATTAAAAGTCCAAAACTCGAGTTTTGGTTTGGAAACTCGAGTTTTGAGTTTTACTTAAACACTGGTCCAAAAGCTCAAAACACGACTTTGCTCTCTGGAAGAACAAAACTCGAGTTTAGAGTTTAAAACTCAAGTTTGGTCTTAAGTGCACAGTTGAAAACTCGAGTTTTGATGAACAAACTCAAGTTTCCATCGCTGATTCAAAAATTTGAATATAACGATTTTGGATTACAATGTTGTTTGATCTTCTATATTCCTAGCTATGTTTAACCACTTTCTTGGTGAGTCTTAGACAGATTAAGAAGGTTAACTGAAGGTTAGAGCAGAATGCAAAAAGGTAGTTCAAAACATTAAATGCTGACCAGAAAGTTGCTCCTTTTGGCTAATCCAACTGCACACACCTACAAAGCATTTAAGAATGGTTTCTACAACAAGTAAACTCTTCTCCAACGGATTAATTCACAGAGAGTCAACTCTGATCATCTAGCCAGCTGGATTAAGAGTAAACTAGAGAGAGAAGATGCCTAAACCACCTAACAACCTTGACACAACTTCTCCAATGTATTTATTTGGAAAGCAACGGTCATTTAATGATCTCTAAGTATAAATAGAGGAGCATTCAAGTCTTTCCAACAACCACAACTGCTAAAAACGTATTGCACTCAAGTGTTCATTTATTTTTATCAGTTTTCTCTTGTATAGTATCTTTTGATACAAAGAGCTTCAGTGGTTATCATTATCTACTCATAGAGAGAGTTTCTGATTGTAAATCCTTTTTTGTAAAGAACCACAAGTCAGGGGACTTGGTGGTTGGGTTCATTGATTACAACTTGTAAGGGGGAGTGAGTTGTAGTGAGAGAATCACTTCTTAAGTGCAGAGTGTGTAATCATTGAGTTAGTGGAAAATCCCAGAGAGTCTGGGGACTGGATGTAGGTCAAGTTGTTGAGACCGAACCAGTATAAATCTCTGTGTGCAAGCTATTCTTCTTTTACTCTGTTCATCTCTGTTTTTAGCATTGTAAAACAGAGCACTAGCAAAAAATTTTAAGAATACCCAATTCACCCCCACTCTTGGGTATTTAGGCTCCACTTTCATTTGGTATCAGAGCCTGGTCTTCTCACAAGATCTTAACATCTCGAGAAGGATCATTTTGGAAGGTATCTTGCCTAATGGAGCTTCTATCAACTGACCACCCGGTTTCAATGGAGAATACTACTCATTCTGGAAAGCCAAGTTTAAAGTCTTTGTAATGGCTACAGAGTTTGGACTATGGAGAGTGTTTGAAAGAGGAAATTATGAACCCTCAACTGTTGAAGATGGTGTGAGAACTGCCAAGCTTGAAGATGAGTATGATGACAATGACAGGAGAAATGCTACACTCAATAGGAAGGCTATCCTTCTTCTACAGAGTGCACTAAGCCAACAAGAATATTTCCGCGTCTGCACTCTACCATCTACTAAAGCCATGTGGGATGCCTTGGAGATTGCTCATGAAGGTACAGCTGGAGTAAAGCAGAATCGTGTCAACACTCTTATGACAAAATATGATCTCATGCGTATGAAGCTCGGGGAATCCATCGGTGAATTTCAATTAAGGTTCACCCATCTAATTAATTAGCTTGCTGCTCTTGGAAAGGAATACGATCAATCTATTCAAGTGAGGAAGATTCTGAACATCCTCAACAAAGAGTGGGAAGCTGAAGTCATAGCCATTGAGGAAGCGAGAGGAGATTCCATGGCATCTGTGGCTGCTCTCTTTGGGAGCCTTTCTGAATATGAAGCCAAGATCAAATTCAAGAAGGGTCTGGATGAGGTACACGGAAAGAACAAAGGAATAGCCTTCAAGTCTGCCAAAGAAAGCAAAGAATCAGATGACAATGAGGAAGATGAAGATGAGGAAATTGGGATGCTGGTCCGGCGGTTTAAAAAGTTCTACAAAAAGGATCAAGGCTTCAAGAAGTTTCACAAAGGGAGTTCCAGCTTTGAATCAAAGAAGCCTATCATCTGCTACGAATGCGAGAAACCCGGACACATCAAATCAGAATGTCCTCAGCTAAAGAATCAAGAGAAGGAGGAAAAGGAATTCAATAAGTTCAAAAAGAAGACATATGTTTCAGCCATATGGGGAGATAGCTCATCCGATGAAGATGAAGCTGAAGAAGAGGAGAAAGCAAACATATGTCTGGTTGCACAAGAATAGCAAGATGATAGTGAGGTATATGAGTCTCAACCTTCCTATGATGAACTATTTGCTGAATATAACCTTGTGCAATTGGAGTTTGAAAAAATTGCTGAAAAGTATTTGACTTTGAAAAAGAAAAACACTACTCTTGAGTTGCAAGTTGAAAAACTTTCTTCTCCAGAAATTCTTGTTTGTGACGAATGCCTTGATTTAAAAAAAAAAGAATTTACAGTTAACTAAAGCACTCAAAAAATTCACTAAGGGAAGTGAAATGCTCGATGTGATTTTAAAACAACAAAGGTTTATCAATGATAGATCAGGCATAGGTTACAAACCAGATTTTGACAAGAAGAAAGGCAAAAAGAAGAATGGTCAGAAATCATATATGAATTATTTTACGAAATCAGTTCATTCTTTCTTTCCTATGAAAACAACTTCATCTTGTTTTCATAGGAAAGAAAGAAAGGTCAAACCTGCTGGTAATTATCAATGGGTACCGAAAGGAACCTATGTTCCCAAGGACAAATCTAACCCCAAAGGACCCAAGAAAAGATGGGTACCTAAAACTCAATCTTCTGAGACTTGCAGGTGTGTCTTAAAGCATCAAAGCCCAACAAATGGTGCATTGACAGTGGATGCTCAAGGCATATGACGGGAGACAAATCCAAGTTTCTCTCAATCAAGCCTAAGGAAGGTGGCAAGGTGACCTTTGGTGGAGATCAATTTGGAAAGATTGCTAGGATTGGCGAGATTGGCAACAATGAAGGTCCACTCATCAAAGATGTCTATCTCGTAGAAGGACTTTGCCAAAACCTTCTTAGTGTGAGCCAAAGCACCGACAAGGGTAACTTAGTTATCTTTGATTCTGATGAATGCTTGATTGTGAAAAAGGAATTTCTCCCTTTAGAAAATTTAAAATCAAAAGCTTTATTTAGAGCACTTAGAGATGGCAATTGTTACACTCTTAATCTCTCTAGCAATGCTTCAATTTCTGAAAATTGTTTTGTAAGTAATTTGAATGAAAGCTGGCTATGGCACAAGCGACTTGCCCATGTCAATATGTTTCAGCTTGACAAATTACTGAAAAAGGAATTGGTGATTGGTATTCCCAAACTACATTTCAAAAACAACATGGTATGTGATGCATGTCAAAAAGGGAAACAGACCAAATCTTCTTTTAAAGCAAAAAAATGAGATTTCAACAAGTAGACCTCTTTAATTACTTCATATGGATCTAGCTGGACCAGCTAGAGTAAAAAGTCTTGGTGGAAATCTCTACACTTTGGTCATAGTTGATGATTATTCTAGATTCACATAGACAATATTTTTATCTTCTAAAGATGAAACATTTGATCAGTTTGTTGTATTTTCCAAGAAGGTCCAAAACGAGAAAGGTTTTTCTATTTTAGGAATTAGAATTGATCATGGAGGAGAATTTGACAATAATTCATTTGTTGAATTATGTGACAACATGGGGATAGACCATAACTTCTCAGCCCCAAGGACTCCTCAACAAAACGATGTTGTAGAAAGGAAGAATTGAGTCCTCACCGAGATGGCAAGGGCTATGCTGAATGAGAGCAATACTTCCCAAGTATTTTGGGCTGATGCAATGAGCACCGCTTGCTACATCTCAAATCGAGCATATCTACGGAAGAAGCTAAACAAGACCCCCTATGAGTTGTACAAAGGAAGGAAGCCCAACCTGAGTCATCTGCATGTATTTGGTTGTAAGTGTTTCATTCATAATAATGATAAAGATAACTTGGGAAAGTTTGATCCCAAGGCAGATGAAGGTATATTCTTAGGTTATTCTAATAGAAGTAAAGCTTATAGAGTTTTCAACACTTGTACTCGTATTGTTGAAGAGTCTATACATGTTGTTTTCTGTGAATCTATATCTGATAAAGCTCTGGATGATGATGAGGAAAATGCTTTCAAAAATCAATTCTTCTCGAAAACTACTCCTGCTTCTCTCGAAAATTCTGAAAAATGTTTTTGATGCTGATCCTGAAAACAATATTGAAAACCCAGATCAGTCTCAGCCTAGGGCTTGGAGATTTATTAAAAATCATCCTTTAGACCAAGTTATAGGTGATGTAAATCAAGGAGTAAGAACAAGGAATAGTACCTTGAATGAAGTCACCTTTTCTGCATTCATCTCACACATTGAACCCTCAAAAATAGATGAAGCCCTTTCAAACAATGATTGGGTGATAGCTATGCAAGAGGAATTGCATCAATTTGATAGAAATCAAGTTTGGGATTTGGCACCTAGGCCTAAGGACCATCCGGTCATTGGCACTAAATGGGTATTCAAGAACAAACGAGATGAATCAGCAATCATTGTCCGTAACAAGGAAAGATTGGTTGCCAAAGGCTATAATCAAGAAGAAGGAATTGATTATGAAGAAACTTATGCTCCAGTGGTAAGATTGGAAGCCATAAGAGTTCTTCTAGCCTTTGCTTGTGTAAGAGGCTTTAAACTCTATCAAATGGATGTGAAAAGTGCTTTTCTAAATGGTTTCATTCAAGAGGAAGTTTATGTTGAACAACCTCCTGGTTTTCAAAATGAACATCATCCAAATCATGTTTATCGTCTCAAGAAAGCTCTTTATGGGCTTAAGCAAGCTCCTAGAGCTTGGTATGAGCGATTAAGCAAATTCCTTCTTGATCAAGGGTTTATTAGAGGAAAAGCAGATACAACTCTCTTCATAAAGAGTAATAAGCTAAATGAAATTTTAGTTGTACAGATTTATGTAGATGACATAATTTTTGGTTCTACTAATGATGCTTTATGTGAGGAATTTGCAAGCACTATGCAGGGAGAGTTTGAGATGTCAATGATGGGAGAGCTGAACTACTTCCTTGGGCTACAAATCAAACAAAGAAAGGATGGAATTTTCATCTCCCAAACAAAGTATCTCAATGATCTGCTGAAGAAGTTTGTGTTGGATCATTGCAATGGAGTTGATACACCAATGAGTACCACTACTTCATTGGATGCTAATGAGAATGACAAGGATTTCAATATCACGAAGTACAGAGGAATGATTGGATCATTACTCTATCTCACAGCAAGTCGACCTGACATCCAATTCAGTGTGGGGATGTGTGCAAGATTCCAATCTGCTCCAAAGGAGTCACGTGCTGAACATGTTAAGAGAATCTTCAGATATCTTGCAGACAACAAAACACTGGGTTTGTGGTTCCCTAAAGGTCAACCTGAACACTTGGTGGCATACTCAGATGTACATCATGCCGGCTACAAAACTGATAGAAAAAGCACAAGTGGTCAATGTGAGTTCTTTGGCAACTCACTTGTGTCTTGGTTCAGCAAGAAACAAACCAGTGTAGATGTGTCATCGACGGAAGCTGAATATGTGGCTGCATCAAGTGGTTGTACTCAAGTTTTGTGGCTTAAGCAACAACTTGTTGATTTGGGAGTGAATCTGAAGGAGATCCCAATCCTATGTGACAACAATAGCACAATAAGCTTGGCTAAGAATCCAGTTCAACACACTCGAACCAAGCATATTGATGTGCGACATCATTTCATATGGGATCATGTTCAGAAGAAAGATGTCAAGGTCATGTTCATTTCAACTCATCTTCAGCTTGCAGACATCTTCACAAAGCCATTAGCAAAAGAACAATTCAATTTCATAAGGAGGGAATTGGGAATGGTAAATCCCAATGAGTTGTAAGTTCTTTCTTACCCAATGTTAGTTTAGGTTTTGATGATTTAATTGTCGCTAACTTAAGCATCGGAGTGTCTAGATGTGTTTTATGCAAGATGCTTTTATGAAATCTGAGTTTTTACTGATAAGAGGTGAAAACTCAAGTTTTGATATCAAAACTCGAGTTTTGGCTGAAGTATCGGGGAGAGAGAAGAAAGCATGATTCTTGAAGAAGGTCAAAACTTGAGTTTACAAATTGGAAACTCGAGTTTCCGTCAGACAGAGAGCAACTTAAGTTTTGAAGAATGAAAACTCGAGTTTTCAAAGTGAAACTCGAGTTTTGGTCGCAGAAGTTCAAAAGTTCACCTTACACTTCTGAAGTCCAGGTTAGCTTTTATTCTTCAAAACTCAAGTTTTGGTTGTAAAACTTGAGTTTTGATCGGGCTATATAATTGATTTTTTACTTGTTCTTCAAAACTGGATTCAAAACTCTAGCTTCTGCCCTAGTTTTTCACTGTTCTCTCTCAACCCCAATCTTCTCAAATCCTCAAATCTCTCTCATTCTTCGATCAAACACTCTCAGAAACCCTAAAATGTCTTTGTCTACTCCCTCTAAATTTGCCCAGACTACTCCTAACCCTAAAGAGACATCAAATCCTTCGTCCACTCCCTCTGATCAACCAGTAAGGTTAAAAACTCGCACAACAAGGCTTCGATTTGGCGTGGATAAATCTGTCAAGGGAGTTCCAGATGCGTCTTCTCCACAAAAAACGCCTTCTCCTAAAGCCAAAGGGATTGCCATCGATGGTAGTGCTGAAGGTCGAACGAAAAAGAGGCACGACCCTGAGGTCTCGCCCAAAGAAAAAGGGAAATCAAAAATGTCGGACATTCCCAAGCCTCCAAAGGCTAAGAGATCAAAGAAATCCTCAATTCCAGAGAAGGGTCAAGGTTCGACCATCCCTGAGCCTACTACTAAGGAGGTTCCCGAATTCATTGAGGATGCTCTCACTGAAATTCACAACCATGACTCAGCGCCATAAGGATTCTCGAATGCTCCAACCTAGATGACTAAGGAGGATGCCGACAGGTTCAAAGACTTCTTTGTGAACAAATCCTTTTGCCCCTCTGTTTCTGTAGACTTGGCAAAACTAAAGGAGGAGCACAGTATCGATCTTTCACCTTGGCTCTCAGATTATGAATCATTCATCTCTTTATCTGCCTCCTTCTCCACCAACCTTGTAAAGATTTTTTACTATAATATGGAGTCAGATAACATCCTGGACTCAGAAGGGAGTTTATTTGAAGAAAGAGTGATTACAGTTCTCAAAGGCATGAAGTTTACTGTCTCTTTGCCTCTATTATCAACAAAATTCTGAAGATTGTCAATCCACCTTCTATTCCTGAGATCAGACTGAGCAATCAAGACATTTACACTACCCTCTGTCCCAACAAGCCATTCCCTGTTAACCAATCTCATACCCTTACCTTCAAGCCAGCTGACATGAGCAACATCAATCGCATCCTCTGGTATATTTACTCCCAAAATTTCATTCAAAAGGGAGGAAATTTCACCCACTTCACACAGAAGGACTATCCATTGTTTGCTGCGTTCGTGAGACAAACTAAGTTTAATCTTGGTCACTGGATTTTTCAAGAGATGCTCAAATTTAAGTTCTCCTCCCGCAGACCTTCTCATATCGCCTATCCTTCTTTAGTATCAGTCATTCTCTTCTACCACAATGTGTGATATGTGGGTCCTCCCGACATTATGAAGAAACCAGGGGTATTTGGGAAGAAGCAGCTAAATTACATGAAGATTACTGTTGAAGGTGAAGGGTCAGGCCAGTCTCAAGCTCCTTCTAGATCTCAGACCCGAGCTACCCGCTCGCGAGCTCAGGAAGCTCAATCTGCACCTACCTCTGATTTACCTTCTGACTTTGAGGCTAAAGTCAAAAGAATTGTAGACGCTGCAATTGCTTCTCTGTCGATAAGGTTGGAATTTGAGATTGGGAAGCTAGTTGCTGAGGTGAGAAGTGGCAATCAAGAGGTGATTGCTGCACAAGAAGCTATGAAGGTCCAGTTAGATGAGCTTAGGACCCAATCTAAGAAGCGACATGATCGGCAGTTTGATCAGCTGATTGATCTTGATGCCAGATTGTCTACTCAATCAGTCACTACCATGAACTTGGATAGCAAAGTTGAAAGGATACTGAAGCATCTTGGTGCTGGCTCATCATCTACTTTTGGTACTACATCTGTTCCCAAGCCAGAACATGAGACATCTTCATCACCATCCTTTTCTTTTCCTAGTCCTCCTATCCCATCTTCATCCCCAGCATCTGTCTCCACACCATCCACTGTGGTACTGCCTTCCCCCACTACTCCACCCACAGTTGTTCTACCTTCTCCTTCTACCCCTTCGACTGAGCTCTTCATTCCCTCTCATTCTCCTCCCCAATTTGAAGATGACAAAGGGGGAGAGAAAGTAGATTAGGAACTTGGATAGAATTTGAGTAGAGCAAACTTTTGAGAACTTGGTAGCTTTTGGGAACTTGGTAGCATTTTACATTTTTTTCCTGCTTTGCTCTGTGCTGCACTTTCAGTTTGTAGTTGTTACAGTTTAAACGTTATCAATGAAATGTGCATTTTGAATCTTGTTTAATGCTTCTAATGCTTGTCTTTGCTCTATCATAGTATTGTGATTCAACAAGAATGCAAACTTATGTTAAATGTACTTATGACAGAATTTCAAAACTTGAAACTCAAAGCTCTTGAACTAATTTTCATCTCAAATACAAACTCTCTCAAATTCTTGCAATTTTTGGGTTACAAGTGTTGTCATCATCAAAAAGGGGGAGAATGTTAGTTCTCTATTGGTTTTGATGATAACTGACACTTGCAAACATAAAATGAAGTTTTGTCTTGGTAAGTTGAAAAACTTACTGTTAAGACAAAACTCAAGTTTTGGTTTCAAAACTCGAGTTTTGGGTTTGACAGTTTTTCTAAATCTGCCAAAACTCAAGTTTCCTTTGGAAACATGAGTTTTGACCTTTACAGAAAGCACTCTGTTTTTCATCTCAAGACAAAACTTGAGTTTCAGTTTGAAAACTCACGTTTTGGCTTATACAGAGACTTCAAAATGTTTTCAACTAAAGAAAAAACTCGAGTCTTGGTTTGGAAACTCGAGTTTTGCCCATACAGAGAGTCTCTAAGTTTTAAATCCAGTTTTGCGCCAAGAATCTGTAAGTTGAACCTGTTCTGAGGTTTTAAATGTTTTCTCTGAGTTAAGAAAAAACTCAAGTTTTGGTTTCAAAACACGAGTTTTGATCAAATCGAGAGCCTTGGAACTTTTCTCAACGTTTTCACAATTAAGTGAAAACTCGAGTTTCAGTTTGGAAACTCGAGTTTTGGCCAAACAGAGAGCATAAGATTTTTCAACATTTTGAAAACTCAAGTTTTGGTTTGAAAACTCAAGTTTTGATGGTTTGGACTTCCACCTGCAATTTTCATTAAATGTCCAAAACTCGAGTTTTGAGTTTTACTTAAACACTAGTTCAAAAGCTCAAAACACGACTTTGCTCTCTGGAAGAACAAAACTCGAGTTTAGAGTTTGAAACTCAAGTTTGATCTTAAGTGCACAGTTGAAAACTCGAGTTTTGATGAACAAACTCGAGTTTCCATCGCTGATTCAGAAATTTGAATATAACGATTTTGGATTACAAAGTTGTTTGATCTTAATACTTTCCAGCATTAATCTTCTATATTCCTAGCTATGTTTAACCACTTTCTTGGTGAGTCTTAGACAGATTAATGAAGGTTAACTGAAGGTTAGAGCAGAAAGCAAAAAGGTAGTTCAGAACATTAAATGCTGACCAGAAAGTTGCTTCTTTTAGCTAATCCAACTGCGCACGCCTACAAAGCATTTAAGAATGATTTTTACAAGAAGTAAACTCTTCTCCAATGGATTAATTCGCAGAGAGTCAACTCAGATCATCTAGCCAGCTAGATTAAGAGTAAACTAGAGAGAGAAGATGCCTAAACCACCTCACAACCTTGACACAACTTCTCCAACAGATTTATTTGGAAAGCAATGGTCATTTAATGATCTCTAAGTATAAATAGAGGAGCATTCAAGTCTTTCCAACAACCACAGCTGCTGAAAACGTATTGCACTCAAGTGTTCATTTATTTTCATAAGTTTTCTCTTGTATAGTATCTTTTGATACAAAGAGCTTCAGTGATTATCATTATCTACTCTTAGAGAGAGTTTCTGATTGTAAATCTTTTATTGTAAAGAACCACAAGTCAGGGGACTTGGTGGTTGGGTTCATTGATTACAACTTGTAAGGGGGAGTGAGTTCTAGTGAGAGAATCACTTCTTAAGTGCAGAGTGTGTAATCATTGAGTTAATGGAAAATCCCAGAGAGTCTGGGGACTGGATGTAGGTCAAGTTGTTGAGACCGAACCAGTATAAATCTCTGTGTGCAAGCTATTCTTCTTTTACTCTGTTCATCTCTATTTTTAGCGTTGTAAAACAGAGCACTAGCCAAAAATTTTAAGAATACCCAATTCACCCCCCTCTTGAGTATTTAAGCTCCACTTTCAAAAGTCATTCTATTCATTTCTACTAGTAGCATAGTCATAAAACAACCCCTCAACCTGATTATATTTATTTTCCACTTGCACAACTATCATAGCAATCGAGCGTCACTCCTTGGTATCTCAGTCTCTGTGGGACGATACTTTACTTTCACTTTATTACTTGTTCGACTGGTTCACTTGCCTTAAGGGAATTTGACCAACAATAGGACACTTAGTTAAGTGAAAATATGCCAGTACAGGTAAGTATATGGCATTTTCTGGGTAGTCATGGGAGCCTTGCGTTTCTGAAGGAAATAAGAAGGGGAGAGAGAGAAAATGTGTATCTAGACCCGGTAGGGAAGGAAAAGTCAGTAGTAGTAGTAATGCTACGTCGGATACGTGGCATTTCGAGGCTAGAAGTTCGACTACCGAGTAGCATGCATTACGAGGTAGACCTGAAATACGGGAATATGGGTTTCTTACCTTCCAAGACATTGAAAGTCGAATGCCTTGTGGTTAGGGAGAAAGGAATGATGATCCGGGCCCACACAAGTCCAGTGGAAGGGCACGCATTACAGGGAAACGTGTAACTGGCAAAAGGGGAGCTGAGCGGGTGATGAGTACGAATATTACCAAAAGGGGGAGAATGTTAGTTCTCTATATGTTTTGATGATAACTGACAATTGTAAACACAAAATGAGGTTTGTCTTTGGTAAGTTGAAAAACTTACTGTCAAAGACAAAACTCGAGTTTTGGGTTTGACAGAGAGTTGCTCATTTTCAATGAACAAAGCAAAACTCAAGTTTCCACGAGGAGACTCGAGTTTTGGACTTATAGAGAGCACTTAGTTTTTCACTTTAAGACAAACTCGAGTTTCAGATTGAAAACTCGAGTTTTGCATTATACAGAGACTTCACATTATTTTCAAATGAAGACAAAACTCGAGTCTTGACTTGGAAACTCGAGTTTTGGCCTTACAGAGAGTCTCTGAATTTTTGAACAGATACAAACTCAGTTTTGACTGAAAACTCTAGAATTTCACGTAGCCATAAATTTTCTAAGTTTTCTCTAAGTTATGAGAAAACTCGAGTTTTGATTTGAAAACTCGACTTTTGACTTGGCAGAGAGTTTTCATATTTTCATCTGTTTTGAAAACTCAAGTTTTGACTTGGTTCAGATTTCTCAATGTTTTCATTCTTAAATGAAAAATCGAGTTTTGTTTTGGAAACTCAAGTTTTGGCCAAGCCGAGAGCTTTAAGCATTTTCAAGATTTTGGAAACTCAAGTTTTCTCTAAAAACTCGAGTTTAGTCTTGGCTCAGTTTTATCAACGTTTTCATACTAAAATGAAAACTCGAGTTTCACTTTGAAAACTCAAGTTTTGGCCAAATAGAGAGCTTTGAATTTTTTCAATGTTTTGAAAACTCAAGTTTTGGATGAAAACTCAAGTTTTGATGTTTTGGACTAAAACACATACTTCTCATTAAAAGTCCAAAACTCGAGTTTGGTTTTGGAAACTCGAGTTTTGAGTTTGTTTCAAAAATGTGTTCCAAAGCTCAAATCGCGACTTTCCTCTCTGGAAGAAGGAAACTCGAGTCTTGTTATTGAAACTCGAGTTTTGCTTAAGTGCATAGTTGAAAACTGGAGTTTAGGAAAACAAACTCGAGTTTCTGTCGCAGAGTCAGAAAATCAAATCTGACGAATTTGTAAAATCTGCTTGTTTGATCTTGATACTTCCCATTATCTCTCTATTATTCCTAGTTATGTTTAACCACTTTGTTAGTGAGTTTCAGATGCATTAGAGAATGTTTATTGAAGGTTTAAAGCAAAAGCAAAGAGTGACGCCAGCACATTAAATGCTAAACCCAGAAAGTTGCACACTTTTGGGTAATCCTTCTGCACACGTCTACAAAGAATTAAAGATTGCTTCCTACATCGAGTAACTGCTTCTCCAACGGATTAATCTGCCAGAAGTCAACTCTGAACTTCTGCCTAGCTGGATTAAGTGAAGATTAGTGAGAGAAGAAGACCAAAGCTGAACCAAAACCTTGTCTAATGAAGGCAACGGTTATATTGAGGAATCCAACAGTCATTTAATGCTCTCTCAGTATAAATAGAGCTGCATTCAAGTCTTCTCAACTAACACAACTGCTAAGAACGAATTGCATTCAAGTTTACATTTATTTCCTTCAGCCTACATCTGTATTGTATCATCTGATACATTTGTCCTTCAGTGTTTATCATTATCCACTCTTAAAGAGAGTCTTTGATTGTCAATCATTTATTGTGAGGAATCACAAGTCTGGGGACTTGGTTATTGGGTGCATTGATTACAACTTGTAAGGGGGAGTAAGTTCAAGTGAGAGAATTACTCTTGAGTGTAGAGTGTGTAATCAATTGTTATATTGGAAATCCCAGAGTGTCTGGGGACTAGAAGGAGGTCAAGTGGTTGGACCGAACCAGTATAAATCTCTGTGTCTAGCTATTCTTCTCTCTACTCTGTTCATCTTTGTTTTGCTGTTTTAAAACAGATCAGTTTTTCGAAAGTTTTTAAAAATCCCTAATTCACCCCCCTCTTGGGTATTTTGCTCCATTTACAGATGGGCGTCAACAGATTTGGAAAGCCCAGCTCGCAGGAACTTATGCCGCAAGAAAAGCTGTTTATAAAAGGGAATATGAACGCAGCCCTAAGGGAGGTGGAGAGCCCCAGGACGAGAGTTTACTTTCGGCAAACTCAAGAGAAGAGTGAGAGATTTCACAAAGCACGAGATTTCCAGGACAACCCAACATCCTTCCTTGCAGTACAACGGAGAAAAGAAGATGTGGAGTAGTGACGTGAAAAGGCTTCGTCCACGCCGTCGGAACTTCGTCAAAAATTTCTGTTTTTGTTTTCTTTTATTTTTATTTAAATCATGGGTCATTCTGTTAGTGTCTGTTTCGTGTTTCCCTCGTCACTCATGAACTGATTTTCGTATGGCTGGACGAGGATGATTCCCTAAGGTGTTAAATGAACCCAGTTGCAAGTTCTTAATTTAATAAATTTGGTTTGCTTATCAGTACATTAGTTACTAGTCGATTAGCGTAAGCTAGGGGCTAGATTTGTGGCCTCGGCTTACTGGCAAGGAGTCGAGGTTAGACCTATGAGAAACAGTGTTTGCTAGGCAGCCCGTGCACGGCTTGACCTATTATTGTAGGCTTTAGGAATGGGTCTACCTCTCATAACCATAACACCTTGAGCATAAAGCAGATCTAACTAGAAAGTTGCCATAGGAATATGGAAGGAGTATAGTTAGCGTCATATGTATCGGACGCAGAAGCTTCGGTAGACTATCGTAGTGGGTTAACCAAATAGCTTTGTAGTTGGTAGCTATGCTGTAGCGTTGCGGAAGCTGTGCAGTATAGATGCTATAGCAATGGGTAGAGCAACTGGGGGATTGACGCACTTAAGGGTGATTCTAAGTCTGGCCTAACTTCTTACTGATATCTTCTCAAGTTAATTTATGTTGTTTACTTCTGCTATTAGCATAACCATCAAAACCTCTCAACCCAAATATTTTACTTTCTTTTTGGCGCAACTGTAGCAGCGAGTAAGCGTCACTCCTTGGTATCTCAGTCTCTGCGGGACGACACTCTACTTTCAGTTTAGTACTTGTTTGACTGGTTCACTTGCCATAAGGTGAAAGTGGAGCTTAAATACCCAAGAGGGGGGTGAATTGGGTATTCTTAAATTTTTCGGTTAAGTACTCTGTTTTTGAACAATGAAAACAGGGGTTAACAGAGATAAGAGAAGAGAAGCTTGTGTTAGTTCTCTGATGGTTTTGATGATTGCCAACAACTATAAACAATTAAAGAGGTTTTGCTCTTAAGTGTCAAAACTCTGTTTAAGAGCAAACCTCGAGGTTGGGTTTGTAACCTCGAGGTTTGACCTTACAGAAGCTTTAAAAAGTCAAGTGTTCTGATGTTACAAAACTTGGTTTCACAAATACTATGTGAAACCTCGAGGTTGAGAAGTCAACCTCGAGGTTCTGGTCTTCTTGGAAAACCCAAGTTTCTTCATTAACACTTGCAACCTCGAGTATGAAAAGCAAACCTCAAGTTTTAACCCATACAGAAAGGTCATGTTTTTCATCAAGCATGGAAACCTCGAGGTTCATGTTTCAACCTCGAGGATGGACACTTTGATTTGAAACTTAAGTTTGATGAAAATACTTTGAACCTCGAGTATGATGTTTCAACCTCGAGTTTTATCACTTACAGAAAGCACACTGGTTTTCAAAGTATTGAAAACCTCAAGGTTAAGATTGTAACCTCGAGGCTGAGCCTTATGGTTAAACATTGAACTTTGCATTTTCAAAGGCCAACCTCGAGTATGGATTTACAACCTCGAGGTTGTCGGGCTCCAGTGAAAAATGAAGTTTTGAAACAAGCTTCAAACCTCGAGGTTACCTTTGGAACCTCAAGGTTTGTGAGTTACTGAGATTTTTCAGAAGGTTTCTTTTTAAGAGAAACCTCGAGGTTCACATAGCAACCTCGAGGTTGGATGTTTTAAAACCTGTGTTTGCCTGAAACCTTCAAGCAAACCTCGAGGTTAGATGAACTAGCCTCAAGGTTTGTGACCGTTGGTGCTTTTTCAAATTTGTGAAATCTGCTATATCTTGTTATTTGATCTAATTGCTTTCATATATCATTCACTCATGATCCCAGATATGTTTAACAAGTTGGTTGAGTGTTTTTCAGTTAGCACAGATCAAGATTATTGAAGATTTGTGAGAAAAAGCAAAAAGGTGAACAATGCATTTAATGCACCTGCACAATCTCACCTACTTTCAGCTAATCCATCTGAGCACGCCTAATGAACGTTAAAGGAAGCTTACTACATCAAGTAAAGTCAATTCCAACGGGCAGAAACTCAAAGAGCCACATCAGACATCAATAAGCCTTGGATTAGCAGATGTTTAGAGAGAGAAGATGACCAGACTTAGAGCAAATCACTTCCAACAGTTGGAATCATCCTACAACGGTCATTTAATGTTCTCTACCTATAAATAGAGAGCATTAACTTCATTTACAGTTGATACACCTACTCTGAGCGAAATTCTACTAAGTTCATTTATTGTGTATTAGCTTTCACTTGTAAAGTATCATACTTGATACAAGCACTTCAGTGTTCATCATATCTACTCTGTAAGAGAGTCAAATACTTGTAAATCATTTATTGATTGAGATAACTACAAGCCAGGGGACTTGGTAGTTGGGGTGTATTGATTACAACTTGTAAGGGGGAGTTTGTTCTAGTGAGAGAACAACTCTTAGTACAGAGTGTGTAATCAATATTGTTGAGTTAGTGGATTGAAAATCCCAAGTGAGGCTTGGGGACTGGATGTAGGTCAGGAAAGGACCGAACCAGTATAAATTGCATTGTGATTAGCTTCTTCTCCTTATCCTCTCTGTTGTGCCCTGTTCTGAGTGATCAAAAACAGAACAAGTTTCGAAAATTTTAAAGATACCCAATTCACCCCCCTCTTGGGTATAAAGCTCCTGCTTTCAGCTTGGACACAAGGATTTATACCGGTTCGGTCTTAACAATTTGACCTACATCCAGTCCCCAGACTCTCTGGGATTTTCACTATCTCAATTATTACACACTCTACACTCAAGAGTAATTCTCTCACTAGAACTTACTCCCCCTTACAAGTTGTAATCAATGAACCCAACCACCAAGTCCCCTGACTTGTGCTTCTTTACAATAAATGATTAACAATCAAATAGAACTCTCTCTAAGAGCACATGATGATAAACACTGAAGCTTATAATGTCAAAAGACAAGATACAAGTGAAAACTGAAAGGTAGTTGAAGAACTTGAATGCTGGTGCGTTTTCAGATGTTGTAGTAGTTGTAGAGACTTGAATGCTGTCCTATTTATACTCAGGAAGCATTAATCAACCGTTGCATCTTTAATATTACCGTTGAGAGAAGTCTTCAGGTGATTAGCAAGAGTTTTAGTTATCTTCTCTCTCTATACTTAGCTTAATCCAGCTAGCCAAGTACTCTGATTTGTTCCTCTGCAAATTAGTCCGTTGGAGATGAAGTTTCTTGATGTAAAAAACATTCTTTAATGCTTTGCAACCGAATTAACCAAGTTTGTGCAACTTTCTGAGCAGTGCATTTAATGAACTGAACTACTTTTTGCTTTTCACTTTTATCCTTCAATTAACTTTCATTGATATGTCTAAAAACTCATCAAAAAGATGGTTAATCATAGCCAAGAATATATAAGAACGATAAATGAAAGTATTAAGATCAAATGAAGGAGTTTCACAAATTCGTCAAATTTGATTTTCAAGTTCAACGCTCAATACTCGAGTATGTTCATCAATACTCGAGTATGTCATTGTGCACTTAAGTCAATACTTGAGTATCCAACTTGATACTTGAGTATTCATCATCCAGAGAGAAATCATCGTGATGTGAACTTTGGACTTTAAGTACAATACTCGAATATTCAAATCAATACTCGAGTATTCAAGTTATTGACAAGAGGAAAAGCTCTCTGTATGCCCAATACTCGAGTTTCCAAATCCATACTCGAGTATGCATTCATTTGAGAATTTTGTGGAGTTTTTCCATGTCAATACTTGAGTTTTCAAATGAATACTTGAGTATTCATAAACAAATGTTGATTTGAAAAACTTTGTGAAAGTTCAATACTTGAGTATGTAAATCCAATACTCGAGTTTCCACATGATGGAAAACTTTGATAGCTCTCTGTATGATCAATACTCGAGTATTCCACTGAATACTTGAGTATTGAGAATTTAGCAAGTCATTGAAATTCTCTCTGTGAGATCAATACTCGAGTATTCATATCAATACTTGAGTATTGCCTCCTGATGAAAACTTGAAGTGCTCTCTGTAAGTCCAATACTCGAGTATTGCAATCAATACTTGAGTATTGTCTCAGGGTGAAAACTTGGAGTGCTCTCTGTAAGTCCAATACTCGAGTATTGCAACCAATACTTGAGTATTGCTTTGAGAAAATGGATTTGAGCAACTCTCTGTCAAGTCAATTCTCGAGTATTCATATCAATACTCGAGTTTCCATTTGACAGTTGATTTTTAGCAAATGCAAAAACTCCAAGGTGTGTTTACAATTGTTGATTATCATCAAAACACAAAGAGAACTAACATAAGGGAATTCGACCAACAAGCTTTTGGCGCCATTGCTGGGGACTGCTGATACCTTCAGTGACCATGCCCTCTTTGCTCAATAGTTACGAATTATTTAATAAGAGCTCACTTCTTCTCTATTCTTGATTGACGGGTACATTCTGTAGTGCATGCACAAGTCGCCCACCACCAACCTAGAGCCTTACGATCCAGAAATCGAAGGCACTTACAAGCAAAGGCGTAGGAGGCAGAAGTGAAGAAGCCAAACTTTTGACTCAGCAAGTATGGCGAATATACCTGTCAACCACGAGCAGGATCAACAAGAGCGTATAGTCATAAACAGGGACAACCAGGTCCTTCCACCTCTAAACCTTGATGCTAACAAGGCCATCATTGAATTCAGAATTCTGATTCTTAACAAGCTGAATTCGGCCATCACACCACCTACCGTCAATGCTGGACACTTTGAAATCAAGGGTGTCATGATTCAGATGCTGAATGCAGCTAGGCCATTTGGAGGCCTTCCATCTGAAGATCTGCACCTTCACCTCAAGACCTTCATGGAGGTGTGCAACTCTTTTGTCATCCCAGGGATCCCGCCCCGATGTCGTCCGGATTAAATTATTCCCATTTTCTCTCAGGGACAAGGCTCGGACGTGGTTGAATAACCTACCTGCTAATTCCATCACTACATGGAATGATCTGGGAAGTAAGTTCTTGCTCAAATTTTTTCCACCTACTAAGAACACTCAACTCAGAGGAGACATCACCAACTTCCAACAAAAATCAGATGAATCCACTTATGAAGCCTGGGACAGATTCAAAGACCTCCTCGGAAGATGTCCCCAACACGGACTGTGCGAATGAGTCTAGTTAGAAACATCTTACAGAGGTCTAGATGGGCAAACACGATCAATTGTAGACGCCTCTTCTAGAGGATCCATTCTAATGAAGTCTTATGAAGAAGCGCACAATTTATTGGAATGCATGGCCATGAACAGTCATCAGTGGCCAGCAGACAGAGCTACATCCTCTCGAACTGTTGCAGGAATACATGAACTTAATGCTATGGCTGCTCTCACAGCACAAGTCTCATCTCTAACTAATATGGTAAAAGGACTGACCCTTCCATCAAGCAACACACCACTGCAACCATCCCAGGTAGCTTGTGTGTACTGTGGCGGAGAGCACTCTTACTCTCAGTGCTCCGCCAACCCTAAATCTGTAAACTTCGTCAATAACTTTAACAGGGGCAGTAACGCCAACAATCTGTATTCAAATACATAGAACCCCCGATGGAGACAACATCCCAATTTCTTATGGACTTCTCAAGGTGCACAAGCAACGGGACAATCCTCAGGCCCACAATACTCAAATCATACATCAAACACACCGGGGTTTACTCAGCAAGCATGGCAGCAGGGCAGTGAGTCAGACCCACAACACTCGATGTTGACTTTCCTGAAGGAATATATGGCGAAAAATGATGCAATCATTTAGAATCAACAAGTAACCTTGAGAAATCTTGAAACTCAAGTGGGTCAACTAGCGACTACCCTTAACAACCGACCCTCAGGATCCCTGCCTAGTGACACTGAAGTCCCCAGGATCCAAAGAAGAGAGGAAGTCAAGATGATAGAACTTCGAAGTGAAAGAAGCTTGGAACCCATGAAAGCCACCAAGCAGCCTATGGTTGTCACTGATCTGAGCTATGAGAAGCTTAAGAAAAGGCAAGAAGGTGCGGAACAACTCCTTAAAGACAAACAAAGGGAACTACTACTAACGCAACCAGAACTGGACCTCAGCACCGCGACATTGCCTCCACGTGCAACACTGGATGATCACGTACGATACCCAACAATGAATGCTACCACTTCATCATCAAAGCATAATCCTGCTCTCGGGCCTTCAGCGATGCCAAAGCCACCCCCGCCTTTCCCACAAAGGCTAAAGAAGCAAGGCCAGGAGAAAACAATTTAAGCAATTCCTTGATATGCTATGGCAATTGCACATTAATATTCCGCTTATGGAAGCTCTGGAGCAAATGCCCAACTACGTGAAGTTTATGAAGGAAATTATGTCTAAAAAGAGGCGACTGGAAGAGTTTGAGACAGTAGCATTGACCTAGGACTGCAGTGCCATGTTCACCAATCAGTTACCTCCAAAATTAAAGGACCCTGGCAGTTTTACAATCCCGTGTGCAATCGGACCCCATTACTCAAGGAAAGCTCTGTGCAACCTCGGTGCTAGCATAAATCTCATGCCCATGTCGATTTTCAAGCAATTGGCAGTAGGGGAAGCCAGGCCCACAACAGTCACATTGCAACTGGCTGATCGATCCATAATGCTACCTGAAGGCAAGATCGAAGACATTCTAGTAAAGGTGGATAAGTTCGTCTTCCTTATGGATTTCATTATCTTTGATTTTGAAGCATATCACAATGTCCCAATTCTTCTGGGAAGACCTTTCATGGCAACTGGTCGAACCCTGATTGACGTGGAAAAGGGAGAACTTACTATGCGTGTGAATAATGATCAGGTCACCTTCTCAATACTTAAAGACCGCGAGATTCAAAGATCCAGCTGAGAAGTACATAACCTTCGAAGATGACAGCAAACGCAATAAGGAAGCAGGAAGCAGTCTTGTGCTACCACAGCAGTAAATTGCTATAGCAAAGTCTAGCTGAAGACTTTAAAGCAAGCGCTACTGGGAGGCAGCCCAGTTTTCGTGGCTTTTTAGCATCACCGCAGGAAGGAACGAATCCAGCAGGGTACATGCTACGACATAAAGCAAGGCAATACGGCTCAAAATAGCAATACAGCAGAAGCCCAACTTAAGTCAGGTATGCTTATCCTCTCTAAAAAAAACACTGTGTGAATACGCTTATTTCATTTGAGTGGGCCACTCTTTCGGGCCCACCACGCGCCAACCAGGCGTATCTTAGTGTGAAGGGAGTCGTAACGTTTCATATTCAAACTTCTATCTCTCTTCGACCTATTCTAAATCCCCTCCTCCCGCGTCTTTGTACATCCCCGCCAAGTTCCTTCGCCTTTCCCCATCACTTACCCACAGACGCACCATGCCCCAGGTAAAATGTGCAGCACGACGTAGCCAGTTGCCCCCACCGGCGCACGCTCGTCTACCACCCAGGCGCCTCCCGGTCGAGGTCTTCTCTCCTTCTTCCTCCTCCACTGAGCCCTCTTCGGTGTTCGGGACCACCGACTCGTTTGATCGCTCTTATATCCTCATCCACGCCCCCTTTACTGGTGCCCCGGCTACCAATGAAAAGTCTCCGCGTAAAATTTTCGCGGTGCCTCCGTCACATACGCAAGGAGCTTAAAACACGCCGAAGCGACTCTTGGGCAAAACTTGAAGCCCTCCGCTGCCATCTGCCAGCCGTCGTCTCTCTCTCACACTCTCACTCGGAGTTCCCAGTGGTCAACTTACTCAGCGACTCCTCCATTGAGGCCGACACCGCTAGCAGTGCCCCAGCCCCTCTTGTTCCTCCTGCCCCATAGTTTTCTTTTCTTTTGTTCAATTTTATTTACGATTTCTCTTTCCATGAAAATTTAATCATGCCCTGGGCGTTTGCCCTAGGGCACTTTTGTGAATGATGCTGTGATTAATTTGCTTTCCTTACTCTTAATTTGCTTTGCGCCCACTTATTATGCGCCTTGTTTCTAATTATCGCTCTATTATTGCTAATATTGCAATTGGGGCATTGCATCATTCAAGTGTGGGGGGGGAGTGATTTGATATATAATCTGCCACTAGTTGTTAGTTCTCTATGTGTTTTGATGATAATCAACAATTGTAAACATGTTTTGAAGTTTCCACATTTGCTAAAAATCAACTGTCAAATGGAAACTCGAGTATTGGTATGAATACTCGAGTATCAACTTCACAGTGAATTGCTCAAATCCATTTTTACAAAGCAATACTCAAGTATTGGAAGCACTACTCGAGTATTGGACTTACAGAGAGCAATCAAGTTTTCACCTTGAGTGAATACTCGAGTATGGCATTTGAATACTCGAGTATTGGACTTACAGAGAGCAAACAAGTTTTCACCTTGAGTGAATACTCGAGTATGGTATTTGTATACTCGAGTATTGGTCTTACAGAGAGCCTTCAAACTTTTATAACTTACGAAAACTCGAGTATTGGTTTACATACTCGAGTATTGGGCTTCTACAAAGATTTTCAACTTAACACCTGTTTATAAATACTCAAGTATTCATTTGAATACTCAAGTATTGACATGGAAAGACTTCACAATTTTTAAAACTGAATCAATACTCGAGTATTGATCTGCAAACTCGAGTATTGGACATACAGAGAGGTTATCCACTTGTCAATGATTTGAATACTCAAGTATTGGAATGAATACTCAAGTATTTAGCTTTTGAACTTAAACTGATTCTCTCACAAAAGGTTCAAAACTCGAGTATAGACTTACATACTCGAGTATTGACATTGGTTTTCAAAGTTCAAGTCACGATGGTTTGTCTCAAGAAGAAGAATACTCGAGTATCAGCTTGGATACTCAAGTATTGACTCAAGTACACAGTAACAAACTCGAGTATTGAAGAACATACTCGAGCATTGGACGCTGAAACTGATTTTCAAATCTGACGAATTTGTGAAACACTTTCTTTTGATCTTAATGCTTCCATTAATCATTCATATATGTTCCTAGCTATGTTTAACCACTTTGCTAAGTGAGTTTCAGTTGACTTAGAAGAAGATTAATGAAGGTCAAGGCAAAAAGCATAAAGTGTTCAGAGCATTAAATGCACTTCAGAAAATTAGCCTCCTTTTGGTTAATCCAACTGAGCACGCCTACAGAACGGTAAAGAATGCTTTCTACAACAAGCAAACTCTTCTCCAACTGGCAAATCCACAGAGAGCCACCTCAGAACAATTATATATCTCGATTAAGTGGAGATGAGAGAGAGAAGCTGACCAAAGTTATCACTAATCACTTCCAACAGTTTGATTCATCTTACAACGGTCATTTAATGCTCTCTAAGTATAAATAGAGTGCATTCAAGGCTTCTCAACAATCAAAAAAAAAAAAGAGAACATCTGAAAATGCTCAAGCATTCAATAGTCTCAAGTACCTTCTGATTTCAGTTGTAAATTGTCTTTTGACATTGTGAGCTTCAATGATTATCACTATCTACTCTTTGAGAGAGTTTTAATTGTTCATTGATTATTGATTGTAAAGAACCACAAGTCAGGGGACTTGGTGGTTGGGATCTTTGATTACAACTTGTAAGGGGGAGTGAGTTCTAGTGAGAGAACTACTCTTGAGTGCAGAGTGTGTAATCATCGATATAGTGGAAAATGTTACACCGCTACCGGCCTCGCCCTCTCGGGTGGCGGGTTAGAGGGATCCACTTACTTAGTTACATTTCCTTCGTTATTTGGTCCATTGAACTTATATTAGAGTGACCGCAACAGAGCATTTAACCAGTTTAGACTATCTACTGTACTGGTAAAAGTAAAATAAATAGAAAAATAAAAGTCCTTGAAGGGTTAATGGTACAGTCATCCAGAATAAATACCAAAACAAAACATACCATCATCTCAAAAATATGTACAAACATGATAGGGCATCCCCTATTCTTCAGTTTGTACTAATAAGCACTTATCATTCCGAGGAGGGCTCTTCACATCGGGCATATCTCCTTGTGACAACAGAAGAGGCTGGGGTCCGATAACGGCCCCCAGAGTAACCGTCAGTACTCAAATACTAAATGTGTAAGGAGTATGTAAGCTACCATGCTAATCAGAAATCATAAGAGCATGCCAAATACATACCATATATGCATCCAGATCATACCACAGCAAAGTACATATCACAATCCAAGAACCCGTACAGCTGCCAACCAAGGCAAGCCTCGGACTCACTGAACTCACAACCAGTAGAGCTGCCCTTTCTAGGCTAGCCCCGGACTGATAACTCAACCCGTACAGCCGCCAACCAAGGCCGGCCTCGGACTGAACATCCTCAGCACTAGGAAACACATAATACTGTATGCATATTTGGCACAACATATACAGAGCAAAAATACACATGGCAAACACAAACGTACAACAAAACACATAGAGATATCTGAGTAAAACGGTTACTACCTGGTGTGATATTTATTGTCCTTAATATTTTAGTAGCTCGTTGACTTCCCAAAGGTTCCTTTGACCTATAAATCATCAAAACACACTTATTCAATATTTACAAAATTGCCAACACGTTTTTCTCTTCAAAACCGAGCCCAAACTAGTTTTTCCAGAAATCCAGTGTTTCTGACCCAACTTGTGGGATTTTTAATAAATTCCAAAAAAAATCATTTTTACATGAAACCAGCTCCATTTGAACCACTGACATGTCTATTTTGCATGAAAAATATTCCAAGACCCAGAAAGCACTTTTATTTCGTCGTGTTGCTCACTTTCCACATCTGGGTCAGATTTCGCCCTGTTGCAGACAGAGCCAACTTAGAAATATTGTATCTCTCAATCAGTGCATCAAAAATATGTCAAGTTATATCTCAAAATGATGCCCCAGGTGTCTACTTTTCACCTGTAAAATTTCAGCTCAAACCAACATCTCCACTATTTTACAAACAGTTTTGAAGCTTCGCTGCCCAGAATCCAGAAAGCTGGCAGCAAGCCTCTTCCTTGAGTTTTTGGGGTTTTTGAGTTAAGGAACTTAAACCATGACTTAACCCCACACAAAATCATGTTTTAAACACTTTGGGACCATCAAAAACTTCAAAATAAAACCCTAAAATCAGGTTCCAAACAACACTACGAAATTCCAAAGTTAAAGCTTGAAAGATTCAAGTTGTCGGTAGTTACCGGTTTCGGAACTTTGGATTGGTGGAGCAAGTGGTTGAGAGCTTGAGTTGAGCTATGGAAGCTTGATGTTCTCCTCCTTCCTCTTCTGCTGGAGCACGAAATTTGGGAAGGAAATGGCTGATTAAGCCCTTTTTAATAATATCCCAAAAGTGACCATTTAGTTCCCATGTAACTAATTAAATCTCTAGTTTGGTTGGCATTCAATTATCTTTTCTTAAGCTTTATCCCATGTGCAAATTGAGATTCTTCTAGGGAGGGATAGGTGGCGTGTTTTGCTGCCCATAAGTCAGATTCCACTTTTTAATTTGATAAGAATTCTCCATCTTGACTCAAATTACCATCTTGACTTACCGGTGGGCCCCACGCTTAATTCAATGAATTAGTCAAGCTTGTTTTGGTCTTCAATTCAGATTTTGCTGCCCAAAAAGAGTCTCATACACCTAAGGGGGTCCCACCAATTGATCCTCAATAATTAATTCCAATTTCCCACTTTATCGGTCAATTTCGGGGTCTACCGGCCCCTATCAGGTCCCACTGGGTCCAAAAATGTGTCTTCTTTGAAAGAATGGACCTTGATACCCAAGAGGGGGGGTGAATTGGGTATCTATAAAATTTTAGAGACTTGGCTCTGTTTTGGGCAAGTTAAAGCAGAGGATAAATGAAGAGAGGAGTAGAGAAGCTTTGCAAGGATCAATTTATACTGGTTCGGCCTTTTCTCTGACCTACATCCAGTCCCCAAGCCTCACTTGGGATTTTCAATCCACTAACTTCACAAGACTTGATTACAATCTCTGTACTCAGAGTAGTTCTCTCACTAGAACTCACTCCCCCTTACAAGATGCAATCAATACTCCCAACCACCAAGTCCCCTGACTTGTGGTTATCTCAATCAATGAATGATTACAAGAAAGACTCTCTCAAAGAGTAGATAAGATAAATACTGAAGTACAATGTATCAAAGATACAGCCTAATGAAAAGAACAACTCAGGATGATTATTTTCGAGTAGAGTAGTTGTTCATCAGATGTGTCTGTTTGGCTTCAGTTCCTCAGTCATTTATAATTGTTTGAACCATTTGAACGTTAATAATCCACTGAAGCTTGTTCCCATTCGAAAATGTGACTGTTGTGAGTGTTCTTCCATGTGTAAAGGTACTGCAGAAGCTGATGGGTAATATTCTGTTGCTACTTTCCAGATTTGGGTGTTTGTAGCTTTTGCATTTGAATATTGGTGGCCCATGACATTCTGTTTTTAGAATAATCACGTTTGGCTTTCTTCAGAGGTGATTGTACTGTCTGTAATGCCAACCTGTCATGCATTTAATCTTGTCTTGAAGGATAAGATAAAATAATCCAAGTTGCATAAAGTGTTGCTCCAATTGAATCTCTGTCTATTTCAAATTCTTTCTGTTATCTCATAAATAAACTTGTTAGAACAGTTCACTTACATATATAAGAGATAGATATAATGATTAGATTCAATGGGTAACTTGAAACATGAAGAAAGAATCAAATTTGACATATCAGAGTTTAAATGCGTTTTTCTGTTCTGGAGGTCTGAACTCGAGTTCATAATGTTAGGCTCGAGTTCGGCCTTTATTCATTTTGAGAATTCGGTTCTGTCAAAATCAAACTGGAGGTTTGTGTGTAAACCTGAGGTTTGTAAGAACACGAACTCGAGTTCATTAATGATGAACTCGAGTTCTCTTTACTTAGAGAACTTCAAAAAGGGTTAACATAAAACAAACTGGAGGTTTAAGACAAGTGGGCTCGAGTTTGAAACTTTTGAAAATGGCTAATTACTCTCTGGAACTTTTGAACTGGAGTTTGAGAAGCTTGGGCTCGAGTTTAGTTCTCTCTAAAATATTCTGAAGGCTCTCGGTCAAAACTAGGCTCGAGTCTGAAGAGTTTAGGCTCCAGTTTATAGACAATGTTCTGTTTTCAAGTTTAAACAAACTTGTCCTGCCAAGGATGAACTCGAGTTCATCATGACAGGCTCGAGTTCTTTAATATCTTCTTTGAACTTTTTCAAACTTGAGGTTTGAGTAGAGGTTTAGAGTTTGTAATAGGTTTTCAAAAGTTAAAAAAAAACTTTGTCAATGGCGAACTCGAGTTCATTAAATGGTAGGCTCGAGTTCACTCAAACTTTCAAGGATTTAATTTTGAACTTCAGGTTCAGTCTCAAGTTTGATCTTTGGTTTGACAAGTTTATGCTTTCTGTTAAACATAGGCTCGAGTTCAACAGTTATAGGCTCGAGTTCATGCGAACTTTCAAAGGTTTAATTATAAACTTCAGGTTTAGTCTCAAGTTTGAACTTTGGTTTTGCAAGTTCATGCTTTCTGTTAAATACAGGCTCGAGTTCATCACTCATAGGCTCGAGTTCTATTTTGACAGATAGAAAAATCATGAGTTTTAAACATCCTTGACTTGTCAAATCTTTCCACTATTGTTTACAATTGTCAGTGATCATCAAAACACTCTGAGAACTAACATTCTCCCCCTTTTTGATGATGACAACACTTGTAAACAATTGATTGGGAAACTTAGTTTGAAATTTATTTTGAAATTCAGCTTGTGATCAAATTGACAGAAAACATATATTAGAAGCAGAATATCAAGGATTTGTTTTGTGAAACAAAAATTTTGCAGATTATCAGAGACTTAACCAAATTATCAGAGATAAACTTTAAGACCAAAAAAAAAAAAATATAACTGAAACTTCAAACTGAAAAAAAAATTCACATAATTCCAAAATGACTACAAAAGTTACAAAACAATCAATATTCACTCCACACTTTCTCCCCCTTTGGCATCATCAAAAGGAGGGGAAGAAGAGATAGGTTCAATTTGGACATAGGGTACTATGGCTAGTGGCTCAGCATAGGATGTGAAGGTCGAAGGTGTAGGAGCAGAAGGAGGTGTCTGTGCAGGCTGAGCGTGAGCAGGTTCTGAGTCTGGGGCAGGTACAGAGGTAGAAGCATCCGGAGACTGAGACTTTAAGATCTTGTCCATCTTATCGCTTAGGTTCATCATTGTAACCAATAAGGTGGACATAGTAGAGGTCTGTTCATTGACTTGAGTCTTCAGTGCTTCTTGTTCAACTCTGAAGGCTTCTTGAGCATCCACCAGGTTATTGTGACCCTTGTTCACTTCAGCAACTAGCTTCCCTACAGCTAGTTCAATTCCTTCTATTAGATCAGATACGGCCTTGTCCACAATTTCTTGAACTCTGACATTAAAATCAGAAGGAGGTGGAGGAGCACTCTGAGCTTCTTCAGCTCTGGACTGTGTGGCTCTGGATGTAGCTGGCTTGGACCTCTTTGGGGCTCTGGACTGATCTGAGTACTCAGGCCTGTGAGTTTGCATCAAGTTCATGATGTGCTGTCCAAATTCAGTTGGAAATTGAGGAGAGTCATTCTCAGCCAAGTGCCAAATCTTCTCATGAAATAGAATTACTGAAACCAGGCTGGCAAAGGGAATCTGGGATGACTGGCGTGAGTGAAAAGCAAATTTTGCTATTTCTTGAAAGAGCCAGTAACCTACATTCTGAGGTTGTTGGTCTAGAATGGAGGCGAAGATGTTAAAATCTTTCTTGGCAAAGTGTGTAAAGTTGCCTCCCTTCTGAAGAAGATTCCTGGAATAAATGTACCAGATGGCTCGGTTTCTCAGAGGCATGGCAGCTGGGGTGAAATTCAGTATCTCAAGGGTATTAGGAATAGGTTCATCAGGTCTGAGTAAACTAAATATAGCCTGTTGCTTATATCTGTGAGTTTCAGGCTTAGGAGGGTTTGAGATTTGTAGGATAGAGTTCAGATAGTTAGGAGTAATTGTGATTTTCTGACCTCTAACCTTTGTGACAATTCTTTCTTCTACTAAATCACCATCTGAATTTAGCACATTATCAGATTTCATGTGAAAGTAAAAGACTTTCACAAGTTTGGGACTATAGGCAGCCTTGATTGAAATTAAGGACTCAAATTGATTCATCCAGGGGCTCAAATCCAAATTACATTCTTCTTTTAGCTTAGCTAAATCTACAAAGACTATAGGACAGAATTTCTTCTTTTCATCATATTTTTTCTTGAATAAAACACCCTCTTCTGCTGTCATTCTACATGGTTCTATGTTGAAACCTTCTGGGCACCTCTTATGCTTGTAAATTTCTAAAATTGCAGGTAAGGGCTGAGATACCTGAGGAGTCCCTTGTTCCTGAGATTGAGGTTCAGCTTGACCACTACCTTGACCGGGAGTGGGAACAGAGTGGATACCCGCGGTTTTCTTTCTCTTGAAGGGTTGTTTTTCCCTCAGAGGAGCAGCTGGCTGAGGGGCTTTACCTCTTCCTTGGACAGGAGGCTCGGGATCATGCCTCTTCTTCGTTCTCTCTTCTCCAATTACAACTCCTTTCGGTCTGGAAGGAGGAGTTTGAGTATTTTCGCCGTCAACTCCTCTAACGAATTTGTCAATTCCATCTTGTAGGCGGGAAGAGCGCTTTTTTGTGCGGACAGGGCGTTCAGATTGAGTTTGAGAAACAGATTGAGAAGGGTTAGGGTTTGTGTCTTTGGGATTTGTGGATTGAGAGGCCATTTTCGCAGAAAACAGAGGAAGAAGATGATGAGAAAGACGCAGAGGACTAGGGCAAACCGGAGGTGTGTGAAGAGTGAAGTGAAAAGTTTGTAACTGTAGTATATATAGAGTTCGTGATGAACTCGAGTTCACACCTTTCAGGCTCGAGTTCGTCATTAAAATTTGCTTACCTGGACTTCAAGAGTGTGCTGAGAACTCTTGAACTTCCTCGTGAACCTGAGGTTCTCACTTACGAGCTCGAGTTCAGGATGACTTTCCTCCAAGGTTGCTCTCTGTGATTTACGAACTCGAGTTCGTCACTTATGGGCTCGAGTTCGTCATGCCTGAGATCCAGCCTTGCTCTCTGCCAAAAATGAACTTGAGGTTCATTCACTAATGAACTCGAGTTCATTCTTGTTTTTGCCTTTCACTACTTCCAGTCTCTCTCGAGCTCGAGTTCTTTCTTGTCAGGCTCGAGTTCGGTCATAACTTCAGCAAATTTGAGATAAGAGCATCCTGCATAAGACACTTCTAGATACTCCGATGCTTAAGTCAGTAATCAATCATTATCAAAACCATAACTAACATTAAAATGAGTGAGAAATACTTACAGTTCATTGGGGTTTACCATTCCCAATTCTCTTCTTATGAAATTAAATTGTTCTTTTGCAAGAGGTTTTGTGAAAATGTCTGCAAGTTGGAGATGTGTTGGGATAAACATGACTTTGACATCCTTCTTCTGAACATGATCCCTGATGAAATGATGTCTCACATCAATGTGTTTGGTTCTTGTATGTTGCACAGGATTCTTGGCCAAGCTTATTGTGCTTGTGTTGTCACATAGTATTGGAATTTCTTTCAAGTACACTCCCAAATCAGCGAGTTGTTGTTTTAACCATAACACTTGAGCACAGCAACTTGAGGCAGCCACATACTCAGCTTCAGTAGATGATACAGCAACAGTGGTTTGTTTCTTGCTGAACCATGACACAAGTGAGCCACCAAAGAATTCACATTGTCCACTTGTGCTCTTCCTATCTGTCTTGTATCCAGCATGATCTGAATCTGAATATGCTACTAAGTGTTCTGGTTGTCCTTTGGGAAACCATAAGCCAAGAGTCTTAGTATCAGCAAGATATCTAAAGATTCTTTTCACATGTTCAGCATGTGTCTCTTTTGGAGCAGATTGGAATCTTGCACACATCCCCACACTGAATTGAATGTCGGGGCGGCTTGCTGTAAGATAGAGTAATGACCCAATCATTCCTCTATACTTTGTTATGTTAAAGTCCTTGCCTTCTTCATCAGCATCCAAAGAAGTAGTTGCACTCATGGGAGTATCAGCACCATTGCATTGATCCATTCCAAACTTCTTTAAGAGATCATTCAGATACTTGGTTTGGGATATGAAAATTCCATCCTTCCTTTGCTTGATTTGCAATCCAAGAAAATAATTTAGTTCTCCCATCATTGACATTTCAAATTCTCCCTGCATTTTCTTTGCAAATTCTTCACACAGAGTATCATTAGAAGCTCCAAATATGATATCATCCACATAAATTTGAACAACTAAAATTTCATTTAGCTTATTAGTTTTAATAAAAAGAGTTGTATCAGCTTTCCCTCTAACGAAATCTTGATCAAGAAGAAATTTGCTTAATCGCTCATACCAAGCTCTAGGAGCTTGCTTAAGACCATATAAAGCTTTCTTGAGACGAAAAACATGATCTGGATAATTTTCATTTCGAAAACCAGGAGGTTGTTCAACATAAACTTCTTCTTGTATGAAACCATTTAAAAAGGCACTTTTAACATCCATTTGAAAGAGTTTTATTCCTTTAACACAAGCAAAGGCTAGAAGAACCCTTATGGCTTCCAATCTTGCCACTGGAGCATAAGTTTCTTCATAATCAATTCCTTCTTCTTGATTGTAACCTTTGGCAACTAGTCTTGCCTTATTTCTGACTATGATTGCAGATTCATCACGTTTGTTTTTGAATACCCATTTGGTGCCAATGACCGGATGGTCTTTAGGCCTAGGTACCAAGTCCCAAACTTGATTTCTGTCAAATTGATGTAATTCCTCTTGCATAGCTATCACCCAATCATTGTCTGAAAGGGCTTCTTCTATTCTAGAGGGTTCAATGTGTGAAATAAATGCAGAGAAGGTTACTTCATTTAACGTGCTTCTTCTGGTTCTTACTCCTTGATTAATATCACCTATAACTTGGTCTATAGGATGATTCCTTATATATTTCCAAGCTCTAGGCTGAGTCTGATCAGGATTTTCTAAACTGTTTTCAGGATCAGCTTCAAAAACATTTTCATAATTTTCAGAGGAAGGGGTAGTTTTTGAAAAGAATTGATTTTTGCAAATGTTTTCTTCTTCATCATCCAAAGATCTGTTAGAATCATTTTCACAAAACACAACATGTATTGATTCTTCTACAACTTTAGTTCTAGCGTTAAAAACTCTATATGCTTTGCTTCTATTAGAATAACCAATAAATATCGCTAAGTCAGCCTTAGAATCAAATTTACCAAGATTCTCTTTACCATTATGGTGCACATAGCACTTGCAACCAAAAATGTGAAGGTGGCTGAGATTTGGCTTTCTCCCTTTGTAGAGCTCATAAGGAGTCTTGTTCAACTTCTTCCTTAAGTAAGCTCTATTGGAGATATAGCATGCAGTGCTCATGGCATCAGCCCAAAATACTTGTGATGTGTTGTTTTCACTCAACATTGCTCTTGCCATCTCAGTGAGTATTCTGTTCTTTCTCTCCACAACACCATTCTGTTGTGGTGTCCTTGGTGCTGAAAAGTTGTGATCAATCCCCGTGTTGTCACAGAACTCAGCAAAGGCGTTGTTCTCAAATTCTCCACCATGGTCGGTTCGTATACCTGAAATTGAAAAACCTTTCTCGTTCTGGACCTTCTTGGCAAATACAACAAATTGATCAAATGTTTCATCTTTAGATGATAAGAAAATTGTCCATGTGAATCTAGAATAATCATCAACTATGACCAAAGTGTATAAATTTCCACCAAGACTTCTAACTCTAGCTGGTCCAACTAAGTCCATATGAAGTAATTGAAGGGGTCTGGTAGTAGAAATCTCATTCTTCGTTTTAAAGGATGATTTGGTTTGTTTTCCTTTTTGGCAAGCATCACATATCTTATCATTTTTGAAATTCAATTTTGGAATACCAATAACCAAATCCTTTTTCAGCAACTTGTCAAGTTGAGACATGTTCACATGAGCTAATCTTTTGTGCCATAACCAACTTTCATCCAAGTTACTTACAAAACATTTTTCTGACACGGAGGTATTACTAGAGAGGTTAAGTGTATAACAATTGCCATCTCTAGGTGCTCTAAACAAGGCTTTAGTTTTCAAATTTTCTATGGGAATCAAATCCTTTTTGACAATAAAGCATTCATCAGAATCAAAGATAACTAAGTTACCCTTATCAGTGCTTTGGCTCACACTTAGGAGATTGTGACACAATCCTTCTACTAGATAGACATCCTTGATGAGTGGACCATCACTACTTCCAATCTCACCAATGCCAGCAATCTTTCCTGATTGGTCTCCTCCAAAGGTGACTCTACCACCATCTTTTGGTTTAATTGTAAGGAATTTGGTTTTATCACCAGTCATGTGTCTTGAGCATCCACTATCAATATACCATTTGTTGGGTCTTGATGCTCTAAGACAAACCTGCAAATCACAATGGGATCAAGTTTTAGGTACCCAACTTTTCTTGGGTCCTTTTGGGTTAGCTTGCACCTTGAGAACATAAGTTTCTTTTGGTACCCATTTATAGTTTCCTATAGGTTTAATTTTTCCTTCCCTCTTATGAAAACAAGATGAAGTTGAATGGCCCTTCCTATTGCAATAATCACAATGTGCAAAGGGATTTGAGGAGTGAACTGTTTTTGTAAAGTAGTTCATGTAAGATTTTTGACCACTCTTCTTTTTACCTTTCTTCTTATCAGAATTTGGTTTGTAACCAATACCTGACCTATCATTTACAAATCTTTGTTGTTTCAAAATTACATTAAGCATTTCACTGCCCTTAGTAAATGTTTCAAGTGCTTTTGTAAGATTTACATTCTTCTGTTTTAATTCAGGGCATTCCTGACAAATCAAAATTTTAGAAGAAGATAGTTTTTCAATTTGTAGTTCAAGAGTGATATTTTTCTTTTTCAAAGCTAAGTATTTTTCTGCGAGTTTCTCAAATTCCTTTTGCACAAGATAATATTCATCAACAAGTTCATCATAGGAAGGTTTTGAGTCATATACCTCATCATCATCTTGTTGTTCTTGAGCTACTAGGCATATGTTTGCCTTTTCATCTTCAACCTCTTCATCCTCATCTGAAGAGCTATCACCCCATATGCTTGAAATGTATGCTTTCTTTTTATACTTGCTGAAGCTCTTTTTGTCCTTCTCTTTGTTGGTGTTGTTCAGCAAAGGACATTCAGACTTGATGTGTCCAGGCTTTTGGCACTCATAACAGATGATTGGTTTCTTTGTTTCATGACTTGAGCTTCCTTTCTGAAACCTTTTGAATCCTTGGTCTCTCTTGAAGTATTTCTTGAAGCGCCTGACCAACATACCGATTTCTTCATCTTCATCTTCCTCATCTTCTTCATTATCAGAATCTCTTGCTTCCTTGGCTGTTTTAAGAGCCAATCCCTTGCTTTTCCCATGTACCTCGTCAAGTCCTTTCTTGAACTTGATTTTTGCTTCATATTCTGAGAGGCTACCAAATAGAGCAGCCACAGAAGTCATTGATTCTCCTCTAGCTTCTTCTATTGCTGTGACTTTGGCCTCCCATTCCTTGTTGAGAACATTGAGAATTTTTCTTACTTGGACTGACTGATCATAGTCTTTACCAAGTGCAGCAAGTTGATTTATGAGATGAGTGAAGCGAAGTTGAAATTCACCAATGGATTCGCCGGACTTCATTCTAAGGAGATCATATTCTGTCATGAGGGTGTTTACACGATTTTGCTTTACACCTGCTGTCCCTTCATGAGCAATTTCTAGTGCATCCCACATATGCTTTGCAGATGGAAGTGTGCAAATCCGGAAGTATTCTTGTTGACTTAATGCACTTTGGAGAAGTAGAACTGCCTTACTGTTGAGTGTGATGTTCCTTCGATCATTGTCATCATATTCCTCTTCAAGCTTTGGAATTCTCACACCATCTTCCATAGTTGTAGGAGTGTAATCTCCTCTTTCAAATACTCTCCATAGTCCATATTCAGTAGCCATGACAAAGACTTTGAACTTGGCTTTCCAGAATGAGTAGTGCTCTCCATTGAAACCAGGTGGTCTGTTGATAGAGGCTCCATCGGGAAGAATTCCTTCCATAATGATCCTTCTCGAGCTGTTAGACTCTCTTGAGAAGACCAAGCTCTGATACCAAATGAAAGAATGGACCTTGATACCCAAGAGGGGGGGGTGAATTGGGTATCTATAAAATTTTAGAGACTTGGCTCTGTTTTGGGCAAGTTAAAGCAGAGGATAAATGAAGAGAGGAGTAGAGAAGCTTTGCAAGGATCAATTTATACTGGTTCGGCCTTTTCTCTGACCTACATCCAGTCCCCAAGCCTCACTTGGGATTTTCAATCCACTAACCTCACAAGACTTGATTACAATCTCTGTACTCAGAGTAGTTCTCTCACTAGAACTCACTCCCCCTTACAAGATGCAATCAATACTCCCAACCACCAAGTCCCCTGACTTGTGGTTATCTCAATCAATGAATGATTACAAGAAAGACTCTCTCAAAGAGTAGATAAGATAAATACTGAAGTACAATGTATCAAAGATACAGCCTAATGAAAAGAACAACTCAGGATGATTATTTTCGAGTAGAGTAGTTGTTCATCAGATGTGTCTGTTTGGCTTCAGTTCCTCAGTCATTTATAATTGTTTGAACCATTTGAACGTTAATAATCCACTGAAGCTTGTTCCCATTCGAAAATGTGACTGTTGTGAGTGTTCTTCCATGTGTAAAGGTACTGCAGAAGCTGATGGGTAATATTCTGTTGCTACTTTCCAGATTTGGGTGTTTGTAGCTTTTGCATTTGAATATTGGTGGCCCATGACATTCTGTTTTTAGAATAATCACGTTTGGCTTTCTTCAGAGGTGATTGTACTGTCTGTAATGCCAACCTGTCATGCATTTAATCTTGTCTTGAAGGATAAGATAAAATAATCCAAGTTGCATAAAGTGTTGCTCCAATTGAATCTCTGTCTATTTCAAATTCTTTCTGTTATCTCATAAATAAACTTGTTAGAACAGTTCACTTACATATATAAGAGATAGATATAATGATTAGATTCAATGGGTAACTTGAAACATGAAGAAAGAATCAAATTTGACATATCAGAGTTTAAATGCGTTTTTCTGTTCTGGAGGTCTGAACTCGAGTTCATAATGTTAGGCTCGAGTTCGGCCTTTATTCATTTTGAGAATTCGGTTCTGTCAAAATCAAACTGGAGGTTTGTGTGTAAACCTGAGGTTTGTAAGAACACGAACTCGAGTTCATTAATGATGAACTCGAGTTCTCTTTACTTAGAGAACTTCAAAAAGGGTTAACATAAAACAAACTGGAGGTTTAAGACAAGTGGGCTCGAGTTTGAAACTTTTGAAAATGGCTAATTACTCTCTGGAACTTTTGAACTGGAGTTTGAGAAGCTTGGGCTCGAGTTTAGTTCTCTCTAAAATATTCTGAAGGCTCTCGGTCAAAACTAGGCTCGAGTCTGAAGAGTTTAGGCTCCAGTTTATAGACAATGTTCTGTTTTCAAGTTTAAACAAACTTGTCCTGCCAAGGATGAACTCGAGTTCATCATGACAGGCTCGAGTTCTTTAATATCTTCTTTGAACTTTTTCAAACTTGAGGTTTGAGTAGAGGTTTAGAGTTTGTAATAGGTTTTCAAAAGTTAAAAAAAAACTTTGTCAATGGCGAACTCGAGTTCATTAAATGGTAGGCTCGAGTTCACTCAAACTTTCAAGGATTTAATTTTGAACTTCAGGTTCAGTCTCAAGTTTGATCTTTGGTTTGACAAGTTTATGCTTTCTGTTAAACATAGGCTCGAGTTCAACAGTTATAGGCTCGAGTTCATGCGAACTTTCAAAGGTTTAATTATAAACTTCAGGTTTAGTCTCAAGTTTGAACTTTGGTTTTGCAAGTTCATGCTTTCTGTTAAATACAGGCTCGAGTTCATCACTCATAGGCTCGAGTTCTATTTTGACAGATAGAAAAATCATGAGTTTTAAACATCCTTGACTTGTCAAATCTTTCCACTATTGTTTACAATTGTCAGTGATCATCAAAACACTCTGAGAACTAACATTCTTGTACATTTCTCTGTCTTTCCAAACATTTTCCTCTGCCTGGGCATACTCATGTGGTACCTTCCCTCTTTTCAAGGCGGCCCCACATTTGCCTCATTCCGTCCAAAAATAATCCCCTAACTGGTCCTTATCGGTCCCCTTTTCTATCGGTTTATCGCCTGTGGGTCCCGTGTCTTATATCTGGACCAGGGTATGGATAAAATCATCTAATTTTCTTCCCTTTCTCATGTAGGACGAAATTCAATGCCCAAAGGATAAGGAATTGACCATTTTTCCCTTGCCTTATCTTCCTTTAATCTCGTGGTGACACGTGTCCATGTGCAATGATCACCCTATCTCTTGTCATTGAAGGGATTCTTCCTGAACCGGGCTTAGTAGTCTGCCTAATTTAGGCTTATTCTCAATTTTTCGGGTCCAAAATTCGGGATATTACATTGGAAAATCCCAGAGTGTCTGGGGACTGGACATAGGTCAAGTTGATAAGACCGAACCAGGATAAATTCTTGTGTGCAAGCTTTTCTTCCCTTACCTCTGATTTACCCTTTTTTCCTTAGTTCAAAACAGAGCATTTTTCAAAAAATTTAAGTATACCCAATTCACCCCCCCTCTTGGGTATCCAGCTCCACTTTCACTAGTGTTTCTGTAAGAATGATCCAATTCACCCTACATATAGCTTTTGCACAAACCAATTTTATTTTTTTTTAAAAGTGCATGATGAAGCATGAACAGAATTTAGTGGCAATAGAATGAATCTTTGTATAGCGAAGCATCGCATGATTGCCTAAGGAAATTGAACCTTTAGGCTTGAGAAATTGACGGTGCAAACTAATCTGATGCGGGGTAAAGTGGCGATGAGGAAGTTTAAAGGGAAGAACCCCCAATGGAAGGATTGAAGTGAGCTTAACTGATGTATTCTTTGTGATGTCCGCTAGCCTGTGTTTGATCCTTGATTTGTCTTAGTTCTTCGATAAACTATCTGGCATCTGAGTTTGAAGTTCGTAGGATAAAGGCATTCATGTCATACCTATCAATCCCATACACAACCCATGTATCATCATCCATGTTGCTGCCCCATTGAGCCACACTAATGTGCTATAGCATACCTAGTAAGATAGCAAGGCCAGAAGAAAACTGTGGAAAATGCTAGGGCTGAATGCTCCCATAAACTGCTGCAAAAAGAGCTGCTATTTGCGTTTTTTTTAAAAAAAAAAAGGAGAAAAGAAAAGGAAGAAGAAATAGAAAGAAAAAGTCTTAGAAAAAGGAAGAACAGCAAGAATTACAAAGTTCAAGAAGGAACACTCAGCCGAAGCCAAAAAGGTGTGTCTACCTGATCTGCTATAGCATTCACCATCATTTCCCCTCTCAGCACCAAGCCATTCTCCCATTGTAACCCAAGAAGTCCTTTGGATGAACGAATACTCAGATGCTAGGAAGCAATCTTAGAAATTTGACAAGGCTATGGATCTTCTGGGCCCATGTGACAAGAGAGAAACTGAATATCCTCGTAAGAGAGTGTAAACACTGAACTTGAGAGCTTCTTGAGACTTCCTCATCAAAGCAATGTCACGCATTTGAGCTTTTAGTACTGGGTAGTGGGATTGCCGAAGGGGGAATGAGGGCTGAAGGCAACTGTGTCAGCAAAGGTATACAGGTAGGAGTACTTCAGCTTTGATTTTTGTTCGCTACATCCTATTTTGCCCAGGAGTGCAAAAAGCTAAGTGTGGGGGTATTTGATGAGTACAAATCATACTATGTTTTCCCTATACTATAGGCTTGAATTAAATAATAAATACAAGCTTAACTACAGATAATCTAAGCAAAAAGACATACATTTAGGGTATGGGGAACTGAAGGGCAAAAACGATTTACATGTGCAACAAAAGAGCAAGTTACATGGTTTTTAAGGAATATTGTGTAGCATAGCTAATACGATGCTATAGCATTTTGACAGCAACTCAAAAAGCAATGCAAAGCATCACGAAAGCTATAGCAAAGTAGAGGACGTGATGCTATGCAACATGTTTTCTAAACTTTTTATCTAGATGATTTCAGGAATAAAAGAAGTCAAGAACGACAAGTAGATTGCTGACGTGATAAAATAGAAGATGCAGAGGATCAAAACTAAAAGATTTGGAGAATCCTACAGGATCAGCAAAATCAATCTATCAAGGGCGGAAGATTCGATGGACCCCAACAAATTTGGAAAGCCCAGCCCGTTGGAACTTGCGCCGCAAGAAAAGCTATTTATAAAAGGGAATATGAATCCAGCCCTAAGGAAGGCGGAGAGCCCCAGAACGAGAGTTTACTTTCGGCAGACTCAAGAGAAGAGTGAGAGATTTCACAAAGCACGAGATTTCCAGGACAACCCAGCATCCCTCCTTGCAGTACGACGAAGAGAAGAAGACGTGGAGTAGTGACGTGACAGGGCTTCGTCCACGCTGTCGGAACTTCGTCAAAGCTTTCTGTTTTTGTTTTCTTTTATTTTTATTTAAATCATGGGTCATTCTGTTAATGTGTGTTTCGTGTTTCCTTCGTCACTTATGAACTGATTTTCATATGGCTGGACGAGGATGATTCCCTAAGGTGTTAAATGAACCCAGTTGCAAGTTCTTAATTTAATAAATTTGGTTTGTTTATCAGTGCATTAATTACTAGTCGATTAGCGGAAGCTAGGGGCTAGATTTGTGGCCTCGGCTTACTGGCAAGGAGCCAAGGTTAGACCTCTGAGAAATAGTGTTTGCTAGGCAGCCCGTGCACGGCTTGACCTATTATTTTAGGCTTCAGGAATGGGTCTACCTCTCATAACCATAACACCCTGAGCGTAAAGTAGATCTAACTAGAAAGTTATCATAGGAATATGGAAGAAGTATAGTTAGCGTCATATGTATCGGACGCGGAAGCTTCGGTAGACTATCGTGGTGGGTTAACCAAGTAGCTTTGTAGTTAGTAGCTATACTGTAGCATTGTGGAAGCTGTGCAGTATAGATGCTATAGCAATGGGTAGAGCAACTATGGGATTGACGCACTTAAGGGTGATTCTGAGTCTAGCCTAACTTTTTACTGATATCTTCTTAAGTTAATTTACATTGTTTACTTCTGCTATTAGCATAACCATCAAAACCTCTCAACCCAAGTATTTTACTTTCCTTTTGGCGCAACTATAGCAACGATTGAGCATTACTCCTTGGTATCTCAGTCTCTGTGGGATGATACTCTACTTTCACTTTATTACTTGTTCGACTGGTTCACTTGCCATAAGGGAATTTGACCAATAGTAATCACTTTCGGCGCGACAAGAGAAGTTCAGAGAGGGAAATTTAATTTTCCGCGCGACAAAGACATGTTTTAGTATCTTGGATTTTATTAAGACCGGTTAATTAGAACGTATTTGGTCCTAAAGATAAGCATTTTATTAATTTAATTTTTAAGACTGTAGTTTTATAAAAAATCTGGTCCTATATATTAATTATGGGTAAATACCCTTTCTGGTCCCTGACAAAAAACGCGATCCCCATTTTGGTCCCTTACAAAAAATTGTCCCTTTTAGTCCTTAAAAAGGACGAATAAGGGTTGATTGGTTGCCATTTTAATCCCTCAGAAATTTCCAAAAGGGCCTTTTTAATCCATAAAAAGGACGAATAAGGGTCGATTTTTTTGTAAGGGACCAAAATGGTGTCCGTGTTTTTTGTTAGGGACCAGAAAGGGTATTTACTCTTTAATTATTCATTTAATTTTAAGACCGAAGTTTTATAAAACATCCGGTCCTAAAAGTCAAATACTTTTTAGACCTGTTACTTTATAAGTATCCGGTCTTCACGGTCCTCATTTATTAACCAAACCAAAGAAAAAAAAAAGAGGATTGGCTTTGGCGAGCGCAGTAGCAACTGAATGAATAAAATAAAGGAAAACTAGAGAATTAATAAGCTTCTTTAATTAGTGGAGAATATGAACCAAAAAAAATGCACAAGCTTAGTTCTTAATGCTTCATACGTTATCGGAGAATATGCACGTACACAAGGAAAAAAAAGCAAAAGAAAAACAAGCTGAAAATTATCAAAAAAACAAGAATCTAACTGAACATCCTAAAGCTTATTGTCCTCTAATGCCTTGGTGATATCGGCGTGAACAACATTAATTTCCAGCCGAAGATCAGCAAGTTCCTGTCTTTGTTGCATCAGCCACAATGCATCACTAGAGGAAAGAGGAGAGAGGTCACAGGTAGGCACGCTAGGGCCAACAGGTTGGAGAGGGGGAGTAGGAAACTCTTCATGGTCTGAAGGCTGGAGGGGGATGTGGCAATCTCTTCATCATCCGAAATAACAATGGGTCCAACGACCCGAGACTTTTCAGCCACAATAGAACGCACTCTCGCTAGAGGAGGCACACTGCATAATGATCTAAGGATGGCACAATCTTTAGGTGTAAGAGCACCTCTACGAGGAGTTCTCTTGTATCTAACCATGGTTTGAGGCTTTGAGCAATTGGGGCAGAGAGCTAAGTAGTGAGGAGTTAAGAGGTAGTGAGGAGTTAATAAGGACAAAGAGGTAGTGTGAGGAGTTAATAAAGGACAGAGAGCAGGAGAGATACGCATTTGATGATGAGATTCAAATTCAATTGGTATAAATGAATTTAGTGTTTATACTTTAAGAGCGTATTTTATAAATATCCGGTCCTAAAAGTGTATCATTTATTTTTTCAATTCAATTACTTTTAAGATCTACCTTTTATAATATATCCGGTCCTAAAAGTCTATTATTTATTTTTTTCAATTAATTCAATTACTTTTAAGACCTACCTTTTATCTTATATCCGATCCTAAACTTCATTTATTTTCTTTAATTCAATTTTTTTTAAAGTAAGAATTTTTTCTTAAAAAATATCACTTTTAAGAACAGATCTTTTACAACATCCTGTATTAAAACTTCATTCTTTTCAGATAGCAGAGTCGTATCCTTACACTCTGTTCAAATGAATGATTCAAAGTCTGTTCGGCTTCTAGATAAACTTCCCAACTAGATGTCTCCTCTGAGGAACTATGTGTCTCCTCGTTAAAGTTTCCAACGTTTCACATTGTTCAGGATGTGTTCTCTATTTAAACTCGTTGTTACTTTACTTTCTTCACATTCTTCTCCATCACTTCTACAACCTCCACCGTAATGGTTGCTCCACTACCACGAGGTCCTCCTTTTCCTCGTCCTCCTCTTCAACCTCTGTACCCTCCTCCATTGCCTCCCAACCCATCATTCTACCATATGATGCAGCACCTCCTGGCCCACGTCAATCATATAGACTGACGCTTGGGCCAACTTTACCAGGTCTATCATGACGTTAACAACAAGCTGACCGCAGTACTCAACGCCTATGACGTTGAGTACCATCTTTCAGATGACGACGTCTCCGACCTCTTTGACGACTCCCTCCCCTCCGACAACGATGGGGAGGAGTAGATGTTTTTAATTTTTTTTTCTGTACTGCTATTGCCCCCCACAGGGCAGCATAAAAAAATAATAATAAATAAATTTTTGGTTTCCATATTCGATCGCCTTGTCCTTTTCATTATCTTCTTTTTTTTCGACAAAAAGGAAACAAACAAAACATTGTACTCGTGTGTGATCAACATTAAAAATTCACAGAATACAGTTAAGACCATACAAACCAAAAAACATCTTTTACCTTATTTGAATAAAAACAAACACAGTGACAATACTTCTCAAGGATGGACCATCATTGTCGTCAGTTTTACCTCGCCCTGATTTGAATAAAAGTGTCTTTTTCATTATCTTCTTTTTTCGACAAAAAGAAAAAAGACAAAGAAAAGGGAAACCGATAATGCTACTCAAAACTAGGAGAGGTAAAAATGACGACAACGAAGGACCTAACTTGAGCAGAACGCCAAAACCTCAGTTGTCTTGAACCCTAATGATTTGTCTAAAAAGCGAGAACATTTCTATTTAAAGGAAGACTATTAAGACCGGAGATTTAACAATTACAACGTCCTAAAGGCTAAACCATATTTTCAAAATAAAGAATCGACTTTTAGGAGCGGGCATAAAAAATATAAGGTCGTAAACGAAGACTTTTAACACCAGTTATTTAACAAACATACGATCCTAAAAGTCTAGACATATTCTTTGGAATTAAACATATACTTTTAGGACCAGACATAGAATAAATATGCGGTCCTAAAAGTCACGCCATATTTTAAAAATAAATGAAAACTTTTAAGACCGGAATTTAAACAAACATACGGTCCTAAAAGTCTTTTAGAGACTTTTAGGAACAGACGTCAAATAAATATGTGGTCCTAAAAGTCACGCCATATTTTTAAAATAAATGAACACTTTTAAGACTGGACTTTAAGCAAACATATGGTCCTAAAAGTCTAGCCATATTTTTTAGAGACTTTTAGGACCGAACATCGAATAAATATGTAGTCCTAAAAGTCATGTCATATTTTTAAAATAAACGAACACTTTTAAGACCGGACTTTAAACATATATACGGTCCTAAAAGTCTTTTTCGAATTGAACGAAGACTTTTAGGACCGTATCTTTCGGAAATATGCGCTCCGAAAAATCCCGAATACTTTTCAGAGTCTCTTATTGCTCATTTACAACATCCTGTACCTCAAATTTCAAGCACTAAATAGCTTTATCCACCACCCAATACATTTAGAAAACCAAAATGGACAAAAGAAAATTGTTCTAAAAAATAAACAAATTTATTATTGAATTACACATTGCGTATTTATTTACAAATGATTGAATTCTTCGAAAAAATAAACAAATTTATTATTGAATACATTGTGTATGTATATTTACAAATGAATGAATTGTTCGAAAAAATAAACAAATTTATAGAAGATTATTGTTGCTATAGCATATATTTACAAATGAATTTAGGAAATTAATTATTGTCTTAACTTTAAGATCAGGTCATACAAATATTCACAAAACACATTGCGTAGTGCTCCACTTCATCATCAGAAAAGGGATCAGCACAGGCAAACATCTGTAACATCAAAGACAGAAACTGAATTAACTTTCGTGCATATTTCATATGTAACATTAAGCCAAAAATTGAATTCAGCCATAATATGTAACATCAAATACATTTACCTCTACAATTAATTTAGTCCTTCCTTGCATGATAATATCATATATGTGTTTCATGATGTACGAGCCGCATAAGTTGGACCCCCTTGGTTGCCGACGGATCTAAAATGAACAAGAAATATATATAAAAGCATATATAGCTTACTGACCAAGTTCACAAGGCAGTGTGCCAGTGTCCAAATATGTACTAACCTTTGGTGTGAGCCATTTAGGCTCTTTGGCCTGATACCCATGCTTTTTGTTTACCTCGATTTGAAAGGTCTTCATGGTACTATCATCAAAATCACAAATTTATCAATAATTCACTGAAAATTCACAGCAGAGATTTCAGACAAGAGAATCAAAATGACATGCTTACTCATTGATGGTCTGCATCAACGTAGGCCCTGGATCGCTTTGAATAGAATGAGAATATAATTATTCAAGTTCTTATATTGAAGCTAGAAGGCTCCAAGATCATATGGAAGTTGGAATGGCTCGATTCTGAGTTAAATCAAGCAAATATGAGGTTTAGGATGAGAAAACTCGAGGTTTGAGTGTCTTCAGTATCTTTGGCGTCTCTGGACTAGCAAACCTCGAGGTTTCAGTCAAAACCTCAAGGTTTCAGCACTGATCAGCAACTCTAGTCTACTCTTTTTCAAGTTCAGCTCAGGCGAGGCCTGGTAATTCGATGATATCTCCCAAACCAGAGAACGAATCCAGATGAAACCAGTGGCATATGAAACTAGACTACTAATGCATCATTTTGATATAAAATTCAAGCCAAAAGGAGTTCAGATCAAGGAGATATGATTTTTACAATTTGCCGCAAGAATCAACGTCACAATCCAGACCCACCTTCGGTATTTTGGGTGTATCTCACAAACGACAAATTCGATTGAGCTGAAATTAGTGGCATATGAAAGTAGACTCACAAAGATTTCCATCAAGAGTTAAATGGACCAAAAAGGAGTTCAGACCAGGGAGATATGGCCTTCAAAAATTGACAGTCAATTCAGGATGTTGCAAAAATGCTGGTCAAGAACAACCTTCATTCATCGGATCATAACGGACATAATACAATGAGTTTGGAGCTGATTATTCTTGCATTGGATTCTTACCTCGAGCTTGGACATGTAAACTTGAGTTTGAGATTGGCCAAGAATTTTCTGAGTTTTCTAAACAAAGCAAAACCTCCAGGTTTATGGGAAACCTCCAGGTTTGAGCTCAAATGATGATTTCTCAAATTTCTCAAAACAATGAGAAACCTCAAGGTTTCTTGACAAACTTCCAGGTTTATCAAGGCAAAGAGGTCCTGCATTTTTTCCAAGCTTTGAAAACCTCCAGGTTTCTGTTTTGGAGCAAAACTAAGAATTTTGAAATCTAAGTCAAACCTCGAGTATTGCATAAAACCTCCAGGTTTCTGGATCCAGAGAGCAAACATCTTTTTCACTAACTTTGAAAACCTCCAGGTTTCCAAAGAAACCTTCAGGTTTCTGGATCCAAAGAGCAAACGCATTTTTCACAAGTTTTGAAAACCTCCAGGTTTCCATAAAATCTCCAGGATTCTCGATCCAGAGAGGAAACGCTTTTTTCACAAACTTTGAAAACCTCCAGGTTTCTGGCATCCAGAGAGCAAACGACTTTTCATTGATTTTGAAAACCTCCAGGTTTGCACTAGGCGCGATTTGCAAAGGTTTCACATTCAAAGTGAAACCTCGAGGTTTCTGATAAAACCTCGAGGTTTTGTCAAACAGAGAGGCTGACACTTTCTGCAACCTTGAAAAACCTCCAGGTTTGAGAACAAACCTCAAGGTTTCTTCGCGACTTCAGAATTTCAAATCTGACGAATTTGCAATGCCTTCTTGTTTGATCTTAATACTTCCTATGATTAATCTCTAATGTTCCTAGATATGCTTAACCACTTTATCGATGAGTTTCGGATGATTAAAACGAAGGATTAGAAGCAAATCTTCAAAATATCACATTTGTGTCAGAACATCAAAAGCTGTGCAAAAGTTCTAACGGCTAATTTCTAACGGCTATATTTCTTTATCCAACAGTCATTGAATCTTCTCAACGGTTATATATTGATCTCTACCTATAAATAGAAGACAGATTCAAGCAGAAAAACGTGGAGAAACAAGCTTACACTTCCAACATGCTGATACTCTGCTCCTACAGCATTTGCTCTCTGTTTTTCATGTTTAAATGACTTAGAGAGTGAAGTGATTTGTATTTGATCTTCAGTGTTTATCTATTCACTTCTAAGAGAGAAGATTTATTGTAATCATTCTATTCTTCTGAGAGTTACTCAAGATTGGGTGATCTTGAGTGGGTAACACATTGTGTTGGTTACAAATTGTAAGGGGGAGTGAATCCTAGTGAGAGGATTACTTCGAGTACAGAGTGTGTAATCAAGCGGTGTGTTGATACTGTTTGTAAGGGGGAGTGAATCCTAGTGAGAGGATTACTTCAGTTACAGAAAGTGTATTCAAGTTGAAAGAAGATAGTGGATTAAAAATCCCAAGTATGGCTTGGGGACTGGACGTAGGTCAAGGATTAGGCCGAACCAGTATAAATCAGTTTGCACATTCTCTACCCTTATCTCTTACATTTCCAGCATATATATTTGAATATGTATACATACTTAAATCTCTGGTTATTGCTTTATAAACTGATTTCAGTGAATTTCAAAAAGATTTTCGAAGTTCCTAAATTTTTATACTGAACCCAATTCACCCCCTCTTGGGTTCAACCGATTCTTACATTTGGTATCAGAGCAGGGCTCTTGTTTAAAGGACTTAACAGTCTCAAGAGTTGTCAATGGCTGACTTTGGGTGTTGTTCACCTTCAGAAGGTTTTGATTATACCATTCCACCATTTTTCAAAGATATTGATTTTTGGTTTTGGAAAGCTAGAATGACATCATTTATAAAATGTTCTGAGTTTGATATGTGGAATGTTTTTATAAATGTTTTTGATTTCAAACCAAGAAAGGATTGGAGTGAAAAGGAAAAGAAAATGTTTTCATTAAACATTAGAGCAATGAAAATCTTATATAGTGCATTGACAGAAAATGATTTTGAGAAAATCAAGTTTTGCTCTAATGCTAAAGAAATCTAGGATACTCTTGATTTTTTATATGCTTCTAACAAGTGTGTTGAAATTGATAGTGTTGATAGTTCATCAGAAATTGTAAATTGCGTATCCACAACTGATGAACAACTAGAGATTGAAGAAGGAGAAATCATTGAATACTTCCATGATCCAGTCAACACAAAAGAACAAGAGGAAGATGATTCCCAGAAAGAGCTCATGGACGATTACGATATATCATCATCAAGAGCTCAAGATACACATGTGGTAAACAATTCCAATTCTTCTTGTGTAGTTAAGAAAAATGATTTTGAACATTTCTATAAAATTGTTTTTCAACCAATTACTGATTCTGTTTTGAAAAACAAAAGTGATTTCAATCATGCTGGAAAATCATGTGGGAAGAATGAATGTTTAAATAAAGATTATTTGAAGTCTTACTCTCATGACCAACACAATACTTGCAAAAATGTTCATGACAAGCATTTCTCTATCATTTGCAATTATTGTGGACAATTTGGGCATATTTCTCATACATGCTATATTAGGAGAAATTCTAATGTGAGAAATAAATTTGTCTGGGTTCCCAAAGGACAAGCAAGGTTCAATACTAATTGTCAAGGACCCAAGTATAAGTGGGTACCAAAGTGTCCATCTCGTACTTTATATGTGCAGGATGATTCCAGAAAGAATGGACATAAGGGTACAAAGAAGATGAGCAAGAAGCCAAGAGTTTCTCATGAACCTAAAAGAAGATTCACATCAGTTAGGAGAACTCATAAAGAAGCCATTGCAACAACCTCATCCTCAAATCAAAAGAAGCAATGGATACAAGCAAGAGGAGTATGTTCTACCTCAAGAACAAACTACCATATAGTACCATTCAACTATATTGAGGAGAACAAGAAAAGGAGATTCTCTCAACTATCAAATAGAAGACTCTTGAAGTCTATATCCTTTGAGAGAGCTTTGTGGACACCCATTGAAAGACATATGAATAATCAATGCGATAGAAAGAGGCAATGGGTAAGCAAAGTTAATCCTCCTAGTACCTAAGGCTAAGGTATACAATGGTAAAACCTCCTATGCTATCATCTGAAATTTTCTTTGAGGTTTTTATATCTTGTAGCCTTAGGAATGAGCATTGCAAACTATTTTCTTTAAAAATTGGGTTCTCACATCCTGATCTATTTTTGAAAGAAATTGCAATGTTCAATAGTTTAATTCTTTATGCATACATGATGATTTGAAAAGAAAGTATTTTTTTAATGTATAAACTCATGTTTAATTCACTTTGCTTAGCTGTTCTGAATTAATTATATTTATAAGAGCATGTGAATTTTGATTCCTACAAGCTAACGATGATTGGATCCAAGGTTGGATACCAAGAAAGAAAAAGATTCATACGGTTTTGTAGAAACCTTCTCAAGAACCAAAGATAGAGAAATGATTCAAGTCTTGAGAATGCTAAACAAGCTATGCTTAATGTTGATGGTGAACATCGAAAAAGGAGTTATCTACACCAATCCATCTCAACCAAGCAAGCTTCTATGAGGATAAAGGGAATTACGGTGATATCTAATCCTTACCCCATATTGTGATTATATGAAATTCATTTTTGGGTAATGAATACTTGTCCATCATTGCATTCCGTTAGCAATCAATCATTTATATTTTTCAAAATGTTTTCAGATTGCTAAATGGACCATAAATGAATTTGTTAATGAATTTTTGATAATCAAACAAGTGAACTTGTGCATAACTTTGTTGATTTTATATTTTTTGAAATGCACAAGTGTAAAATCTGTTTGAATTTCAACTCACATTGTTTTGAGAAAATGCATACAAATGCTTTGAAAACATATCCATACTTTGATTGCATTCAAATAATGTTTCAAATTGGAAGTTAATATTGTATATTGAATGTTGGATATACTTCAAATTTGTCTAGTTGAGTTTTCCCTATCATTTACATATTGATCTTTGGTATTCAATATGATGCTTGAACTCCTCATTCTTTATTCTCAATTAAGTTAGATCTTATATCTAACAAGTTGATTATCTATATGAGTTTCAAGCTTATCTCCATAAAATAATTCAATTTGTGAAAATCTCATGCTTATTGGATAAATTCTTATTGGTCAAGTTACTCCAAGCATTATGAATGTTCATTAATGCATTAAATGTTACTGCATTAACAATTATATGGAATAACTTACTAGGATAATATTATGGAACTCTAATCATTTTGATTAATTAGTTTGTACTTCATCGTCCATGAATCCTAGTACTCCTTGTGTTACTCAAATACATCAGCATTTGTGTTCATCTATATTCTGAGTAACTATCTCTACATATTCATACACTTGCCTTGAATGTTCTTATATTTTCAAGACTCTACTCTCTAAGGCAAGATTATCTCTTGATCAATAGCAAAGTCATTAAGCTTATATATGTTGTGCTAAGAATGTCTTGATAATGCTTTACTTTCATGACTTTGGCTTTTCAGAAAATTCTTCAACATGTTAACTTCAATGTTCAACATGTTTTCTAAAACTGAAGCATACTGATATATTCATTAAACCTATTGACTTCCAATATGTTTATAATGAGCATTGTTTTCAAACATGTTTCAAAAATGAATATTTCATTCATCAAAATTTTGATTTCATAATGCATTATCACATTTTGAAAGAACATTCAAGATTTGAAACACTTTGCCTATGCCATTATCCTTCTTGAAAAATCTGATCTCATTCATGAACTGTGAATTGATAAATGCTTATCTTTATGGATAAGATTTTTTTTTGGCTCAAATTTACATATATTTTATCAATGACATCTTTTCTGCATAAAACATATTTTCAAATTGTCATTGAGAAATAACATTTTTGGTATCGTTTAATTATTACCCTTTGGATTCATTGGCTTGAACTTATTTAATTGGGTAAAATTATGTTCTTAATCTTTGATTGATTGATTATACTCTTTGCTCAACATCATATGATTTAATTCTATAAGAGCATAAGAGTTGTGATGTCTAATCAGTTGTGGACTCAAGAATCATTGAGTACCAAAGAACATATGTTTCTGCAGGAGTTGACCAAAATGTTCTGTTGTCGGATACAAAGAACATAGGCCAACAAAATAGATCATTTCAGTGATTATGTCTGCAAATTCTGTGGCATCACTTGAGTGACATCCCATCTCTAGTAAGAGGCTTAGACTTCCTCCACCGATTAGCACAATAAGACAATGTCTTGTTTTTCAACCTCTAAGAGAAGGAGGGGAAGATGAAGAACTTCAGTCGTGGGAGTGTCCCCAGAAAGAACTTCAGTTGCAGGGGTAGATGGTGAGGGAAGAACAACAGTAGGTGGAGTGGTAGCTGCCACTGGTGATGGGAAAATGGGAGTGGATGGCTCTGGAGATGATGTAGGAATTTGTGGGCTGGTGAAGGTAAAAGAGGGTGAGGACGAGTCAGAGGCGGGGCTAGAAGTGCTGGGACCAGCAGGAGTGCCAAGTTGAGAGGTGGAGCCAATGTGGAGATGTCTCACAATCTTATCCACTTTATCACTGAGCTCCATGTTGGACACAACCTGAGTGGACAATCGTGCATCAATCTCTTTTGCCTTCTCCTTTATCTCAGCAGATTGCCCAGAAATCAGCTCAAGTTGTTCCTTTATTGCATCTTGGATCTCAATCAGACCATTTGTCCCTCTAGTCATCTCATCTCTCAACTTGCCCAACTCAAACTCCACTCTTATAGTCATTGAAGCAAGTGCAGCATCCACAATTTCTTTGATTTGTGCAGTAATATCAGTTGGCAATGTGGACTGAGGAGGAGGAGGTGCAGACTGAGCCTCTTGAGCATTAGATTTGGCTCTTCTTGGCTGTGACCGAGAAGGTGCTCTAGACTGACCCGAGCCTTCTTCCCCAAACCTCACCTTCATCAGGTTCAGCATATTTTTCCCAAAGAATGGGGGATATTCCAGTGTGTCCACAGAGCCGACATACCAGATCTTATGATAGTACAATATGACAGACACTAAGGAAGGGAAAGGTATGTGAGATAGCTTGCGGCGAGAGAACTTGAATTTGGTCATAGCTTGCAGAAGCCAGTGTCCAAGATTAAAAGAGATCTTTTTAATAAAGGCTGTGAAGGGCTAGTAGTCTTGCTGGGTAAAATGGGTAAAATTCCCGCATTTCTGAATGAAATTTCTGGAGTAGACATACCATAGGACCCTGTTTTCAGGAGTCATAGACCCAGGGGTAAAAGACAACCTAAGTTGTTGGTCTGGTGTGAAAGGTTCCCCTGGTCTAAGCGTCTCAAAGACTTCCTAGTTACTATAATGGAACTCAAGAACTGGAGGAGGATTGTCAATTTTCAAGATTTTTTTGATGATCTTGGTTGATAGGGTGAACTTGACTCCTCTTACTACAGTGGTCACTTTTTCTTCTAAGATTTCACCATCTGGTCCTAATTCATTTGCGTACTCCATATTGTAGTAAAACAATCGAACCAATTGAGGAGTATATGGAGCAGAGATAGAGACAAAGCTCTCATTGTTTCAGCCAAGGGGATAAATCCAAATGGTTTTCTTCTAGAAATTCAATCAGGTTAACAGCAACCACTGGGCAAAAATCTCTATGTAGGTAAGCCTCCCTAAACTTATCATTTTGCTCCTTAGTTTGAAAGGTAGAGGGAGCAGTAGAAAAACCTTCAAGAGGAGACATATTTCTGTAAATGTCTGAGATTGCATTTTCCATGACTGCAGGCACATGTTCCTCTTGGTTTTGATTAGAAGGAGTTGCTTGAGATGAAGCTTGAGGAGTGGCTCTGGAAGAGGCTTGCCCCTGAGTAGATGGATTAGACCTTGTAGCAGTGGCCCTCTTCATCCTCACTTGCCTCTTCTTCTTAGTTGGTTCAATTTTCTCAGGAACCTTCTCTTTCTGAACCTTCTTCTTGACAGGCTCAAATTCCTCAGCCACTTTCTCCTTGCCTTTGCCCTGAACCTCAGGTTCTTTCTTCTTCTTAAAAGGAATTGGAGTGGGTTCGTTGATATGATCTCCTTTGGTTTTTGAAGGAGGAGAGGTTTTGGTGGGCTTTGAGGGAGGAGGTGAGTCTTTAGACGGAATGTCTTGAGTAATCCCTCTAATTTTCCTATCTGCTCCACGGTGAAGACGCTTAGCGACAATCTTTACCCTCACAGGACGCTCAGAAGCTGGAGGAAGGGGTGCTTTCGTTGGTGGTCGATAGGGAGGTGGAGAAGGAGGAGACCTAGATTTTGAGGTGTGATCGGTGGATTCAGCGTTGGAACTGGCCTGGGTGTTTGATTTCGAAGCCATCTTGGGGTTTCAGAGAGAGATTGAGCAAGGAGAAGAAGATTTCAGAGAGAAATGAGAGAGACTTAGGGCAAAACTTGTGTTTTAGGTCGAGTTTTGAAGAACACTACAGTGATCCATATATATAGACCTCTTCAAAAACTCGAGGTTTTAATCTAAGCCTCGAGGTTTAAAGCATTTAAGCTAACCTGGACTTCAAAAGTGTTCTGTGAACCTTTGAACCTTTAGGAGCCAAAACTCGAGGTTTTTATGAAAACCTCGAGGTTTGCTTCATTCTTCAGAACAGGATTACTCTTTGCCTCATGAAAACTCGAGCTTTCTGCTGAAAAACTCGAGGTTTCATTGTCTCCAAAAATCTCAGAAATGTTGGGGTGCTCTCTGTCTTATGAAAACTCGAGGTTTTCTTGGAAAACTCGAGGTTTCACTCTTCTTCAGAACTTCAGATTTTCTTTGACCCCGACAGTCTATGGCCAAAACTCAAGGTTTTCTTTAAAACCTTGAGGTTTGCTCCTCGACAGCAAAATTTTAGAATTTGATTATCCTGCATAAAACATATCTAGACACTCCGATGCTTAAATTAGTAACCTTTAATCATCAAAACCATAATTTAACACTAAATTGAGTAAGGAATACTTGCACTTCATTGGGATTTACCACTCCCAATTCTCTTCTAATGAAATTGAATTGCTCCTTGGCTAATGGCTTTGTGAAAATATCAGCAAGTTGAAGATGAGTTGGGATGAACATGACCTTGACATCTCTCTTCTGAACATGATCCCTTATGAAATGATGTCTCACATCAATATGCTTGGTTCGAGTGTGTTGAACTGGATTCTTGGCCAAGCTTATTGTGCTTGTGTTGTCACACAAAATCAGGATCTCCTTTAGGTTCACTCCCAAGTCAGCAAGTTGTTGCTTAAGCCATAGAACTTGAGCACATCAACTTGATGCAGCCACATATTCAGCTTCAGTTGATGACACGACCACACTGGTTTGTTTCTTGTTGAACCAAGACACAAGTGAATTGCCAAAGAACTCACATTGGCCACTTGTGCTTTTCCTATCAGTTTTGTAGCCGGCATGATCTGAATCTGAGTATGCCACCAAATGTTCAGGCTGACCTTTTGGGAACCACAAACCCAGTGTCTTGGTGTCTGCAAGATATCTGAAGATCCTCTTCACATGTTCAGAATGAGACTCCTTTGGAGTAGATTGGAACCTTGCACACATCCCCACACTGAATTGGATGTCTGGTCGACTTGCAGTGAGGTAGAGTAATGATCCAATCATTCCTCTATACTTGGTGATGTTGAAGTCTTTGCCATTCTCATCAGCATCCAATGATGTGGTTGTGCTCATTGGTGTGTCAGCTCCATTGCAATGATCCATCCCAAACTTCTTCAGCAGGTCATTGAGATATTTTGTTTGAGAGATAAAGATTCCATCCTTCTTTTGCTTGATTTGTAGCCCAAGGAAGTAGTTCAGCTCTCCCATCATAGACATCTCAAATTCTCCCTGCATAATCTTTGAAAATTCCTCACACAAAGCATCATTAGTAGCACCAAAGATTATGTCATCAACATAAATTTGAACAATTAAAATTTCATTAAGCTTATTACTCTTTATGAAGAGAATTGTATCTGATTTTCCTCTAATAAAACCTTGATCAAGAAGGAATTTGCTTAATCGCTCATACCAAGTTCTAGGAGCTTGTTTAAGTCCATAAAGGGCTTTCTTGAGACGATAAACATGATCTGGATGATGTTCATTTTCAAAACCGGGAGGTTATTCAACATAAACTTCCTCTTGAATAAATCCATTTAGAAAAGCACTTTTTACATCCATTTAATAGAGTTTAAAACCTTTTACACAAGAAAAGGCTAAAAGAACTCTTATGGCTTTCAATCTTGCCACTGGAGCATAAGTTTCTTCATAATCAATTCCTTCTTCTTGATTATAGCCTTTGGCAACTAATCTTGCCTTGTTACGAACAATGATTGCTGATTCATCTCGTTTGTTCTTGAATACCCATTTAGTGCCAATGACCGGATGGTCTTTAGGCCTAGGTACCAAATCCCAAACTTGATTTCTATCAAATTGATGCAATTCCTCTTGCATTGCAATCACCCAATCATTGTCTGAAAGGGCTTCATCAATCTTAGAGGGTTCAATGTGTGAAATGAATGCAGAGAAAGTTACTTCATTTAAAGTACTATTTCTTGTTCTTACTCCCTGATTTACATCACCTATAACTTGGTCTAAAGGATGATTTCTTATAAATTTCCAAGTTCTAGGTTGAGACTAATCAGTATTTTCAATATTGTTTTGTGGATCAGCCTCAAAAACATTTTCAGGATTTTCAATAGAAGCAGGAGTAGTTTTCGAAAAGAATTGATTTTTGAAAACATTTTCTTCACTATCATCCAAAGGTTTATTAGACTTGGATTCACAGAAAACAATATGTATAGACTCTTCAACAATACGAGTACGAGTATTAAAGACTCTATAAGCTTTACTCCTATTTGAATAACCCAAAAATATACCTTCATCTGCCTTGGGATCAAACTTTCCCAAGTTATCCTTACCGTTATTATGGATGAAACACTTACATCCAAAAACGTGCAGATGACTCAGGTTGGGCTTCCTTCCTTTATATAGTTCATAGGGAGTATTGTTCAACTTCTTCCGAAGATATGCCCGATTTGAGATGTAGCAAGCGATGCTCATTGCATCAGCCCAAAACACTTGGGAAGTATGATTCTCATTCAACATAGATCTTACCATCTTCGTGAGGACTCGATTCTTCCTTTCCATGACACCATTTTATTGAGGAGTCCTTGGAGCTGAGAAGTTGTGGTCTATCCCCATTTTGTCACAAAACTCAGCAAATGCGTTGTTATCGAATTCTCCACCATGATTAGTTCTAATTCCTGAAATTGAGAAACCTTTCTCCTTCTGGACCTTCTTGGCAAACAAAACAAATTGATCAAATATTTCATCTTTCGAGGATAAAAATATTGTCTATGCAAATCTAGAATAATTATCAACTATGACCAAAGTATAAAGATTGCCACCAAGGCTCTTAACTCTAGCTGGTCCAACTAGATCCATATGGAGTAGTTGAAGAGGCCTATTAGTTGAAATCTTATTCTTAGATTTGAAAGACGATTTAGTTTGCTTTCCCTTTTGACATGCATCGCAGATCATGTCATTTTTAAAACTGAGTTTGGGAATACCAATTACCAAATCCTTTTTAAGCAACTTGTCAAGTTGGAACATGTTGACATGAGCTAATTGCTTGTGCCACAACCAACTCTCATTCGAATTGCTTACAAAACAATTTTCAGAAATTGAAGCATTGCTAGAGAGGTTAAGAGTGTAACAATTTCCATCTCTAGGTGCTTTAAATAAAGCTTTCGATTTAATGCTTTCTAAAGAGAGAAAATCCTTTTTCACGATGAAGCACTCCTCAGAATCGAAGATAACTAATTTACCTTTATCAATGCTTTGACTCATACTGAGGAGGTTGTGGCAAAGTCCTTCCACAAGATAAACATCTTTGATGAGTGGTCCTTCGTTGTTTCCAACTTCACCAATCCCAGCAATCTTGCCAGATTGATCTCCACCAAAGGTCACCTTGCCACCATCTTTGGGCTTGATTGAGACAAATTTGGATTTGTCTCCCGTCATGTGTCTAGAGCATTCACTGTCAATGTACCATTTGTTGGGATTTGATGCTCTAAGACATACTTGCAATTCACAAATGATTAAGTCTTAGGTACCCATCTTTTCTTGGGTCCTTTGGGGTTAGATTGGACCTTAGGAACATATGTTCCTTTCGGTACCCACTGATAATTTAGGAGGGTTTAGAGTTGTATACCTCATCACTTGCAGCATGTTGCTCTTCTTCCTCAGCAACTAAGCATATATTTGCTTTCTCTTTCTCATCTTCATCATCTTCATCGGATGAACTATCACCCCAAATGCCTGAGACGTAGGCTTTCCTCTTGCACTTGCTGAACTTCTTCTTTTCTTTGTCTTTGTTGTTGTTAAGCTGGGGGCATTCCGATTTGATCTGACCAGGCTTTTGACACTCGTAGCATATGATGGGCTTCTTCGCTTCATAACTTGAGCTACCCTTGTGTAGTTTCTTGAAGCCTTGATCCTTTTTGTAGAATTTCTTGAATCTCCTGACCAGCATTCCTATTTCTTCATCATCGTCTTCATCCTCCTCATCTGATTCTTTATCTTCTTTTGCAGCCTTGAGAGCGATGCCTTTGTTTTTGCCATGAACCTCATCAAATCCCTTCTTGAACTTGAGCTTGGCCTCATACTCAGAAAGACTTCCAAAGAAAGCAGCCACCAATGCCATTGAATCTCCTCTTGCTTCCTCAATGGCGATGACCTTGGCTTCCCATTCTTTATTAAGGATGTTCAGAATCTTTCTCACTTGAACTGTTTGATCGTACTCATTTCCCAAGGCAGCGAGTTGATTGATCAAATGAGTGAATCTCAACTGAAATTCACCAATTGATTCACCAGGCTTCATGCACATGAGATCGTACTCAGTCATGAGAGTGTTGACACGATTCTGCTTCACTCTAGCTGTTCCTTCATAGGCTATCTCCAAGGCATCCCACATGGCTTTAGCAGATGGTAGAGTGCAAATACGAAAGTATTCCTGTTGACTTAGTGCACTATGAAGAAGGAGAATAGCCTTGCTATTGAGTGTAACATTTCTTTTGTCACTGTCATCATACTCATCTTCAAGCTTGGCAGTTCTCACACCATCTTCAACAGTTGAGGGTTCATAATTTCCTCTTTCGAACACCCTCCATAGCACAAACTCTGTAGCCATTACAAAGACTTTAAGCTTGGCTTTCCAGAATGAGTAGTGTTCTCCATTGAAATCGGGTGGCCGGTTGATAGAGGCTCCATCAGGCAAGATACCTTGCATAATGATCCTTCTCGAGATGTTAAGCTCTTATGAGAAGACTAGGCTTTGGTACCAAATGAAAATGGAGCTTAATACCCAAGAGGGGGGTGAATTGGGTATTATAAAAATTTCAAAAACTTGTTCTGTTTTGAGGTAGTGAAAACAGGGCAGAACAGAGCAAGAAGAAGAATAGCAAGACACAAGGATTTATACTGGTTCGGTCCTAACAAACTAACCAACATCCAGTCCCCAGATTCTCTGGGTTTTTCACTAACTCAAGAATTACACACTCTATACTCAAGAAGTAGTTCTCTCACTAGAACTCACTCCCCCTTACAAGTTGTAATTAATGAACACCCAAGTCACCAAGTCCCCGTGACTTGTAATTCTTTACAATAAATGATAATCAGAAATAAACTCTCTCTAAGAGCAGATATTGATAATCACTGAAGCTCTTTTTATCAGAAGACACTATACAAGTGAAAACAGAAAGGTAGTTGAAGAACTTGAATGCTTATGCGTTTTCAGTTGTTGTAGTTGTTGAGAAAACTTCAATGCCACTCTATTTACTCAGAAGGCATTAAATGACCGTTGCATCTTGGATTAAACCGTTGGAAGTGATCTGCAGTGGTTAAGTGCAACTTTGGTCTTCTTCTCTCTCTTAATCTCCCCTTAGTCCAGTTGGACAATGGTTCAGAGTTGAATCTCCGCAAATTAATCCGTTGGAAAGGAGGTTTCTTGTTGTAGAAATCATTCTTTAATGCTTTGCAACTGTGTGTAGATGAATTAGCTGAAATAATCCAACTTTTCTGGACTGCATTTATTATGCTGACGTTGCTTTTTGCTTTTGTTGTAACCTTCAATAAACTTTTGTTAATCTATCTAAAACTCATCAAGAAAGTGGTTAGAACATATCTAGAATATAGAAGATTAATACTGGGAAGCATTAGGATCAAACAAGACAGATTTCCAAAAACGCGAAATTCAAATTTCAAACTTTTAGCGCAAAAACCTCGAGGTTTGTTCACCAAACCTCGAGTTTTGTACTTAGTATGTGAATCTGATTTTATGTCCAAAACATCAAAACTTGAGGTTTCTAAGCAAACCTGGAGGTTTTCAAAACTTTGAAATGCTCGATACTCTCTGCCTGGTAAAACCTCGAGGTTTTACTACAAACCTCGAGTTTTCACTTAGTTATGAGAGTTTTGAAAAATTCTGTCAAAAGCAAAACTTGAGGTTTCTGTTGAAACCTCGAGTTTTTAAATCAGTGTAAAACTCGTTTGCTCTCTATCTTGCAAAACCTCGAGTTTTCTATACAAAACTCGAGTTTTGGTCAAATATAGAAACTTTGTGAAAATGCGCCAAGACAGAAACCTTGAGTTTTCTTTAATCTTAGAAAGCTTGAGTTCCTCTCTGTAAGGCCAAACCTCAAGGTTTCTCTGCAAACCTCGAGTTTTGCTCTCACAGTGAGTTTTACACAAATGACAGCAAAACTTCAAACTTTGTTTACAGTTGATGGCAATCATCAAAACCCTTAGAGAACTAACAGAAATGTCATTATGTCAACATAAGCCGATGCAAGGCAAGCACTACATACACTAGCATTCATTTTGCATGTGTTATTTAGTATTGTCTGCTATTGAGATTCCCTAGAATCTCGCCCCCACCCCCCCCCCAATACCAATTAATAGGTGTGCACTGAGAAGAAGTGCTACACGACATCCTGGAGGGAAGGTTGCTTGAAGACGAACCAGTAGAGGGAATGTCGAAGAATTGAAGGATGACAATGTAAATAATTTTACTATTTGTAATATGTATTGACCCTATAGGAATTTCTTGTATGTAATCAAATTGTTAATTTATTAGTATATTGTATTATTTCTGTTTTGCCCCACAACTGCATATAAACTACGTTTAAATTGTTACACCTCAACCGGCCTCGCCCTTTCGGCTGGCAGGTTAGAGGGATTCCTTTTATTAATTACCTTTCCTTTAACTATTAAGTACTTTAGCATGCATCAGAGTACGCGAGGCAGAGCGCAAGATCGGTTTGGACTAACTACTATTCTGATAAAAGTAAAAACAATAGAAAGTATAAGTCCCCGAAGGGTTAAGGGTACAATAATCCAAAATAAACCCTAGGAATATTATACATGTTGGAAATTATGCCCTAGGGGCAAGTCATTGTTCTCCATTTAGTTATCATTTCATTCGCATGTTTATAGTGATAACTTATCCCTGGATATATCTTATAGATTATCCTAAATGTCTCTGGTCGGTCATCTATGCGAGAGTGAAGATGAAATAAGACCAGTATGACTTTGATGAGGTATGGAGATACGAATCAAAGTCATAGGCACTTGTAAGAGTAGAAGGTGCTGGACCGACCCACTATGAGAAAGCTGCATGGATTTAGTCATAAGCTTATCTCATATATAACCGTGTCATAATGCCCTTTGACCTGAGATCATCATGGATTCCTACGTGATGAGTCGCTGATCTTTGACCTAGTCAAAAGTCACCTTTTACCGAGTGATGATAAAGGCTTGGATCGAGATCAGTGGTTTTCATGCAGAGGAATGTGAATGGTCAAGATGGAATTTGTCCCTCACATTTGTAGAGAGATAATACTAGGCCCCTTGATGAGTGAGTCTGAGAAATGTATGGCCATACTGCGAAGGAAAGGAGTTTCCATTATTAGACTACTCGAGAATCGAGAAAGTAATGGTCAAGAACAGGAAGTTGACATTATCCATGCCTCATCCTTGACCAAATTATCGCGTGACACAAGGGACGTGACATGGTTGTATTGTAGGTAGCATCGTATCATCGATCCCCATATGAATTGGGTAGTCGCAATGTCTTGCTAGAGGCCGCTTGTGACTTGTGGGCTGGTACAGTATTGGCCCGTTGCCAATCTCATGTGGGCCTGCAGGGTCGCACACAAGAATAGCCCAACACAAGCAATAGTGTCCTGATTCATTGAATCTTAGAAATGTCTAAGATTTAATGAATACTGTAAATCTAGAGTTGATATATATATGTATATATATATCATATTATATTATATTATAATATAATTAAATTCGAAAATAATAATGTTATTATTTATAGATAATAATATTATTATGTATAGTATTTAATTTATTTGATAAATTAAATAACTATAATAAATTGAGATATTGTATCTCAGATTTAATTTTCGAATAAAGATATAGTATCTCAAATTTAATTAAATTGAGATATGGTATCTCAGATTTAATTAAATAGAAGGATATCATATTTCAGATTTAATGCATGAAGATCAATTAAATCTGTAAGCTCATAATTCGAATTAAATAAATATATTTGATTAGATCTGTTGGACAGATTTTAATTAATGTATTGATTTAATTCATATTCGAATTCAAGATTAATTAGATTAATTTTGAATATTTTAATACGGCTCATTAGGGTTTTAGAAACTCTATAAATAGATATTGATCTAGTCATATTAAAAGAGACGGATGAATTAGAGAAGCCACAAGAAACTCTACAGAGAAAAGAGAGACACAAGGTTTGAAGGCGCTAGCACGCTACCGCCCGTGTTCTAGTGTTGTTTGTGTGGATACCGGTAGAAGGAGGAGATTTCTGCTCTTGTTTGATCGAACAAGATGGCACCACGTTCAAGACGTACGACGGTTTAGAAGCACGAAGCAGAAGATGCGCACCAGACCGAATTGAACGGAACACTCAACCCCACGCATAGGTACGGTTTTTCCTAACGAACCTTGATTTAAACGCCGTTGATAGATCCTCCGATGGGATTCGTAAAAATTTTATAATTCTGCTGCGTGTACGAATCCCAACAGTGGCATCAAAGCCAGATCAACCGTGCGTTTAAATTAGGTTTTTCGTGTGTTTATATATGTGATATATATGATGAAACCAAATCTATGTATGTGTTTAAATCGATATATGATTAATTGAATCCTGTATGCATTTAAACATAAGTTCGCATTAGGGTTTGTCCTTCAACTATGTCTTTCTCAGCTGTCCAGATTCGATGACGGTCATTAACTGACTTGACCACGTTCGGACGTTTAGATCGAATATGTTAAGGACAAACTTGTTAAGGAGAATTTAAATCATGATATTATTAATGTAATATTAAACTCAATGATTTAATCATAATATTTTATTTCATAAGTGTATGAATTAATTTATATGATGTGATTTACCTTTCAAATGTTGTTTGGGTATGGTGAACAATATGGCTCTAGAGTTTTACAAGTGTTGTAAATTTAAATATGGTCTGCGTGCCATGCCTCTCTCTAAATATTCTTGATGTATATTCTCTTCTCATCCCACTCCCCTCATATGTGAGATAAGGTTTCTCCTTATGTATTTTTCTTTTATTATTTAGAGAAGTCCTCTCATTGGCTTGAGTGGATTTTAGGTTAGATGAGCCATGTTATGTCACGGTTTTTTTTTTAAATTATGTTTTGATTTGATCACTGCATGATTAATTTAGAGTTATAATTATGATTTGATTAGATCATTTATAATTAATTTAGAGTTTTAATTATGATTTGATTAGATCACTCATAATTAATTCAGAGCTTTAATTATGATTTGATTAGATCACTCATAATTAATTTAGAGCTTTAATTATGATTGATTAGATCACTCATAATTAATTTAGAGCTTTAATTATGATTGATTAGATCACTCATAATTAATTTAGAGCTTTATTTATGATTTGATTAGATCACTCATAATTAATTCAGAGCTTTAATTATGATTGATTAGATCACTCATAATTAATTTAGAGATTATATAAGATACAATTGTGATTGCATTCATATAAGATACAATTTTAAATTGTAGAATGATGTCGAATAATAACACCGCAACACCATCAATGCGATCACTCCTTGAGAAGGACGAACTCGATGAGACAAACTTTCTTGACATATTTGGGAACTTAAGCATTGATCCTAAACACGAAAGAAAGGAGTATCTCATCGATCAACCCATTCCTGACGAGCCTGCAGCTGATGATCCAAGAGCTCAGACTGATGCTTATATGAAGCATCAGGTTGACTCTACGGATACAGATGCCTGATGCCTGCCACTATGGTTCCAGACCTCAATGGAGATCTGGAACATATGGAGGTCTCTGATATGATTGTTCATCCCATGGAAATGTTCCAGCAACAGGCTGAGCTGAGCCTTAAGAAGAGGTCCAGTACTGTTTTGTTCGTTTAGAAAGGAAAGGGCATGAAACGGAAAGCCAAGAAGGCAAAACCTCCGAAGGATGGGGTTTGCTTCTTCTGCAATGAAATCGCTCATTGGAAGAAGAATTGCACACTCTACCTCGAAGATCTGAAAAGAACAAGAAGGATAGCGGGGCTATCGCTTCAGGTATCTATGTCATAGATATTCGCTTTTTTACTTCCTCAAACATGGGTATTAGATACTACATGTGGTTCTCGCATTTGTATAAATGTACAGGATCTCAAGGACAGTAAAAAATTGAATGGACATCCGTGACATAAAGGATCAAGTCAAAAGATTTGAGTTCGACCTACCTATGGCATTGTCGTCTAGGCCATATAAATGAGAAACACATTTCGAAACTCCATAAAGATGGATTTCTTAACTCATTTGATTTTGAATCATTTGATCCATGTGAGTCTTGTTTATTAGGAAAGATGACAAAGGCACCTTTTACTCGGCATAGTGAGAGGGCCACTAATTTATTGGGCCTCATACATACCAATGTGTGTGGACCAATGAATACATCTGCTAGAGGTCATTTGTATTTCATTACTTTTATAGATGATTTTAGTAGATATGGGAATATCTACCTAATGACATATAAATTTGAATCTTTTGAAATGTTCAAAAATATTCCAAAATGAAGTGCAAAATCAACTTGGCAAAACAATTAAAGCACTTCGATCTGATCGGGGTGGTGAATATTTGAGCCAAGAATTCATTAACCATCTTAGGAGTTATGAGATCGTCTCACAACTTAGTCCTCCAGGAACACCTCAATAGAATGGTGTTTCTGAGCGGAGGAATCGAACTCTATTAGATATGGTTCGATCTATGATGAGTCAAACAAATCTTCCACCTTCCTTTTGGGCCACGCCCTAGAAACAGTTGCGTTCGCACTAAATCGTGTTCCGTCAAAGGCAATTGAAAAGACACTATATGAGATATGGATTGGGAAGACACCCAGTTTGTCCTTTCTTAAAATTTGGGGATGTGAGGTTTACGTTAAATACCAAGCCTCTGATAAATTATCATCCAAATCCTCAAAATGCCTTTTTGTGAGGTATCCTAAGGAAACTAAAGGATACTATGTCTACAATCCCACCAATCACAAAGTGTTTGTTATTCGGAATGGTATCCTTTTGGAAAAAGAGTTTATCTCTAAAAGAACTAGTGCGAGTAAGGTGAACTTCGAAGAAGTTCGAGAGTCACAAGACAACGTAGAACCACAGATGGAAAACGAAGAAGACTCACAACAAGTTGATGAGCCTACTCAAGTAACACAAGGCCCACGAAGGTCCGATAGGTCATAGCTATAGTCTTAGAGATGTGGATTTCTAATTACTGGAGGTCGTGATGTTTTGCTCATTAAGCAGAATGAGCCAACTACCTATCGTAAGGCCGTGGTGGGACCAAACTCCAAAGAATGGCTTAATGCCATGAAGTCTGAATGTAATCCATGTACGACAATAAGGTATGGACCTTAGTCAATCCACCTGAAGGTGTAAAAATCATTGGGTACAAGTGCGTTTTCAAGGAGAAAACTGACATGGATGGCAAAGTAAATGTCTTCAAGGCACGGCTGGTTGCAAAAGGATTCACTCAAACTCATGGTGTAGACTATGATGAAACCTTTTACCCAGTTGCAATGGCCAAATCAATCAGAATCCTTCTTGCTATTGCATCATATTATGACTATGAGATATGACAGATGGACGTCAAAAACAGCCTTCCTTAACGGAAAGCTGCTTAAGGATGTGTACATGACACAACTTGAGGGTTTTGTGCATCCAAAGGACTTTGGTAAAATATGTAAGCTTCAAAGATCCATTTATGGATTGGAGCACGAATCTGGAGCTGGAATCATCGTTTTGATGAAGTAGTCAAAGAGTTTGAATTCATTCAAAACATGGATGAACCTTGTGTTTACAAGAAGGTTAGTGGGAGCACTGTTGTATTTCTAGTGCTTTACGTTGATGACATCCTAATAATTGGGAATGACATACCTACCTTGCAGAGTGTCAAGTCTTGGTTAGGAAAGTCTTTCTCAATGAAAGATTTAGGCGAAGCCACTTACATCCTAGGGATGAGGATCTATAGAGATAGTTCCAAGAGGTTGATAGGCCTAAGTCAAGGCACATACATAGACAAGATACTGCATAGGTTCAGTATGCATGATTCTAAAATGGGTTACATGCCCATGTCTCGTGGCATCCATCTCAGTAATGATCTGTGTCCTAGTACACAAGATCAAAGAGACCGTATGAGTAGATTCCATATGCCTTCGCCATTGGATCTATCATGTATGTCATGTTATGTACTTGACTGGATGTTTATTTGCCTTGAAAATGGCCAACAGATATCGAGAACATATCCTTAAGTACTTAAGAAGGACTAAGGACGTATTCTTGGTATATGGTGGTTTGGAGGATAAGCTCTGTCTGGCTTGTTACACAGATGCAAGTTTCCAAACTGACCAAGATAATCTAAGATCGCAATCAGGATATGTGTTCCTTTTGAATGGCAGTGCGGTAAGCTGGAAGAGCTCTAAGCAGAGCAATGTAGCTGATTCTGCAGTAGAAGCTGAGTGTATAGCAGCATCGGATGCAGCTAGGGAGGCTGTTTGGATCAGAAAGTTCATTTCTGAACTTGGGATGGTTCCTACCATCTCAAATCCAATAGACTTGTTTTGTGATAATAGCGGCGCTATTGCGCATACCAAAGAGCCTTGGTCACATCAAAGGACCAAGCATATACTTAGGCGATTTCATCTTATCAGATAAATCAATGATAGAGGTGATATAAAAGTATACAAAGTACCTGGAGAAGATAATGTAGATGATCCTCTTACTAAGCCGCTTGCACAAGCAAAACATGAGGGTCATGTTAGGGCAATGAGAATTAGAGTAATTAATGATTGCACCTAGTGCAAGTGGGAGTCTATTGGAAATTATGCCCTAGGGGCAAGTCATTGTTCTCCATTTAGTTATCATTTCATTCGCATGTTTATAGTGATAACTTATCCCTGGATATATCTTATAGATTATCCTAAATGTCTCTGGTCGGTCATCTACGCGAGAGTGAAGATGAAATAAGACCAGTATGACTTTGATGAGGTATGGAGATACGAATCAAAGTCATAGGCACTTGTAAGAGTAGAAGGTGCTGGACCGATCCACTATGAGAAAGCTGCATGGATTTAGTCATAAGCTTATCTCATATATAACCGCGTCATAATGCCCTTTGACCTGAGATCATCATGGATTCCTACCTAATGAGTCGCTGATCTTTGACCTTGTCAAAAGTCACCTTTTACCGGGTGATGACAAAGGCTTGGATCGAGATTAGTGGTTTTCATGCAGAGGAATGTGAATGGTCAAGATGGAATTTGTCCCTCACATTTGTAGAGAGATAATACTGGGCCCCTCAATGAGTGAGTCTGAGAAATGTATGGCCATACTACAAAGGAAAGGAGTTTCCATTATTATACTACTCGAGAATCGAGAAAGTAATGGTCAAGAACAAGAAGTTGACATTATCCATGCCTCATCCTTGACCAAATTATCGCGTGACAAAAGGGACGTGACATGGTTGTATCGTAGGTAGCATCGATCCCCATACGAATTGGGTAGTCGCAATGTCTTGCTAGAGGCCGCTTGTGACTTGTGGGCTGGTACAGTATTGACCCACTGGCAATCTCATGTGGGCCTGCAAGATCGCACACAAGAATAACCTAACATGAGCAATAGTGTCCAGATTCATTGAATCTTAGAAATGTCTAAGATTTAATGAATACTATTAATCTAGAGTTGATATATATATGTATATATATATCATATTATTTTATATTATATTATAATTAAATTCGAAAATAATAATGATATTATTTATAGATAATAATATTATTATGTATAGTATTTAATTTATTTGATAAATTAAATAACTATAATAAATTGAGATATTGTATCTCATATTTAATTAGTATCTCAAATTTAATTAAATTGAGATATGGTATCTCAGATTTAATTAAGTAGAAGGATATCATATTTCAGATTTAATTCATGAAGATCAATTAATCTGTAGGCTCATAATTCGAATTAAATAAATATATTTGATTAGATCTGTTGGACAGATTTTAATTAATGTATTGATTTAATTCAGATTCGAATTCAAGATTAATTAGATTAATTTTGAATATTTTAATATGGCTCATTAAGGTTTTAGAAACTCTATAAATAGATATTGATCTAGTCATATTAAAAGAGACGGATGAATTAGAGAAGCCACAAGAAACTCTAGAGAGAAAAGAGAGACACAAGGTTTGAAGGCGCTAACACGCTACTGCCCGTGTTCCAGTGCTGTTTGTGTTGATACCGGTAGAGCAAGGAGATTTCTACTCTTGTTTGATCGAACAAGATGGCACCACGTTCAAGACATACGACGGTTGAGACACACGAAGCAGAAGATGCGCACCAGACTGAATTGAACGGAACACTCAACCCCACGCATAGGTACAGTTTTTCCTAACGAACCTTGATTTAAACGCCGTGATAGATCCTCCGATGGGATTCGTAAAAATTTTATAATTTTGCTGCGTGTACGAATCCCAACAATACAGTCATCCAAAAAGTACGATACAAAATACGATAGGGCATTCCCTACCCTTCATCGCATCTCCGAACCCTACCTTATCCCAAAGATCTTCACCTATCAGTACACTCCTCTACAGCTATAGAAGCGCCTGGAGTCTAAGATTGGCCCCCAGAGTAACCATCAATACTCAAATACTAAATGCGTGAGGAGTATGTAAGCTACCATGCTAGGCAGAAATATAAAAGCATGCCAAATACATACCAAATATGCATCTAGACTATACCACAGTAAAGCACATAACACAATCCAAGAACCCGTACAGCTGCCTTACCAAGGCAAGCCTCGGTCTCACTGGACTCACAACCCGTAAAGCCTCCCTACTAGGCCAGCCCCGGACTAAAACTCAACCTGTACAGCCGCCAACCAAGGCCGGCTTCGACTGATCGTCCTCAGCGCTAGGAATCACACAACACTGTATGCATATTTGGCACAACATATACAAAAAAAAAACATATGGCAAACACAAACATACAACAAAACACATGAAGATATCTGAGTAAAACGGTTACTACCTGGTGTGATAATTATTGTCCTTAATATTTTAGTGGGCCCGTTGACTTTCCAAGGGTTCCTTTAACCTATATATCATTAAAATATACTTATTTTGTATTTACAAAAATGCCATCACGTTTTTTTTTTACAAAACCAAGCCCAAACCAAAATTTCCAGAAATTCAATGATTCTGGCCCAAATTGTGGGATTTTTAATAAATTCTACAAAACTCATGTTTGCATGATTCCAACGCCATTTGAACCATTAAGAAGTCCATTTTTTAGGAAAAATATACCCAGGCCATGAAAGTGTTAGTTCTCAGTATGTTTTGATGATTACTAACAATTGTAATCAATATGAAAAAGTTTTGACAAAGTTTAGGATGTTTTAAACTTGTAATTCTCTAGCTGTCAAAACGAAACTCAAGCCTGTTAGTATTGAACTCGAGCCTGGATCTGACATAGAGCACAAACTTGCCATACTGTTTTCCAAACTCGAGACTGAATCTGAAGTTTAAAATCAAACCTTTGAGAAGTTCACATGAACTCGAGCCTACTAATGTTAAACTCGAGTTCATCTTTGCCAGAGAATTTTGAACTTTGAAAATATGTTTAAACTCTACACTTGCTCTCTTCAAACCTCAAGTTTGAAAGTTTTCAAAGAAAATTTTAAGAGTATGAACTCGAGCCTGTCATGGCAAACTCGAGTTCATCTCTGGCGGGACAAGTTGTTTCAAACTTGAAGATATTTTCAAACTCTGCACTGTTCCATTGAAAGAAAAGTTTTTCAGTTTGAAAAGTTCACTAATGCTCAAACTCGAGCCTAGCATCTTCAAACTCGAGCCTAGTTTTGGCCGAGAGCTTTTAGAGTTTTTCAAAGAGAAGCAAACTCGAGCATAAGTGTTTTAAACTCGAGCCTAAAAGTTCCAGAGAGCAATGGACCTTTTAATACATTTTCAAACTCGAGTCTGCGTTTTTCAAACCTCAGGTTCACTCTTTCAGACAAATTGATTTTTGTTCAGAATGGCTTCGAACTCAAGTTCATCATTTACAAACTCGAGTTCATCACTTAAACTCAAAGTTTTCAGAACTCAAAATCGAGACACTTCTTTCTGGATGAACCAAACTCGAGTTCATACTTGACAAACCCAAGTTCATTTTTACCCGAGAGCATTTTAGTTTTTCAATGACCTGAGAACCTCAGGTTTAGAAAACAAACCTCAGGTTTACACTTTTTGAACTTGCATAGTTTTGAACACTGAAGCCTCGAACTCGAGCCTGCAAGAACTGAACTCGAGTTCGTGACGCTGGTTCAGAATTTTTGAATTTGGGCATTTCAGAAATCAGTGTTATTTTATTTTAATCTTCTCCAATATTATTCTCTGATATTCTCTGCTATGTTTAACGTATTTGCTATGGATTTCAGAGCATTAAAGAATGTTTGGTGAGAAGTTAGAGCATAAAGCATAAAGTAACTCAGAGCATTTATTGCAAAGCTCAGAAAGTTACTCCTTCTGCCCAAATCCTTCTGCACACGCACACAAAGCATTTAAGGATGTTAGCTGAAACAAGAAAACTCCTCTCCAACGGATTTATTCGCAGAAAGTCAACTATGATGACTTGGCTAATTGGATTAAGGGTAAACAAGAGAGAGAAGACCCAAAACCACTTCAGAACACTTGGGCAACTTCTCCAACGGTTCAATCCAAGCTACAACGGTCAATTAATGCCCTCTACCTATAAATAGAGTGCATTAACACCTTCTCAAGCTGATACACGAACTGAGAGCGAAAATTAATTAAGATCATTCATAGTGTTAAGCTTTTCATCTGTAATAGTGTCATATTGACATTTGTACTTCAGTGTTCATCCTATCTACTGCTTGAGAGAGTTCTTTATTGTAAAATCACTCATTGATTGTGATAACCACAAGTCAGGGGACTTGGTGGTTGGGTGCATTGATTAACACTTGTAAGGTGGAGTGTGTTCTAGTGAGAGAACAACTCTTGAGTGCAGAGTGTGTAATCATTTGCAAGAAGATTAGTGGATTGAAAAATCCCAAGTGAGGCTTGGGGACTGGATGTAGGTCAAGAGAAAGGGCCGAACCAGTATAAATCATTGTGTCGAGCTTTTCTTCCCTTCTCCTCTGTTGTGCTCTGTTTTTAGCTGTCCAAAACAGAACAAGGTTTCGAAAATTTTGTAGATACCCAATTCACCCCCCTCTTGGGTATCAAGCTCCATCTTTCATTTGGTATCAGAGCAAGGTCTTCTCAGAAGAGTTTAACCACTCGAGAAGGATCATTATGGAAGGAATTCTTCCGGATGGAGCTTCTATCAACCGGCCACCCGGCTTCGATGGCGAACACTATTCTTTTTGGAAAGCAAAATTTCGTGTGTTCGTGATGGTTACTGAATATGGGCTGTGGAGAGTGTTCGAGACTGGAGATTATGTACCGGTTAAAATCGAAGGAGGCATTACTGTTCCAAAGACAGAAACTGAGTTCGACGATGATGATAAGAAGAACATTACTCTCAATAGCAAGGCTATCTTGATGCTTCAAAGTGCTCTTAGTCAAAAGGAGTACTTTAGAATCTGTAACTTGTCAACGGCAAAAAAGATGTGGAAGGCTCTGGAAATAGCATATGAAGGAACCTTTGGAATTAAAGAAAACCGCATCAACATTCTTACCACTGAGTATGACCTGCTACGGATGAAGCAAGGAGAAAGCATTGGAGAATTTCAGCTCAGACATACTCATCTAACGAATCAACTGGCTGCCTTGGGGAAGATCTTTGATCAAGGGTCTCAAGTGAGAAAAATTCTCAATATTCTGACCAAAGATTGGGAAGCAAAGGTTACCGCTATCGAGGAGGCTCGTGGAGAGTCAACGACTTCAGTTGCTGCTCTGTTTGGTAGTTTATCTGAGTACGAGAGCAAGTTGAAGTTTAAAAAGGACTTAGAAGATGTCAATGGCGGCAACAATCGAAACAAGGGAGTTGCTCTTAATGTGATAAAAGATGAGGAAGATGAAGATGAGGATGAAGAGATAAGCATGATGGTCCGGAGATTCAAGAAATTTTACAAAAAGGATCAAGGCTTCAAGAAATTTCAGAAGGGGAGTTCTAGTTATGAATCAAAGAAGCCGACCATTTGCTACGAATGCGAAAAGCCCGGACACATCAAGTCTGAATGTCCTCAGCTGAAAAACCAAGAGAAAGAAAAGAAGAAATTCAAGAAGTTCAAGAAGAAAGCATATGTCTCAACTATATGGGGTGACAGCTCATTGGATGAGGATGAAGCTGAAGAGGATGAAAGTGAAAAAGCAAACATATGCCTGGTTGCTGAGGAAGAAGAGCAACACAATGTAAGCAATGAGGTATACGAATCTTTACCCTCCTATGATGAATTATTTGCTGAATATAATGTTGTTCAGAAGGAGTTTGAAAAACTTGCAGACAAATATGTGTCTTTGAAAAAGAAAAACTCTTTCCATGAACTGCAAGTTGAAAATCTTTCTTCTCCTCAATCTCTAGCTTGTGATGAATGCCTTGTTTTAGAGAAAAAGAATTCACAACTTACAAAAGCACTTGAGAAATTCACTAAGGGAAGTGAAATGCTCAATGTGATTCTCAAGCAACAACGCTTTATAAATGATCGATCAGGCATTGGTTACAAACCGGATTTTGATAAGAGGAAAGGCAAGAAAAAGAATGGACAAAAGTCATATATGAGTTACTTTACAAAATCTGTTCATTCCTCAAACCCTTTTGCTCATTGTAATTATTGTAATATGAAGGGTCACTCAACATCATCTTGTTTTCATAAGAAGGAAAGAAAAAATAAACCTGTAGGAAATTATGTTTGGGTACCAAAAGGAACATATGTTCCCAAGGTACATGCTAACCCCAAAGGACCCAAGAAAAGATGGGTACCTAAGACTTGATTCACTATGAATTGCAGGTTTGTCTTAGAGCATCAAGGCCCAACAAGTGGTATATCGATAGTGGGTGCTCAAGACACATGACTGGGGACAAATCCAAGTTCCTATCGATCAAGCCAAAAGATGGAGGAAGAGTCACATTTGGAGGTGACCAATCGGGCAAAATCGCTGGCATTGGTGAGATAGGCAACAATGAAGGTCCTCTCATCAAAGACGTCTACTTGGTAGAAGGATTGTGTCACAATCTCCTAAGTGTGAGTCAAAGTACCGACAAAGGTAACCTAGTTATCTTTGATTTTGATGAGTGCTTTATTGTTAAAAAGGATTTAGTCTCTACAAATGATTTGAAAAAGCAAAGCCTTATTTAGAGCTCCTAGAGATGGTAACTGTTATACCCTCAATCTCTCTAGCAATGCTTCTGTTTCAGAAAAATGTTTTGTTAGTAACTTGAATGAAAGTTGGCTTTGGCATAAGTGATTAGCTCATGTTAATATGCATCAACTTGACAAGTTGCTGAAAAAGGATTTGGTTATTGGCATTCCTAAGTTGAATTTCAAAAATGATATGATTTGTGACGCTTGTCAAAAAGGAAAACAAACCAAATCTTCTTTTAAAGCGAAAAATGAGATTTCAACTAATAGACCTCTTCAACTTCTTCACATGGATCTAGTTGGACCAGCTAGAGTAAAAAGCATTGGTGGAAATTTATATACTTTGGTCATTGTTGATGATTTTTCTAGATTTACTTGGACTATATTTTTATCATCCAAAGATGAAACATATGATCAATTTGTTTCCTTTGCCAAGAAGGTCCAGAACAAGAAAGGTCTTTCAATTTCAGGTATAAGGACCGATCATGGTGGAGAATTTGAGAACCATGCCTTTACTGAGTTCTGTGATAGTATGGGGATCGACCACAATTTTTCAGCACCAAGAACACCACAACAAAATGGCGTAGTGGAGAGAAAGAATAGAGTACTCACCGAGATGGCGCGAGCAATGCTGAACGAATACAACACCTCACAAGTGTTTTGGGCTGACGCCATGAGTACGGCTTGCTACATCTCCAACCGAGCATACTTGAGGAAAAAGCTAAATAAGACTCCATACGAACTCTACAAAGGGAGAACTTGAAGATATTTTCAAACTCTGCACTGTTCCATTGAAAGAAAAGTTTTTCAGTTTGAAAAGTTCACTAATGCTCAAACTCGAGCCTAGCATCTTCAAACTCGAGCCTAGTTTTGGCCGAGAGCTTTTAGAGTTTTTCAAAGAGAAGCAAACTCGAGCATAAGTGTTTTAAACTCGAGCCTAAAAGTTCTAGAGAGCAATGGACCTTTTAATACATTTTCAAACTCGAGTCTGCGTTTTTCAAACCTCAGGTTCACTCTTTCAGACAAATTGATTTTTGTTCAGAATGGCTTCGAACTCGAGTTCATCATTTACAAACTCGAGTTCATCACTTAAACTCAAAGTTTTCAGAACTCAAAATCGAGACACTTCTTTCTGGATGAACCAAACTCAAGTTCATACTTGACAAACTCAAGTTCATTTTTACCCGAGAGCATTTTAGTTTTTCAATGACCTGAGAACCTCAGGTTTACACCTTTTGAACTTGCATAGTTTTGAACACTGAAGCCTCGAACTCGAGCCTGTAAGAACTGAACTCGAGTTCGTGACGCTGGTTCAGAATTTTTGAATTTGGGCATTTCAGAAATCAGTGTTATTTTATTCTAATCTTCTCCAATATTATTCTCTGATATTCCCTGCTATGTTTAACGTATTTGCTAGTGGATTTCAGAGCATTAAAGAATGTTTGGTGAGAAGTTAGAGCATAAAGCATAAAGTAACTCAGAGCATTTATTGCAAAGCTCAGAAAGTTACTCCTTCTGCCCAAATCCTTCTGCACACGCACACAAAGCATTTAAGGAGGTTAGCTGAAACAAGAAAACTCCTCTCCAACGGATTTATTCGCAGAAAGTCAACTATGATGACTTGGCTAATTGGATTAGGGGTAAACAAGAGAGAGAAGACCCAAAACCACTTCAGAACACTTGGGCAACTTCTCCAACGGTTCAATCCAAGCTACAACGGTCAATTAATGCCCTCTACCTATAAATAGAGTGCATTAACACCTTCTCAAGCTGATACACGAACTGAGAGCGAAAATTAATTAAGATCATTCATAGTGTTAAGCTTTTCATCTGTAATAGTGTCATATTGACATTTGTACTTCAGTGTTCATCCTATCTATTGCTTGAGAGAGTTCTTTATTGTAAAATCACTCATTGATTGTGATAACCACAAGTCAGGGGACTTGGTGGTTGGGTGCATTGATTAACACTTGTAAGGGGGAGTGTGTTCTAGTGAGAGAACAACTCTTGAGTGCAGAGTGTGTAATCATTTGCAAGAAGATTAGTGGATTGAAAAATCCCAAGTGAGGCTTGGGGACTGGATGTAGGTCAAGAGAAAGGGCCGAACCAGTATAAATCATTGTGTCGAGCTTTTCTTCCCTTCTCCTCTGTTGTGCTCTGTTTTTAGCTGTCCAAAACAGAACAAGGTTTCGAAAATTTTGTAGATACCCAATTCACCCCCCTCTTGGGTATCAAGCTCCATCTTTCAGAAAGTACTTTTATTTTGGCGTGTTGCTTCCTTTTCACACCTGGATCAGATTTCGCCCTGTTGCACTTGCACACAGAGCCAACTTCACCAAAATATCAGCCAAAAATAATTTCATTTACTATTTTTAAAACTCACTTGAAGGTCCACTTCCAGAATTTCCAAAATCAAGAACAAGCTTGCTTTTAAGGCTTTTTCGGTGATTTCAAGTTCAGAAATTCAAACTACAACCTAACCCTCTACAAAATCACATTTTAAACCCATTGGGACCATAAAAAACTCAAAAATCAGACCCCAAAACCAAGCCCCAGCCAGAAGCACGAAAATCTGAAGTTTAAGCTTTAAAGGTTTAAGTTGTCAGTAGTTATCCATTTCGGTGTTTTGGCTTGGTGGACAAGGTGGTTGAGAGCTTGATCTTGGCTATGGAAGCTTGCTGGCCCCCTCTCTCTTCTTCAGGCGTGCCACACCTTTTATGAAGAGAAAAGACAATTTGAGCTCCTTTTAATATTAATCCGAAAGTAGCTAATTGGTTCCAATGTAACTAAATAAATTTCTAGTTTTGTTGGAATCCAATTGACTTTACTTAGTCTTTATCCCATGTGCAAATTTGAGAGACTTCTAGGGGGTTTATGTGGCTCATCCCCAAGCCTTTTCATCAGATTCCATCTTTTATTTGGATAGGAAGTCAATTTGCCCTTGCTTTATCTTCCTTTAATCTCATGGTGACACGTGTCCCTGTGCAATGATTACCTTATCTCTTGCTTTTTGGAACATGTCTATTTCAGTGTCTTTTTCTCTCTCTTGTCCCTGTATGGCGCATACACACTTCCAGGGGTCAAGAATCTGTGTTTAGTCAGCTTTCCCGGGCCCCGCTTCATTATACCAGCTTTATACCTACCAGTATCTTCCCCTAGGCCCGCACCTTTTCGAACCTGGGCCTGCTAGAAACTCTTTTCCTCTGATCAAAGTGGGCGACGTTTTGGGCCTTTCTGGGGTCCATCACCCTGTCTCCCACTATGCAGACATCCCTTTACAATTATTATTTTATTATGAAATATTACACAAATAATAGCAATTAAATCACAGCCAAAACTCTTCATTAATTTATCAGAGATTACAGTTACACCATTTACAACAGTAGGGGTGTTACATTTCTCCCCCCGTAAAATAAATTTCGTCCTCGAAATTTGATTACACATTTATCATACCATGAGCCATAAAGTTGAAAATGCGGCTGAATCACCAAGAGGGGGGGGTGAATTGGGGATTCTTAAAATTCTTTTGAAATATACTCTGTTTTTGTCAGAAATCCGATAGAGCCGAAAGTAAGGGAGTGAGAAGAGAAGAAAAGCAGAACACAGCGAAGTTATCCTGGTTCGGTCCAATCTAATGACCTACGTCCAGTCCCCAGTCACTCTGGGATTTCCACTATCTCTCTAGAGAATTACAGACTCTGCAAACAAAGAGTGTTTCACAACCTCGAACACACTCCCCCTTACAAGTTGTAATTGAATAACCCAATCTCAAAGTCCCTCTACTTTGAGATCCTTACAGAAAATTTGATTACAGAAAAGAACTCTCTTCTAAGAGTGGATATTGTTAATCACTGAAGTACAACAATTCAAGATAACAACTCTTCCACTGATATTGTTGAGTAGTAATGTAGAATTTTTGTTCTCTATTTTTTTCCTTCGAATCTTCATCTATATATAGTGTTTTTGAGGCTTGTGAACGTTATAGATTCGTTGGAGCTATTTCCTTTCTGAAAATATAGCTGTTGCAGGTGTTATGTCTTGATCTTGTTTTGCTGAAATCACTCTTTGTCCAAAATATGGCTGTTGAGAGTTTATTCTCAGTCTTCCTTGATTCTGGTCTTTCTTTTTAAGGTATATATATCCATTGGAGATGTTGCACAACGGCTATATGATCTCCTCTAACGGCTAGATGATCTTGAGTAATAGCTTTCCTTAGTTTTTGCAAGTTTCCGAAAATAACTTTCTTTTTGAATCTCAGACAAATCAGAAGATCTCCTGTAATCTCATGAATAAATGCGTTAGAAAAGTTCAGTTACACTGATGTGAGATAGATATAACAACTAGATTGAATGGGTAACTTAAAACATGAAGATAGAATCTGATTTGGAAATCTGAGTTCATCTGCGTTTTTCAGATCTGGAGGTCTGAACTCGAGTTCACAATGTTAGGCTCGAGTTCGCCCTTCAAAATTTTGCTTCTGCCAAAATCAAACTGGAGGTTTAAGACAAATGGCCTCGAGTTTGAAACTATTGAAAATAGCTAATTGCTCTCTGGAACTTTTGAACTGGAGTTTGAAGAGTTTAGGCTGGAGTTTGGTTTTCTCCGAAATACTCTGAAGGCTCTCGGCCAAAACTAGGCTCGAGTTTGAAGAGCTTAGGCTCGAGTTCATACTCCAAAATTTTGAACTTTTTTTTTTTTTAAACTTGAGGTTTGAGTAGAAGTTTAAAGTTTGAAGCAGATTTTCAACAGATAAAAAACTTTCTGGCAATGATGAACTCGAGTTCGCCCTTAGTAGGCTCGAGTTCATGCAAACTTCCAAAGGTTTAATTCTGAACTTCAGGTTCAGTCTCAAGTTTGAACTTTGGCTTTGCAAGTTTATGCTTTCTGTCAAATCCAGGCTCGAGTTCATTACTCATAGGCTCGAGTTTGATTTTGACAGATAGAAAAATCACAAGTTTTAAACATCCTTGACTTGTCAAATCTTTCCAATATTGTTTACAATTGTTAGTGATCATCAAAACACTTCTGAGAACTAACATTCTCCCCCTTTTTGATGATGACAACACTTGCAAACAATTAATTGAGAAACTTAGTTTGAAATTCATTTTGAAACTCAGTTTGTGAAAACCAATTTTAGAGATTTGATCAAATTATCAGAAAACATATACTTAGGAGCAGAATATAGCAAAATATCAAAGATTTGTTTTGTGAAAAACCTTTTTGCGCAGATTATCAGAGACTTAACCAAATTATCAGAGACAAACTTCAAGGCATATACCAGAAGCAAAACCAAACATATTAAAAACTGATCACTAATCAAAATGTTCACAGAATCCCAAAATAACTACAAAAGTTTATAGAAACCACAAGGGTTACAAATCAACAACATTGTGGCATTCACTCCACATCTTCTCCCCCTTTGGCATCATCAAAAGAGATAGGCTCAATTGAGACATAGGGTACTACGGCTAGTGGCTCAGCAGAGGATGTGAAAGTAGAAGGTATAGGAGCAGAAGGAGGTGTCTGTGCAGGCTGAGCATGAACAGGATCTGAGTCTGGGACAGGTACAGAAGTAGAAGCATCCGGAGACTGAGACTTCAAGATCTTGTCCATCTTGTCGCTTAAATTCATCATTGTAACCAATAGAGTGGACATAGTAGAAGTCTGTTCATTGACTTGAGTCTTCAGTGCTTCTTGTTCAACTCTGAAGGCTTCTTGAGTATCTACTAAATTGTTGTGCCCTTTGTTCACCTCGGTAACCAATTTACCCACAGCCAATTCAATTCCTTCAATCAGATCAGACACAGCTTTGTCCACAATTTCTTGGACCTTTGTCTCAATATCAGAGGCAGGTGGAGCACTTTGAGCTTCCTCAGCTCTGGACTGTGTGGCTCTGGATGTTGCTGGCTTGGACTTCCTTGGAGCTCTAGACTGATCCGAATACTCAGGCCTATGAGTCGTCATTAAGTTCATGATATGCTGCCCAAATTCAGCTGGAAATTGAGGAGAATCATTCTCGGCCAAGTGCCAAATCTTCTCATGAAACAGAATTACTGAAACCAAGCTGGCAAAGGGAATCTGGGATGATTGGCGTGAATGAAATGCAAACTTTGCCATTTCTTGAAAAATCCAGTCACCTACATTCTGTGGTTGTTCATCTAGGATGGAGGCGAAGATATTAAAATCTTTCTTGGCAAAATGGGTAAAATTGCCTCCCTTCTGTAGGAGATTCCTAGAGTAAATATACCAGATTGCTCGGTTTCTTAGAGGCATGGCAGCTGGAGTAAAATTTAGTATCTCTAAGGCATCAGGAATAGGCTCATCTGGTCTAAGTAAACTAAAAATAGCCTGTTGCTTATATCTGTGAGTTTCAGGCTTGGGAGGGTTGGTAATTTGAAGGATAGAGTTCAAGTAATTAGGAGTAATTGTGATTTTCTGGCCTCTAACCTTTGTGACAATTCTCTCCTCTACCAAATCACCTTCAGAGTTCAGTATATTATCATATTTCATGTGAAAGTAAAAGACTTTCACAAGTTTAGGACTGTAGGGAGTCTTTATTGAAATTAAGGTCTCAAACTGTTTCATCCAAGGGGTTAAGTCCAAATCACATTCTTCTTTCAGTTTGGCCAAATTTACATACACAATTGGACAAAACTTTTTCTTCTCATCAAACTTCTTCTTAAACAAATTACCCTCTTCTATAGTCATCCTACATGGATCTACATTGAAGCCATCTGGACATCTCTTATGTTTGTAAATTTCTATGATTGCTGGCAAAGATTGTGATACCTGAGGAGCATCTTGCTCCTGAGCTTGGCCACTGCCTTGGCCTGGAGTAGGAACAGAGGGGATACCCGCGGTTTTCTTTCTCTTAAAGGGTTGTTTTTCCCTCAGAGGAGCAGACGGCTGAGGTGCTTTTCCCTTTCCTTGAACTGGGGGCTCTGGGTCGTGCCTCTTCTTCGTTCTCTCTTCTGAAATCACAACTCCTTTTGGTTTGCGAGGAGGAGTTTCAGTGTTTTTGCCGTTGATACCTCGAATGTACGTGTCAATTCCATCTTGTAATCGAGTTGATCGAGTTCTTGAACGGACAGGGCGCTCAGAATGAGTTTGAGAAATAGATTGTGAAGGATTAGGGTTTGTATCTTTGGGATTGGAGGATTGTGAGGCCATTTTCGCAGTGATCAGAGGAAGAAGAAGTTCGAAGAAAGTTAGGGCAAACTGGAGGTATGTGAGGAGTGAAATGACGAGTTTGCAACTGTAGTATATATAATGTGCGTCACGAACTCGAGTGCCCCTCTTACAGGCTCGAGTTCGTCAAAAATTTCCACTTACCTGGACTTCAAGAGTGTGCTGAGAACTCTTGAAATTCCTCGTGAACCTGAGGTTCTTACTAACGGGCTCGAGTTTAGAATGAGATTTCTCCAGGGTGGCTTTCTGTGATTCACGAACTCGAGTTCGTCACTTATGGGCTTGAGTTCACCATGTCTGGGTTCCAGTCTTGCTCTCTTTCAAAAATGAACTTGAGGTTTATTTACTAATGAACTCGAGTTCTCTCTTGCTTTGCACTTCACTTCTTCTTAGTCTCTCTCGAGCTCGAGTTCATCCTTCTTAGGCTCGAGTTTGCTCATTCATCAAACTTTCATTTCTTCTCTGTCTCTTATATGTTCAAGTTTAACAACCACGGGCTCGAGTTTGTCCATAATTTCAGCAAGTTTGGGACATAAACATCCTGCATAAAACATATCTAGATACTCCGATGCTTAAATTAGTGACAAATCATCAGCAAAATCATAACTAACATTGAATTTGGGTAAGAAATACTTACAGTTCATTGGGATTTACCATTCCCAATTCTCTTCTTATGAAGTTAAATTGTTCTTTTGCTAATGGTTTTGTGAAAATGTCTGCCAATTGGAGATCAGTTGGGACAAACATGACTTTGATTTCCTTTTTCTGAACATAATCTCTGATGAAATGATGTCTCACATCAATATGCTTGGTTCGTGTATGTTGGACTGGATTCTTGGCCAAACTTATTGTGCTTGTATTGTCACATAGTATTGGAACTTCCTTCAAGTTGATTCCAAGGTCTGAAAGTTGTTGTTTGAGCCATAACACTTGTGCACAGCAACTTGAGGCAGCTACATATTCAGCTTCAGTGGATGATACAGCTACCGTTGTTTGTTTCTTACTAAACCATGACACAAGTGACCCACCAAAGAATTCACACTGTCCACTTGTGCTTTTCCTATCGGTTTTGTATCCGGCATGGTCTGAATCTGAATATGCCACCAAATGTTCTGGTTGGCCTTTGGGAAACCACAATCCTAGAGTCTTAGTGTCAGCAAGGTATCTGAAGATTCTTTTCACATGTTCAGCATGTGACTCCTTTGGAGCTGATTGGAATCTTGCACACATTCCAACACTGAATTGGATGTCTGGGCGGCTTGCTGTTAAATAGAGTAATGATCCAATCATTCCTCTATATTTTGTGATATTGAAGTCTTTTCCCTCTTCATCTGCATCCAATGAAGTAGTTGTGCTCATAGGAGTGTCTATACCATTGCATTGATCTAGTCCAAACCTTTTTAACAGATCATTTAGATACTTTGTCTGTGATATAAAGATGCCATCCTTCTTTTGCTTTACTTGAAGACCAAGAAAGTAATTAAGTTCCCCCATCATGGACATTTCGAATTCCCCCTGCATTTTCTTTGCAAAGTCTTCACACAAACTATTATTAGAAGCACCAAATATGATATCATCCACATATATTTGTACAACTAAAATTTCATTTAGCTTATTGGTTCTAATAAACAAAGTCGTATCAGCTTTTCCTCTAACAAAGCCTTGATCAAGAAGAAATTTGCTTAAACGTTCGTACCAAGCTCTAGGAGCTTGCTTAAGTCCATACAAAGCTTTCTTGAGATGATAAACATGATCTGGAAATTTTTCATTTTGAAAACCAGGAGGTTGTTCTACATAAACTTCTTCTTGTATGAAGCCATTTAAGAAAGCACTTTTTACATCCATTTGAAAAAGTTTTATTCCTTTAACACAAGCAAAGGCTAGTAGAACTCTTATGGCTTCCAATCTTGCCACTGGAGCATAAGTTTCCTCATAATCAATTCCTTCTTCTTGATTATAGCCTTTTGCAACCAATCTTGCTTTGTTTCTGATAATGATTGCAGATTCGTCACGTTTGTTTTTGAATACCCATTTAGTCCCAATGACCGGATGGTCTTTAGGCCTAGGTACCAAATCCCAAACTTGATTTCTTTCAAATTGGTGTAATTCTTCTTGCATTGCGATCACCCAATCATTGTCAGAAAGAGCTTCATCAATTTTTGAAGGTTCAATGTGAGATATAAAAGCAGAAAATGTAACTTCATTCAAAGTACTTTTTCTGGTTCTAACACCTTGACTAACATCACCTATTACTTGGTCTAAAGGGTGATTTTTATTATATTTCCAAGCTTTAGGCTGAGATGGTTCAGGATTTTCAAAATGGTTTTGAGGGTCTGTTTCAAAAACATCTTGTACTTCTGAATCAGAAGGAGGTTTTAGAAGATGCTTGTTTTCAGAAGTTTGAAATTGATTTTTCAAAATAAGTTCATCATCATCATTATTCAAAAGTTTTTTAGAGGATAAGTCACAGAACACAACATGTACAGATTCTTCTACACAACGGGTTCGAATGTTAAATATCCTATAGGCTTTACTTCTATTAGAGTAACCCAGAAAAATACCTTCATCTGCTTTGGCATCAAACTTACCCAAGTTATCCTTACCATTGTTGTGGATGAAACACTTACATCCGAACACATGTAGATGTGCTAAGTTAGGCTTCCTTCCTTTGTATAGCTCATAGGGAGTTTTGTTTAGTTTCTTTCGCATATATGCTCTGTTTGAAATATAACATGTTGTTGATATTGCATCAGCCCAGAATGCTTGAGATGTTTTGTTTTCATTCAGCATTGATCTTGCCATCTCTGTAAGGACTCTATTTTTTCTTACCATTTTGTTGAGGAGTCCTTGGGGCTGAAAAGTTGTGATCAATTCCTATGCTTTCACAGAACTCAGCAAAGGATTGATTGTCAAATTCTCCTCCATGATCTGTTCTAATACCTGAAATAGAAATACCTTTCTCGTTCTGGACCTTTTTGGCAAAAGCAACAAATTGATCAAAAGTTTCATCTTTAGAGCATAAAAATATGGTCCATGTGAATCTTGAAAAGTCGTCAACTATAACTAAAGTATATAAATTACCGCCTAGGCTTCTAATTCTCGCAGGTCCAATTAAATCCATGTGAAGTAATTGGAGTGGTCTTTGAGTTGAAATCTTATTTTTGGTATTAAAAGAAGACTTGGTTTGTTTCCCTTTTTGACAAGAGTCACAAATCATGTCATTTTTGAAAACAAGTTTAGGAATGCCAATAACTAATTCCTTTTTAACAAGTTTGTCAAGTTGATACATATTCACATGTGCCAACCTTTTGTGCCAAAGCCAAGTTTCATCTGAGTTACTTAGAAAACATTTTTCTGAAGCTCTATCATCAACAGAAAGATTGAGTGAATAGCAATTACCTTCTCTTGGTGCTCTGAACAATGCTTTAGATTTGATTTCTTCCAGAGGAAGAATATCTTTGCTAATGATTAAACATTCTTCTGAATTAAAGATAACCAAGTTACCTTTATCTGTACTTTGACTTACGCTCAGAAGATTGTGGCATAAACCTTCAACAAGGTATACATCTTTGATTTTTGGTCCATTGGTATTTCCAATATCTCCAACTCCAGTAATCTTGCCTGTTTGATCTCCACCAAATGTTACCTTGCCTCCATCTTTTGACTTGATTGTTGCAAATTTTGATTGATCCCCTGTCATGTGTCTTGAGCATCCACTATCAATAAACCATTTATTGGATTTTGATGCTCTAAGACAAACCTGCAAGACATAGAATATCAAGACTTAGGTACCCACTTTTTCTTGGGTCCTTTTGGGTTAGTTAGTGTCTTAGGACCCTTATAGGATCCTTTTGGCATCCATTGATAATTACCTATGGGTTTGTTTTTACCTTCTCTTTTATGAAAACAGGAAGAAGTAGTGTGACCTTTACGATTGCAATAGTTGCAGTGAGCAAAAGGATTGGATGAATGCACAGATTTTTGAAAATAGTTCATGTATGATTTATGTCCAATTTTCTTCTTTCCCTTTTGTTTATCAAAATCAGGTTCATAGCCAATTCCTGACTTATCATTTGTAAACCTTTGTTGATTTAAAATAACATTTAGCATTTCACTACCATTGGTGAATTTTTCAAGAGTTTTAGTAAGAAGCAAATTTTTCTTTTCTAAAACACAACACTTTTCACAACCTTTTTCAACATGTTTCTCAACATTGTTTTCAGAAGCTATAGTAGGAGAGGAAGTATGTTGAACTCGTTTTTCTAGAAATTTGATTTTCTTCTTGGCTGATGAAAGTTCCTTTGCAATTTTCTTAAATTCAATAAAAAGTAAATCATATTCAGAAGATAACTCATTATAAGAGAAATTGGAAGTATTTACCTCTTCATTATCAGATTCTTCTTGAGCAACAAGACAAATATTGGTCCTTTCTTCCTCTTTAGCTTCATCTTCATCTGATGAGCTATCTCCCCATATGCCTGAGACATAAGCTCTTCTTTTGAATTTGTTTGATTTCTTTTCTTTGTTCTTGAGCTGAGGGCAATCAGATTTGAAATGACCGGGTTGTCCACATTCATAGCATGTGATGGACTTCTTTGTTTCTGTGTTCGAACTACCCTTGTGAAATTTTCTGTTGGCCTGATCCTTTTTAAAAAATTTCTTGAATTTTCTGACCATCAGACTTATCTCTTCATCATCATCATCCTCATTTTCTTCATCATCATCAGATTTAGGTTCTCTAGAGGTTTTGAGAGCTATACTCTTATTCTTCCCATGCACTTCTTCAAGTCCTTTCTTGAATTTTAGTTTAGCTTCATATTCAGAGAGACTTCCAAAGAGAGCTGCTACAGATGTCATTGATTCTCCACGTGCTTCTTCGATGGCAGTGACCTTTGCCTCCCATTTTTGTTGAGGACATTTAGGATCTTCCTCACTTGAACAGATTGTTCATATACTTTTCCTAAAGAAGCAAGTTGGTTAATCAGATGAGTAAATCTCAACTGGAACTCACCAATGGATTCTCCTTGTTTCATGCGAAGGAGATCATATTCTGTCATGAGGGTGTTGACTCTATTCTGTTTGACTCCAGTTGTCCCTTCATGAGCTATCTCCAAGGCATCCCACATTGCTTTTGCTGAAGTTAGAGTGCATACACGGAAGTACTCTTGTTGACTCAAGGCACTTTGTAGCATGAGTATGGCCTTGCTGTTGAGAGTGATGTTTCTTCTATCATTCTCATCATAGTTTTCTTCAGATTTTGGAATTCTGATTCCTTCTCTCTCAATTGTTGGAGCATAGTCTCCTTTTTCAAATACCTTCCATAGGCCATATTCTGTGGCTAAAACAAAAACCTTGAATTTAGCTTTCCAAAAAGAATAATGCTCACCATTAAAACCTGGAGGACGGTTGATAGAGGCTCCATCGGGCAAGATTCCTTCCATAGTGATCCTTCTCGAGATGTTAAGCTCTTCAGAGAAGACCTTGCTCTGATACCAAATGAAAATGCGGCTGAATCACCAAGAGGGGGGGTGAATTGGGGATTCTTAAAATTCTTTTGAAATATACTCTGTTTTTGTCAGAAATCCGATAGAGCCGAAAGTAAGGGAGTGAGAAGAGAAGAAAAGCAGAACACAGTGAAGTTATCCTGGTTCGGTCCAATCTAATGACCTACGTCCAGTCCCCAGTCACTCTGGGATTTCCACTATCTCTCTAGAGAATTACAGACTCTGCAAACAAAGAGTGTTTCACAACCTCGAACACACTCCCCCTTACAAGTTGTAATTGAATAACCCAATCTCAAAGTCCCTCTACTTTGAGATCCTTACAGAAAATTTGATTACAGAAAAGAACTCTCTTCTAAGAGTGGATATTGTTAATCACTGAAGTACAACAATTCAAGATAACAACTCTTCCACTGATATTGTTGAGTAGTAATGTAGAATTTTTGTTCTCTATTTTTTTCCTTCGAATCTTCATCTATATATAGTGTTTTTGAGGCTTGTGAACGTTATAGATTCGTTGGAGCTATTTCCTTTCTGAAAATATAGCTGTTGCAGGTGTTATGTCTTGATCTTGTTTTGCTGAAATCACTCTTTGTCCAAAATATGGCTGTTGAGAGTTTATTCTCAGTCTTCCTTGATTCTGGTCTTTCTTTTTAAGGTATATATATCCATTGGAGATGTTGCACAACGGCTATATGATCTCCTCTAACGGCTAGATGATCTTGAGTAATAGCTTTCCTTAGTTTTTGCAAGTTTCCGAAAATAACTTTCTTTTTGAATCTCAGACAAATCAGAAGATCTCCTGTAATCTCATGAATAAATGCGTTAGAAAAGTTCAGTTACACTGATGTGAGATAGATATAACAACTAGATTGAATGGGTAACTTAAAACATGAAGATAGAATCTGATTTGGAAATCTGAGTTCATCTGCGTTTTTCAGATCTGGAGGTCTGAACTCGAGTTCACAATGTTAGGCTCGAGTTCGCCCTTCAAAATTTTGCTTCTGCCAAAATCAAACTGGAGGTTTAAGACAAATGGCCTCGAGTTTGAAACTATTGAAAATAGCTAATTGCTCTCTGGAACTTTTGAACTGGAGTTTGAAGAGTTTATGCTGGAGTTTGGTTTTCTCCGAAATACTCTGAAGGCTCTCGGCCAAAACTAGGCTCGAGTTTGAAGAGCTTAGGCTCGAGTTCATACTCCAAAATTTTGAACTTTTTTTTTTTTTAAACTTGAGGTTTGAGTAGAAGTTTAAAGTTTGAAGCAGATTTTCAACAGATAAAAAACTTTCTGGCAATGATGAACTCGAGTTCGCCCTTAGTAGGCTCGAGTTCATGCAAACTTCCAAAGGTTTAATTCTGAACTTCAGGTTCAGTCTCAAGTTTGAACTTTGGCTTTGCAAGTTTATGCTTTCTGTTAAATCCAGGCTCAAGTTCATTACTCATAGGCTCGAGTTTGATTTTGACAGATAGAAAAATCACAAGTTTTAAACATCCTTGACTTGTCAAATCTTTCCAATATTGTTTACAATTGTTAGTGATCATCAAAACACTTCTGAGAACTAACAAAAGTCAGGGAAGCAATTCTCATATCCTCTACTGTTTCCCATGTTGCTTCTTCGGGTGATAAACCTTTCCTGCAGAGTACTTTAACAGAAGGAATGGTCTTTCGCCAAAGCTGCTTTTCTTGACATTCGATGATTCTTTCGGGCTCAACCACGAAAGTATGATTATCTTGAACATCCACATCCTCGTATTCCAAAATATGCTTCAAACTCGGCTGATATTTCTTCAATTGCGAGACATGAAATACATCATGTAACTTACTTAAGTTAGGAGGTAAGGCTAATTGATATGCAATTGGTCCTCGTTTAGCAAGAATCTCAAAGGGTCCAATATATTGAGGACTTAGTTTTCTCCGTTTTATTGCTCTACCAATACCAGTAACAGGTGATATTTTGAGGAAAACATGACCTCCAACTTCGAATTCCAGAGGTCTTCTTCTTTTATCTGCATAACTTTTCTATCTACTCTGTGCTGCAAGAAGCCTCTTTTGTATTAGTTTGATAACTTTTCTGTCTACTCTGTGCTGCAAGAAGCCTCTTTTGTATTAGTTTGATTTGATCGGAGGTTTCATCTACCATCTCCGAACCAAATAGTTTTCTTTCATATAACTCGGTCCAACAGATAGGAGATTTATACTTCCTTCCGTATAAGGCTTCATAGGGTGCCATTTGTATACTGGAATGATAGCTATTATTGTATGCAAATTCCGCCAGGGGAAGATACTGATCCCAACTACCTTTGAAATCAAGTACACAAGCACGTAACATATCTTCCAGTGTTTGAATGGTCCGTTCTGATTGACCATCAGTCTGGGGATGATAAGCAGTGCTAAATTTTAACTTTGTCCCCATTGTGCCATGTAGGGCTTGCCAGAATCATGAGGTAAATCGGGAGTCTCTATCAGAAATGAAACTTTTTGGCGTACCATGGAGTCAAATGATCTCCTTGATATAAATCTTCACCAATTGCTCAGGAGAATAATTCGCACTTATAGGAATAAAGTGGGTTGATTTCGTAAATCGATCAACGATTACCCAGATTGCATCATGATGTCTAATCTTGGGTGGTCCCACTATTAGATCCATGGTGACGTCTTCCCATTTCCACTCCTGTATTCCAATTCCTTTTAGAAGTCCTGCCGGTCATTGATGCTCAGACTTCACTTTCTGGCAGATTAAACATGTCGATACATATCGAGCAATGTCATTTTTCATATCAGGCCACCAGAATTCAGTTTTCAGATTATGATACATTTTGGTGGCTCCTGGATGTATGGTATACTTTCTTTTATGTGTTTCATTCAGAATTTTCTTTCTTAGCTCTTCTACCGGTGGAGTATAAATTCTCTTTCTATACTGAATTAGTCCATCTGGTGAAAGTTTGTAGTCCGGTAATTTGTTAGCTGTAACCTTCTCCCGAATAGATTCAGTTTCATCTTGTTCATCTTGCATCTGAGCTTCTTTTATTTCCAATTTCAAATCATTTCTCTCATTATTGACAAGAAGATCTGCTACATACACATCACGTGTATGGTTATCATTTATGATGATCCATCTCGATAATTGTAAATCTCGAAAATCCTCTAACAGCTTTTGCTTCGCCATTATCATTAATGCTACTTGTATCGCTTTCCTGCTTAAAGCATCAGCAACAACATTAGCCTTGCCTGGATGGTACTTAATCTCTAGATTGTAGTCTTTAAGTAGTTCCATCCATCTGCGTTGTCACATATTAAGCTCTTTTTGGTCAAACAAATATTTAAGACTCTTGTGGTCGCAGTATAATTCAATAATAGCACCATACAGATAGTGTCGCCATATCTTCAAAGCGAATACAATAGCCGCAAGCTCCAAGTCATGTGTAGGGTAGTTCGACTCATGAGGCTTTAGCTGACAAGAGGCGTAAGCTACAACTCTGCCTTGCTGCATCAGGACACATCCCAATCCCTGTAAACTCGCATCACTGTAGACCGTATAGGTCTCAGTCGGATTGGGGATAATCAACACAGGTGCCGACGTAAGCCTCTCCTTCAGCATCCAGAAGCTCTCCTCACATTGAGCATCACACACAAATTACTAGTTCTTTCTGGTAAGCTTTGTCAACGGCGACGCAATCTACGCAAAGTTCTGTATGAAACAACAGTAGTATCCCGCAAGACCCAGAAAACTACGAATTTCAAACACATGTTCTGGTCTTTTCCAGTTCAATACTGCTTCTACTTTACTAGGGTCAACCGCAACCCCATCTTTTGAAATTACATGGCCTAGAAATTTAACTTCCGAAAGCCAAAATTCACACTTGCTAAATTTAGCGTAGAGTCTCTTTTCTCTCAGAATACTCAACGCCAGTCGCAGATGGTGATCATGTCCCATCTCACTTCTAGAATAGATTAAGATGTCATCGATAAACACCACAACAAATTTATCCAGGTGAGGTCGAAATACACGATTGATATAATCCATAAAGACAGCAGGAGCATTCGTTAATCCAAAGGGCATCACCAGAAATTCATAATGCCCGTATCTGGTCCTGAAAGCAGTTTTCAGGACATCCTCAGCTCTTACCCGCAGCTGATGATATCTAGATCACAAATCAATTTTTGAGAACACACAGGATCCAGACAGTTGATCTAACAGATCATCAATCTTGGGGAGTGGATATTTATTCTTAATCGTCACCTTATTTAGCTCTCTATAGTCAATATAGAGTTGTAGACTTCCATCTTTCTCCTTCACAAAGAGCACTGGGGCTCCCTATGGTGAAACACTAGGCCTGATAAAGCCTTTCTCAAGTAACTTTTCAAGTTGCTTCTTTAATTCTGTTATTTCGTTAGGTGCCATCCGGTAGGGTGCTTTCAATATAGGTCCAGTGCCAAGCATAAGTTCAATGGCAAACTCAACTTCCCTTTCCGGGGGTAGTCCACTAATGTCATCTGGAAAAGCATTGAGAAATTCCTTTACAATTGGAATTTTATCTGGTGTGAGTTCTGCCTCTGCCTGTACTGAAAAGAATATTATGTATCCTTGACAACCCTGTCTAAGACATTTTTCTACTTCAGTGGCCGTCAAAAAGTTGAGACTGACTTCACCATCATCAATACTTAGTGTCTCTCGGTATGTGATTGCCTTGCTTACGAGATCCATGATTACATTATTGGCTGACAACCAGTTCATACCCAATATCACATCGATCTCTCGCAAGGGTAGGCAAATCAGGTCAATGGTCGTCTCGCGATCATTCACAGTCACAACACAGTTTAAACAGACATCAACAGTACAGGTTTTAACCCCTAAGGGTGTAGACACATTCAAATCAGAAGGCAATTTATGCAACTCAAAGTTCAAACACATAACACAGTCATATGCTATGAATGAGTGACTAGCACCCGTATCAAACAAAGCACATAAAAGATGACCGTGAACAAAGATCATACCTTGCACCATCTCTGGGGATTTCTGTGTCGGGTCCTTGGTCAAAGCAAAGACTCTGCCTTGGTTATGAGGTCTTCTCCCTGTCTTTTGCTGTGGGTAGTCCCGGCTAAAGTGTCCGGGTTTACGGCAGTTGAAATAGACAATCTGCCCGATACAATTTGTGCCAGGGTGGCTCTTTCCGCACTTATTACATTTCTGTGGCTTTGAAAGATTTCTGGAAATTTTGTCAATTAGACTGAAAAGATTTCTTTCCAATGCCACGTCTGTTACTTCCTATTCTTTTTCGCTTGTATGAGTTCCCACGACTAGACTCACCACGATTGGATGTGTTTTTAGAAGCACAAAGATCCTTGAGATTTCTTTCAACGACTCGCACTCCTATACAGATTGATACAAAGTATGAAATTGTCGAGCAATAAATTTTTTCATGGTTTCATATTTCAAACCTCTGATCAGAACTTCCGCTAAATTTCTCTCGGCGCCAAGATTTCTATGGTAAGCAGAATATCGGGACAGATGAGTAAATTTGGCATAATAATATTCAAAGGACTCATTATCACCTTGTTTAGTCATGAGGAATTCAGATTCCTTGCCAAGGTGGATAGATGGTTGCTAGTATTGCTCATTAAATTTTTCTTGAAAGATTTCCCACGTCATGGGGATATTCAGAGCTTCTAAGGTGGTCTCCGTATTTCTCCACCACCTATCAGCATTGCCTTCCAGTTTATAGATGGCCAATTGAGCTTTCCTTTCACCAGGGCAGCCAAGAACCTGAAAAATTTTCTCAAGTCTCAAGATCCAATCTTCAACCATGTCAAAACGTCCTCTGAACACCGGAGGATTTTGTTTACAGAATTTTGACACCCAGTAGAGAGGAGTTTCCATATCTCTGCATTCCTCCTCCTATTCGCTACTATGATTATTATTACTGCCATTATCATGATCACTGTCGTTTTCTGTCTCATTTCTGTCTTGACGAGCTCTTAATTCATTAATTTCAGCTCTCATATCTTGCATCATATGTCCTTGCTCTTGAAGCATTTTCATCATCTACTTAGTAAGGTTAGGCTCCGGTGGATTTTGTTCTGGTTCTGGCTCCCTCTGAGCTCTGGTTTGACGTCTGGCCATTCTATTCGTCTTACTACATCATAACATAAGCAAATAAATAATCAGAAATTACAAGGTTTACACAAACATACTTATTTATTCACATAAGAGTTTACATCTAGTACATATTCGGCATCTTACAACTATGTTACAACATCATACAGTCATAATACTCACACATCTAGCTATATTTTACATCAAGTCTATCTTACATTCATACACCAACTCATACATATATGCTCTCTTTCTTACACCTTAAACTACCATTATTTTACATCAGTCCTTCTCAGATTTCAAATTCAGTAAGGGCATGGATCTTCAGATACTGGGTGAAATCCTTGAAACCATAGTCAAGTGTTCGCTCTCTCCTCATGATCCAATTGAGTAAACAGACCCAGAAGCGTGTCCGTGGGAAGAAATACAGCACCGCGCACTTCCACTCTTCTAGCGTATAACCTATCATCCCATATCTCATTCTTCTGTTATACAATTTCGTCATCTTTTTTAGAAAATATTTATGCTACCTCTTGGGGGTAGGTCTCTGCTCACAGGCTCTCTGATACAGGCCATGTGCAATTTCCAGCAAATTCACTTCAAGATCATCCAGATACTCGATAGGTGGAAGCTCCTCGCTATTAAACTCGTCCTCACTGTCTGCTAACGGAACAAAATCCATGGATGTCTCTGCAAGTTCTCCTACGTCACCAACGGATGATTGTACTGGTTCATTGATATTCTCCACACCCATTTCTCCCGGCATCAAAGGCATAACAACCAGGGGTGGCACGAAAATAGGTACATCATATGGAGGAATTGGATCAGGTTCATTAAGGTTTAACGGTGCAAGAGCAAGTGCTAGATCAAACAAGCCAAAGATATCTAGTGCATATGGCTCATCAGGAACTGCAAGGTAAACTAGCATCGGGAAGTTTGGTGCGACTACAAAAGGCTCATGAATAACTTCAGGTACCACGACAGGGTCAATATCCGGTATGGGAGGTAGCATCGGCATATAAGGAGGTACCTGATCAGGAATCGGTAACAATTCCGGTTCAGGCACAATTGGAGGGTAGAGAGGAATCTCCGGAATGGGAACAGGTGCATCCAGGGGCAAGAAAGGGAAATCTGGCTCTAGCAGAGGTACCAACGGAGGTAAGTAAGGAAAGTCAGGCTCCGAAAGAGGTAACTCAAGTGGTGCTAGTGCTGGTGGTTCAGCTCTATGCCTCTCTCTGCCAACCACTCTTGGTTCACGCCTCCTTCTCTGATAGACTTGGTCGTACCTTGGATCAAGTTCCATCTCCCGCATATCCATCCAATCTGAAATTTCGTTAGTACCATTAACTGATAACCTTTTATCAGTGCCGTCCAAACCGCTCTCTGATACCAAAACTATTACACCTCCACCGGCCTCGCCCTTTCGGGTGGTGGGTTAAAGGGATTCCTTTTATTAATTACCTTCCCTTTAACTATTAAGTACTTTAGCATGCATCAGAGTATGCGAGGCAGAGCGCAGGATCGATTTGGACTAACTACTGTACTGATAAAAGTAAAAACAACAGAAAGTATAAGTCCCCGGAGGGTTAAGGGTACAGTAATCTAAAATAAACCCTGGGAATATTATAAATTCATCCAAACAGTACGATACAAAATACGGTAGGGCATTCCCTACCCTTCATCGCATCTCTGAACCCTACCTTATCCCAAAGATCTTCACTTATCAGTACGCTCCTCTACAGCTGTAGAAGCACCTGGAGTCCAAGATTGGCCCCCAAAGTAACCGTCAATACTCAAATACTAAATGTGTAAGGAGTATGTAAGCTACATGCTAGGTAGAAATATAAAAGCATGCCAAATACATACCAGATATGCATCCAGACCATACCATAGTAAAGCACATAATGTTAGTTCTCTATGTGTTTTGATGATGATTTGACAATTACAAACCCAAAAATGAAGTTTTGTCTTGGTAAGTTGAAAAACTTACTGTCAAGACAAAACTCGAGTTTTGGTTTCAAAACTCGAGTTTTGACCTTGACAGAGAGCTGCTCATTTTCATTAAATAGAGCAAAACTCAAGTTTCCCTTGGAGGAAACTCAAGTTTTGAACATTACAGAGAGCACTCAATTTTCATCTCAAGACAAAACTCGAGTTTCAGTTTGCAACTCGAGTTTTGGATCTTACAAAGGCTTATGACATTTTTTCAACTAAAGACAAAACTCGAGTTTTGTTTTGAAAACTCGAGTTTTGGCCATACTAAGAGTCTCTGATTTTAAAATCCAAATTTGCGCCAAGACTTAACGTTTTCAACTGATTCTAAGATTTTCAAAGTTTTCTCTAAGATAAGAGAAAACTCGAGTTTTGATTTCAAAACTCGAGTTTTGACTTAACAGAGAGTTTTCAAGTTTTCACCCAATTTTTGAAAACTCAAGTTTTGAGAGAAAACTCAATTTTCCAAACTTGACAGATTTTCAAAGTTTTCATCGTTGGATGAAAACTTGAGTTTTGTTTTACAAACTCGAGTTTTGACCCAACCCGAGAGGATTGCCAAATTTCAAAGTTTTCATAACAATATGAAAACTCGAGTTTTGATTTCAAAACTCGAGTTTTTGATCAGGCAGAGAGCAATACATTTTCACGACGATTTGAAAATGAACTTTAGGCAGTTTTGAAACTCAAGTTTTAGCCTGATATGAACTTCTCAATGTTTTCATGATTAAGTGAAAACTCGAGTTTCACTTTGGAAACTCGAGTTTCGGCCAAACAGAGAGCTATGAAGTTTCTCAACGTTTTGAAAACTCAAGTTTTGAAAGAAAACTCAAGTTTTGATGTTTTGGACTAAATCATTCATCTTTCATTAAAAAGTCCAAAACTCGAGTTTCAGTTTAAAAACTCGAGTTTTGAGCTTTACTCAAACTATGGTCCAAAAGCTCAAAACACAACTTTGCTATCTGGAAGAAGCAAACTCGAGTTTGGATTGTGAAACTCGAGTTTGGACTTGTGCACAGTTGAAAACTCGAGTTTTGATGAACAAAACTTGAGTTTCCAACATTAAGTTTGAAATTTGCTTTACACGATTTTACGAATCATCCTTGTTTGATCTCAATTCTTTCCAGCATTAATCCTCTATATTCCCTGCTATGTTTAACCACTCTATTTGTGAGTTTTAGATAGATTAACGAAAGTTTATTGAAGATCTTAGCAAAAGAAAAAAGCATGTCAGCACATTAAATGCTGTCCAGAAAAGTTACACTCTTTCAACTAATCCACCAGTGTACGGTTGCAAAGCATTAAAGAATGTTTTCTACAACAAGTAACCTCCTCTCCAACAAACTAATTCGCAGAGAGTAAACTTTGAGTCATTATCCACCTGGATTAAGTGAAGAATAGAGAGAGAAGAATACCAAAGTTGCAGCAGAACACTCCCAACGGTTCAATCCATTTTGAAACGGTCATTTAATGCCTTCTGTGTATAAATAGAGTGGCATTCAAGTCTTCTCAAAAACCATAATAACTGAGAGCAAATTGCATTCAAGTTTTCATTCATTTCCTTCAGTTTTCACTTGTATAGTATCTGTTGATATAAGAGCTTCAGTGTTCATTTAAATCTGTTCTTTAAGAGAGTTATACTTTTGAATATTCATTTGTTGTAAGGAATCACAAGTCAAGGGGACTTGGTGATTTGGGATCATTGATTACAACTTGTAAGGGGAAGTGAGTTCTAGTGAGAGAATCACTTCTTGTGTGCAGAGTGTGTAATCTTTGTTATAGTGGAAATCCCAGTGAGGCTGGGGACTGGACGTAGGTCAAGTGGTTAAAACCGAACCAGTATAAATCTCTTGTGTTCAGCTCTTCTTCTCCTTACTCTGTTTACCTCTGTTTTTATCATTACAAAACAGAGTTTGTCTTTGAAATTTTTAACATGCCCAATTCACCCCCCCCTCGGTCTCACTAGACTCACAACCCGTAAAGCCGCCCTACTAGGCCAGCCCCGGACTGAAACTCAACCTGTACAGCCACCAACCAAGGCCGGCTTTGGACTGATCGTCCTCAGTGCTAGGAATCACACAACACTGTATGCATATTTGGCACAACATATACAGAGAAAAACACATATGGCAAACACAAACATACAGGAAAACACATGAAGATATCTGAGTAAAACGGTTACTACCTGGTGTGATAATTATTGTCCTTAATATTTTAGTGGGCCCGTTGACTTTCCAAGGGTTCCTTTGACCTATATATCATTAAAATACACTTATTCAGTATTTACAAAAATGCCATCACATTTTTTTTTTTGGGTCAAAACCAAAAATAACAAGCTTGCTTTTAAAATCTCAGCCAAAAATAAATTTGTTTACTATTTTTAAAACTCACTTGAAGGTCCACTGCCAGAATTTCCAGAATCAAGAACAAGCTTGCTTTTAAGGCTTTTTCGGTGATTTCAAGTTCGGAAATTCAAACTACAAGCTAAACCCATACAAAATCACGTTTTAAACCCATTGGGACCATCAAAAACTTCAAAATCAGACCCCAAAACCAAGCCCCAACCAGAAGCACGAAAATCCAAAGTTTAAGCTTTAAAGGTTCAAGTTGTCAGTAGTTACCTATTTCGGTGCTTTGGCTTGGTGGACAAGGTGGTTGAGAGCTTGATCTTGGCTATGGAAGCTTGCTAGTCCCCTCTCTCTTCTTCAGCTGTGCCACTCCCTTTAGGAAGAGAAAAGACAATTTGAGCTCCTTTTAATATTAATCCAAAAGTAGCTAACTGGTTCCAATGTAACTAAATAAATTTCTAGTTTGGTTGGAATCCAATTGACTTTACTTAGTCTTTATCCCATGTGAAAATTTGAGAGACTTCCAAGGGGTTTATGTGGCACATCCCCAAGCTTTTTCATCAGATTCCATCTTTTATTTGGATAGGAATTAATCAATTTGACTAAAAATGCTATCTTAACTTACCGGTGGGGGCCCACGCATACTTAATGAACTAATTAAACTTGTTTTTCCCCCTTCAAATCAGAAGTTTATCAATTGTAAAGGGTCATATGTGCCTTGGGGGTCCCACAAAACTGATCCCCATTAATTAATTCCATTTTCTAACTTTTTCAGTCAAATTCTGGGTCTATCGGTCCCTATCGAGTCCCGCCGGGTCCAAAAGTGTGTCTTTCTCGTACTTTCCTCTATCTTCGCCAGGTATTCTCCCCTGCCTGGGCATACTCATGTGGCGCCTTTTTTCCAATGTGGCCCCACATTTGTCTTATTCCGTCCAAAAATAATCCCTTAACTGGTCCCTATCAGTTCCTTTTCTATCGGTCTACCGCCTGTGGGTCTCGCGTCTTGTGTTTGGACCAGAATATGGGTAAATCATCTGATTTTTCTTCTCTCTCTCATGTTGGACGAAATTCAATGTCCAAAGGACAAGGAATTGACCATTTTGCCCTTGCTTTAGCTTCCTTTAATCTTGTGGTGACACGTGTCCCTGAGCAATGATTACCCTATCTCTTGCTTTTTGGAACATGTCTATTTCAGTGTCTTTTTCTCTCTCCTGTCCCTGTATGGCGCATACACACTTCCAGGGGTCAAGAATCTGTGTTTTGTCATCTTTCCCGAGCCCCACTTCATTATATCGGCTTTATTCCCACCGGTATCTTACCCTGGGCCCGCACCTTTTTGAACCTAGGCCTGCCATAGACTCTTTTCCTCTGGTCAAAGTGGGCGAATTTTTGGGCCTTTCTGGGGTCCATCACCCTGTCTCCTACTATGCAGACATCCCTTTACAATTATTATTTTATTATAAAATATTATACAAATAATAGCAATTAAATCACAACCAAAACTCTTCATTAATTTATCAAAGATTACAGTTACACCATTTACAACAGTAGGGGTGTTACATAAATACTCTGATGAATATCGGTATATAGTAGGGTGTTACATGATATAAGAAGGAGATGGTATGGAAGAAGAAAAAGTCGAAGGGGAAGAAAGAGAAGCATATGAGTATTATTAGAAAAGTGACATGGGACCCACTCTTTTTTCCCCTTTATTTGTTTAGTTTAGTTTTTTTCTAATCTTTTCCTTTTCTTTCTTTCACATTTTTTTTTTAAAAAAATATTATGATCTAATAAAAGTTTAATAAATCTTAACTCATATCTTAGTATTGGAAATCCTCCAAAAGTCTAAATAACCAAACTCTATTTATGTATCTTATAGATATAATATTTTTATAACAAATAATTATAATCTCTTAGGTGGGAAAATATTCCAAATACTTTTACTTAATCCCATAAGCCTTAATAATTTTTTTCTCTCCCCCAATTTTTTTATTGTTAAAATATAATTTGGCATTATGCCCTAACATTTTGTTGGAAATTGTGCCCTAGGGGTAAGTCATTGTACTTTAGATACTTTGTTATTTAAAGTATTCTCTTTTAGTTATCATTTTCATTTACATGTTTGTATTGATAACTGCATCCCTGGATATATCTCATAGATTATCCTAAATATCCCTGGTCAGTCATCTACGCAGGAGCAAAGATGAGATAAGACCAGTATGACTTTGATAGGGTATGGAGATATGTATCAAAGTCATAGGCACTTGTAAGAGTACAAGGAGCTGGATCGACCCACTATGAGAAAGCTGCATGGATTTAGTCATAAGCTTATCTCATGTATAACCGCGTCACAACGCCCTATGACCTGAGATCATCATGGATTCCTACATGACGAGTCACTGGTCTTTGACCTAGTCAAAAGTCACCTTTGACCGGATGATGATAAAGGCTTGGATCGGGATCAGTGGTTTTCATGTAGAGGAATGTCAATGGTCAAGATGGAATTTGCCCCTCACATTTGTAGAGAGATAATATTGGGCCCCCTCGATGAGTGAGTCTAAGAAATGTATGGCCATACTATGATGGAAAGGAGTTTCCATTTCATTTATTAGACTACTCGAGAATCGAGAAAGTAGTGGTTAAGGACAATAAGTTGACATTATCCATGCCTCATCCTTGACCAAATTATCACATGGCAAAAGGGACGTGACATGGTTGTATGATAGGTTGTATTGTGTCATCGATCCCCATGTGAATTGGGTAGTCACAATGTCTTGCTAGAGGCCGCTTGCGACTTATGGGCTAATATAGTATTGGCCTACTGCCAATCTCATGTGGGCCTACAAGGTAATAACCCAACACGAGCAAATGTGTTCACATTCATTGAATCTTAGATTAATCTAAGATTTAATGAATACTGAATTTAATCTGGGGTGAATATATATATATATATATATATATATATTAAATTCAAAAATAATATAATAATATTATTTAATGGAGATTATAATATTTTTATATAATATTTGTTTTTGTATTTAATTTATTTGATAAATTAAATATCTAAAACAAATAGAAATATTGTATTTTTATTTAATTTTCGAATAAAGATATCATATATCTGTTTAATTTAAATTGAGATATAGTATCTCAGATTTAATTAAATAGATAGATATCATTTCTCGAATTTAATTTATAGTGATAAATTAAATCTAAAGGCTTTTAATTTGGATTAAATAAATACATTAGATTAGATCTATCAGATAGATTTAATTAATATATTTATTAATCCAAATTCAAAATTCGAATTTCAGATCTGGCTTTTAATTCGGATTAAATAAATACATTAGATTAGATCTATCAGATAGATTTAATTAATATATTTATAATCCATATTTAAAATTCGAATTTCAAAATTAATGACGATTAATTTTGCATATAATACGCCGATCGGGTTTAGAAAAACCTACGAGACTTTTAGTCGAGCGTATTTAAAAGCCGCGAGAAAACCCTAGAGCGAGTGAGAGGGACGCATAACTCAGAAAAGCGCTAGCACGCTGTCGCAGTCGTGTTTGAGATTGTTCGTATGGATACCGGTAGAGGAGGTTGATTCATAAAGTCGGCTTCTACTGATCGAGAAGGTAGCCCACCAGTTCAAAGAGAACGAGACGTGGACAAGTTCACTACCAGTTCCTTAACCTTGATTCAAACGCGCTTGAGTGATCCTCCGGATGAGATTCGTAAAATATTTTAATACGCTGCATGTACGGGTCCCAACAGTGGTATCAGAGCCAACTCAACCCGAGTTTAAATTGGGTTTTTCTACATGCTATTATATGTGATATATATGCAAGAAACTGAATCTCTGTATGCAAGAAATCGAATCTTGAATGCTTTAAAATCATCGGACGGATCTCTATTTAAAATCGAATCTTTGTATGCATTAGGGTTTTGGTCGGATCTCTAGTAAGATGTCATGGCCGCTTCGTACGATTCTGAATTGTTGATCCTTCTCGAGATGTTAAGCTCTTTAGAGGAGACCTTGCTCTGATACCAAATGTAAATGGAGCTAAATACCCAAGAGGGGGGTGAATTGGGTATTCTTAAAATTTTTCGGTAAGAGCTCTGTTTTTAAACAATGAAAACAGAGGTGAACAGAGTAAGGGAAGAAATAGCTGGACACAAAGATTTATACTAGTTTGGTCCTAACAACTTGACCTACATCCAGTCCCCAGACTCTCTAGGATTTTCCACTATATCAATGATTACACATTTTGCACTTAAGAAGTGATTCTCTCACTAGAACTCACTCCCCCTTACTAGTTGTAATCAATGAACTTCCCAATCACCAAGTCCCCTTGACTTGTGATCCTTTACAATAAATGAATTTCAAAGATAAACTCTCACTACGAGCAGATATTGACAAACACTGAAGTTCTTTGTATCAGAAGATACTATACAGGTGAAAACTAAAGAAAATAAATGTAGAATTGAATGCAATGCGTTTTCAGTAGTTGTAGTTGTTGAGAAGACTTCAATGCCACTCTATTTATACTCAGAAGGCATTAAATGACCGTTGCATCTTGGATTAATCCATTGGAAGTGAACTGTAGAGGTTAGGTGCAACTTTGGTCTTCTTCTCTCTCTTAATCTCCACTTAATCCAGTTGGACAATGGTTCAGAGTTGACTCTCTGCAAATAAATCCATTGGAATAAAGGTTGCTTGTTGTAGAAATCATTCTTTAATGCTTTGCAAGCGTGTGCAAAGGGATTAGCCAAAAGAATGCAACTTTTCTTGACAGCATTTAATGAGCTGAACTACTTTTTGCTTTATTCTTTAATCCTTCAATAAACATTCTCTAAGCTATCTGAAATTCACTAAAAAGATCATTAAACATAGCTAGGAATATCAGAGAATAAGTCTGGAAAGTATTAAGATCAAGCAAGACAGATTTCCATAATCGCGAAATTCAAATTTCAAACTCAGCGCAGAAGCCTTGAGTTTTAGACATAGCATGTGAATCTGATTTTATGTCCAAAACATCAAAACTTGAAGTTTCTAAGCAAAACTGGAGGTTTTCAAAACTTTGAAAAGTTCAATGCTCTCTGGCTGGAGAAACCTCGAGGTTTCACAACAAACCTCGAGTTTTCACTCAAGTATGAAAGTTTTGAAGAAAAAAACTTGTCAAAAGCAAAACCTTGAGGTTTCTATTGAAACCTCGAGTTTTCAAATCAGTGAAAAACTCATTTGCTCTCTGTCTGGCAAAACCTCGAGTTTTCTATATAAAACTCGAGTTTTGTTCAAATATAAAAACTTTGAGATTTTACCCCAAGACAGAAACCTTGAGGTTTCAAAACCAAACTCGAGGTTTTGAAGCCTTAGAAAATTCATTTGCTCTCTGCTTGGACAAACCTCGAAGTTTTTCTCAAAACCTCGAGTTTTCACACTTTGTGAAAAATTATAGAATATTTGTCAAACTCCAAATCTGGAGGTTTTCTTATAAAACTGGAGGTTTTTGTGAAGTGAACAAAGTTCAAGTGTTTCCTGACTCCACAAACCTCGAGGTTTTTCCCAAAACCTCGAGTTTTCACTCATTGTGAAAACTTTGAGAAAAACTTGTCAAGTTCAAAACTGGAGGTTTTATGGAAAACTGGAGGTTTTGAAACTTGGTTAAAATCTAAGTTTTCTTGTCAGTCTAAAACCTCGAGGTTTCTTGCCAAACCTCGAGTTTTCTCAAAGCTTTTGAAAACTGAAGTCTCAAGTCAAAATCCAAAACTTGAGGTTTTATTTGAAAACTGTAGGTTTTGAAATGTTCAAAATCTGAGAGACTCTCTGTATGACAAAACCTCGAGGTTTTTCCAGAAACCTCGAGTTTTGAGTTTTCTCAAAAAACCTGAGAAGTCTCTGTGTTTGGAAACCTCGAGTTTTCTCTGAAAACCTTGAGTTTTCTCGTCTCAGAAAACTTGATTTCCTCTCTATAAGGCCAAACCTCGAGGTTTCTCTGCAAACCTCGAGTTTTTCTCTCACAGTGAGTTTTACACATTTGACAGCAAAACTTCAATCTTTGTTTACAATTATTGGGAATCATCATAACCCTTAGGGAACTAACATTCTCCCCCTTTTTGATGATGACAATACTTGTAAACAAATACTTTGAGAATTTGAGAGAGTTTTTATTTTGAATCAAGCTCAAGAATTTGAGAACTTTTTATTTTGAAAACTTTTGAAAATCACAACATAAGCTATTCTTAAATATCAGAGTGAAACAACAGAAGCATATAATTCATATCAAACTTCATTTTCATATATTGAAGTTCAAATTCTATCCTATTGTTTCTCTCCCCCTTTGTCATCTTCAAAATGTAATTGAACCAAGGGAGTAGAGGGAGGAGAAAGGTGAAGAACTTCAGTTTGGCCAGAAGGATGAAGTACTTCAGTAGTAGGAGTGGATGGTGATGGAAGAACAACAGTAGGTGGTGTTGTAGCTGCCACTGGTGAGGGGAAGATAGGAGTGGATGGCTCTGGAGATGAAGTGGGAATTTGAGGGCTGGTGAAAGTGAAAGAGGGTGATGATGAGCCAAAAGCTGGACTGGAAGTGCTAGGACCAGCAGGAGTTCCAACCTGAGAAGTGGAGCCAATGTGGAGATGTTTGATAATCTTATCCATTTTATCACTGAGCTCCATGTTGGACACAACTTGTGTAGACAATCTTGCATCAATTTCTTCTGCCTTCTCTCTTATTTCAGCAGATTGTCCAGAAATCAGTTCAAGTTGTTCCTTCATTGCATCTTGAATTTCAACCAGTTCATTGGTCCCTCTAGTCATTTCAGCTCGCAACTTTCCCAATTCAAACTCAACTCTCATGGTCATTGAGGCAAGTGCAGCGTCCACAATTGCTGTGATCTGTGCAATGAAATCAGTAGGCAATGAGGACTGTGGAGGTGGAGGTGCAGACTGAGCTTCTTGAGCATTAGATCTGGCTCTTCTTGGCTGTGACCGAGAAGGTGCTCTTGACTGACCCGAGCCTTCTTCCCCAAACTTCACCTTCATAAGGTTTAGCATGTTTTTCCCAAAGAATGGGGGATACTCCAGTGTGTCCACAGTGCCCACATACCAAATTTTATGATAGTAGAGGATGACAGACACTAAGGATGGAAAGGGGATATGAGACAACTTACGGCGAGAGAATTTAAACTTGGTCATCGCTTGGAGGAGCCAATGACCAATGTTGAAAGGGATTTTCTTAACAAAAGCTGTAAAGGGCTGGTAGTCTTGTTGGGTAAAATGGGTGAAATTTCCACCCTTTTGGATGAAGTTTCTGGAATAGACATACCATAGGACCCTATTTTCAGGAGACATAGACCCAGGGGTAAAGGACAACCTAAGTTATTGATCTTAAGGAAAGGGCTCTCCTGGTCTAAGTGTCTCAAAGACTTCCTGGTTGCTATAATTGAACTCAGGAACTGAAGGAGGATTGTCAATTTTCAAGATTTTGTTTATGATCTTGGCAAAAAGAGTGAACTTTACTCCTCTCACTACAGTGGTCACCTTCTCTTCTAAGATCTCACCATCTGGCCCTAACTCATTGGCATACTCCATATTGTAGTAGAACAGACAAACTAACAGGGGAGTATATGGAGCAGAAATAGAGATAAAGGTCTCATATTGTTTCATCCAGGGAGATATGTCTAAGTGGTTTTCCTCATAAAACTTAGTTAAGTTGATAGCAACCACTGGGCAAAAATCTCGATGGAGATAAGCCTCCCTAAATTTATCATTTTGCTCCTTAGTTTGAAAGGTAGAGGGAGCAATAGAAAAACCTTCAGGTGGTGACATGTTTCTATAGATGTTAGAAATAGCATTCTCCATGACAGCTGGTACACGCTCCTCTTCATTTTGATCAGAAGGAGTAGCCTGAGATAAGGCTTGAGGAGTGGCCCTAGATAAGGTCTGTCCTTGAACAAACGGATTGGATCGAGTAGCAATGGCCCTCTTCGTTCTTACTTGTCTCTTTTTCTTGGCTGGTTCTGTTTTCTCAGCAACCTTCTCTTTCTGAGCTTTCTTCTTGGCGAGTTCTGACTTCTCAGCCACCTTCTCCTTCCCTTTGCCCTGAACCTCTGGTTCTTTCTTCTTCTTTGAAGGAGTTGGAGTGGGTTCGTTGATATGAGCTCTTTTGGCTTTTGGAGGAGAAGAGACTTTGGTGCGCTTTGAGGGAGGAGGCGAGTCTTCAGACGGAATGTCTTGAGTAATCCCTCTGATTTTCCTGTCTTCTCCACGCAGAAGACACTTAGCGACAGTCTTCACCCTCACAAGACGCTCAGAAGCTGGAGGGAGTGGTGTTCTGGATGGTTGACGAGGAGGAGGAGACCAAGATTTGGAGGTGTGATCGGTTGATTCAGTGTCGAAAGTGGCTTGGGTGTTTGATTTTGAAGCCATTTTGGTGATCGAGAAGAAGATTGAGAGAAGAGAGGGAGATTTCAGAGAGAGGCGAGAGAAACTTAGGGCAAAACTTGAGTTTTAGGTCGAGTTTTGAGGAACACTACAGTGACCCCATATATATAGGCCTAACCAAAGACTCGAGGTTTTGATCTAAACCTTGAGGTTTAAAGCATTTAAGCTAACCTGGACTTCAAAGGTGTTCTGTGAACCTTTGAACCTTTAGAAGCCAAAACTCGAGGTTTGTTCCAAAAGCTCGAGGTTTGTTTCCAAAACTCGAGGTTTTTATGCAGACCTCGAGGTTTGCTTCATTCTTCAGAACAGGATTACTCTCTGCCTCATGGAAACTCGAGGTTTCTTCTGAAAACTTGAGGTTTCATTATCTACAGAAATCTCAGAAATGTTGGGGTGCTCTCTGTCTGATGAAAACTCGAGGTTTTATTGGAAAACTCGAGGTTTCACCCTTCTTCAGAATCACATATTTTCTTTGACCCCAACAACCCATGGCCAAAACTTGAGGTAGAAAATGGAGCTGGTTACCTAAGAGGGGGGTGAATTGGGTATCTTTAAAATTTTTGAAGAATGCTCTGTTTTAAGCTAGAGAAAACAGGGTAAATCAGAGGAAGGGAAGAAAAGCTTGCACAAGAGAATTTATCCTGGTTCGGTCTTATCAACTTGACCTACGTCCAGTCCCCAAACACTCTGGGATTTTCCACTATTTCGATTGATTACACACTCTGCACTCAAGAGTAGTTCTCTCACTAGAACTCACTCCCCCTTACAAGTGTTAATCAATGAACCCAACCACCAAGTCCCCTGACTTGTTGTTCTTTACAATCAATAATCAATGAACAATTAAAACTCTCACAAAGAGTAGATAATGATAATCACTGAAGCTCACAATGTCAAAAGACAATTTACAACAGAAAACAGAAGGTAGGTAAGACTATTGAATGCTTGTGCGTTTTCTGATATTCTTAGTTGTTAAGAAGCCTTGAATGCACTCTTATTTATACTTAGAAAGCATTAATTGACCGTTGTAGAATGATTCAAACCGTTGTAGGTGATTAGTGTTAACTTTGGTCAGCTTCTCTCTCTAATCTCCACTTAATCCAGATGTATAATTGATCTGAGGTGGCTCTCTGTGGATTTGCCCGTTGGAGAAGAGTTTTCTTGATGTAGTAATCATTCTTTACCGTTGTGAAGGCGTGCTCAGGTGGATTAACCAAAAGGAGGCTAATTTTCTGAAGTGCATTAAATGCTCTGAACACTTTATGCTTTTTGCCTTTGACCTTCATTAATCTTCTTCTAAGTCAACTGAAACTCAGCAAGGTGGTTAAACATAGCTAAGAACATATAAGAATGATTAATGCAAGTATCTAGATCAAATGAATGTGTTTTACAAATTCATGTGCTTTGAAAATCAGTTTCAGCGCCCAATACTCGAGTATGTTCTTCAATACTTGAGTATGTCACTGTGTACTTGAGTCAATACTTGAGTATCCAAACTGATACTCGAGTATGCTTCTTCCAGAGGCAAATCATCGTGACTTGAACTTGAAAACCAATGTCAATACTCGAGTATGTAAGTCTATACTCGAGTTTTGAACCTTTTGTGAGAGAATTAGCTTAAGTTCAAAAGCTCAATACTTGAGTATTCATTCCAATACTTGAGTATTCAAATCATTGACAAATGGATAACCTCTCTGTATGGCCAATACTCGAGTTTGCAGACCAATACTCGAGTATTGATTCAATTTCAAAATTTGTGAAGTTTTTCCATGTCAATACTTGAGTATTCAAATGAATACTTGAGTATTCATAAACAGATGTTTAGTTGAAAAACTTTGTAAGAGCCCAATACTCGAGTATGTAAAACCTATACTCGAGTTTCCAACAGTTATAAAAGTTTGAAGGCTCTCTGTAAGGCCAATACTCGAGTATACAAGTCCCATACTCGAGTATTCACTCAAGGTGAGAACTTGTTTGCTCTCTGTAAGTCCAATACTCGAGTATTGCTCCCAATACTTGAGTATTGACTTAGCTTGAAAAACTTGAGTGCTCTCTGTAAGTCCAATGCTCGAGTATGCAAACTCAATACTCGAGCATACTCGAGTATGCACTCTGGACAAAAACTTGATTGCTCTCTGTGCCTCCAATACTCGAGTATTGCTTCCAATACTTGAGTATTGCTTTGTAAAATGCATTTGAGCAATCCACTGTCAACTCAATACTCAAGTATACAATCCAATACTCGAGTTTCCAATTGACAAATGATTTTTAGCAAATTTGGAAACTTCAAAACATGTTTACAATTGTTGATTATCATCAAAACACATAGAGAACTAACAGAGGTTTTTCTCAAAACTTCGAGGTTTTGGTCCCTGACAGCAAAACTCAAGTTCTTAAAGATCCTGCATAAGACATGTCTAAACACCCTAATGCTTAAGTTAGTGCCTTTTAATCATCAAAACTATAATTTAACACTAGATTGAGCAAGAAATACTTACAGCTCATTGGGATTTACCATTCCCAATTCTCTCCTTATGAAATTAAATTGCTCCTTAGCTAATGGCTTTGTGAAAATATCTGCAAGTTGAAGATGTGTTGGGATGAACATGACCTTGACATCTCTTTTCTGTACATGATCCCTTATGAAATGATGTCTCACATCAATATGCTTGGTTTGAGTATGTTGAACTGGATTCTTGACCAAGCTTATTGTGCTTGTGTTGTCACAAAAGATTGGGATTTCCTTCAGATTCAATCCCAAGTCAGCGAGTTGTTGCTTAAGCCATAACACTTGAGCACAGCAACTTGATGCAGCCACATATTCAACTTCAGTTGATGATACGGCCACACTGGTTTGCTTCTTGCTGAACCAAGACACAAGAGAGTTGCCAAAGAACTCACATTGACCACTTGTGCTTTTCCTATCAGTTTTGTAGCCAGCATGATCTGAATCTAAATGTGCCACCAAGTGTTCAGGATGACCCTTAGGAAACCACAAACCCAGTGACTTGGTGTCTGCAAGATATCTGAAGATTCTCTTCACATGTTCAGCGTGAGACTCCTTTGGAGCAGATTGGAACCTTGCACACATCCCCACACTGAATTGGATGTCTGGTCGACTTGTAATGAGATAGAGTAATGATCCAATCATTCCTCTATACTTGGTGATGTTGAAGTCTTTGCCATTATCATCAGCATCCAATGATGTGGTTGTACTCATTGGTGTGTTAGCTCCATTGCAATAGTCCATCCCAAACTTCTTTATCAAGTCATTAAGATATTTTGTTTGGGAGATGAAGATTCCATCTCTTCTCTATTTGATTTGCAGCCCAAGGAAGTAGTTAAGCTCTCCCATCATGAACATTTCAAACTCTCCCTGCATAATCTTTGCAAATTCCTCACACAAAGAATCATTAGTAGCACCAAAGATTATGTCATCAACATAAATTTGCACAATCAAAATTTCATTTAACTTATTTCTTTTTATAAACAATGTTGTGTCAGATTTTCTTCTGATAAACCCTTGATCAAGAAGAAATTGACTTAATCTCTCATACCAAGCTCTTGCAGCTTGCTTGAGTCCATATAAAGCCTTTTTAAGTCGAAAAACATGATCAGGGTAATGTTCATTTTCAAAACCAGGAGGTTGTTCAACATACACCTCCTCTTGAATAAAACCATTCAAAAATGCACTTTTAACATCCATTTGAAAAAGTTTAAAACCTTTAACACATGCAAAGGCTAGAAGGACCCTTATAGCTTCCAATCTTGCCACTGGAGCATAAGTTTCTTCATAGTCTATTCCTTCTTCTTGATTGTAACCTTTTGCAACCAATCTTGCCTTATTTTGGACAATGATTACAGATTCATCACTTTTGTTCTTAAATACCCATTTTGTCCCAATAACCGGATGGTCCTTGGGTCTAGGTACTAAGTCCTAAACTTGATTTCTATCAATTTGATGTAACTCCTCTTGCATAGCTATCACCCAATCATTGTCTAAAAGGGCTTCATCTATTTTAGAGGGTTCTATGTGAGAGATGAATGCAGAAAAGGCTACTTCATTCAAAGTGCTATTTCTAGTTCTTACTCCTTGATTCACATCACCTATAACTTGGTCTAAAGGATGATTTCTTATAAATCTCCAAACTCTAGGCTGAGACTGATCTGGGTTTTCAATAGAGTTTTGAGGATCAGTCTCAAAAACATCTTCAGAATTTTCAGCAGTTGAAGGAGTAGTTTTCGAAAAGAATTGATTTTTTAAAACATTTTCTTCTTCCTCATCTAAAGGTTTATCAGATTTATCTTCACTGAACACAACATGAATAGATTCTTCAACAACTTGGGTTCTAGTATTAAAAACTCTAGAGGCTGACTCCTATTGGAATATCCTAGAAATATGTCTATATCAACTTTTGAATCAAACTTACCCAAATTTTCCTTAACATTATTGTGCACATAGCACTTACATCCAAAGATATGTAGATGGCTCAGGTTGGGCTTCCTTCCTTTGTACAATTCATATGGAGTTTTGTTCAACTTCTTTCGAAGATATGCCCAATTTGAGATGTAGCAAGTAGTGCTCATTGCATCAGCCCAAAACACTTGGGAAGTATTGTTCTCATTCAGCATAGCTCTTGCCATCTCGGTGAGGACTCGATTCTTCCTTTCTACAACACCATTTTGTTGAGGGGTCCTTAGAGCTGAGAAGTTGTGGTATATCCCCATGTTGTCACAAAACTCAGCAAATGCATTGTTTTCGAATTCTCCTCCATGGTCAGTTCTAATTCCTGAAATAGATACACATTTCTCGTTCTGGACCTTTTTGGCAAACACAACAAATTGATCAAATGTTTCATCTTTTGTAGATTTAGAATCAATGCGGATTAAAAAACTTTGTTTTAAAAGGTCAGCTTGAAATTTTGAAACACATAAAACAATAGCCAAAATTTCTTTTTTGATTGTTGAATAATTTTGCTGGGCAGAATTCCAGTGTTTGGACATGAAAGAAATAATTTGTTCTTTATCGTCAAAATGTTATTTAAGAATAGCTCCTTAGCCTAGCTCAGAAGCGTCAATTTCAACAATCTTGAAAGTGGAAGGAATAGGAAGGCTAAGGCAAGGGAGTTCCTTAACCTGTTGTTTGATTTGTTTGACAACATCAATATGAACATTAGTCCAAAGGGAGGATTTTTGCTCAGTCGTTGATGAAGAGGTTTAACAAAATTGCTAAGTTGAGGAATAAACTCAACAAAATAGTTTAAATAGCCCAAAAATCATTGAAGTTGATTTTTACCAAGAATTTGGTCTAGAAATTTATCGGCGAATTGGATTGCATGTTCAATTGGTGTTATCGTCCCTTAATGAATCCAATGTCCAAGCAATCAAATTTTTGTTTCGAAAAGACTAAATTTTGGTTTGGAGACCACTAAACCATTTAGTTCTACAGTTCAAAGAAATTTAGAAACATGTTTTCAATAATCTTCAATTGAATTTGAAAAGATTAGAACATCATCAATATAAAAAATGATGAAGAACCGGCTGAACCCAAGAGGGCGGTGAATTGGGTGAAGATTAAAAACCTGAAACTTTGAAAATCTTTTCGTGTCTTTTAAATCATCAGTTAGATATTCGAATAAGCATATACTGGAAATATAAGAGATAAGGGAAGAGAATATGCAAACTATAATTTATACTGGTTCGGCCCAATCCTTGACCTACGTCCAGTCCCCAAGCTCCACTTGAGATTTTCAATCCACTATCCTCTTGTTTAACCGGGCACAAGAGAAGCCTATACAAACACACAAGTTCACCCATGCACTTGTGAAGCCGAATCTCTCACCGAGATACACCTTTCAATTAGTTACACACTTTGTACTCAAAGTTATCCTCTCACTAAGATATACTCCCCCTTACAAGTTGTAAACCGATAACCCAATCTCCAAGTCCCACGACTTGAGATTCTCACAATGATTTAATAATCAGAAATGTTCTCTCCGGAAGAGAAGATGAATAAATACTGAAGTACAATCAAATCCTTTCACTCTCTAATGTAAACTATATAAACATTGAGAAACAGAGTGTATGAACTATTGACGGTAAAGTAGTAAAATCATTTCGTTGGCTTCATCAATCATCGTCACACCTTCCGGTTTGAAGACTTCGCAATTTATAGGTTATTGTGTTTCGACTGTTGCGAGCATTTGACCGTTGGAGATCAGTTGGAAGTAACCATTGAAGCTTTTGTTGCTTTTTCCCTGTTGAGCTCATATCCAACTTTAATCATAAAATGTTTAACATTGACTTTGTTAATGCTATGTCTTGAGTGTTGTATTATGGCCGTTGTAAAGATTCAAGCTTTTTGTTGGGATGCTCAAACTATCTGTTAGACTCAGAATATTTTTTGTTAGGCACAGGTGCACTCCGTTTGTAAATAGTCGACTGTTCTTCATTAAATGTGTCGTCGTCGATTGTACTTGAGCAGAGGTTGACTCGGAATAATAGCTGGAATAAGTATGCCTCGAAGGAATGTCTTCGACTACTACACGCTTTAATTCTGTTTACATCTTCTGCTTTTTCAGTGCAATAAATGCTTCTGACATGTTGAAATGCTTTTCGGCAAATCTCTCATTAAACAAAGGTTAATCAACTGAAATCAACTCAAAAAGATGTTTAGATATGATATAAATAAGTTTGAGAGTGATTAAGAGTAGGTAAAAGATGACCCATAATGATTAGATTAGAGTTTAAGCACATATCGATGGATTCTGGAAGTTGCAATAACTTACTCGGGTAGCTTAAAAGATTACTTGAGTAATATCTTATATTTTCAAGATATAAAATACTTTGGAAGAATATTACTTGAGTAATGATATGTGTTTACTTGAGTAATATCAAGTTGTTCAAGAAACAGAAGCATTAAAATCATTTTCAAGAAATTACTTGCGAAGCTTACACAAGTAATTTCGAAAGTGATATCGAGAGGCTTTGAACAGAAACAACGTTACTAGGTTACTTGCAGACCTTACTCAAGTAATGTCAGAAAGTAATGCAATTACTTGCGAAGAAGAAAAAACTTACTTGAGTAACCACGAAAGTAATGTCGAATAACTTCAAGGAGAAAGTGGTTGACTCAAGATTACTTGCAAGCTATTAAGTCTTACTCAAGTAATGCTTGAAAGTAATAAAATTACTTGCGGAGAAAACTTCATTACTTGAGTAATATCGAAAGTAGTTTTTGAGTGGAAAACAACTGGGTCCACATTACTTGCAAATCAAAAGTGTATTACTCGAGTAACCCCGGAAAGTAATGTTGAATAAACTAATTACTTGCGGAGCTAAGGAGCATTACTTGAGTAAGCCTAGAAAGTAATGTCGATTTAGCTAACAGTGAACTAAATTACTTGTGGAGTTAAAAGCTTTACTTGAGTAACGTTTGAAAGTAATATTGATATAGCGAAACTACTTGCGGAGCAATTACCCATTACTTGAGTAATGTCCAAAAGTAATATCAAGGATCTTTAGAAAGCGAGAGATTGAGACAGAATTACTTGCGGAGCAATTACCCATTACTTGAGTAATGTCCGAAAGTAATAACGGATAGTTTTTAACAGATTTTCAAAAGAAGTTTCAATTCAATCAAGAGAATTTATTGAGTAACCAAGAACGCACACAAATCATTCTTTAACACAGGCCTTAATTAATTAAGTCTTGTTATCATCAAAACTTCGAGAGCCAACAAATGATATACTGACCTTGATCATTGAAAATCTCATTCATGATCCTTTGAGATTCAAAAGGGGCATTTTTTTAAACCAAAAGGCATTACATTCCACTCATATTGACCAAATCGAACAGTAAAAGCGGTCTTATACCTATCTTTTTCTGAAATTTGAATTTGCCAAAATCCAAATTTCATGTCAAATTTGGAAAAGATTTTTGTAGAATGTAAATATTTTAGTAAATCAACCTTGTTTGGAATTGGATAATGAATCCATTGCAAAGCTTCGTTTAAAGGTTTATAGTTGATGACAAGCCTTGGCATTCCACGTTCAATTTCGGTGTTTTTGTTGACGTAGAAAGCAGTGCAAGACCATAGACTATGACTTTTTCTAATGAGTTTTTTGTCAAGAAAATCTTGGATTTCCTTTCTACAGGTTTCAAGAAGTTCTTGAGTCATTTGAATTGGTCGAGCTTTTGTCAAAATACATTTTCAGAAAAGTTTGGTTCGTAAGGAAGATCTACCAAATGTTGTTTTCTGTTCCAAAAAGCATTTGGTAAATCTGCACAAACTGTTTAATGAATCTTGTCCAGACTGAAGAGTGGAGCTAAATACCCAAGAGGGGGGGTGAATTGGGTATCTTTAAAAATTAAGGATTGAGCTCTGTTTTTGACTAATGAAAACAGAGGCTAATAGAGGAGTAGGGAAGGAAAGCTTTACACAATGTGATTTATACTGGTTCGGTCCTTTCTCTGACCTACATCCAGTCCCCAAGCCTCACCTGGGATTTTCAATCCACTATAATCAAATATTGATTACACACTCTGTACTAAGAGTTGTTCTCTCACTAGAACACACTCCCCCTTACAAGTTGTAATCAATACACCCTAACTACCAAGTCCCCTGACTTGTAGTTATCACAATCAGTAGATGATTTACAAGATGATAACTCTCTCAAAGAGTAGATAGAATAAACACTGAAGTACAAAGTATCAAATTGATACTATTACAGATGAAAGCTGATACACAATAAATGAGTTTAGTAGAAATTCGCTCAGAGTAGTCGTATCACTTTCTGAAGATGTTAATGAACTCTATTTATAGCTAGAGAACATTAAATGACCGTTGTAGCTTGAATCAGACCGTTGGAGAAGTTGCCCAAGTGTTCTGAAGTGGTTTTGGGGTCTTCTCTCTCTTGTTTTCCCTTAATCTAGTTGGTCAAGACATCAGGGCTGACTTTCTGCGAATTAATCCGTTGGAGAGGAGTTTTCTTGTTTCAGCTAACATCCTTAAATACTTTGTAAGCGTGTGCAGAAGGATTTGGGTAGAAGGAGTAACTTTTGTGCTTTGCAATAAATGCTCTGAGGTGCTTTTTGCTTTATACTCTAACCTCTCACCAAACATTCTTTAATGCTCTGAAATCCACTAATAAATACGTTAAACATAGCAGGGAATATCAGAGAATAATATTGGAAGAAGATAGAATCAAATAACATTGATTTCTGAAATGCCCAAATTCAAAAATTCTGAACCAGCGTCACGAACTCGAGTTCAGTTCTTACAGGCTCGAGTTCGAGGCTTTAGTGTTCAAAACTGTGCAAGTTCAAAAAGTGTAAACCTGAGGTTTGCTTTATAAACCTGAGGTTTGCAGATCATTGAAAAACTAAAATGCTCTCGGGTTGAAATGAACTCGAGTTTATTAAAGTTAGGCTCGAGTTCGAGGCTTCAGTGTTTAAAAGCATGTAAGTTTAAAATGAACAAACCTGAGGTTCGTCTTTTAAACTGGAGGTTCTCAAATTATTGAAAAACTAAGAAGCTCTCGGGTTGAAATGAACTCGAGTTCATTAATGTCAGGCTCGAGTTCGAGGCACTTTTGAATAGACTTCGTTTTAGCTTGAAAACACAAACCTGAGGTTTGCAAAACACACTCTCGAGTTTAAAAACATATCCAAAAGTTCTTTGCTCTCTGGAACTTTTAGGCTCGAGTTTGTAAGTCTCAGGCTCGAGTTTAAATAGCTTAAAAACAGTTCTTTGCTCTCGGCCAAAACTAGGCTCGAGTTTGAATATGTTAGGCTCGAGTTTGAGCATTGGTGAACTTTTCAAACCGAAACACTTTTCTTTTAATGGAACAGTGCAGAGCTTGAAAATATCTTTAAGTTTCAAACAACTTGTCCCGCCAGAGATGAACTCGAGTTTGCCATGACAGGCTCGAGTTCATGCTCTCAAAACTTTCTTTGGATCCTTTCAAACTTGAGGTTTGAAGAAAGCAAGTGTAAGGTTTAACATGTTCTCAAAGTTCAAAAACTCTCTGGAAAGAATGAACTCGAGTTTGACCTTAGTAGGCTCGAGTTCATGTGAACTTTTCAAAAGTTTAATTTTAAACTTCAGGTTCAGTCTCGAGTTTGGGAATCAACTGGACAAGTTTGTGCTCTCTGTCAAATCCAGGCTCGAGTTCAACACTACCAGGCTCGAGTTTGGTTTTGACAGATTGAAAAATACAAGTTTAAATTATTCTAAACTTTGTCAAACCTTATCAATATTGTTTACAATTGTTAGTAATCATCAAAACACACAGGGAACTAACATTCTCCCCCTTTTTGATGATGACAACACTTGTAAACAGTTGATTTTGAAATCTGGTTTGGAATCTCTTCTTTGAAATTCAGTTTGTGAAAGTTTTAAGGATTATCAGAGAAACTGAGCAAGTTATCAGAGTTAAAATTAAGATGATAACAGAAGCACAAGCAACTCATAAGCAACTGACATTTCATATACAAGATACAAACATATAAAAATCAAATAACAACATGAAATTTCCACAAAAAAAAATCACTCAACACTCTCTCCCCCTTTGTCATCAGAAAAAGGAGGGGAAGAGAGAGTAGGCTGAGCTCCAGGCTGTGGGTCAGGTACAGAAGCTAGGGGTTCAATGTGAGGTTCAGTGATAGGGGGTGCAGATACAGAATCAGGCTGAGGATCAGGCATAGAATCAGAAACTGGAGCAGGCACAGAGGTAGAAGCAGTCGATGACTGAGTCTTCAATATCTTGTCCATCTTGTCGCTCAAACTCATCATCGTGACCAACATAGTGGATATGGTGGAGGCTTGATCACTGATCTGGTTCTTCAGGGCCTCCTGTTCAACTCTGAACCCTTCTTGAATGTCCACCAAGTCACTGTGACCTTTGTTGACCTCAGCAACCAGCTTCCCTATGGCTAACTCAATACCCTCAACTAAGTTTGAGACTGCCTTGTCCACAATCTCTTGAACCTTAACATCAAAGTCTGAGGGAGGAGGAGCACTTTGAGCTTCCTCTGCTCAAGAGTGAGTTGCTCTGGATCTTGCTGGCTTGGATTTCCCCGGAGCTCTGGACTGGTCTGACTTCTCTGGTCTATCAACCCCCATGAGGTTCATGATGTGTTGTCCAAACTCAGCAGGAAATTGTGGAGGATCATTTGCGGCCAAATGCCATATTCTCTCATGAAAGAGAATGATCGAGACCAAACTAGGGAAGGGAATCTGAGAGGACTGCCGGGAGTGAAAAGCAAACTTAGCTATCTCCTGAAATAGCCAATGCCCTACATTCTGAGGCTGCTTGTCCAAGATAGAGGCAAATATGTTAAAGTCTTTCTTGGCAAAGTGGGTGAAATTGCCTCCCTTCTGCAATAAATCCCTCGTATATATGTACCAAATTGCCCGGTTCCTTGGGGGCATTGCAGCAGGTGTGAAGTTAAGGATTTCCAAGCCCTCAGGAACAGGTTCATCTGGCCTAAGCAGTCTAAAAGTGGCTTGTTGGGAATATCTGTGAATCTCAGGTTTAGGAGGGTTGGAAATTTGGAGAATTGAATTGAGATAGGCTGGGGTAATCGTGATTTTCTGGCCCCGGACCTTGGTAATAATCCTTTCTTCTACTAGATTACCCTCTGAATCCAAGACATTATCAGATTTCATGTGAAAATAGAAGACTTTCACAAGTTTTGGACTGTAGGGTGCCTTGATAGATATCAGAGGTTCAAAATGTTTTAGCCAGGGACTTAAATCAATACTACATTCGTCCTTAATCCTGGCTAAATCCACAGATACAATTGGACAGAAGACTCTCTTTTCATCAAACTTTTTCTTAAACAGGTTGCCCTCATCTGCTGACATTCTACGAGGCTCCTCATTAAACCCTGTAGGACATCTCTTATGATTGTATATCTCGTAAAGAGCGGGTAGAGTCTGTGATACCTGAGGAGCAGGTTGCTCCTGTGGTTGAGGAATGGGTTGAGCTTGGCCTTGATAGCTTGCTTGTCCGGGAGTGGGTACAGAGTGAATACCGGCGGTCTTCTTCCGCTTGAAAGGTTGCTTCTCCCTTAATGGAACCGTGGGTTGAGTGGCTTTTCCTTTTCCTTGAACCTCTGGTTCTGGATCGTGTCTTTTCTTGGTTCGTTCTTCTCCAATCACTACTCCCTTTGGTCTAGAGGGAGGAACCGCGGGGTTGCCACTCTGAACTCCTCTGATTTCTTTGTCAATGCCATACCGTAAACGAGTGGACCGAGACTTTGTTCGAACAGGACGCTCAGATTGAGCTTGAGAGGAAGTTTGAGAGGGATTAGGGTTAGGTTCTTTAGGGTTTGAGGATTTGGAAGTCATTTTCGCAGAGATCAGAGAATGAAGAAGATGAAGAAGATGAGAGGAATTAGGGCAAACCGGAGGTTCGAGTGAAGTGAAGTGGAAAGTTCACAACTGTAGTATATATAGGGCACACGATGAACTCGAGTTCACAACTTGTGGGCTCGAGTTCGTCATAAAAATCCACTTACCTGGACTTCAAGAGTGTACTGTGAACTCTTGAACTTTCTCGTGAACCTGAGGTTCTTACTTATGGGCTCGAGTTCAGAATAATTTCTCAGCAGGGTTGCTCTCAGTGACTTTCGAACTCGAGTTCGTTATTGATGGACTCGAGTTCACCTTGTCTGAGGTTCATTTTTGCTTTCTGCCTGAAGTGAACCTGAGGTTCATTTACTAATGAACTCGAGTTCACTCACCCTTTTGCCTTGCATCTTTTATCTGCCTTCCTCGAGCTCGAGTTCATCATTCACAGGCTCGAGTTCATCTTAGCTTTCAGCAGATGTTAGATAGATGCATCCTGCATAAAACATATCTAGAAGCTCCGATGCTTAAGTTAGTAACAGATAATCATCAAAACCTTGATCTAACATTGGGTTAAGAGTAAGCTTACAACTCATTGGGATTTACCATTCCCAATTCTCTTCTTATGAAAGTGAATGGCTCCTTGGCTAGAGGTTTGGTGAAAATGTCCGCCAGTTGAAGATGAGTTGGAATGAACATCACTTTGACATCTCTCTTCTGCACATGATCCCGAATGAAGTGATGTCTCACATCAATATGCTTGGTTCTTGTATGTTGCACGGGATTCTTGGCCAAGCTTATTGTGCTAGTATTATCACACAGTATTGGGATTTCCTTTAAGTGCACTCCCAAGTCAGCAAGTTGTTGCTTCAGCCACAACACTTGAGCACAGCAACTTGAGGCAGCCACATATTCAGCTTCTGTTGAGGACACAGCCACGGTAGTTTGCTTCTTGCTAAACCAAGAGACAAGTGAATTGCCAAAGAACTCGCATTGCCCACTTGTACTCTTTCTATCCGTCTTGTAGCCAGCATGATCCGAATCTGAATATGCTACCAAGTGCTCTGGCTGACCTTTGGGAAACCATAGTCCAAGAGTTTTTGTATCTGAGAGATATCTGAATATCCTTTTTACATGTTCAGCGTGAGACTCTTTGGGAGCGGATTGGAATCGTGCACACATCCCTACACTGAATTGGATGTCTGGGCGGCTTGCGGTAAGATAGAGCAATGATCCAATCATTCCTCTATACTTGGTGATGTTGAAATCCTTGCCTTCTTCATCAGCATCCAAGGAAGTGGTTGTGCTCATTGGTGTGTCGGCTCCATTGCACTTGTCCATCCCAAACTTCTTCAGCAAATCATTTAGATACTTGGTTTGGGATATGAATATCCCATTTTTTCGTTGCTTGATTTGCAGTCCAAGGAAGTAGTTGAGCTCACCCATCATTGACATTTCAAATTCACCCTGCATAGTCTTGGAAAATTCCTCACACAAGGAGTCATTAGTAGCACCGAATATGATGTCATCAACATAAATTTGAACAATTAAAATTTCATTCAATTTGTTTTTCTTTATGAAAAGTGTTGTATCAGCTTTGCCTCTGATAAATCCTTGATTGAGTAAGAATTGACTCAATCTTTCATACCAAGCTCTAGGAGCTTGCTTAAGACCATACAAGGCTTTCTTAAGTCTAAAAACATGATCGGGAAATTGATCATTTTCAAAACCTGGAGGTTGTTCAACATACACCTCCTCTTGAATGAAACCATTTAGAAAAGCACTTTTGACATCCATTTGATAGAGTTTAAAACCTTTTGTGCATGCAAATGCTAGAAGAACTCTTATTGCTTCCAATCTAGCTACTGGAGCATAAGTCTCTTCATAGTCTATTCCTTCTTCTTGATTGTAACCTTTGGCCACTAATCTAGCCTTGTTACGCACAATGATGGCTGACTCATCACGTTTGTTCTTGAATACCCATTTTGTCCCAATTACCGGATGGTCTTTGGGTCTAGGTACCAAGTCCCAAACTTGATTTCTATCAAATTGATGTAGCTCCTCTTGCATAGCAATCACCCAATCATTGTCTGAAAGGGCTTCTTCTATCTTAGAGGGCTCTATATGTGAAATAAATGCAGAAAATGTAACTTCATTCAGAGTACTATTTCTGGTCCTAACTCCTTGATTCACATCACCTATGACTTGGTCTAAAGGATGATTCCTTATAAATCTCCAAGCTCTAGGTTGAGACTGGTCAGGATTTTCTAAATTGTTTTCAGGATCAGCCTCAAAAACATTTTCAGAGTTTTCAGAAGGAGTAGGAGCATTTTTCGAAAAGAATTTGTTTTTGAAAATAGTCTCCTCTTCATCATCCAAGGATTTATCAGATTCAGATTCACAAAATACAACATGTATAGATTCTTCAACAATCTTAGTTCTAGTATTAAAGACTCTATATGCTTTACTCCTATTAGAATAACCAATAAAGATAGCTAAATCAGCTTTAGGATCGAATTTACCAAGATTGTCTTTACCGTTATTGTGCACATAGCACTTACATCCGAAGACATGTAGGTGACTGAGGTTTGGCTTTCGGTCTTTGTAGAGTTCGTACGGGGTCTTGTTCAACTTCTTTCTCACATAGGCTCTGTTGGAGATGTAACAGGCCGTACTCATGGCATCCGCCCAAAACACTTGTGAAGTGTTATATTCGTTCAGCATTGCCCGGGCCATTTCCGTGAGTACTCGATTCTTTCTCTCCACAACACCATTCTGTTGTGGTGTTCTTGGTGCCGAGAAATTATGGTTGATCCCCATACTATCACAGAACTCAGCAAAGGCTTGATTCTCGAACTCTCCACCATGATCAGTCCGTATTCCTGAAATTGATAACCCTTTCTCGTTTTGGACCTTCTTGGCAAATGAAACAAACTGATCAAAGGTTTCATCTTTAGAAGATAAAAATATTGTCCAAGTAAATCTAGAGAAATCATCAACAATGACCAAAGTGTATAAGTTTCCACCAAGACTTTTCACTCTAGCTGGTCCAACTAGATCCATGTGAAGAAGTTGAAGAGGTCTGTTTGTTGAAATTTCATTTTTAGCTTTAAAAGAAGATTTGGTCTGTTTTCCCTTTTGACAAGCATCACAAATCGTATCATTTTTGAAATTCAGTTTGGGAATGCCAATAACCAAATCCTTTTTCAATAACTTGTCAAGTTGATACATATTAACATAAGCTAATCGCTTATGCCATAGCCAACTCTCATTCAAGTTACTTACAAAACAATTTTCAGAAGTAGAAGCATTGCTAGAGAGGTTCAAAGTATAACAGTTTCCATCTCTAGGTGCTCTAAATAAAGCTTTATTTTTCAAATCATTTATGGAGATCAAATCCTTTTTAACAACAAAGCATTCATCAGAGTCAAATATTACCAAATTACCCTTATCGGTGCTTTGGCTCACACTTAGGAGATTGTGACACAATCCTTCTACAAGGTAGACGTCTTTGATGAGTGGGCCTTCATTGTTGCCTATCTCACCAATGCCAGCGATTTTCCCGGATTGATCACCTCCAAATGTGACTCTACCTCCATCTTTTGGCTTTATTGATAAAAACTTTGATTTGTCTCCAGTCATGTGTCTTGAGCATCCACTATCAATGTACCACTTGTTCGGCCTTGATGCTCTAAGACATACCTGCAGATCACCAGAGGTCAAGTTTTAGGTACCCATCTTTTCTTGGGTCCTTTGGGGTTAGCATGCACCTTGGGAACATATGTTCCTTTTGGTACCCAGACATAATTTCCTACAGGTTTAGCTTTTCTTTCTTTTCGATGAAAACAAGATGAGGTAGAATGACCCTTCCTATTGCAATATGTACAATGTGCAAAAGGGTTTGAGGAATGAACAGATTTAGTGAAATAATTCATATAGGATTTTTGTCCATTCTTTTTCTTTCCTTTCTTCTTATCAAAGTCTGGTCTATAACCAATGCCCGATCTATCGTTTGTAAAACGTTGTTGTTTCAAAATCACATTGAGCATTTCACTTCCCTTAGTAAATTTCTCAAGTGCTTTTGTAAGTTGTGAATTCTTTTTCTCTAGGATAGAGCATTCATCACAAATCAGAGATTGAGGAGAAGAGAGGTTTTCAATTTGCAGTTCAAGAAAAGAATTTTTTCTTTTCAAAGACATGTACTTGTCTGCAAGTTTTTCAAACTCCTTTTGAACAACATTGTATTCAGCAAACAATTCATCATAGGAAGGAAGAGATTCATATACCTCATTTATTTCACTAGGTTGTACTTCTTCCTCAGCAACCAGGCATATGTTGGCTTTTTCACTTTCATCCTCTTCAGCTTCATCCTCATCCGATGAGCTATCTCCCCATATAGCTGACACATATGCCTTCTTTTTGTATTTCTTGAATTTCTTCTTTTCTTTCTCTTGGTTTTTCAGCTGAGGGCATTCTGCCTTGATGTGTCCGGGCTTCTCGCATTCATAGCAGATGATAGGCTTCTTTGATTCATAGCTCGAACTTCCTTTCTGAAATTTCTTGAAGCCTTGATCTCTTTTATAAAACTTCTTGAATCTCCGGACCATCATGCCAATCTCTTCATCCTCGTTGTCATCTTCCTCATCCTTTTCCACATTGAGAGCCACTCCCTTGTTGCGATTGTTGCCACCATTGACATCTTCTAATTCCCTCTTGAACCTCAGTTTGCTCTCGTATTCAGATAAGCTACCAAACAATGCAGCAACTGAAGTCATTGACTCTCCACGAGCTTCTTCAATGGCGGTAACTTTTGCTTCCCAATCCTTTGTCAGAATATTGAGGATTTTTCTCACTTGGGCTCCTTGATCAAAAAGCTTTCCCAAGGCCGCTAGCTGATTGGTCAAATGAGTGTATCTCAACTGAAATTCTCCAATACTCTCGCCTTGCTTCATTCGCAACAAGTCATATTCAGTGGTTAGAATGTTGACGCGATTTTCCTTGATTCCAGATGTTCCTTCATAAGCTATTTCCAGCGCCTTCCACATCTCTTTAGCTGTTGTCAAATTACAGATACGAAAGTACTCCTTTTGACTAAGAGCACTCTGAAGCATCAGGATAGCCTTGCTATTGAGAGTGATGTTCTTCTTATCATCATCATTGAACTCGGCTTCTGTCTTGGGAACAGTGATGCCTCCTTCTACCTTGACTGGAACATAGTCTCCAGTCTCAAAGACCCTCCATAGACCATATTCTGTAGCCATCACGAACACACGAAATTTTGCTTTCCAGAAAGAGTAGTGTTCGCCGTCGAAACCGGGAGGTCTATTGATTGAAGCTCCATCTGGAAGAATTCCTTCCATAGTGATCCTTCTCGAGTGGTAAAACTCTTCTGAGAAGACCTTGCTCTGATACCAAATGAAGAGTGGAGCTAAATACCCAAGAGGGGGGGTGAATTGGGTATCTTTAAAAATTAAGGATTGAGCTCTGTTTTTGACTAATGAAAACAGAGGCTAATAGAGGAGTAGGGAAGGAAAGCTTTACACAATGTGATTTATACTGGTTCGGTCCTTTCTCTGACCTACATCCAGTCCCCAAGCCTCACCTGGGATTTTCAATCCACTATAATCAAATATTGATTACACACTCTGTACTAAGAGTTGTTCTCTCACTAGAACACACTCCCCCTTACAAGTCGTAATCAATACACCCAACTACCAAGTCCCCTGACTTGTAGTTATCTCAATCAATAAATGATTTACAAGTATTTAACTCTCTTACAGAGTAGATATGATGAACACTGAAGTACTTGTATCAAGTATGATACTCTATAAGTGAAAGCTGATACACAATAAATGAATTTAGTAGAAATTCGCTCAGAGTAGTTGTATCTCATTTTGAAGATGTTAATGAACTCTATTTATAGCTAGAGAACATTAAATGACCGTTGTAGCTTGAATCAGACCGTTGGAGAAGTTGCCCAAGTGTTCTGAAGTGGTTTTTGGGGTCTTCTCTCTCTTGTTTTCCCTTAATATAGTTGGTCAAGACATCAGGGCTGACTTTCTGCGAATTAATCCGTTGGAGAGGAGTTTTCTTGTTTCAGCTAACATCCTTAAATGCTTTGTAAGCGTGTGCAGAAGGATTTGGGTAGAAGGAGTAACTTTTGTGCTTTGCAATAAATGCTCTGAGGTGCTTTTTGCTTTATACTCTAACCTCTCACCAAACATTCTTTAATGCTCTGAAATCCACTAATAAATACGTTAAACATAGCAGGGAATATCAGAGAATAATATTGGAAGAAGATAGAATCAAATAACATTGATTTCTGAAATGCCCAAATTCAAAAATTCTGAACCAGCGTCACGAACTCGAGTTCAGTTCTTACAGGCTCGAGTTCGAGGCTTTAGTGTTCAAAACTGTGCAAGTTCAAAAAGTGTAAACCTGAGGTTTGCTTTATAAACCTGAGGTTTGCAGATCATTGAAAAACTAAAATGCTCTCGGGTTGAAATGAACTCGAGTTTATTAAAGTTAGGCTCGAGTTCGAGGCTTCAGTGTTTAAAAGCATGTAAGTTTAAAATGAACAAACCTGAGGTTCGTCTTTTAAACTGGAGGTTCTCAAATTATTGAAAAACTAAGAAGCTCTCGGGTTGAAATGAACTCGAGTTCATTAATGTCAGGCTCGAGTTCGAGGCACTTTTGAACAGACTTCGTTTTAGCTTGAAAACACAAACCTGAGGTTTGCAAAACACACTCTCGAGTTTAAAAACATATCCAAAAGTTCTTTGCTCTCTGGAACTTTTAGGCTCGAGTTTGTAAGTCTCAGGCTCGAGTTTAAATAGCTTAAAAACAGTTCTTTGCTCTCGGCCAAAACTAGGCTCGAGTTTGAATATGTTAGGCTCGAGTTTGAGCATTGGTGAACTTTTCAAACCGAAACACTTTTCTTTTAATGGAACAGTGCAGAGCTTGAAAATATCTTTAAGTTTCAAACAACTTGTCCCGCCAGAGATGAACTCGAGTTTGCCATGACAGGCTCGAGTTCATGCTCTCAAAACTTTCTTTGGATACTTTCAAACTTGAGGTTTGAAGAAAGCAAGTGTAAGGTTTAACATGTTCTCAAAGTTCAAAAACTCTCTGGAAAGAATGAACTCGAGTTTGACCTTAGTAGGCTCGAGTTCATGTGAACTTTTCAAAAGTTTAATTTTAAACTTCAAGTTCAGTCTCGAGTTTGGGAATCAACTGGACAAGTTTGTACTCTCTGTCAAATCCAGGCTCGAGTTCAACACTACCAGGCTCGAGTTTGGTTTTGACAGATTGAAAAATACAAGTTTAAATTATTCTAAACTTTGTCAAACCTTATCAATATTGTTTACAATTGTTAGTAATCATCAAAACACACAGGGAACTAACACAGACAGGATTGGATTTTCTGTTGGACAATTGGTGGTTGGAGTTGTTGCTCAATTCATTTAAAAGAGACTCCTTCTCTGAGTAATTGATCTGGTTTTGTTTGAGAAAAGGAGGATTTAACTCCTTAAATTTGGATTTTTCAATAAAAGGGAAGAAAATGGTCTTTCCAAAATATTGTTTTGAAAGACCGTCAAATTCAATGTTAAATGGAATCAAAAGTTGTGCAAATGGTGCTCCCAAAATCATTTGTGTTCCCATTTCATAAGAATAAATGGACTTTTATTTGCAAACTTTCATTTTGAACAATAACATTTGAAATTTTGTACTGAACAAATAATGAAGAATGATCAATTGAACTAAATCTCTCAATTGTTTTTTCAAAATATTTAGTAGGGATTAAGCCTTCTTAAATGCAGTTGGTTTGAGCCCCAGTATCAAACAAAATAGATTGTTCCGTAACAAGATCATTATTGATAACGATTTTTGATTGTATATAAAACTTCTGTATAAAAATTCTTGAAATCACATTTAAAAAGGGGTGTTTCTTGATCGAGGTTATCATCTCATTTTCATTTTCTAGAACTTGATTTATATTCTCATCAAAAGGATTTTGAGTTGAAGAAAGAAGTTCTTGAATTTGCAAGAGAGCATATTCATGAGTATCCTGACTCATTTTAAGAATTCGAACTTCAACCTTAAGATTGTTTATCTTAGATTGAAGATCTTGGATAGTGGATGGTTTAACAGAACATTTGAATCTTTCCAAAGTCTTGGTCAGATCGTACTTGTTGTGAAAAAATGAAAGTTTAGAGGAAGAAGGAACATATGAAAACGAGGGTTATGTGATGATATCTTTAAATTTTGAAAGATGTCAAAATCTCTGGAAGTTTACTTATGACATCATCTCTTGTATGTACTTGAGATAGGAAAGTATCTTTATACCATCTGAAGTCAGACAATGTTCGACAACGAGTGTTTGAAAGAAGTTTAGAAGATCGATCTTTCCAGATATTTGGATCGCCAACAAAATGTTTAATGATTGTAAAAGTAAGGGTATTAACAGAATCTGGAATAGGCTTACAGGAGTACCATCAGGTGCAGTTTTAACAGCAGAAATAATGTTTGATTTTTCTTCAGAAGACAGATAATAATCTCACCAACCTTTAAGTTGTCTTTAAGTTGTCCAGTAAAAACCAGACACTAAAAGATTAGTTATTTCTGTATATGAGTAATCACTTGTTGTTTGATAAGCAATACTTACCATATTCATTTGTTGAAAAATTTAAAGAATATTTTATTCACTCTGACGATCTATATTCCACTCATAGATGTTGTTAGAGTTGAAAGATTTGAAAATTTGATATTGGCATTCTTCAATTAAAATATCCAAAGGACTGGCTCTTGGATAATATAACTTTGAAGATTTTTGGAAAACATGTGAAGAAGATTTTTTTCCAATGTCGATGATTGATTTTTAAATCAGATTTTGAAGACTCAACATCAGAATTCTATTCAAAATTTATAACTTGTCTATTAGAAGAAGACTCAAAAGGAGTTTCAGGAACAATTTTTTGTTTTAACTGAGTAAGAGGAGTTTGAAGATTAGTAGTAACTTGATTCTGATGTTGCAAACATTAATCAATTTGCCTCATAAGACTGGCACTGTTCTTGCTTTGCAAACTAGCCTTAATTTTTGGATCAAGTTGAAAAGGTTTAAACAAAGGTTGAGTCGTGGTTGTAAGGTTATAAGAGCTTTGTGAAGAAGGAGTTTTGATGACGTGATCTCCAATGATTTGAAGATACTAATTGGTGTAATTATTTTGTTCCATGAGATTTTTAATATCTTTTGGACCAACAAGTTCTTCTGACGTTCTGGTTTTGAAAGAAGAAGCTACTAGAGGGTTTTGTTTACTGTCAACTGAAGGTGGAATATCACCTAGAGGGGGGTGAATAGGTGATCTCAAAAATTCCTTTGACGTAAGATGGATAAACGATGAAAGCAGTAAGAAAGGTAAAGAGAAATGACACAAAGGAATTATACTGGTTCGATCCAACTCTTGACCTACGTCCAGTACCCAAACACTCTGCGATTTTCACTATCTCACAAATACAATTACACACTCTGTAACTCAGGATGATCCTTTCTCCCTAGGACTCACTCCCCCTTACAAGCTGTAATTGTATACCCACTTAAGATTCCACAACCTTAAGATTTTACAACACAATAATCAAAAAAGTGTTTTGAAACTCCTCACGAGTAGATAAAGATAAACACTGAGGTACAAGATATCAGAAGATGCGAAACAGTTCAATACAATAAGTTTGTATAGAATGCACAGCGTTTCTCGGTGGTTGACGAATTCAAAACTTTAGGTATATATAGTTGATCTCATGACCATTGAGAAGCTTGAAGAAATATCTGTTGAGAATCTTTAAAATGAAACAGAAGGGTCAGAATAATTGCCATCATTATTCCTATAATTGTAATTGTGATTATGACCGTTGAGACCCAGCAAAGGAAATGAAATATTCTTGCCCAGTACGTTGTAGAGATATGTCTGTTGTTGAGTTTCTCGAATAGGCAGGTTTAATAAATGCCGGATTGCCTTGATCGATATCCTGTGTTGATCCTCATTCTAATAATCTGTAACTCATTAACAATTTGATTAAAAGCAATTAAGAATAATAATGAGTAATGATTTGAAGCAATGAAATCATAATCAATTGATTTTGATTTTCCGGAGACGGTGATTTGATAACTAGAAAGATATGACTTGAGGAGCATGACTAGAGGCATATTAATTGACTGGAGGTAAGAATAAAGCATTTGAAGATTTTGCCTTGAGTCAAAAATATGATACCTTGAGTTATCATGACTAGAGGTAGATGATAAATGACTAGAGTCATAGTCTTTGATATAACTGGAAATAGCGACGACTTGACTGGAGGTAAGAACAAAGTGCCTTGAGTCAAGTTGCCTTGAGGAATAAATAAATGACTAGAGGCAACTCATGATAGTTTAAAAAGATGAAAGAAGAAATGCCTAGAGTCATATATTTATGCCTTGAGTCATGTACCTAGAGGCATGAGTTACTTGACTGGAGGCAAAAACAAGAGCGTAGATCTATTGAATAAAAGAATGTTTTGCCTAGAGTCATGAGAATGCCTAGAGCCATATTGCCTAGAGGCAATTATGTAGTGACTAGAGTCATAAGGTGAAGTTTAGTGTAATTACACTTTTGCCATTAAAAGGTGAATTTCGAAACATATGCATCGGAAATGACTTGAGGCAACAAACATAATGTCTAGAGGCAAAATGTAAATTTCAACATAATTACAGTTTTGCCATTGAAAGTGAATTTTCAGCAAAATTACAATTTTGCCATTAAAAGCTATTTTGAAGGTAATATGTGCTGGAGTACAAGACATGCCTTGAGGCAAGTCATAATTGACTAGAGGCAAAAGTTGGATTTCAATTTAATTACAATTTTGCCATTAAGAATAGATTTTTAGCATAATTACAACTTTGCCATTAAATAAAACTTCAAAACATAGAAGAGATACCTTGAGGCACTTATCAATTGACTTGAGGCATTTTAAGGCGCGAAAATGAATCTTCAAATATTCAAGTAAGATAACTTTAGGTATAATTAATTTACCTAGAGACAAATTAAGACTTCAAATTTTCATCCAAAATTAAGATTTAATTACATTATAATTGTTATCATCAAAACATCAAAAACATGAGAATTAACATCAACAACACCAGGGATTTGATATGACCATTTCAAAGGAACTTTTGAAGAAATAGTTTGTCCTTTATATGTTTTCCATTCTCTTTTTGTCATATTTATTGTTTGAACAAATGGATACTCTATTTTCTGTTGTAAAGCATAAGCTTCAAACCAAACAAAAAATGGAATATTCACTTCATGCTTTTCAAGGAAACTGTAGAACTTTTCTTGGATCTCTTTTCGTAATAAACCTTTAAAATGTTCTAAAAACCAATTTATTTGCAATGTATTTTGTACTGAATAAAATTCCTTTTGCAAACTTTGTTTATCAATTTGAAATTGATGTTCAAGAACACCAATAGTTTGAGGTTCACCTAAATCTGTATAAGATAAAGAGTCAACCAAATTTTGATCATCCTCTCTTTGATAGTTTGCATGAGAAATCATTCCAGAATTGTCAATTCCTTGGATTGAGACATTTGAAAGTTGGTTTTCCATTGGAATAGTAGTTTGAGGTAGTGGAGGCAAATGAATGACAGAGGGAAGAGATCGTTCTGAAGAACAAGAATACCTTGGTAATTCAGAATTTGCAGATTTGAAATCCTCATATCTTGAAGATATAGATGAAGTAGAACTTCTAGGTCTATCAAAAGTTAATCGAATAGATCCTGTTTGGGTTTGTGAAATTCTACTGATTTGACCTACAGGTCTTGGGATAGCTTGGACAACTTTTTCCATAACCCAGTCTTCTGGAAGGGTAACATCTTTCCACATGATAGTTTGAGGAATTGTAATGTTTGTGTTTGAATGATCAGTGAGGAAAACAACAGTTTGACCATTGTCAAGAAGACGCTAAACATTTGAGGCTGAAGAGTTTGAGACCTTTTATTGTACCCTATATATTAAAGCAACAGGTATAAATCCAGATTTCATATTGAAACCATTAAGTTTAAGATTGAGTTTGAGAACATCAAGAATATTTGCATCTTTTCAATCAACTGTCTGATTTCGGTAACAGTTGAAATAAAATGGTCTATCATGAAGTCTGAACTCAATAGCTACCAATAGAGAATCTGCAAAATTGTAGTGTCTTGCATCTCTAAGACAAACTAAACCAAAGGCCTTTAAGCCTCTCTGAACAAACGTATTAAGAGCAACTTGTACACAACTGATGTGTAAAAAGTTGTAAGTTTCTTTATGTTTAAGGATGGAGTTTGGAGAGAGAAGGAAAAATTCCTCTTTCTCAAGTTTGATAGAAATGGATTCCTCGACGGTCTTGATCACATAATCAGACTTTCTCAACCAATTATTGTTGTTTTTAAAGATGTGTTTATGGTCGATGAAAGGAAGAGTCCAATCGTCAACTTTTTGGTTTATGTCTTTGAACTAAATTTCTTCATCAAAGATGTTGTTTGTTGAGGAGCAAGCTCCATCCTGGTTTATTGAAGAGTTTGGGGCGGAATAAGAGAATGAAGATGAAGAAGAAGAACTTCGAGAGAAAGAGCGAAAAATTGAAGACATAATGTAAATAAACTAAAATGTAAAAAATGATATTAATTTAACAGAAATAAAAGTACTGGAAGTAAAGAGCAGGAAAAAGTACAAGCGATAAAAACTGAAAGTTAAAGAGGCAGAATAAAAGCGAGATAGACAGTAATTGTAAATCTCCCTTCAATTAGTATCATTACCATCAGATTTCATAGGGGTATATTAATTAGAACTTTACTGGAATTTACCAATCAAAACGTTTAGTTGGACACTTAGTATAGTTTTTAGATCTAGAGCTCCTTAGATAAATTAAGACAACAAATTAAAATAACTTAAAACCATCCATATAGGAGGTACTAGGTGATGAATCTGATTTCCACTTGAAGAGGTATATATGATTCTAGACATATGATAACCTACGTAAGGGGGTAAATCACCTACCACAACATGGGACTTATAGCCTTGAAACATCCCCACTAAAAAACTCAGTTATCATATGCAGAAGACCATATATAAACTTCCGTAATGGAAATCCAGAATCTTTTTTTTTTTAGCATAGATCTAAAACATAATACTAAAAAAGCCAGATCTAATTAATACATCTCTACTTCCCCCTCTGGCACTAATACCAATCTATGGGGTATATATATAAAGATCCAATAAAGATTGGATAGGAGAAATAATAAATAAAGATTGAATTAAAAAGATTATCTTATATTTTTAATTCAAGACATAAATTAATATAATATGGATATGATCCATGATCTAGAATTTTAATTAAAGATATGGATGTGATCCATGATCTTACATTTTAAATTCAATCAAATAATCAAGATATAGATGTGATCCATCATCTTAAATTTTGATTTAATCAAATAATCAAGATATGGATGTGATTCATCATCTTAAATTTTTGATTCAATCAAGTAATCAATCTTTATTCAATCAAGATATGGATGTGATTCATCATCTTAAATTTTTGATTCAATCAAATAATCAAGATATGGATTTAATTCATTATCTTAATGATTTGGATAACACCAAGTAATGGGCTTATCATCTAAAACCCTATTTTTAGCACAGTAGCCGAAATACACAAGACAATTAGGTTTTGGAATTTTCGGCCTACTAAGGCTATTTAAAGGGGAGTTGGCCGAAATTCATTGACTATCATGCTCTTGAGAATTTTGGCCAACTACCAATGTGTAGAGAAAGAGGCGCCATCCAAGAAAGGTAAAGATCCAATCTTTTTCATCTATCTTCAACCTAATTTCGAGAAACCACCATCTTCTTGAAAAAGAGAAAAACCCAAAAAATCGAAATCTCAACCTTGCCATCGCCTAGCAAGCATCCAGGAGTGGGAGGTATCAAGAGAAAGAGTTCTCATTGCAATTGAGGGAAAGCCGTGTGGTTCAACGTTAGAGGACATCAACAACATTGAAGTCTTCAAGTGATCCAAGGTAATCCTAATCCCCAATAGTTGTTTTTAACAAGTAATCATAATCCATCTCCAATAGTTGTTTTAATGAGTAATCCTAAAACTCATAAGTATCATAAAGTGTTACAAGTTCTCATGAGTACTGAAAAGAGTTACTGATTAATGAATATGATAATAATAACTAATTAGTCTAAGAAGTTAAGGTTAATAAGTCATGAGGACCATAAGGAGTTACAGGTTTCCGCAATGATTAAACAAATTTGTTTTTCATCTTCATGAGACTTTGCATGAAAGTCATGCAATAGCCCAAAATTAAGCAACAATTTCAACATTTATCAGGCAAATAATATTTGGTTGATGTTGCCTATCTAACACCACTTGGGTATCTTGGTCCTTATAGACATGCGCGTCAACCCAAATTTCGATATGCTAAAAAGACCTTCAATTTTTTTCATTATGAGGTCTACCGTATAAAACACTTTTGGAGTGTGGAAGAATCGATTTGAATTGTTACAAAAAATGTGCAAGTACAACTATGAAACTCAAGTCCGCATTGTTTGTGCAACAATGGCCCTCCATAATTTTATTAGGAGAAATTCTGCCACTGACATTGATTTTCAACAAGCTGAAGCGAGGAATATGGGCTATTTAGATAATAATAGTGTTGATGAACAGCCTTTAGCGACAAATTTTGGAAGGCAGTCTTCCTCCCAAATGAATCAAATTCATGACTCAATCAGAGAACAAATTGTCCATAACATGTCATCCAATTAGTCTTGTAATATTATTTAATCAAATTATGTATTTTTTTTTTAAATTTCCAAATTTCCCAACTTTAAATTTATTAAATTTTTTTGTAATTTTTTATTTAATTTCTCTCTTATCATTAATTTCTTTCTTTCTTTCAAATTATGGAATGCACAAAGAAATGGTGTTCATACAGTAAGGCAATCAATTAGTTTTTGATTAACCAATTATGTAATTACAATATTACTCCACTACGATGAATCTGGAAAAAAAAAAGAGGTTTTAGTAATAATATTTAAAGATATCAATCTCTTTCATAACCATAATACTGTGATAATTTAACATAAAAAATCCTAATCCAATAATTGTTGACAGGAATTATTCAATTTGCCACAATGCCTCCTTAATACAAGAATTAATTTAAAAAAATTAGCTCTAAATAATAGCCAACTGTTTTAATGGAAACAGTTATTAAAAACCCGTCATTGTAATTATGATTTCAACGACTAGTTTTATGTAACCAATCATTGAAACTTGAAGATATCAATCTCTTTCATAGCCATATTGAATTGTGTGAAAGTTTAACCTAAAAAAGCCTAATCCAATAATTATTGACAGGAATTATTCAATTTGCTACAATGCCTCCTTAATACAAGAGTTCATAAAAAATTAGTTCTGAATAATAGACGACTATTTTAATGGAAATAGTCGTTAAAAACCAGTCGTTGTTATTATGATTTTGACTAGTTTTACGAAATCAATCGTCAAAATTTCAAATTTTCCCTTCTTCACTTTGTGCCCACGCATCCCACTCCTCCTCCAATATTTGAACTCTGTTCGAGCCCTAATCTTTTTCTTTTTCTCTAACTTTTTCCTCCAGCTACATTTCCTCCTCCTCCTGCTCTGTCCACCCTTGCCTAAGCCTGTTCTGTTTCTTTAACTCTATGGTTTCCAACAACAGTACCTCATCCTTCTCTTACGTTGTGCCCTCGCTTCAACGACACTCATCACGAAAAGCTTCTTCAGTTTTTTTCACTTACTCTCTGTCGCCTCTTTCTTCAATTTGTTGAGTTTGTGCCACATCTCTACTCTTATTCTTCTTCAAGTTTGTGCTCTGTCTTCACTTTGTTGTGTTTCTTTTTATCCAAGACTTAAAAAGCAAAACTATAAATTGATTAAATTTCCTCTTAAAAATGTGACTTTTTAGCTGATAGTTCGTCAAGCAATTTCAATCAGCCGTGTGTTCTATCTTAATTCAAGTGGGGCTAACCTGATTTAGGACTACATCAGGCAAGAAGCAAAGGTCAAGGTAGGCAAGATGTATATCTTTATTCTATATTTTGGATGTCTTACTTTTAAGAGGAAATGCTGCTAAAATTTTAAAAAAATGAGTAAGGCATCCCCTTCCTTCACCCATTTTCACTTTGATTGAATTTGATTTGATTCTAGCTTATAGTTTTCATATTATAGTTTTTATCCATACAGTTTCACAAATGATTTGAGTTAATGATGTTATCATGTGTAAACTATAGTTAAGTTTTAATTTTATCTCCATACTAATTTTTGGTTTTGGTTGTGTTACAGATCCAAATATTCGGCTCAGCATGGTATGGCCCAATAAAGACAAAAGCCCCCCATCAAATAGGTAAAATGCTAATCTGCCTATAATCCAGGCACTAATCTTGATCGTATAGGTAGTGGAGCAGAAACATGTAGTGGAGCAGGCACTCATCAGGTAATGGAGCAGGGTGTAACAACCTTAAAGGCGCCCTCAACCTTCAGAATGAAACCCTAGCTAATCTCTATAAATAGGAGATTACCCCAAGTACATACAGTTCATATCCTTTTACTGTTTGGTTACACTGTGCGCACACACACCCATCTAGGCTGAACGCCATCCTTGTGTTGTAAAGTGATCACCTGACGTTCTTTGGTGTCTTCCTCATAGGCATCGTAGAACTATCTTATCTCCGAAACCTCTATCCCTTATCCCAGAGAGAATAGCAGATCCTAAACCAACCCATCACTAATCCTTTGAGATTAGACACTTGTGTTCTCAAAATCGAACATTGGCGCCGACCGTGGGGAGAGATAAACTTCGATTCCCAAACGACCATGATAGCAAAAAACAAAAGCAGTGTTATTAGTAGGGGTTTGGAGGCGGAGGAGATTCGACCAATTCAAGGAAGAAATATTTGAGAGAGGTTCTTTCTATCAGAGACCGTCTTGGGTTCAAGAAAAACTCTTCTTTTGCAAAACCAAACCCCCCCTGTACTCAGTTTCACCAAGGAAGATTTGGAAGACATACCCCCAGGCCATCACAATGGTTTGGTAATATGGTGGTGAACTGCCGGGTTAAGAAGATATTCGTGGACAACGGGATCTCGATCGACATCCTGTTGTGGGACACATTTAAGTGAATGAAGATCGACCCAGAAGAGTTAAAGCCATGCAAGACAACTTTGACGGCTTTTAACGAACAAGATACTCACCCGAAGGGATATATAGATCTGATGTTAACCTTAGGTACAAGGGAGGCATTTAGGTCGAAACGAGTAAAGTTTGTTACACCCCTACCGGCCTCGCCCTTCCGGGTGGCGGGTTAGAGGGATCCCTTTTATTTATACATCGTCCCTTACTATTTAAACCAATTAGCTTATCTCAGAGTTAGCACAGCAGAGCACAGGATTTAACTGGACAAGTTCAACATACTGATAAACATATATAAGTCAAGTGGCAAGCAAGTCCTCGAAGGGTTAATACAGTCATCCAAAATAAAGTACTGTATATAGACAACAGGTATCCAAAATATAGAGTACAAAATGAGATAGGGCATTCCCTATTTTCTTCAATTCACAGCTTCAGGCCCTACCTTCTTTACGCTTCCACCAGCAACTGTCTTACCCCTGTGACTCAAAATGGTCTGGAGTTCAAGATTGAACCCCAGAGTAACTGTTAGACTCAAGTATAATATGTACATAGTGCATGTAAGTAACCACAATAAGGAAAGAAATTGCATACCACAAACATGCATTCAGAACACAACCACAACCTCAACGACGTACCGTCGAGCTGCCTTACCCAGGCAAGCCCCGGACGCCTGTGTACCGTCGAGTCATATCACAAGACAACCCCGGATGCTCGTGTACCGTTGAGCCGTCTCTTAAGACCGACCCCGAACACCATCCCCAGCGCTAGGATCAATGCAGTAGCTAGGGAGTTTAACCCTAACTACCCCAAATGCATCTCAGGTTTAGTAGAGACCTAAGGACACACAGTCCACTAGGCCATACAGCCTTCAATCCACAATCATGGAAAACAGACATACAACAATAACATAGAATATGTGAGTCAACAGTTACTACCTGGTACCTCTTGAAATTAGTGAGCTTCCTCTTAGCGATGGGGATGCGCCCTACACGCGATAATAACCTAGATACAGCCATCCATCAAGCTATTAATCACACATTCAGGCTTTACTTCAAGTTTCCATGAAATTCGCACAACACCAGAAATTCCAGAATTTCTGACCCAACTTTGCTGATTTTTAGTAAATTCTAGAAAAATCATTTTGACATGGGATCAGCGGCATTAGAACCCTTAGAAAGTATATTTTATAGGAAAAATAGCTACCAGAGTCATTGGAGTTCAAAACTCTTCCTTAGTCCCAAATACTAGCCACTGATCCGAGAGAAACATCCAGTTTTTAGGTTATCTTTAGCCTTTAATATCTCTTGGTTGAAAACTCCAAATGACACAAAATGTTAAAGAAAAATCATCCTCAGGATGTCTACTTTCAAGATACAAAATTGCAAAGTAATCAGACTCCATTTACCCACTCAAAACCACTGATTAACATTCGCTGCCCAGAAACTGAAATAACCAACAGATTTTCGTAGAATGAAGATTAAGGTTTTTAGAGTTCCAAACGAAGTGATCCCACTTAACCCCACACAAAAATTCCTTCTGGACTCATTGGAGACCTCAAAAATATGAAAAACCCATTGCACAATCACGAAACACCACAGGGCAGAAGTGAAGAGAACTTAGTTGCCGGTTTAGGGACTTACCTCTGGATGTCGGTTGCGTATAGACTTCTTCACCTCTTGGACCTAAAGCTTCAGCTGATCACTCCCCTGGACTCCTTGAGCACGTGGCTTGTGTGGAAAAATGGAGGGGGAGAGTGTCCTATTTATAAGCCCCAAGTTCCAGATTTTGCCCCTAGGTAGTCTTAGTTGTGGGTTTTAGGGTTAGGGGCAAAATGGTCATTTTGCCCTGTTCAACTTCCAAAGCAAGGGGCCCACGAAATCAGACCTTCTAGATGCCTTCTAGGGTCTTCCAAGGGTAGAAAATGGCGCATTCCAATGCTAAAAATAGGGTTCCAGTTTTGCCCCTAGGTAGTCTTGGTTGTAGGTTTAAGGTGCAGAGGCAAAATGGTCATTTCGCGCTGTCTTCTTCCAAAGCTTGTGGGGTCCACGAAATCTGCCCCTAAATATGCCATAATTGCACTTTCAAAATCATAATTACATGTCACTTTAGTGTCCCATCAAGTTTAAATTGTGTGGTCCAGATTAAACCAGGTTATTTTATTCATTCTCTCTCTTCATTATGACTTTGATGTGACAATCTCTCTCTTCATAATTACATAGCAAGATATTTTCTCTCTCTTCTGGGCCCATTGGAATTCACCCCCTACCAGTGTCCTGGGCCTGGGCCTGACTCCAGAAAGTCCTATCCGGCCCCGCTCAGCTCTCGGTTGTCGGTCCCACCTTACCTCGTAATGCGTGCCCTTCAACCGGACTTGTGTGGGCCCGGATCATGAGTCACTTTTCCCAGACCACAAGGGGTTCAAATTTCAGTACCTTGGAGGGTAAGAAACCCATATTCTCGTACTTCAAATCCACCTCGAAATGTGTGCTACCCAGTAGTCCGACTTTTGCCCCCGAAATGCCGCGTGTCCGACGTAGCACTACTACCATTGAATTTTATTTCTATACTGGGTCCAGATACACATTCTCTCTCTCTTCCCTTCTTATTTCCTTCAAAAATGTAGGATACCCATGACTGCCCTGAAAATGTCGTATACTTACTTATATCGGCATATTTTCGCTCAACTAACCATCCTATACCTCAGGACATAGTTAGGCGGCATCTTTTCAATCGGAATTACACCGTATATGCTTGTTATGCCCATTTTACATTAGCGCCTTAACCCCATGGCTCGTACATACTAGGTCCACTAACCCGTATGACCGAGTTGCTTAATCCTAGAGAAGGTCCCTAACTCCCGGCATTCTTCGGACTCCTCCGGAACTGGGCCTAGCCGTCCGCCTATTTTAAGCTTATTCTCACTTGTTACGGTCCAAAATTTGGGGTGTTACAAAGTTCATGGTGGCCGATTTCCCATCCTCTTACAACATCATTTTGGGGCGACCGACTATACATGATTGGGATATGTTGGTATCTATAAAACACCAAAAGCTGAAGATGGGTCGATAACAGGAATAAAGTTATTACCATCAAAGGAGACCAAAAGGCATCCCAGCAGTGCTATTTCAATATGGTTAAAGAGCGTAGGGAGGACTCTTAGTCCTCGAGACAAAACCAAAAGGGAGCTATTTCGGAAAAAGTTGTAAGTGGAGCTAGATATCCAAGAGGGGGGTGAATTGGGTATTCTCAAAATTTTTTGGCAAAAGCTCTGTTTTGAAGTAATAGAAACAGAGGTGAATAGAGTAAGGGATAGGATAGCTGGATACAAGGATTTATACTGGTTCGGTCCTAACAACTTGACCTACATCCAGTCCCCAGACTCTCTGGGATTTTCCACTATATCAAAGATTACACACTCTGCACTCAAGAAGTAGTTCTCTCTCTAGAACTCACTCCCCCTTACAAGTTGTAATCAATGAATTCCCAAATCACCAGGTCCCCTTGACTTGTGATTCTTTACAATAAATGATTTACAGAAAGAAACTCTCTCTAAGAGCAGATATTGATAATCACTGAAGCTCTTTGTATCAGAAGATACTATACAAGTGAAAACTGAAGAAAATAAATGTAGACTTGAATGCAATTCATTTTCAGTAGTTGTGGGTTGTTGTCAAGACTTGAATGCAACTCTATTTATACTTAGGAAGCATTAAATGACCGTTGCATCTTCAATCCAACCATTGGAAAAAGTCTGCAGAGGTTAGCAAGTGGTTTAAGCCTTCTTCTCTCTCTAATCTCCACTTAATCCAGCTGTCCAAATGTTCAGAGTTGACTTCCTCTAGATTAATCCATTGGAGAAGCAGTTGCTTGTTGTAGAAATCATTCTTTAATGCTTTACAACCGTGTGCAGATGGATTACCCAAAAGTGTGCAACTTTCTGGGCATAGCATTTAATGAGTTGAACTGCTTTTTGCTTTAACCCTTCAATAAACATTCTTTAAATCATCTGAAATTCACTAACAGAGTCATTAAACATAGCTAAGAATATCAGAGAATAATATTAGAAAGTATTAACATCAAACAAGAATGTTTTCCAAAATCATCATATTTGAATTTCTGAATCAGCGCTGTGAACTCGAGTTTAGTTCATGTGAACTCGAGTTTGGATCTTCAGTTTGCAAAGACATTTCAAGTTCAAAACATATAAACTGGAGGTTTGAAATCACAACCTAAGGTTTTCAACACATGAAGAAGTCACATTCCTCCCAGGTTGATTTGAACTCGAGTTTGCAAGTCTAAACTCGAGGTTCCTTCATCCAAAGAGAAATGTTATGATTTTGAGTTCTGGAAAGTTTTTGATTAAGAGACAAACTCGAGTCTATTAGTAGGCAGGCTCGAGTTTGACACTGTTCAAGTCAAAACTTAGTTTTAGTTTTCAGTGCAAACTCTAGAGTTTTCTCAAGTTGAAAGGTGCATTGCTCTATGTAAGTTTTAAACTTGAGTTCACAAAGTTAACCTCGAGTTTGTTCAACTTTGAAAAACTCTGAGTGTTCTTGGCCTAAAGTAAACTTGAGGTTTACAAAACCAGTCTCGAGTTTACTTTGGTTAAGAATCCTTGAAAGCTCTCGGCCAAGTGTAAACTCGAGTTTGCAATGATGAACTCGAGTTTACATGTTTTGTAAACTCTTGAGATTTTTCAAACTGGAAAAGCTTTACTCAAAATGAAACAGTGTAGAGTTTGTGAAAATCTCATAATTTTGAAAATCCTTCCCGCCAGAGGTAAACTCGAGTTTGTCATAATAGGCTCGAGTTTACAAGTTATGTAAACTAGTGAAGATTTTCTCTGGAGGTTGCAAACTTGAGGTTTGAGAGTAGATGTGTCGAGTTTAAAGATGTTTTCAAGACATAATCCTCTCTGCCTCTGGTAAACTCGAGGTTGCAAATGTAACCTCGAGTTCACACAAAGTTTTTGAAAACTATGGAAAACTCTTAAATTCAAACTTTTGGTTCAGTCTCGAGTTTGAGTATTAAACTGGCGAGTTTACACCTTCTGTCAATGGCAAACTCGAGGTTGCAAACAATAGGCTCAAGTTTGTCGCAGACAGAGTGTTTTTGCTTGAAATTGACAAGTTTTAATCCACTCTTATCTTGTTCAAAAACATCTCCACATTGTTTACAATTGTTAATAATCATCAAAACACATAGGGAACTAACAAAAGTTTTAGAGGGACTTCAAGAAAAACCTGTTAGCATAGTCGAGCTGGATTTGCATGAAGAAGAGAGAATGAGGAGAGCAGAGCTGAATGGAGAATTGGATGACCTCATTCTAGGACCTGAGCCAAAGCAAATCATCAAAATTGGTAAGTCGTTGACGGCCGAGGTTCAAGCAAAGCTGGGGGATTTTTTGAGGAAAAATCAGGATATGTTTGCATGAAAACCTTCCGAGATACCTGGAATAGATCCTGAGTTTTGCTATCATAAATTGGCGATAAAACCAGGATCGACCTCGGTAGCCTAAAAGAAGAGAAACCATGGGAAGGAACGTGAGGAAGCCTTGGAGAAGCACGTAGACGAGTTGTTGGAAGCTGGTTTCATTCGAGAGGTGTAGTATACTACGTGGCTATCTAACGTGGTGATGGTCAAGAAGCCAAATGGCAAATGGAAGGTTTGCACAGATTACAAAGATCTGAATAACGTGTGTCCTAAGGACGCTTATCCTATGCCTAGCATAGACAAGTTAGTAGATAATTCTACTAGGTTCTAGCTCCTCTCTTTCATGGATGCATATTCGAGATATAATCAGATTGCCATGCATCCGGAGGATCAAGAGAAGACAGCTTTCGTTACTGAAAAGGCAAACTACTATTATAACGTGATGCCATTCGGGTTAAAAAATGCGGGTGCGACATACCAGAGAATGATGAACAAGGTTTTTAAAGAACAGTTGAGGAAAAACATTGAAGTGTACATTGACGATATGATTGTTAAGTCGGCTGCACAAAAGAGTCATGTCAAAGACTTGCAGCAAATGTTTGACAAGTTGCGGATCCACCAAATTTGGTTAAACCCGGCCAAATGTGCATTTGGCGTCCCATCTGGCAAGTTTTTGGGTTTTTTGCTCACAAACCGAGGAATTGAGGCCAACCCAGACAAGTGTCAAGCAGTCTTAGACATGGTGGCATCAAAAAGCAAGAAGGAAGTCCAACAGCTGATAGGAAGGTTGGCAGCCTTAGCAAGGTTTTTGACTAAGTCGGCCGAAAAATCTTTGCCCTACTTCAAGCTGTTGAAAAAGGAGGCCCATAACGGATGGAACGAGGAATGCGAGGAAGCATTTGTCAAAATAAAGCAGTGCTTAGCAACCCCACTGATTTTATCAAGACCCGAGGTAGGGGAGAGTTTGATTTTATATCGGTGGGAGAAGAAGCAGTGAGTACTGTGCTGACATGAGAAATGAAGGAAGTCCAGAAACCGGTTTATTTTGTAAGTCAGACTCTACAAGACTCTAAGTTGAAATATCAAAAGCTTGAAAAAATGGCGTTTGCCTTGCTTACCACGGCAAGACGACTCCATCCATACTTCCACAGTCATCCAATTGTGGTGTAGACGAATCCACCAATCCGGCAGGTGCTCCACAAACTGGATTTAGTAGGGCGAATGATAAGTTGGGTGTAACACCCCTACTTTTGTAATGCATGTATCAATATAAATGTGCATAGAAATATAAAGCCTTGAGTTAATTTTGAGGTATTTATCTTCTATGATTACTGGCGTGAATTATTTTAAAGGCCATAAGATAAAAAATCATTGGATAGGATTAGTAGAGAAACTACTAAGTTAAAATAAGAAGAAACCCTAACTAATTGAGAGGAAACTTGTGCACGAAGTAATCTCGAAGCTCTAACCGGTATAAAGAATAAGTGACAAAAGACATTACAGGACAAGGAAGGCGTGTTCAACCAAGAAGGAGAGAGAAGACATATGTCTGGACCCAGCATAAAAGGAAAAGTCAGTGGCAGTAGTGCTACGTCGGATACGTGGCATTTCAGGGCCAGAAGTGGGACTACTGGGTAGCACGCATTACGAGGTGGATCTGAAGTACAGGAACATGGGTTTCTTACCCTCCAAGGTACTAAAATTCGAATCCCTTGTGGTCAGGGGAGGGTGACTCACGATTCAGGCCCACACAAGTCTAGTGGAAGGGCACGTATTACAGGGAAACGTGTAACCGACAAAAGAAAACTAAGCGGGACCGGTCAGGATTTCCCGGAGTCGGGCCCAAGCCCAGGACACTGATAAGGGGTGAAATTTGGTGGGCCTAGAGGAGAGAGAAAATATCTTGCCATGTAACTATGAAGAGAGAGATTGTCACATCAAGTCATTATGATGAGAGAGAAAGAATAAAATAACCCGGTTTAATCTGGACCACACAATTTAAACCTAATATGAGCTTAGAGTGACATATAATTATGACCCATAAAAGAGCATTTATGGCACATCTAAGGGCAGATTGCGTGGGTCCCATGGCTTTGGAAGAAGAACAGCGCAAAATGATCGTTTTACCCCTGGACCTAAAACCTACAACAGCAACTTCAGGGGCAATTCTGGAACTCCATTTTTGGGCATTGGAACGCGCCACAATCTGCCATGGAGAGCTCTAGAAGACTTGCTAATCAAGTAAGGGGAAATGATAAATTAATCCGAAACACCCTTTGACCCGTTGGACAATAACCGAAATTAGACAAAAGGTTGCACCCTTGGAGCCCATAAATAGGACACTCCTCCCTTCATTTTTCCCACATCAGCCACGAGCTCAAGCTGAAAAGGAGAGTGCTCAGCTGAAGGTTCTAGTCCAGGAGGTGAAGAAGGCCATACGCAACCGATATTCCGAGGTAAGTCCCTAAACCGGCATCCTAGTCTCATTCACTTCTGCCCTATGGTGTTTCATGGGTATGCAGTGGATTTTTCATATTTTTGAGGTCCTCAATGGGTCCATAGGGTGATTTCATGTAGGTTCAAGTAGGATCACCTCTTTCTGAATTCTAAAAACCTAAGTCCTTAGCATACAAAAATTTGTCGGTTCTTACGGTTTCTGGGCAGCGAATGAACATCGGTAGTTTTGAAGTAGTAAATGGAGTCTGATTGCTTTGACATTTTGCATGGTGAAAGTAGACATCTTGAGAATGATTTTGGTATAATATTTTGTGACATTTGGATTTTCCAACCGAGAGATATTTAAAGCCAAAGATAACCTAAAAGCATGATTTTTCTCTCGGACCAATGGTCAAAGTTTGAGAACCAGAAAAGGATTTGAACCCAATTGGCCATGGGAATTATTTTTCCTATAAAATAGACAAAGACATTCTAAGGGTTCTAAGGCCACTGACCCCATGTCGAAATGATTTTTCTTGAATTTATTAAAAATCAGCAAAGTTGGGGCAAAAATTCTGGATATTTTAGTGGTATGTGAATTTTTATAAAACTTGTTAGTTCTCTATGTGTTTTGATGATAACTCACAATTTTAAACAAATATGGATGTTTTTGGATGAGTTAAAAGATTGTTAAAACTTACTGTTTTCAACCAAAAATATTCTGTCAGCGCCAAACTCGAGCCTAGTTTATCAAACTCGAGTTTACTATTGACACAAAGCAAAACTTGCCAGTTTGCACTTTTAAACTCGAGACTATTGTTTCTAAACCTCAAGTTTACAACCTCCAGAGAAAATCTTCAAAGAGTTTACAAAACTTATAAACTCGAGTTTGTGAAGACAAACTCGAGTTTGCCTCTAGCGGGAAGAATTTTTCAAATAAGAATTTCATAAACTCAAGACTACTATTTCTGTGAAAAGTTTATCACCTGTTGAAAAATCTGTAAGAGTTTACAAAGCTTGTAAACTTGAGTTTGTAGATGCAAACTCAAGTTTGCGCTTGGCTGAGAGCTTTCAAGATTTTAACTTAAGCAAACTCGAGACTGCTTTCATGAACCTCCAGTTTACTTCAGGCCAAGAGTTATTCAAAGTTTTCTAAGTTAAATAAACTCGAGGTTAAGTTTTTAAACTCAAGTTTGCGCCTTACAGAGAGCAATGTGATTTTAACTTAAGAAAACTCTAGAGTTTGCACTGAAAACCTTCGGTTTACTCTTTGAGAACCAAAACTAATATTTGACTTGAACAGTGACAAACTCGAGGCTGCCTACTAATAGACTTGAGTTTATGCTTCACTCAAAATGTGTTCCAAAGCTCAAAATCGTGACCTTCCTCTCTGGATGGAGGAAACTCGAGTTTGGATTTGGAAACTCGAGTTTTGGCCAACCCGAGAGCATCACAGTTTTTAATGTATTGAAAACCTCAGGTTTTGGAAGAAAACCTCCAATTTAGATGTTTTGAACTTAAACCACTTTTACATACTAAAGCTTCAAACTCGAAGTTTGATAAACCAAACTCGAGTTACATCGCTGATTCAGGAATTCAAATCTGACGAATTTGGAAAACCTTCTTGTTTGATCTTAGTACTTCCCATTATCATTCTCCTATATTCCTAGCTATGTTTAACCACTTTGATAGTGAGTTCCAGATAAATTAGAGAATGTTTATTGAAGGTTTAAAACAAAAGCAAAAAGTGACGTCAGCACATTAAACGCAAAACCCAGGAAAGTTGCATTCTTTTGGGTAATCCTTTTGTACACGTCTAGCAAAGAATTAAAGAATGATTTCCACATCCACCAACTGCCATTCCAATGGATTAATCTTCAAGAAGTCAACTCTAAACTTCTGCACAGCTGGATTAAGTGAAGAATAGAGAGAGAAGAAGACTAAACCACTCCCTAATCTTTGCTGAACATTTCCAACGGTTACATTAGGGAAATCAACGGTCATTTAATACTCTCTTAGTATAAATAGAGCAGCATTCAAGTCTTCTCAACTAACACAATTGCTGAAGTCAGGGGAGTTTATTTAATACTCTCTTAATACGGTCATTTAATACTCTCTTGATACATTGTGCTTCAGTGATTATCTTTATCTATTCTTAGAGAGAGTTTATTTTTGTAAATCATTAATTGTAAAGAATCACAAGTCAGGGGACTTGGTGATTGGGTGCATTGATTACAACTTGTAAGGGGGAGTGAATTCTAGTGAGAGAATTGCTCTTGAGTGCAGAGTGTAATCATTGCTATAGTGAAAATCCCAGAGAGTCTGGGGACTAGGCAAAGGTCAAGTGGTTGGACCGAACTAGTATAAATCTTTGTGTCTTGCTCTTCTACTCTCATATCTGTTCAACTCTGTTTTGCTGTCCTAAAACAGAGTAGCGTTTAAAAGTCTTTTAAAAAAATCCCCAATTCAGCCCCCCTTTTGGGTATTTTGCTCCATTTACATTTGGTATCAGAGCAATGTCTTCTCCTAAGAGCTTAACATCTCAAGAAGGATCATTATGGAAGGTATTTTGTCTGATGGAGCTTCAATTAACAGACCACTTGGTTTCAATGGACAACATTATTCTTTCTGGAAAGCCAAATTCAAAGTCTTTGTTATGGCTTCTGAATATGGCCTATGGAGAGCGTTCGAGGTTGGAGATTATGTACCAACTGTGGTGGAAAATGGTCTCAGAGTTCCAAAGCCAGAAGAAGCCTATGATGAAAATGACTGAAGAAATGTCACACTTAACAGCAAGGCTATTCTTATACTGCAAAGTGCTCTTAGTCAACACGAGTATTTTCGTATCTACACATTGTCGTCTGCTAAGGCTATATGGGATGCTCTGGAGATAACTCATGAAGGAACTACTGGATTCCAGGAGAATAGAGTCAACACACTCATGACAGAATACGATCTTCTTCATATGAAGCCTAGCGAATCAATCATCGACTTCCAATTAAGGTTCACCCACTTGATTAACCAACTTGCTACCTTGGGTAAAACTTATGATCAATCTGTACAAGTGAGCAAAATCCTCAACATCCTCAGCAAAGAATGGGAAGCCAAAGTGACAGCCATTGAAGAAGCTCGTAGAGAATCAATGAGCTCAGTAGCAGCCTTGTTTAGTGGCCTGTCCGAATATGAAGGGAAACTCAAGTTTAGAAAAGAACTAGATGAAGTCAGTGGGAAGAACAAGGGAATCACTTTCAAAGTTGCTAAGGAAGTTAAAGAGTTAGAAGATGATAATGAAGACGAAGATGAGGAGATTGGCATGATGGTCTGAAGGTTCGAAAAATTTTACAAGAAGGACCAAGGATTCAAGAAATTTCACAGAGGTAGTTCCAGCTATGAAGCAAAGAAGCCTATCATTTGCTACGAATGTGAAAAGCCTGGCCACATCAAGTCTGAGTGTCCCCAGATGAACAACAAGGATAAGGAAAAGAAGAAATTCAACAAATTCAAGAAGAAAGCCTATGTTTCAGCCATTTGGGGTGATAGCTCATCTGATGAAGATGAAGCTGATGAAGAGGAAAAAGCAAATATTTGCTTAGTTGCTGAAGAAGAAGAGCAACACAACAACAATGATAAGGTATATGATTCAAAACCATCTTATGATGAGTTATTTGCTGAGTACATTGTTGTGCAATCTGAATTTGAAAAACTTGTAGAAAATATTTCAATTTGAAAAAGAAAAATACAACCCTTGAACTGCAAGTAGAAAAACTTTCCTCCTCTGAAATTCTTGTTTGTGAAGATTGTCTTGATTTGAAGAAAAAGAATTTACATTTGACTAAGGCACTTGAGAAATTCACTTGAGGTAGTGAAATGCTCAATGTCATTTTGAAACAACAAAGGTTTATAAATGACAGATCAGGAATTGGTTACAAACCAGATTTTGATAGAAAAAAAGGAAGAAAGAAGAATGGTGAAAAATCTTACATGAATTATTTTACAAAATCTGTACATTCTTCAAATCCTTTTGCACAATGTAATTATTGCAATAGAAAGGGTCATACCACCTCTTCTTGTTTTCATAAGAAAGAAAGAAAGATGAAACCTTCTGGAAATTATCAATGGGTGCCAAAGGGATCTTACAAGGTTCTCAAGACACAAACTAACCCCAAAGGATGCAGAAAAAGATGGGTACCTAAGATCTGATTTATTGTGTCTTGTAGGTCTATCTAAGAGCATCAAAATCAAACAAGTGGTACATTGACAGTGGATGCTCTAGGCACATGACGGGAGATCAATCCAAATTTGTCTCAATCAAACCTAAAGATGGTGGCAAGGTGACATTCGGTGGGAACCAATCTGGAAAGATTGTTGGAATCGGTGAAAGTGGCAACGATGAAGGACCACTAATCAAGGATGTCTACCTTGTGGAAGGACTTTGCCACAATCTTCTTGGTGTTAGCCAAAGCACTGATAAAGGTAACCTAGTTATCTTCAATTCTGAGGAGTGATTGATTGTGAGTAAAGATTTACTCCCTTTAGAAAATATTAAATCAAAAGCTTTATTTAGAGCCCCTAAAGATGGAAATTGTTATACTCTTAACCTCTCTAGCAGTGGTCCTGCTTCTGAAAAATGTTCTGTCAGTAATTTGGATGAGAGTTGGTTGTGGCACAAGCGATTAGCTCATGTCAATATGTTTCAACTTGACAAATTACTCAAAAAGGATTTGGTGATTGGTATTCCTAAACTTCATTTTAAAAATGATATGATTTGTGATGCGTGTCAAAAAGGAAAACAAACCAAATCATCTTTCAAATCAAAGAATGAAATTTCAACCAATAGACCACTACAATTACTACATATGGATCTAGTGGGTCCAGCAAGGGTGAGGAGCCTTGGTGGTTATTTGTATACATTGGTTATTGTCGATGATTTTTCAAGATTTTGTTGGACTATATTTTTATCATCGAAAGATGAAACATTTGATCAATTTGTTGTGTTTGCTAAAAAGGTCCAAAATGAGAAAGGTATATCTATTTCTGGTATAAGGACTGATCATGGTGGTGAGTTCGAGAACCATGCATTTGAGGAGTTTTGTGATGCTCATGGAATAGATCACAATTTCTCAGCACCTAGAACCCCTCAACAGAATGGCGTGGTTGAAAGAAAGAATCGAGTTTTGACTAAGATGGCTAGAGCAATGCTGAATGAGAATCAAACTTCTCAAGTTTTCTGGGCTGATGCAATGAGCACTGCATGCTATATCTCAAATCGTGCATACATCCGGAAAAAACTTAAGAAGACACCCTATGAGCTTTACAAAGGAAGAAAACCCAATCTTGCTCATCTGCACATCTTTGGATGTAAGTGCTTTGTGCACAATAATGGTAAGGACAATTTGGGTAAGTTTGATTCAAAGTCTGATGAAGGTATATTTCTAGGATATTCCAATAAAAGTAAGGCTTATAGAGTTTTTAATACTCGAACTCGCATTGTTGAAGAATCAATTCATGTTGTGTTTAGTGAAACCAAATTTGATAAACCTTTAGATGATGAAGAAGAAAATGTTTACAAAAATTAGTTCTTTTCAAAAACTACTCCTTCATCTATTGAAAATTCTGAAAATGTTTTTGAGGCTGATCCCTTTAGTACTCTTGAGAATCCAGATCAGTCTCAGCCTAGAGCTTGGAAATTTATTAGAAATCATCCTTTGGACCAAGTTATAGGCGATGTGAACCAAGGAGTAAGAACTAGAAATAGCACTTTAAATGAAGTGATCTTTCTACATTCATATCTCATATAGAACCCTCTAAGATTGATGAAGCCCTTTCAGACAATGATTGGGTAATTGCAATGCAAGAGGAATTACATCAATTTGATAGAAATCAAGTTTGGGACGTAGTGCCTAGACCCAAGGACGATCCGGTTATTGGGACAAAATGGGTATTTAAGAACAAACGTGATGAATCTACAATCATTGTTTGAAATAAGGCAAGATTGGTTGCAAAAGGCTATAATCAAGAAAAGGGAATTGATTATGAAGAAACTTATGCTCCAGTGGCAAGATTGGAAGCCATAAGAGTTCTTCTAGCCTTTGCTTGCATTAAAGGTTTTAAACTATATCAAATGGATGTGAAAAGTGCATTTTTAAATGGTTTTATACAAGAGGAGGTTTATGTAGAGCAACCTCCTGGTTTTGAAAGTGAACATCATCCTGATCATGTTTATCGTCTTAAAAAGGCTTTATATGGACTCAAGCAAGCTCCTAGAGCTTGGTATGAGAGACTAAGTAAGTTTCTTCTTAATCAGGGGTTTATTAGAGGCAAAGCTGACACAACACTTTTTATTAAAAGGAATAAATGAAATGAAATTTTAGCTGTACAAATTTATGTTGATGATATAATATTTGGTGCTTCTAATGATAGTTTGTGTGAAGAATTTGCAAAGAATATGCAGGGAGAATTTGAGATGTCCATGATGGGAGAGCTCAATTACTTTCTTGGTCTGCAAATCAATTAGAGGAAAGATGGAATTTTCATCTCTCAAACCAAGTACCTCAATGACCTGCTGAAGAAGTTTGGGATGGACAATTGCAATGGAGCTGACACTCCAATGAGTACAACTACTTCATTGGATGCTGATGAGAAGAGAAAAGACTTCAACATCACAAAGTATAGAGGAATGATTGGGTCATTGCTCTATCTGACTGCAAGTCGGCCAGACATCCAATTCAGTGTGGGGATGTGTGCAAGGTTTCAATCTGCTCCCAAGGAGTCCTATGCTGAGCATGTGAAGAGAATCTTCAGATACCTTGCTGACACGAAGACACTTGGATTGTGGTTTCCCAAAGGTCAACCTAAACACTTGGTGGCATATTCAGATTCAGACCATGCCAGCTACAAGACTGATAGGAAGAGCATAAGTGGCCAATGCCAATTCTTTGGTAATTCACTTGTGTCTTGGTTCACAAGACACAAGTGAATTACCAAAGAATCTTGAAGAAGGGTCTGATCAATCCAAAGCTCCTACTCAGTCCAGACCAGCAAGATCGAGAGCTACTCAGTCAAGAGTCCAGGAAGCTCAGAGTGCTCCTCCTCTTCCTCAGTCTTCTATTCCTTCTGACTTTGATACAAGAGTCAAAGAAATTGTTGATAAAGCAATTTCTGATTTAATTGATAAGGTGGTAGCTGAAGTAAGGAGATTAGTATCTGAGGTCACTAAAGGAAATAGTGATCTGGTGGATACTCAAGAAGGCTTCAACATCGTACAAGAAGAGCTAAAAGAAGGCCAGAAAGAGCTAAAAGAAAAAGTTGAAGGCCTAAGTGGTCAGGTTGGAGATCACTCAGCAAGCGTATCCACTCTCCTTGTCACTATGATGAGCTTAAGTGATAAAATGGATCAGATTTTGAAGAATCAATCCATGTCTGCGTCTACTTCTAGTCTTGGTGCATCTACCTCAGCTGATCCTCCAGCCTTTGAACCAGCCACCTCCATTGAACCAGAGCCATCTATCCAAGCCACTCAGCTTGAACCTCTCTCTCAGCCAACGGATCCTACTTCTACACCATCTACTATCCAAACTGATCCACCTTTGTTTGTTGATGACAAAGGGGGAGAAGAGTGAAAAGGAGCAAAGGAGCAATCAATGTTTTTTAAATTTGATAATTTTAGTTTCAGTTGTATATCTGCTTTCGACTATTTGCTTTCTAAACTCCTTTGTTAATATTCTGCAACTTACTTATTATTCAGTTTCTACTTAGTTAAATTCTGGTGAATGCTTAAGTTCTTGCAGTTTACATGCTTTAGTGTTACATTTGTGATGTCTACTACTAAAACTCAAAGTTTGCAAATGGCTTGATCAAATTTTACTTTTTCAATACTTAAATGATCAAATCTGATTTTTGAAAGCAATTGATTGTTTACAAGTGTTGTCATCATCAAAAAGGGGGAGATACTAAACTCGAGGTTTGATAAACCAAACTCGAGTTTACATCGCTGATTCAGGAATTCAAATCTGACGAATTTGGAAAACCTTCTTGTTTGATCTTAGTACTTCCCATTATCATTCTCCTATATTCCTAGCTATGTTTAACCACTTTGATAGTGAGTTCCAGATAAATTAGAGAATGTTTATTGAAGGTTTAAAACAAAAGCAAAAAGTGACGTCAGCACATTAAACGCAAAACCCAGGAAAGTTGCATTCTTTTGGGTAATCCTTTTGCACAAGTCTAGCAAAGAATTAAAGAATGATTTCCACATCCACCAACTGCCATTCCAATGGATTAATCTTCAAGAAGTCAACTCTAAACTTCTGCACAGCTGGATTAAGTGAAGAACAGAGAGAGAAGAAGACTAAACCACTCCCTAATCTTTGCTGAACATTTCCAACGGTTACATTAGGGAAATCAACGATCATTTAATGCTCTCTTAGTATAAATAGAGCAGCATTCAAGTCTTCTCAACTAACACAATTACTGAAAACGAAATACATTCAAGTCTTACATTTATTCTCTCAATTTTCATCTGTCTTGTATCTTTTGATGCATTGTGCTTCAGTGATTATCTTTATCTACTCTTAGAGAGAGTTTATTTTTGTAAATCATTTATTGTAAAGAATCACAAGTCAGGGGACTTGGTGATTGGGTGCATTGATTACAACTTGTAAGGGGGAGTGAATTCTAGTGAGAGAATTGCTCAAGTGCAGAGTGTGTAATCAATTGCTATAGTGAAAATCCTAGAGAGTCTGGGGACTAGACGTAGGTTAAGTGGTTGGACTGAACCAGTATAAATCTGTGTCTTGCTCTTCTACTCTCATCTCTGTTCAACTCTATTTTGCTGTCCTAAAACAGAGTAGGGTTTAAAAGTTTTAAAAAAATCCCCAATTCACCCCCCTCTTAGGTATTTTTGCTCCATTTACAAAACTCAATGTAAAGTTTGAATGTGTAATTGAAGGCATGATTTTTGGCTGAATCTAAGGTATTAACAAGCGTGGGACATATCTCTGACTCAAAGGGAAGAATTACTGTTTCAGTGAAGTGCCAAGTAGTAACTGTTGACTTGTATCCTCTATGTTGCTTTCGCATGTATGTTTTATCATGATGTAGGAGATCGGGCTGCAGTTCCTATTGGACTACGTGTCCTTAGGTTTCTGATGCAGTATCAAGATCGGGCTATAGTACCTATTGGACTGCGTGTCCTTAGGGTCCTGCTACAATACCAAGGGCATGTAGGATCGAGCTGGGGTACCTATTGGGCTGTGTGTCCTTAGGGTGTTATTGCACTACCGAGATATGTGAGGTAGGTAGGGCCTATGTGACTGTGTGTTCATAGGTTGCTATTGAGGCCTCAGGAGGGGTAGGTGGTTAGGTTTTGGCCACCCTAACTACTGAGGCCCTGAGCGCGCTGTTCCAAGGGGCTTGTCTTGACCAGGAGGTCCTGCGGAGTTGCTACATGTCGGTTTATTTTGCCAAAAGGCAGGTTTATGTTTACTTCCTAATTGTGATCTGCATTGCATGCATTGTACACATATTGTATATAAGTCTAACAGTTACTCTGGGTTTCAATCTTGAACTCCAGACCATTGTGAAGACACAGGGGTGAAACGGTAGCGGTTGAAGGTGATAAGAAGGTAGGGCATGAAGCAGTGAGATGAAGAAAATAGGGGATGCCCTATCTCATTTTGTAATCTATATTTTGGGATGACTATTTCTTATAATCAGTATTTGACTTGGATGACTGTATTAACCCTTCGGGGACTTATTTGCCACTCGACTATTAAATGTTTATCAGTGTGTTAAACTTGTCCAACCAAATCCTGTGCTCTGCTGTGCTAACTCTGTGATAAGTTAATTGGACTAAGTAATAAGGGAAGGTGATTAAGTAAATGGAATCCCTCTAACCCGCCCCCCGAAAGGGCGAGGCCGGTAGGGGTGTAACATTGGGCCATTGAGTTATCCGAATTTGACATTACCTATGAAGCTAGGCATGTCATTAAGTCACAAGCCCTGGCGGACATTGTGGCAGAATTAACTCCGTCAGGAGCTGGGAAAACGGATGATGTTGGAGTGTCGAGAGTTTTTGTTGACGGCTCGTCGAACGCCAAAGGAGGGGGTGCGGGAATTATTGTAGAAAGCCCTGAGGGAGTTTCATTAGAACATTCTCTTCATTTCAATTTCCAAACTTCTAATAACCAAGCAGAGTACGAAGCCCTTATCGCCGTATTATTACAGGCTGGGGAAAGCGGGGCTCAAAAAGTACATATATCTACCGATTCTCAGTTGGTGGCATCTCAGATCGAAGGGACATACAAAACCAAGGGCCCCCTCATGATGAAATACCTCTGGAGAGTGAAGGAGATGATGGTGGAATTCGAAGAGGTTAAAGTAACACATATCCCAAGAGGGCAAAATATCAGGGCTGATATTTTGTCCAAGCTGGCAAGTACTAAGAGCTTCGGGAATCATTGAGCGGTAATTCAGCAAAATCTTTCAGAGCCAAGTTGTGTTATGGCTATTTCAGGATCCGAAGATTGGCGAAAACCAATCGTTGATTACTTGGAAAGAGGTGCTTTGCCAGACGATCCGATCGAGGCAAAGAAATTGGAAAAGCAAACGACAGTGTATACAGTAGTTGATGATCAGCTTTATCGTAGAGGTTTGCATTGCCCAATGTTGATGTGCCTTATGTAGGGATTCGTACACGCAGCGGATTAAAAATTTCTTACGAATCCTTCCGAAGGATCACTCAACGACGTTTAAATCAGAGTTAAGGAAACCGAATCATACCTTGTGTTGAACTAGCCCGCGTTTCGTTCCTTTGATCAGGTGGGCTACCTTCTCGAACAACACGTCCACGTCTCGTTCCTTTGATCAGGTGGGCGATCAACACGTCCGCGTCTCGTTCTTTCGATCAGCAGAAGTCGACTCTTGGATCGGCTTCCTCTACTGGTATCCACACGAACAATCCCCAAACACGGTTGCGGCAGCGTGCTAGTGCTTCTTGTGCGTCTCTCTCTCAAGTTGCTCTAGGGTTTCTCGCGGCTTTTTGAATACGCTCGACTAAAATCCTGTAGGTTTTTCTAAACCCGATAGGCGTATTATATAACCAAAATTAATCCTTTATTAATTTTGGAAATTCGGATTTTTGAATCTGGTCAACATATCAATCACATCTATCTCATAAATGTAATTGAATATATTAAAAGCCAGATTTGGAAATTCGAATTTTGAATTTAAATCAAATCTAAATTTAAAGCCTTTTGATTTAATTTATCATCATAAATTAAATCCGAGATATGATATCTATCTATTTAATTAAATCTGAGATACCATATCTCAATTTAATATTAAACAGATATACGATATCTTTATTCGAAATTAAATGAGATACAATATCTCTATTTGTTTCAGATATTTAATTTATCAAATAAATTAAATACTAAACAAATATCATATATAATATTATAATCTCAATTTATAATATATATATTAATTTCGAATTATATATATATATTAATTTCGAATGTTATATTTATATATATATATATATATATATATATATATATATATATATATATATAAATCCTAGATCAAATTTAGTATTCATTTAATCTTAGATTAATCTGAGATTCAATGAACCTGGACACTTTCACCCGTGTTGGATTATTCTTGTGTGTGACCCTGCAGGCCCATATGAGATTGGCAGTGGGCCAACACTGTATCAGCCCACAAGTCGCAAGCGGCCTCTAGCAAGACATTGCGACTACCCAATTCACATGGGGATCGATGACACGATACTACCTATCGTACAACCATGTCACGTCCCTTTTGTCACGCGATAATTTGGTCAAGGATGAGGCATGGATAATGTCAACTTCCTTTTCTTGACCATTGCTTTCTCGATTCTCGAGTAGTCTAATAAGTGAAATGGAAACTCCTTTCCATCACAGTATGGCCATACATTTCTTAGACTCACTCATCGAGGGGCCCAGCATTATCTCTCTACATATGTGAGGGACAAATCCCATCTTGACCACTCACATTCCTCCGCATGGAATCTATGATGATCTCAGGTCATAGGGCGTTGTGACGCGGTTATACATGAGATAAGCTTATGACTTAATCCATGCAGCTTTCTCATAGTGGGTCGGTCCAGCACCTTGTACTCTTACAAGTGCCCATGACTTTGATTCGTATCTCCATACCTCATCAAAGTCATACTGGTCTTAACTCATCTTTGCTCCCGCGTAGATGACCGACCAGGGACATTTAGGATAATCTATAAGATATATCCAGGGATATAGTTATCACCATAAACATGCGTATGAAATGATAACTTAATGGAGAATAATGACTTGCCCCTAGGGCATAATTTCCAACAAACTCCCACTTGCACTAGGCGCAATCATTAATTACTCTAATTCTCATTGCCCTAACATGACGCTCATGTTTTGCTTGTGCAAGCGGCTTAGTAAGAGGATCAACTACATTGTATTCTCCTGGTACTTTACATATTTTCATATCACCTTTATCTCTGATTTCTCAGATAAGATGAAATTGCCTGAGTACATGCTTGGTCCTTTAATGTGACCTAGGCTCCTTGGTTAGTGCAATAGCGTGGCTATTGTCACAGAACAAGTCTATTGGATTTGAAATGGTTGGAACCACCCCAAGTTCATATATGAACCTTCTAATCCAAAAGGCCTCCTTTGCTGCATCCTATGCTGCTATATACTCAGCTTCCGTTGTAGAATAAGCTACAGTGCTCTGCTTAGAGCTCTTCTAGCTCACCGCACCACCATTCAACAGGAATACATATCCTGATTGCGATCTTAGATTATCTTGGCCAGTTTGGAGACTCGCATATGTGTAACCAGTCACACAGAGCTCATCCTCCAAACCACCATATACCAAGAATAAGTCCTTAGTCCTTCTTAAGTACTTAAGGATATTCTTGACAGCAGTCCAATGACCCTCACCGGGATCTTGTTGATATCTGCTGGTCATACTCAAGGCAAATGACACATCCGGTCGAGTACATAGCATGGCATACATGATTGATCCAATGGCAGAGGCATATGGAATCTTACTCATGCGGTCTCTATGATCTTGTGTACTAGGACACAGATCCTTACTGAAATGAATGCCATGAGACATGGGCACGTTACCCCTTTCAGAATCCTGCATACTGAACCTATGCAGTATCTTGTCTATGTATGTGCTCTGACTTAGGCTTAACAGCCTCTTGGATCTATCTCTGTAGATCCTAATCCCAAAGATGTATGTGGCTTCGCCTAAATCTTTCATTGAGAAAGACTTTCCTAACCAAGACTTGACATTCTGCAAGGTAGGAATGTCATTTCCAATGAGTAGGATGTCATCAACATAAAGCACTAGAAATACAACTGTGCTCCCACTAACCTTCTTGTAAACACAATGTTCATCCATGTTCTAAATGAAGCCAAACTCTTTGACTACTTCATCAAAACGATGATTCCAGCTCCGAGATGCCTGCTTTAATCCATAAATGGATCTTTGAAGCTTACATACTTTACCAGTGTCCTCTGGACGCACAAAACCCTCAGGTTGTGTCATGTACACATCCTCAAGCAGCTTTCCGGTAAGGAAGGTTGTTTTGACGTCCATCTACCATATCTCATAGTCATAATATGATGCAATGGCGAGAAGGATTCTGATTGACTTGGCCATTGCTACTGGGGAAAAGGTCTCATCATAGTCCACACCATGAGTTTGAGTAAATCCTTTTGCAACCAGCCGTGCCTTGAAGACATTTACTTTGCCATCCATGTCGGTTTTCTCTTTGAAAACCCATTTGCACCCAACGGCTTTTACATCCTCAAGTGGATCGACTAAGGTCCATACCTTATTGTCGTACATGGATTGCATTTCAGACTTCATGGCATCAAGCCATTTTTCGGAATTATGTCCCACTACGGCGTCTCGATAGGTTGTTGGCTCATTCTACTCAATGAGCAAAACATCACGACTTCCAGTAATCAGAAATCCATATCTCTGAGGCTGTAGCCGTGATCTATCGGACCTTCGTGGGCCTTGTGTTAATTGAGTAGGCTCAACAACTTGTTGTGAGTCTTCTCTAGTTTCCATTTGTGGTTCTACATTGTCCTGTGACTCTCGAACTTCTTCGAGGTTCACCTTGCTCCCACTGGTTCTTTTAGAGATAAACTCTTTTTCCAGAAAGATACCATTCTGAATGACAAACACTTTGTGATCGGTGGGATTATAGACGTAGTATCCTTTAGTTTCCATAGGATACCCCACAAAAAGGCATTTTGAGGATCTAGATGATAATTTATCAGAGGCCTGTTGTTTAACATAAACCTCACATCCCCAAATCTTAAGAAATGACAAACTGGGTTTCTTCCCAGTCCATATCTCATATGGTGTCTTTTCAACTGCCTTTGTCAGAACACGATTTACTGTGAATGCAGCTGTTTCTAGGGCATGGCCCCAAAAGGAAGGTGGAAGGTCTGTTTGACTCATCATAGATCAAACCATATCTAGTAGAGTTCGATTCCTCCATTCAGAAACACCATTCCATTGAGGTGTTCCTGGAGGAGTAAGTTGTGAGATGATCCCACAACTCCTAAGATGGTCAATGAACTCTTGGCTCAAATATTCACCACCTCGATCAGATCGAAGTGCCTTAATTGTTTTGCCAAGTTGGTTTTGTACTTCATCTTGGAATATTTCAAAATATTTAGACTTTATGTTTCATACCCCTTCCTCTCTAAACTGACAAAACAGTGCTGGGCCTCTTCTCAAGGCTCTGCTCAGCAGTTTTGAGCATCTCATGAAGCTTTGAAATTGATTCCTTCATATTGTTCATGTTGCAATTCATGACAAAGTCATCATAACTTTCTGGGAGTGAGATCAAGATCATATCTTGTAGCTAACTCCTGGGATATGGGGAATCCAAGCCTTTCAAGGTGATCAATGTAGCCTTTCATTTTCAACAAAATGAAGACTAACAGATTCACTTTCAGCCATTTTGCAAGAGAATAAGGCCTTTGTGGTCTCATACCTCTCTTGACTTGCCTGTTGCTAGAACATTTCCATAGGATGATAAATCATCTCAAACACCTCCATGTGTTCTAGATCTCCATCAAGGTCTGGAACCTCAGTGGCAGGCTTCAGGCATCTTGTATCCATAGAGTCATCCTAATGCTTCTATAAGCATCAGTCTGATCTCTTGGATCATCAGCTGTAGGCTCGTCAGGGATGGGTTGATTGATAAGATACTCCTTTCTTTCGTGTTTAGGATCAACGCTCAAGTTCCCAAACATGTCAAGAAAGTTTGTCTCATCGAGTTCGTCCTTCTCAAGGACCGATCGCATTGATGGTGTTAGGGTGTTATTATTCGACATGATTCTACAATTTAAAAGATATGCAAAGTTTAATCAGTAACCTCCCACCGAATTAATAACCCTCATTATAATTAGTGGGCTAAGATCCATATTTAGCTTAATCTTAAGTCCGCTTTGGCAGGACGCTTAAAATCAAGTTATTTAGGTAAGCAACCTCTTGGCCAATTACATCACATGTAACTCTTAGATCTTTATGGGATTCGATCATCATATGACCTAGCATGTTTAATTCCATATAATGCCTTGAGATCCAAAACCATTTTGATAATCTCAAATAAGTCAAGACAATAATGAATGTAGAGTATCACCATTACTCTCTCTTGTCTCTCCAAGATTACTCAAATGCATCCACTTTGGTGGAACATACAAATGGGTGATCGAGGTTTTGACAAGTATTCCTTTATTGATGGCATTGTGACTTAAGATTTTATTTAGAGGGTATTATTAGATATAATCAAATTATTCCCGTTAATTTAATTCTAAATTAATTATGAGTGATCTAATCAAATCTTAATTAAAACTCTAAATTAATGATGAGCGATCAAATCAAATCATAATTAAAACTCTAAATTAATTATGATTGATCAAAACAAATCATAATTAAAACTCTAAATTAATTATGAGTGATCAAATCAAATCATAATTAAAACTCTAAATTAATTATGAGTGGTCAAATCAAATCATAATTAAAACTCTAAATTAATTATGAGTGGTTAAAACAAATCATAATTAAAACTCTAAATTAATTATGAGTGATCAAATCAAATCATAATTAAAACTCTAAATTAATTATGATTGATCAAAACAAATCATAATTAAAACTCTAAATTAATTATGAGTGATCAAATCAAATCATAATTAAAACTCTAAATTAATCATAACATATGTTAATTCATACAATTATGAAATAAATCATTATGATCAAATTATTGAGACTTGCGGCTGTCGCTTCATTTTAATACGACTAGATCTATATCTTATAGGATTTCTAAAACCCTAATTGGCCGTATTAAAATATTCAAAATTAATCTCAATTAATCTTGAACTCAAATTTTAGATTAAAATAATATTAATCAAATCTGTCTAACAGATCTAATTTGATCTATTTATTTTAATCTAAAATAAAAACTTGCCAATTTAATTTATCTTTATTAATTCTACCTATATGAATGCAATCATTTATTGTATATCATATAGGGACTAAATTAATCATGCAGTGATCATATCAAAACATAATTAAAATTTGTGAACAACATGGCTCATCTAACCTGTAGTCCCCTCAAGCCAATGAGAGGACTTCTCTAAATAATATAAAAGAAAGTACATAGTTAGAAACCTCGTTTCACATACGAGGGGAGTGAGATGAGAAGAGAATGTACATCAAAAATATTTAGAGAGAGGCATGACACGCAGGCCGTATACAAAACTTTCAACCCTAGAGCCATCTTGTTCACCATACCCAAACAACACTTTGAAAGGTAAATTATAAACATATTTTAATTCATACATTTTATGAAATAAAATATTACTCATGATAAAATTCTCTAATTTATATCACTTTGATTTGATTACTCGCGCTATGACAATCAGCCGGTCTCTACGGCGATCCCGCTAGGCGGTTAGCGGGCGGGGTCAAGGGGCAGCGCCCGTGCGAGAGGTGCAGGGGGCAGCGCCCCCTGGAGCTTTTGAAAACATCATATTTTTAAAAGCAAATTTCTTTCATAAAATCAACTCTTAACCCCCAAAAATGATGTCCGAATCGAATTCTTCCATCCGCCGTCATGAACGTCCGAGCCGTTGTAGGTGTCCGACGCGTAATCGACGTTCGAACCTTTCAGAACGTGATCTATGCGACCAGAAACGTATGACGTCTCCGAACATGATTGACCCCGGCGTTATCGTATTCTGACCTCATCAAGATCATCTGACCTTTACGATTCAGAACCACAAGAATAACGGCCATGAAACCCTAACGCGAATTATCAAAATAAAGCATTCAAGAGTTGATTTCTTGATTCAAAGATTCGGTTTATTACATACATATCACACATCGGCATGTAAAGAAACCTAATTTAAACGTACGTTGAGTTGGCTCTGATACCACTGTAGGGATTCGTACACGCAGCGGATTAAAAATTTCTTACGAATCCTTCCGAAGGATCACTCAACGACGTTTAAATCAGAGTTAAGGAAACCAAATCATACCTTGTGTTGAACTAGCCCGCATTTCGTTCCTTTGATCAGGTGGGCTACCTTCTCGAACAACACGTCCGCGTTGAAAATGCGACTGAATCACCAAGAGGGGGGGTGAATTGGGGATTCTTAAAATTCTTTTGAAATATACTCTGTTTTTGTCAGAAATCCGATAGAGCCGAAAGTAAGGGAGTGAGAAGAGAAGAAAAGCAGAACACAGCGAAGTTATCCTGGTTCGGTCCAATCTAATGACCTACGTCCAGTCCCCAGTCACTCTGGGATTTCCACTATCTCTCTAGAGAATTACAGACTCTGCAAACAAAGAGTGTTTCACAACCTCGAACACACTCCCCCTTACAAGTTGTAATTGAATAACCCAATCTCAAAGTCCCTCTACTTTGAGATCCTTACAGAAAATTTGATTACAGAAAAGAACTCTCTTCTAAGAGTGGATATTGTTAATCACTGAAGTACAACAATTCAAGATAACAACTCTTCCACTGATATTGTTGAGTAGTAATGTAGAATTTTTGTTCTCTATTTTTTTTCCTTCGAATCTTCATCTATATATAGTGTTTTTGAGGCTTGTGAACGTTATAGATTCGTTGGAGCTATTTCCTTTCTGAAAATATAGCTGTTGCAGGTGTTATGTCTTGATCTTGTTTTGCTGAAATCACTCTTTGTCCAAAATATGGCTGTTGAGAGTTTATTCTCAGTCTTCCTTGATTCTGGTCTTTCTTTTTAAGGTATATATATCCATTGGAGATGTTGCACAATGGCTATATGATCTCCTCTAACGGCTAGATGATCTTGAGTAATAGCTTTCCTTAGTTTTTGCAAGTTTCCGAAAATAACTTTCTTTTTGAATCTCAGACAAATCAGAAGATCTCCTGTAATCTCATGAATAAATGCGTTAGAAAAGTTCAGTTACACTGATGTGAGATAGATATAACAACTAGATTGAATGGATAACTTAAAACATGAAGATAGAATCTGATTTGGAAATCTGAGTTCATCTGCGTTTTTCAGATCTGGAGGTCTGAACTCGAGTTCACAATGTTAGGCTCGAGTTCGCCCTTCAAAATTTTGCTTCTGCCAAAATCAAACTGGAGGTTTAAGACAAATGGCCTCGAGTTTGAAACTATTGAAAATAGCTAATTGCTCTCTGGAACTTTTGAACTGGAGTTTGAAGAGTTTAGGCTGGAGTTTGGTTTTCTCCGAAATACTCTGAAGGCTCTCGGCCAAAACTAGGCTCGAGTTTGAAGAGCTTAGGCTCGAGTTCATACTCCAAAATTTTGAACTTTTTTTTTTTTCAAACTTGAGGTTTGAGTAGAAGTTTAAAGTTTGAAGCAGATTTTCAACAGATAAAAAAAACTCTCTGGCAATGATGAACTCGAGTTCGCCCTTAGTAGGCTCGAGTTCATGCAAACTTCCAAAGGTTTAATTCTGAACTTCAGGTTCAGTCTCAAGTTTGAACTTTGGCTTTGCAAGTTTATGCTTTCTGTCAAATCCAGGCTCGAGTTCATTACTCATAGGCTCGAGTTTGATTTTGACAGATAGAAAAATCACAAGTTTTAAACATCCTTGACTTGTCAAATCTTTCCAATATTGTTTACAATTGTTAGTGATCATCAAAACACTTCTGAGAACTAACATTCTCCCCCTTTTTGATGATGACAACACTTGCAAACAATTAATTGAGAAACTTAGTTTGAAATTCATTTTGAAACTCAGTTTGTGAAAACCAATTTTAGAGATTTGATCAAATTATCAGAAAACATATACTTAGGAGCAGAATATAGCAAAATATCAAAGATTTGTTTTGTGAAAAACTTTTTTGCGCAAATTATCAGAGACTTAACCAAATTATCAGAGACAAACTTCAAGGCATATACCAGAAGCAAAACCAAACATATTAAAAACTGATCACTAATCAAAATGTTCACAGAATCCCAAAATAACTACAAAAGTTTATAGAAACCACAAGGGTTACAAATCAACAACATTGTGGCATTCACTCCACATCTTCTCCCCCTTTGGCATCATCAAAAGAGATAGGCTCAATTGAGACATAGGGTACTACGGCTAGTGGCTCAGCAGAGGATGTGAAAGTAGAAGGTATAGGAGCAGAAGGAGGTGTCTGTGCAGGCTGAGCATGAACAGGATCTGAGTCTGGGACAGGTACAGAAGTAGAAGCATCCGGAGACTGAGACTTCAAGATCTTGTCCATCTTGTCGCTTAAATTCATCATTGTAACCAATAGAGTGGACATAGTAGAAGTCTGTTCATTGACTTGAGTCTTCAGTGCTTCTTGTTCAACTCTGAAGGCTTCTTGAGTATCTACTAAATTGTTGTGCCCTTTGTTCACCTCGGTAACCAATTTACCCACAGCCAATTCAATTCCTTCAATCAGATCAGACACAGCTTTGTCCACAATTTCTTGGACCTTTGTCTCAATATCAGAGGCAGGTGGAGCACTTTGAGCTTCCTCAGCTCTGGACTGTGTGGCTCTGGATGTTGCTGGCTTGGACTTCCTTGGAGCTCTAGACTGATCCGAATACTCAGGCCTATGAGTCGTCATTAAGTTCATGATATGCTGCCCAAATTCAGCTGGAAATTGAGGAGAATCATTCTCGGCCAAGTGCCAAATCTTCTCATGAAACAGAATTACTGAAACCAAGCTGGCAAAGGGAATCTGGGATGATTGGCGTGAATGAAATGCAAACTTTGCCATTTCTTGAAAAATCCAGTCACCTACATTCTGTGGTTGTTCATCTAGGATGGAGGCGAAGATATTAAAATCTTTCTTGGCAAAATGGGTAAAATTGCCTCCCTTCTGTAGGAGATTCCTAGAGTAAATATACCAGATTGCTCGGTTTCTTAGAGGCATGGCAGCTGGAGTAAAATTTAGTATCTCTAAGGCATCAGGAATAGGCTCATCTGGTCTAAGTAAACTAAAAATAGCCTGTTGCTTATATCTGTGAGTTTCAGGCTTGGGAGGGTTGGTAATTTGAAGGATAGAGTTCAAGTAATTAGGAGTAATTGTGATTTTCTGGCCTCTAACCTTTGTGACAATTCTCTCCTCTACCAAATCACCTTCAGAGTTCAGTATATTATCATATTTCATGTGAAAGTACAAGACTTTCACAAGTTTAGGACTGTAGGGAGTCTTTATTGAAATTAAGGTCTCAAACTGTTTCATCCAAGGGGTTAAGTCCAAATCACATTCTTCTTTCAGTTTGGCCAAATTTACATACACAATTGGACAAAACTTTTTCTTCTCATCAAACTTCTTCTTAAACAAATTACCCTCTTCTATAGTCATCCTACATGGATCTACATTGAAGCCATCTGGACATCTCTTATGTTTGTAAATTTCTATGATTGCTGGCAAAGATTGTGATACCTGAGGAGCATCTTGCTCCTGAGCTTGGCCACTGCCTTGGCCTGGAGTAGGAACAGAGGGGATACCCGCGGTTTTCTTTCTCTTAAAGGGTTGTTTTTCCCTCAGAGGAGCAGACGGCTGAGGTGCTTTTCCCTTTCCTTGAACTGGGGGCTCTGGGTCGTGCCTCTTCTTCGTTCTCTCTTCTGAAATCACAACTCCTTTTGGTTTGGGAGGAGGAGTTTCAGTGTTTTTGCCGTTGATACCTCGAATGTACGTGTCAATTCCATCTTGTAATCGAGTTGATCGAGTTCTTGAACGGACAGGGCGCTCAGAATGAGTTTGAGAAATAGATTGTGAAGGATTAGGGTTTGTATCTTTGGGATTGGAGGATTGTGAGGCCATTTTCGCAGTGATCAGAGGAAGAAGAAGTTCGAAGAAAGTTAGGGCAAACTGGAGGTATGTGAGGAGTGAAATGACGAGTTTGCAACTGTAGTATATATAATGTGCGTCACGAACTCGAGTTCCCCTCTTACAGGCTCGAGTTCGTCAAAAATTTCCACTTACCTGGACTTCAAGAGTGTGCTGAGAACTCTTGAAATTCCTCGTGAACCTGAGGTTCTTACTAACGGGCTCGAGTTTAGAATGAGATTTCTCCAGGGTGGCTTTCTGTGATTCACGAACTCGAGTTCGTCACTTATGGGCTTGAGTTCACCATGTCTGGGTTCCAGTCTTGCTCTCTTTCAAAAATGAACTTGAGGTTTATTTACTAATGAACTCGAGTTCTCTCTTGCTTTGCACTTCACTTCTTCTTAGTCTCTCTCGAGCTCGAGTTCATCCTTCTTAGGCTCGAGTTTGCTCATTCATCAAACTTTCATTTCTTCTCTGTCTCTTATATGTTCAAGTTTAACAACCACGGGCTCGAGTTTGTCCATAATTTCAGCAAGTTTGGGACATAAACATCCTGCATAAAACATATCTAGATACTCCGATGCTTAAATTAGTGACAAATCATCAGCAAAATCATAACTAACATTGAATTTGGGTAAGAAATACTTACAGTTCATTGGGATTTACCATTCCCAATTCTCTTCTTATGAAGTTAAATTGTTCTTTTGCTAATGGTTTTGTGAAAATGTCTGCCAATTGGAGATCAGTTGGGACAAACATGACTTTGATTTCCTTTTTCTGAACATAATCTCTGATGAAATGATGTCTCACATCAATATGCTTGGTTCGTGTATGTTGGACTGGATTCTTGGCCAAACTTATTGTGCTTGTATTGTCACATAGTATTGGAACTTCCTTCAAGTTGATTCCAAGGTCTGAAAGTTGTTGTTTGAGCCATAACACTTGTGCACAGCAACTTGAGGCAGCTACATATTCAGCTTCAGTGGATGATACAGCTACCGTTGTTTGTTTCTTACTAAACCATGACACAAGTGACCCACCAAAGAATTCACACTGTCCACTTGTGCTTTTCCTATCGGTTTTGTATCCGACATGGTCTGAATCTGAATATGCCACCAAATGTTCTGGTTGGCCTTTGGGAAACCACAATCCTAGAGTCTTAGTGTCAGCAAGGTATCTGAAGATTCTTTTCACATGTTCAGCATGTGACTCCTTTGGAGCTGATTGGAATCTTGCACACATTCCAACACTGAATTGGATGTCTGGGCGGCTTGCTGTTAAATAGAGTAATGATCCAATCATTCCTCTATATTTTGTGATATTGAAGTTTTTTCCCTCTTCATCTGCATCCAATGAAGTAGTTGTGCTCATAGGAGTGTCTATACCATTGCATTGATCTAGTCCAAACCTTTTTAACAGATCATTTAGATACTTTGTCTGTGATATAAAGATGCCATCCTTCTTTTGCTTTACTTGAAGACCAAGAAAGTAATTAAGTTCCCCCATCATGGACATTTCGAATTCCCCCTGCATTTTCTTTGCAAAGTCTTCACACAAACTATTATTAGAAGCACCAAATATGATATCATCCACATATATTTGTACAACTAAAATTTCATTTAGCTTATTGGTTCTAATAAACAAAGTCGTATCAGCTTTTCCTCTAACAAAGCCTTGATCAAGAAGAAATTTGCTTAAACGTTCGTACCAAGCTCTAGGAGCTTGCTTAAGTCCATACAAAGCTTTCTTGAGATGATAAACATGATCTGGAAATTTTTCATTTTGAAAACCAGGAGGTTGTTCTACATAAACTTCTTCTTGTATGAAGCCATTTAAGAAAGCACTTTTTACATCCATTTGAAAAAGTTTTATTCCTTTAACACAAGCAAAGGCTAGTAGAACTCTTATGGCTTCCAATCTTGCCACTGGAGCATAAGTTTCCTCATAATCAATTCCTTCTTCTTGATTATAGCCTTTTGCAACCAATCTTGCTTTGTTTCTGATAATGATTGCAGATTCGTCACATTTGTTTTTGAATACCCATTTAGTCCCAATGACCGGATGGTCTTTAGGCCTAGGTACCAAATCCCAAACTTGATTTCTTTCAAATTGGTGTAATTCTTCTTGCATTGCGATCACCCAATCATTGTCAGAAAGAGCTTCATCAATTTTTGAAGGTTCAATGTGAGATATAAAAGCAGAAAATGTAACTTCATTCAAAGTACTTTTTCTGGTTCTAACACCTTGACTAACATCACCTATTACTTGGTCTAAAGGGTGATTTTTATTATATTTCCAAGCTTTAGGCTGAGATGGTTCAGGATTTTCAAAATGGTTTTGAGGGTCTGTTTCAAAAACATCTTGTACTTCTGAATCAGAAGGAGGTTTTAGAAGATGCTTGTTTTCAGAAGTTTGAAATTGATTTTTCAAAATAAGTTCATCATCATCATTATTCAAAAGTTTTTTAGAGGATAAGTCACAGAACACAACATGTACAGATTCTTCTACACAACGGGTTCGAATGTTAAATATCCTATAGGCTTTACTTCTATTAGAGTAACCCAGAAAAATACCTTCATCTGCTTTGGCATCAAACTTACCCAAGTTATCCTTACCATTGTTGTGGATGAAACACTTACATCCGAACACATGTAGATGTGCTAAGTTAGGCTTCCTTCCTTTGTATAGCTCATAGGGAGTTTTGTTTAGTTTCTTTCGCATATATGCTCTGTTTGAAATATAACATGTTGTTGATATTGCATCAGCCCAGAATGCTTGAGATGTTTTGTTTTCATTCAGCATTGATCTTGCCATCTCTGTAAGGACTCTATTTTTTCTTACCATTTTGTTGAGGAGTCCTTGGGGCTGAAAAGTTGTGATCAATTCCTATGCTTTCACAGAACTCAGCAAAGGATTGATTGTCAAATTCTCCTCCATGATCTGTTCTAATACCTGAAATAGAAATACCTTTCTCGTTCTGGACCTTTTTGGCAAAAGCAACAAATTGATCAAAAGTTTCATCTTTAGAGCATAAAAATATGGTCCATGTGAATCTTGAAAAGTCGTCAACTATAACTAAAGTATATAAATTACCGCCTAGGCTTCTAATTCTCGCAGGTCCAATTAAATCCATGTGAAGTAATTGGAGTGGTCTTTGAGTTGAAATCTTATTTTTGGTATTAAAAGAAGACTTGGTTTGTTTCCCTTTTTGACAAGAGTCACAAATCATGTCATTTTTGAAAACAAGTTTAGGAATGCCAATAACTAATTCCTTTTTAACAAGTTTGTCAAGTTGATACATATTCACATGTGCCAACCTTTTGTGCCAAAGCCAAGTTTCATCTGAGTTACTTAGAAAACATTTTTCTGAAGCTCTATCATCAACAGAAAGATTGAGTGAATAGCAATTACCTTCTCTTGGTGCTCTGAACAATGCTTTAGATTTGATTTCTTCCAGAGGAAGAATATCTTTGCTAATGATTAAACATTCTTCTGAATTAAAGATAACCAAGTTACCTTTATCTGTACTTTGACTTACGCTCAGAAGATTGTGGCATAAACCTTCAACAAGGTATACATCTTTGATTTTTGGTCCATTGGTATTTCCAATATCTCCAACTCCAGTAATCTTGCCTGTTTGATCTCCACCAAATGTTACCTTGCCTCCATCTTTTGACTTGATTGTTGCAAATTTTGATTGATCCCCTGTCATGTGTCTTGAGCATCCACTATCAATAAACCATTTATTGGATTTTGATGCTCTAAGACAAACCTGCAAGACATAGAATATCAAGACTTAGGTACCCACTTTTTCTTGGGTCCTTTTGGGTTAGTTAGTGTCTTAGGACCCTTATAGGATCCTTTTGGCATCCATTGATAATTACCTATGGGTTTGTTTTTACCTTCTCTTTTATGAAAACAGGAAGAAGTAGTGTGACCTTTACGATTGCAATAGTTGCAGTGAGCAAAAGGATTGGATGAATGCACAGATTTTTGAAAATAGTTCATGTATGATTTATGTCCAATTTTCTTCTTTCCCTTTTGTTTATCAAAATCAGGTTCATAGCCAATTCCTGACTTATCATTTGTAAACCTTTGTTGATTTAAAATAACATTTAGCATTTCACTACCATTGGTGAATTTTTCAAGAGTTTTAGTAAGAAGCAAATTTTTCTTTTCTAAAACACAACACTTTTCACAACCTTTTTCAACATGTTTCTCAACATTGTTTTCAGAAGCTATAGTAGGAGAGGAAGTATGTTGAACTCGTTTTTCTAGAAATTTGATTTTCTTCTTGGCTGATGAAAGTTCCTTTGCAATTTTCTTAAATTCAATAAAAAGTAAATCATATTCAGAAGATAACTCATTATAAGAGAAATTGGAAGTATTTACCTCTTCATTATCAGATTCTTCTTGAGCAACAAGACAAATATTGGTCCTTTCTTCCTCTTTAGCTTCATCTTCATCTGATGAGCTATCTCCCCATATGCCTGAGACATAAGCTCTTCTTTTGAATTTATTTGATTTCTTTTCTTTGTTCTTGAGCTGAGGGCAATCAGATTTGAAATGACCGGGTTGTCCACATTCATAGCATGTGATGGACTTCTTTGTTTCTGTGTTCGAACTACCCTTGTGAAATTTTCTGTTGGCCTGATCCTTTTTAAAAAATTTCTTGAATTTTCTGACCATCAGACTTATCTCTTCATCATCATCATCCTCATTTTCTTCATCATCATCAGATTTAGGTTCTCTAGAGGTTTTGAGAGCTATACTCTTATTCTTCCCATGCACTTCTTCAAGTCCTTTCTTGAATTTTAGTTTAGCTTCATATTCAGAGAGACTTCCAAAGAGAGCTGCTACAGATGTCATTGATTCTCCACGTGCTTCTTCGATGGCAGTGACCTTTGCCTCCCATTCTTTGTTGAGGACATTTAGGATCTTCCTCACTTGAACAGATTGTTCATATACTTTTCCTAAAGAAGCAAGTTGGTTAATCAGATGAGTAAATCTCAACTGGAACTCACCAATGGATTCTCCTTGTTTCATGCGAAGGAGATCATATTCTGTCATGAGGGTGTTGACTCTATTCTGTTTGACTCCAGTTGTCCCTTCATGAGCTATCTCCAAGGCATCCCACATTGCTTTTGCTGAAGTTAGAGTGCATACACGGAAGTACTCTTGTTGACTCAAGGCACTTTGTAGCATGAGTATGGCCTTGCTGTTGAGAGTGATGTTTCTTCTATCATTCTCATCATAGTTTTCTTCAGATTTTGGAATTCTGATTCCTTCTCTCTCAATTGTTGGAGCATAGTCTCCTTTTTCAAATACCTTCCATAGGCCATATTCTGTGGCTAAAACAAAAACCTTGAATTTAGCTTTCCAAAAAGAATAATGCTCACCATTAAAACCTGGAGGACGATTGATAGAGGCTCCATCGGGCAAGATTCCTTCCATAGTGATCCTTCTCGAGATGTTAAGCTCTTCAGAGAAGACCTTGCTCTGATACCAAATGAAAATGCGGCTGAATCACCAAGAGGGGGGGTGAATTGGGGATTCTTAAAATTCTTTTGAAATATACTCTGTTTTTGTCAGAAATCCGATAGAGCCGAAAGTAAGGGAGTGAGAAGAGAAGAAAAGCAGAACACAGCGAAGTTATCCTGGTTCGGTCCAATCTAATGACCTACGTCCAGTCCCCAGTCACTCTGGGATTTCCACTATCTCTCTAGAGAATTACAGACTCTGCAAACAAAGAGTGTTTCACAACCTCGAACACACTCCCCCTTACAAGTTGTAATTGAATAACCCAATCTCAAAGTCCCTCTACTTTGAGATCCTTACAGAAAATTTGATTACAGAAAAGAACTCTCTTCTAAGAGTGGATATTGTTAATCACTGAAGTACAACAATTCAAGATAACAACTCTTCCACTGATACTGTTGAGTAGTAATGTAGAATTTTTGTTCTCTATTTTTTTTCCTTCGAATCTTCATCTATATATAGTGTTTTTGAGGCTTGTGAACGTTATAGATTCGTTGGAGCTATTTCCTTTCTGAAAATATAGCTGTTGCAGGTGTTATGTCTTGATCTTGTTTTGCTGAAATCACTCTTTGTCCAAAATATGGCTGTTGAGAGTTTATTCTCAGTCTTCCTTGATTCTGGTCTTTCTTTTTAAGGTATATATATCCATTGGAGATGTTGCACAACGGCTATATGATCTCCTCTAACGGCTAGATGATCTTGAGTAATAGCTTTCCTTAGTTTTTGCAAGTTTCCGAAAATAACTTTCTTTTTGAATCTCAGACAAATCAGAAGATCTCCTGTAATCTCATGAATAAATGCGTTAGAAAAGTTCAGTTACACTGATGTGAGATAGATATAACAACTAGATTGAATGGATAACTTAAAACATGAAGATAGAATCTGATTTGGAAATCTGAGTTCATCTGCGTTTTTCAGATCTGGAGGTCTGAACTCGAGTTCACAATGTTAGGCTCGAGTTCGCCCTTCAAAATTTTGCTTCTGCCAAAATCAAACTGGAGGTTTAAGACAAATGGCCTCGAGTTTGAAACTATTGAAAATAGCTAATTGCTCTCTGGAACTTTTGAACTGGAGTTTGAAGAGTTTAGGCTGGAGTTTGGTTTTCTCCGAAATACTCTGAAGGCTCTCGGCCAAAACTAGGCTCGAGTTTGAAGAGCTTAGGCTCGAGTTCATACTCCAAAATTTTGAACTTTTTTTTTTTCAAACTTGAGGTTTGAGTAGAAGTTTAAAGTTTGAAGCAGATTTTCAACAGATAAAAAAAACTCTTTGGCAATGATGAACTCGAGTTCGCCCTTAGTAGGCTCGAGTTCATGCAAACTTCCAAAGGTTTAATTCTGAACTTCAGGTTCAGTCTCAAGTTTGAACTTTGGCTTTGCAAGTTTATGCTTTCTGTCAAATCCAGGCTCGAGTTCATTACTCATAGGCTCGAGTTTGATTTTGACAGATAGAAAAATCACAAGTTTTAAACATCCTTGACTTGTCAAATCTTTCCAATATTGTTTACAATTGTTAGTGATCATCAAAACACTTCTGAGAACTAACACGCGTCTCGTTCCTTTGATCAGGTGGGCGATCAACACGTCCGCGTCTCGTTCCTTCGATCAGCAGAAGTTGACTCTTGGATCGGCTTCCTCTACTGGTATCCACACGAACAATCCCCAAACACGGTTGCGGCAGCGTGCTAGCGCTTCTTGTGCGTCTCTCTCTCAAGTTGCTCTAGGGTTTCTCGCGGCTTTTTGAATACGCTCGACTGAAAATCCCGTAGGTTTTTCTAAACCCGATAGGCGTATTATATAACCAAAATTAATCCTTTATTAATTTTGGAAATTCGGATTTTTGAATCTGGTCAACATATCAATCACATCTATCTCATAAATGTAATTGAATATATTAAAAGCCAGATTTGGAAATTCGAATTTTGAATTTAAATCAAATCTAAATTTAAAGCCTTTTGATTTAATTTATCATCATAAATTAAATCCGAGATATGATATCTATCTATTTAATTAAATCTGAGATACCATATCTCAATTTAATATTAAACAGATATACGATATCTTTATTCGAAATTAAATGAGATACAATATCTCTATTTGTTTCAGATATTTAATTTATCAAATAAATTAAATACTAAACAAATATCATATATAATATTATAATCTCAATTTATAATATATATATTAATTTCGAATTATATATATATATTAATTTCGAATGTTATATATATATATATATATATATATATATATATATATATATATATAAATCCTAGATCAAATTTAGTATTCATTTAATCTTAGATTAATCTGAGATTCAATGAACCTGGACACTTTCACCCGTGTTGGATTATTCTTGTGTGCGACCCTGCAGGCCCATATGAGATTGGCAGTGGGCCAACACTGTATCAGCCCACAAGTCGCAAGCGGCCTCTAGCAAGACATTGCGACTACCCAATTCACATGGGGATCGATGACACGATACTACCTATCGTACAACCATGTCACGTCCCTTTTGTCACGCGATAATTTGGTCAAGGATGAGGCATGGATAATGTCAACTTCCTTTTCTTGACCATTGCTTTCTCGATTCTCGAGTAGTCTAATAAGTGAAATGGAAACTCCTTTCCATCACAGTATGGCCATACATTTCTTAGACTCACTCATCGAGGGGCCCAGCATTATCTCTCTACATATGTGAGGGACAAATCCCATCTTGACCACTCACATTCCTCCGCATGAAAACCACTGATCCCGATCCGAGCCTTTATCATCACCTGGTCAAAGGTGACTTTTGACTAGGTCAAAGACCAGTGACTCATCATGTAGGAATCCATGATGATCTCAGGTCATAGGGCGTTGTGACGCGGTTATACATGAGATAAGCTTATGACTTAATCCATGCAGCTTTCTCATAGTGGGTCGGTCCAGCACCTTGTACTCTTACAAGTGCCCATGACTTTGATTCGTATCTCCATACCTCATCAAAGTCATACTGGTCTTAACTCATCTTTGCTCCCGCGTAGATGACCGACCAGGGACATTTAGGATAATCTATAAGATATATCCAGGGATATAGTTATCACCATAAACATGCGTATGAAATGATAACTTAATGGAGAATAATGACTTGCCCCTAGGGCATAATTTCCGACACCTTAGTCCGTTGGAAGCTGAGTATGTCTTGACCGAAATATAGGAGGGGATTAACGGACAACATATGGGTGCTAAGGCGTTATCTAAAAAGGCTTTGAGGGCTGGATATTATTGGCCAACCATGATGGCAGATTCTAAGGATCATGTACAAAAATGTGATAGTTGCCAAAAGCATGGTAACATAATGTGGCTCCCCCCTATGGAGTTAAAATCAATCTCGGCACCGTGGCCCTTCTTTAAATGGGGTTTGGACTTGCTTGGACCATTTAAGGCGGCTTCGAGACAATTACGATAGTTAATAGTGGCTGTCGATTATTACACCAAATGGATAGAGGCTGAACCGGTGGTGACAATCACATCTGCGCAAGTACAGAATTCCTAGCTAGGAATATTATATCTCGGTTCGGAATACCGGTAGAAATCATCACAGATAATGGAACCCAATTCATTGACAAGGGTTTTCAGGAAATGGTGGCCGACTTTCTAATCAAACAACATTTCGCGTCTGTAGAGCATCCTCAATCTAATGGGCAAGCTAAGGCAGCAAACAAGGTCATTGTTGAAGGACTAAGAAAACGGATGGACGAGGCAAAATCCGATTGGGTGGAGTAGCTATATAACATTTTGTGGGGACATCGAACCACCATTCAGACTGCAACAGGAGAAACACCTTTCAGGTTTACATACGGTTGCGAATCCATGATCCCGGTTGAAATTGGCCAATCCTCATGGAGAAGAATTAAAGCCCTGCATGCGGAGGAGGAAAATAATGAGGCTCTGGCAATGGAATTAGATTTGATTGACGAGGTAAGAGTCACGGCCCATTGCCGAGACTTGGCTGCAAAGCAACTCATGGCACCGCAAAATACAACAGAAGGGTAAGGCCCCGTTCTTTTGAAAAGGGCGATCTTGTGCTCCGAAGGGCCGATATTGGCAACAAGAATGCTAGGGAAGGAAAGCTCGCGCCAAATTGGGAAGGTCCCTATCGAGTAAGAGAAAATCTCGGAAAGGGAGCTTATGAGTTAGAAACCTTGCAGGCAAAGGCGGTTAAGAGAACGTGGAATGCAGAGAAGTTAAAGCTCTATTACAGCTAAAGTGGGAATCCTCGGAAGCGGGCCACAGGGCCGAAATCTATAACATCCTCTCTAGTAACAATGTAAAAATGACTATGTCATTAGACTTATGAATAAAAAGAAGCTTTTGACAGAAAAATGATGGCAAATTCCTCGGTTAAATGTCTTTCAAATTCGTTATCAGGAAAAAGGTTAAGACGTGTTTCCAAGGAAGCAGACGTGTTTCCTTGGGAACACGGTAACACCAGAATGAGGAACAGGAAGACGGTAGGATCGAGACATTGGCTAAGTATATCCCCTTGGGACGCGGTAATGCCCGCATGACGGTTGACACGTGCTTCTTCGGAACACGGCCGGAATTATGGAAAGATGTATTCCTCCGGGATGTGGAAATGCCCACAAGTTAAAGCGCGGTCCCCTCGAGATGTGGTAAAAACTGAGAAGCCCCATATGGCAATAATGCATTAAGCTTGGTGTAAGGAAGCAAGCCGTCACAACGACCTTGATCAAGTCGGAATGTTTAGAGGTCAGATGCAACACTAAACATAAACAAGGTGACGGATGGCTCTTACGCCGTGATGAATTCTGGTAAGTCACTTAGGCGGGTATTCGCGCCCATGAGTGATCTCAGACCCGTATTATGCGCAGTAATGTCATTGATAATGTTTACATCGTTCAAATGAATTAATGAGCATGAAGAAAAAGATACAAGGAATTTTCAATCGTAGCTGGCAAAGAATGAACTGTGTATCCTCGAAATGAAGCAAGTTTTTTACTCATAATATGGTATCTGCAAAAGCGAAATTAGTTTCATAAAACCGCTAGGAGTGTCAAAAAGCATGAAAGGGGTATTAGTTCCCCAAAGCAGAAGGAACCACATTGGAAGTCCAGCCTTCAGAGGGACAGGGTTCTTGTCGCAGCCCCTATTCCCTCTCCTTCATCCTCATCTTCGTCTTCTATTGGATGGACATTGGGGACGATATCGAAAGGAGGAAAAAGAGGGATTATTTGACCATGTCTGACCCACAACACGCAATCCATCCCAAATGTGTTAAAAGAAATGCGAGGGTTCAAGAGCTTGATCTATGCCATGGCATTACCAAAGGATTCATCTACCGACTTCTTTATGCCATCATCCTTTATCTTGATCACCTCTTGGGCAGACTTCGCAACAGCCATATGAGTGTTGAGCTCAGAGAGATATTCCTGTTTTTCCTGCCAAGCTTGTGCTAAGGTTTTCTTATCCCAAAGGCTTTCTTGCCGAAGTTGATTTAGCTCCACATAGCTTTGCCCGAGATTTATTTTTCCTTCTCCAGCTCTTTTTCCATCTCGCTCCTTGCCGCTTCCGCTTCCCACACTTTTGTTTGAGCTTCTTCTAAAATGGTAGATGTTAGCTCGTCCGATTTGCGAACATGTTCTGCAACTTCGAGTTTGACCTTGTCGAGCTCATCAGCTTGCCTGGAATATTTCACGTTCAATGTCGCCAGGGCTCATGCAAACCTGGCGCCCCGCAAAAGGCAAAGTTCTGTATCATATAGCTCTTAGAGCTGAGATGTGGTATATTTTTTGGGCTCAAAAAAGTGCCTAGGAAGCCTGATCGCCCTGCTAATTTGAGGGGGCACTCCTTTGTTCCAGATAACGGCATAAGGGATTGTTGGACTCGGAGGCGGCGAAGGGAGACTGGTAGAAGGAAGGTCGGCAGGGTTCTCCAGCGAAACATCAATAGACGGGGTGGTTATTGCTGGTCTCGAAGGCAGGGCTGTTTGAGTGACCATGGATTCTTGGGCCGAATTAACCCGTTGGGATTTCCTAGCGCCTATCAATGTGGATTCCGGTGCGGCTCATTTCGATGTCGTCTTCATTTTCTCAGAGCCGGGTATAGCCAGGGCAGCAGCAAAAGCCGGAGTTGGTTCCATCCTCGGCTCTGTGAAACACATGTAAAGAAGTTAGGTATCTAGCTGGTATAAAGACAAAATGAAACATAAGACAGTTAAACTACACACATACTCGTTGGGTTCTTTTTCTTCGGTTCAGGTGTTAAAATGAAATCTGATGACTTTAACTCTCCAATATCGGCGATTTGTTTTTCCAAAAAGGCTATTGATTTCTTTTTGGCAGCCGAGAGGGTATGGGAAGGAAAGTCGTAGGTTGAAGAAGATTTGTGATGGTGGTCAAGGGTCCAATAGAGGGGGAATCTCCCCTCTACTTCCTTGGATTCATACCGATGGAGGAACCAAGGGTATTGCTGGGGCATCGCTGTTACTTTAAAAAATGAAGTTTTAAAACTTTTCCATGACTCAGTATAAGGTGTAAAGAGTTTGCGTCCGCGGACACTATGAAGGGAGGTCCAACCTTTCTTCGTCGGACTCTCGGTGCTAGAGTCCACCGTTTTGTCGGTATTTTTTTTAGTTCTCTCGCTACCAGCTTCATGAACGAAGTAGAAAAAGAAGAAGACGGGAAGGGAGCAGGTCAGGTCTTTTTGTTTACAGTAATTTTCAAAAGCAATGGCGAAGGCCCAGCTATTTGGATGAAGCTGGGAAGGAGCAAGCTTCAAATGATGGAGGAGCGATAATTGGAATTCGGTGAATGGAAAGCGCATACCGAGCTGAGATATGCAATCCTTGTAAAAGAAAAAGAAATGAGGGTCGTCACTACTTTCTCGGCAGCTAGAAATGGATTCAATAACACAGGGAATGAGAAACTCACAGTCTTTACTATTACGGAGGCCGAGTGCTAAGATTTCTGGTGTAGTTATGGTGCTTTTGGTACTTAACACTTCATCAACCCATAGGGATGATGACTTAGACGAGTCCGAGGTCCCAGCAAAATTTGATTCTCCGGTAGCAAATAGCTCGGTGTGGCGTGATGGTGAACCCATTTATACCTATAATAAGCAAAAAAAAAAAACAGAGTCAGAGTTGGAAAAAGATACCTCGGATAGAAAAGCCGTGCCAAGGAACCTCAAATACTCCCAAATTGGAATCATGCGGGTTCCCCGAGGAAGGGGCAGGACGTAAGTTAAGCTTATGGCAGCAAGAGGCTAGCATTTGAATAATTTCCAATTACGACCGCTGTCTGAAAGTTTGATGCTCGAGAAAAGGCATTCATCACACAGATCGATAGCTGTTGATCCACGGTCGTTTGGAGGCATGGGTTCTAGCTGGGCTCAGGGAACATCTCGTCCTGGTATGGTCGGACTTCTACTTAAAAGATCGGGGGCATCAAAATGGACTCCCAGAGGAAAGGGGTTGGGGTCATCCGACAATGGTTTTTGAGATTTTCTTTCGCTATTGCTCCCGCTGGATTTACCAAGAAGAGCAGCCTGTTTCTCTTCTTCAGAACGGTTCACCGACCATAACCAATATTTGGCAGCGCTAGAAGCCTTTTTAAGTATTTCTCTATCCTCTTCAAGGATGGGTCTCCCGTACATATCCACGTGTGGAGGACTATCGGAACCCATGGGAAATTTTAAGAGTAAAATTGGTTTCACCTAGAAAACCCAAAAACACTAGTTGAATACTCAAGAAAGCAAGTAATGAGGTCAGGGTAAAGGCCTAAAAAAGAGGAGAAATGTACGAATAATTGGCACAAATCGAGATAAAGAAGAAAGGTTGGAGGAATACCTGATTCTATGAAAATCAATGGAAAGCTGGGATTCGCAGATTTGAAGGAAGGAAGAACTTCAAGAAAGAAAGCCTGCTCAAAATGGGGTGAACGCTTCGCGAAGAAAGTATTAGGAAGAGGCGGAAGATGTGAATTTATAGGCATTTTGAATTCAAAACGTCAGGGGTATTAAAGGCAATTCGTATCGAAGATTGGGTCCGAAAACCTAGAAAGCGCAAATGATGGTGATTGTGAAACACATGTGCGTTTAATGCGCACGAATTCCAAAGGCGGCGAAACGATGTCAGAAGCAAAGAAAAATCGGTTCGTACCTGTTATAGTCCAAAATTAGGGCAACATACGTGGCAGGAGAATATGAATCCGATGATGGGCTGGTAGTTATAAAAGAAATCCTGGCTATCATTCAGAAATAACTTGTCACACAAGACTGGGGGCAAGTAGTGGAAGATTATGTCAACCCCAGGAAATACATCTCGGAACAACCGAGTAAAGAGGAATACTGAAAGGAGCATGAATAAAATAGCAGGTTATAGCCGGTCAGGTAACCTCAGCAGTTCAGAGCCCTAAACTCCCGAGCTTAGGGGCAACTATTATGGATCCAAATATTGGGCTCAGCATGGTATACCCCAATAAAGACAAAAGCCCCCCATCAGATAGGTAAAATGTTAATCTGCCTATAATCCTAGCACTAATCTTGATCGTACAGGTAGTGGAGCAGGCACTCGTCAGGTAATGGAGCAGGGTGTAACAACCTTAAAGGCGCCCTCAACCCTCAAAATGAAACCCTAGGTAATTTCTACAAATAGGAGATTACCCCCCAAGTACATACGGTTCATATCCTTTTACTGTTCGGTTACACTGCGCGCGCACACACCCCTTTAGGCTGAACTCCATCCTTGTGTCACAAAGTGATCACCTGACGTTCTTTGGTGTCTTCCTCATAGGCATCGTAGAACTGTCTTATCTCCGGAACCTCTATCCCTTATCCCGGAGAGAATTGCAGATCCTAAACCAACCCACCACTAATCCTTTGAGATTAGACACTTGTGTTCTCAGAATCGAACAAGTTCATTTATTTAATGAGTGAGGAATATATTTGACCCATCATCTTGCATTTAGTTCATTTAACTTGAGTTAAAAAATCCTTTAGATTCTAGGAAATATATTATATTCCTTGATTTTTAGAATCTATATCATAATGACAACTATTATAAGCTTGAGTATACTATTGAATTTTGAATAGGTGGTAATAAAATGGATCACAATTGGATGAATGCATTGGGAACTAGTGAAAAAAAATATGAGAATTGGGTAGAAGAGTTTATTGAATTTGCTAAAATGAATGTGCCTAGTAAAAATGGGCAATATTTTTGTCCTTGTGTAAACTGTTTAAATGATAGTTGACGTGATGTAGATGATATAAGAAATCGCTTACTTTGTGGAGGAATAAATCTTCGGTACAAAAGGTAGATATGACATGGTGAGGAAGTGACTGCCAATGTGTCCCACGAGAAGGAAGTTTTGGATGTCGTAGATGAAGATATAATAGAGAAAATGATTCATGATGTTGAGGTAGAGTCTTTTGCATAATCGCGTGTGTATGACAGCGTGCAGAGTGATACTAAGTATACGCACTTGTCAGTTATTTTGCATTTGGTGAACTTAATTGCAACTTGTGGGTGGATCATAATAGATTCACTATGTTACTTGAATTGTTTTGTGATATATTTCCAGAGGATAATGTACTTCCATATCGTATATACAAGGCCAAGAAAATCTTATCTACGATAGGTATGGAGTATAAAAAGATACATGCCTTCCGTAATGACAGCGTATTGTACAAAAAGGAGTATGAAGGACTGAGTGAATGCTCGAAATATTAGACTTCACAGTACAAAGTGAAGAAAGATGGTGGCTATGGTGATGAGACAAGTAAAAGGAAACCTTTAAAGGTTTTGTGGTATCTTCCAATTATATCACAGTTTCAGTGAATGTATGCAAATGCAAAAGAAGCAAAAAAGTTGAGATGGCATGCTAATGAGAGAAAATGTGATGGAAAATACCTTTGGCAACTGGCTAATTCTCCCTAATGGAAGAATATAAATGAAATGTTTCTTAGGTTTGGCAGCAAGCTAAGAAACTTTGGCTTGGGCTTTGCACAGATGGAATCAATCCTTACAGTACTCTTAGTAGTACACATAGTGCACGCCCGGTTCTCTTAGTGATTTACAACTTAGTTCCTTGGTTGTGTACAAAACACAAGTATATGATACTTTCAATGATGATTTTGGGACCAAAACAACCAAGGAATGATACCGATGTCTACTTGGCACCTTTTGTGGAGGACTTAAGAAGTTGTGGGAGGATGGCGTAGATGTCTTTGATGAATATAAGAAGGAATCCTTTAAGCTACCTGCAATGATTTTCACTAAGATAAACAACTTTCTTACATAAGGAAACTTGTTAGGGTATAGTGTGAAGGGGCATAAAACATGTCTGATATGTGAAGCAGGTACACACTTCCATCAACTTAAGCATGGAAAAAAAACAGTCTACCTTGGTCATAAGCGATTTCTTTCTCGATTCCACCCATACTATAGGCTAAAAAAGAGTTTTAGCACTTTGTCAGAGAATGGAATGGCTCCAAAGCCATTAACTAGAAAAGAGGTTTATAGTCGAGTGGAAAGAATCTATCATATTATTCTGTAAGAATCAAAGGACTATGAGTGAGAAGAACACATGGAAGAAGAGGTCAATTTTCTTTGATCTTCCATATTGGCGCAGTCTTGATGTGAGACACAGTATTGATGTGATGTATGTGGATAAAAATGTATGTGATCGCCTTTTGGTACATTTTTGCACATACCAGGGGAAGACTAAAGATGGAATTACCGTGAGACTAGACTTAGTTGAAATGGGAATAAGAGAGCGGCTACACCCACACTGAGATGATGGTAAGAGAGCATATATGGAGCCAACAGCGCATACATTGTCAAAAGGCGAGAAAAAAAGCTTGTGTGGGTGTTTACATGGCATTAAGGTTCCACAAGGGTATTCATCAAATGTGATAAGGCTTGTCTCAATTGAAGATTTGAAGTTAGTATAAGTGAAGTCCCATGATTGCCATGCATTGATTCAACAACTATTATGAGTAGCTATTAGAGGCATTATGAAAGATGATGTATGAAGCACAATAATAAGGTTGTGTCTTTTCCTTAATGCTATTTATAGCAAAGTTGTTGAGATCGAAAAGTTGGACGAATTGGAAAAGGAGGGTTATATCATTCTATCCCAACTAGAAATGCATTTTGCTCATACATTTTTTGATATAATGGTGCATGTGATAGTTCATTTGGTAAGGAAGATAAGACTATGTGGCCTAGTCTATCTAAGGTGGATATACCCTTTTAAACAATACATGAAGATCTTAAAAGGGTATTCTAAAAATCCTTATCGACCTGAAGCCTCAATTATTGAGTAGAGCTGGGAATCAAGGCTGGGCCAGCCCGACCTGACAGGGCCTGGGATAAGGAAAACATCGGTTTTTCAAAGCCCAACCCGATAGTACCAGGGCCAGGGCCGGCCCTACAGGGCCTAAAATTTAGTATTCCAAATTTAACTATTTTCCTTTGATTTTTTTTCAAAGAAATATAATTAGTAAATTGCAATTATTTTAGTTCTAATCTATCAAATAAATGTTATCAACATTAATATCTAAACAATACAAATTATTTAACAAATAAACACATTCATTAATTCGTAATAAAAAACAAATAAACACAAAGAATATGTTTTTTCCTTTTTTTCAAAAAATATTAAACAAAGGAATTGCTTTATACATGTCCACGACAAAATGCCTTTTCCTCTCATAATTTTATGTGTGTCTACAGATTCTTTAGGTTCATGTATGATTTTACTAACAGGTAAAAACAATTATACTTATTTTACACAAAATATATTTATAATTTATTATTTATATAATATTGTAATATCAAAGTAATTGTTTATTTAATATGAAAACATCCCTTCTTTAAAATTTATAATAACTAATAAAGTGTTTTAATACAGAATAATAATAAACATAAAAAAAAGGTTATAGTTTAAACTAAAAAAGTCTAAGTAATTACAAATAAACACATTCATTAAGTGGAAGTCTAAGTAATTTTTTTTATTAAAAAAACAAAAGCTACAATTAAACGGGCCGACCCGAGGCCCTGCATGGCCTATTTCAAATTTCTGACCTATTTTTTAAGTCCAAGCCCTACAGGGTCAGGGCTTAAACGGGCTGGCCCGATTTCCCGACTCTATTATTGAGAGATATATGGTTGAAGAGGCTATACACTTTTGCATAGAATATATGTCAACATCGAAGGCTTAGCCTTGTAATGAAAAGGGTAGAAGTCAAGGAACACAAGGGCTCAAAGTAAAGAGTATGTGTTGTGAAGAGGTATTGCAAGCACACTTGTATATCTTGACTAATATGGAAGAAGTTCAGTCGTATTTAGATGAACACAAAAAAAGTTTAAAATAGATATATCCAAGAAAAAATGACATACAGATAGCCAATGAGCAAAACAAGACATTCATAGAGTGGTTCAAGGAAAAGGTTTCGCATAAGACCAGTGTGTCTGAGACAATTAAATGGTTAGCTTGGGGGCCTTCTTTTGAAGTCGTCACTTGAAGCAGATATGATAACCATGGGTATTCTGTTAATTCTCGGAGTTTTGATGATAACAAGACTTAAAAGTGGTTAAGGTTTTGAATTGAAAATGATTAAAGTTTTGAATCAATAAATATTGCCTAAGGTAGGAGTGTACTCGAGTATATCCTTCAGCTTACTCGAGCATGCTCAATCTGATAATTTGACTAAGTGTTCTCAGGTCACTTACTCAAGATGGATTCACTGCTACTTGAGGATGCTATCAGAAATAGCTCTCTGCCTTCATACAGAAGATGTTACTTGAGTATAACTGTTGTGTTACTTGAGTATATGAAGAAACAGCAAACTTCAGAGAAACTCAATCATTGTAGTCGAGTAAAGTACTCGAGTATGGAGAATTGTCTACTCGAGTACTAGGTCTTTAGGCAAAGCAATTGCTCTAATCAGTATTCTACTCTAATATAGGTAATATGCTACTCGAGTATATATGTTTTTAATCTTATATTTGCTCTCTATTTGAAGTATACTCAATTATGGTTTCACTGGTACTCAAGTGTAAGGAAAACGCTACTCGAGCATAGTTGGCTAATGTTTCACTTAGTGTATTCTTTCAGCGAAGGAGAGATGATACTCGAGCATAAAGAATTGTATACTCAAGTATTGACATTTGATTACTCAAGTATGTTCATTACAAAAGTCTCTAATATGATCTTGCTAAGATGATACTCAAGAATGTTAGTTCTCTTATGGTTTTGATGATTGCCAACAATTGTAAACAAAGAATGAGGATTTGCTCTTAAAGGTTGAAAATTCTGAGTAAGAGCAAACCTCGAGGTTTGCAGTAAAACCTCGAGGTTTGGCCTTGCAAATAAAGTCTCAAGGTTCAGCACTTAATAATTCAAAAACTTGGTTTCACAAATTTATGTGAAACCTCGAGGTTTGTAAAGAAACCCTGAGGTTCTGCATTTCCAGAGTAAACTCAGTTTCACATCAACTCATGAAACCTCAAGGTTTGTGGCAAAACCTCCAGGTTTATGGTTTGGCGCCTAACTAAAATTTTTGAAAAACAATGTGAAACCTCGAGTATCTTGAGAAACCTCCAGGTTTCTTCATCCAGAGAGCAACTAGTTTTCATTGAACATGAAAACCTCGAGGTTCACTTTGAAACCTCGAGGTTTGGTGTTTTGACTAAAACTTGAATCTTTTGAAAAATACTTAAAACCTCGAGTATTACTTTAAACCTCCAGTATTCTGTCATACAGAGAGGAAACAGGTTTTCACATGAATGAAAACCTCGAGGTTCATTCCAAAACCTCGAGGTTGTGTCCCTGGAACAAAGCTTTGGCTTTTCAATATTTTAGCCAAACCTCGATTATTGTTGAAACCCTCGAGGTTTGTGGGTTCCAGAGAGAAATGAATTTTTTTCATAAAGATATAAACCTCCAGGTTTCTTATGAAACCTCCAGGTTTGGTTTCATCAAGATTTTTCCATAAGGTTTCTTTACAAAGGAAACCTCGAGGTTCACTAAGAAACCTCGAGGTTATGTATCTCAGAAACTGAAAATACTTTCTGCATTCAAGCAAACCTCGAGGTTTGTGGAACAAACCTCTAGGTTTCTAGTTGTTGCTGGAAATTCAAAATTGACAAATGTGTTATGCCTTCTTGTTTGATCTCAATGCTTTACATGATTAATCTATAATGATTCTAGATATGTTTAATCATCTTTTTAGTGAGTTTCAGACAGATTAAAAAAGGATTATTGAGGATTAGAGCAAAAGCAAAAAGTGTGTCAGAACATTAAATGCTCAACCCAGAAACTTGCTTCCTTTTGGTTAACCCACTTGTACACGGCTGCAAAAGATTAAAAGGAAGATTTCTACAACAAGTAACAACCTCTCCAACGGATTTATTGCCTGAGAGTCAACTCTGAACCAAAGGCCAGCTGGATTATGCAAAAACAAGGAGAGAGAAGATGTCCAAGGTGGAACCAATTCTCAGCTGAAGTCTCCCAACGGTTCAATCCAAGTTGCAACGGTCATTTAATGATCTCTATGCATAAATAGAGCTGCATTCAAGACCTCACGGAGGTTACAATATCTGAAAGACGCTCAAGCAATCAATTCTCTCAACTACTTCTTAGTTTTCATTTGTATATTGTCTTTTGACAAAAAGAGCTTCAGTGTTTATCATCATTTACTCTTAAAGAGAGCTTTTATTGCTTATTGATCATTGATTTTAAAGAACCACAAGTCAGGGGACTTGGTGGTTGGGATATTTGATTACAACTTGTAAGGGGGAGTGAGTTCTAGAGAGAGAACTACTCTTGAGTGCAGAGTGTGTAATCAAGTTGAAAGAGTTAGTGGATTGAAAATCCCGAGTGAGGCTTGGGGACTGGACGTAGGTCAAGGATAAGACCGAACCAGTATAAATCTTGGTGTCTCAGCTTTTCTTCCCTTCACTTTTGTTCTACTTTGTTTTTACTTGCTCAAAACAGAGCAATAGCTAAAAATTTTGAGTATACTCAATTCACCCCCCTCTTGGGTATACAGCTCCATTTACAAAGTATAGGAATTTGTATACTCAAGTATGGATGAATGTTAGGCATCTGTAAAGGTATTTTTGAATAGTTAATCGAGTACAAGTGAAGGCCTACTATAGTATGATTCATCAGCTACCTGAAACCTTAGTTGTAACGGTAATCTCAAATTCAAATAATTTGGGTTATCATTCGTCTTTATTTAAATCTTACTCAAACTTATTTATGCTATTACTAATCATATTTTTTAGTGGATTTCATATCATTAACAAATGTTTAAGCGATGATTAGTCGAAAAGCAACTTCATGTGTCAGAGGCATTTAATATTTGCAGAAAACAAAGCCTATACACAGAATGGAATTCAGAGCAGACGAAATCATTCCTTAGAGACATACCTGTAACATCCTAATTTTTCATTTTAGAATTTAAGAGGATTATAAAAGAATTATATATGATAAATTTTTTTTTTAAATAATAATAATAATAATAAAATAATAATATAAATAAATAAATAATAAATAAATAAAATATATATTTATATATATAATAAAAAAAATATATATAAAAAGTGGGAGGCACGGCCTCCCACTACCTGTTTCGATAGTGGGAGGCTATGCCTCCCACTATACAAAATAAGTGGGAGACATGTCTCCCACTATAAATTAAAAATAAAAAAAAAATAAAAAAAAAAGATAAAACAAAATAATAGTGGGCAGCACGAAATGTGCTGCCCACGTTGAGGATTGGGGAGGGGTAATTAATACCCCCTCCCCCTTATATATATAGGTGTGTGTGTTGTGTTGTGGAGTGTGGGTGAGTTTGGTGCGTGTGTGGGGTTCTGGCAGAGAGGAGAGGCGAGAGTGTAAGTGAAGAAGAAAGGAAGGAGAGATTTAAGAGCTTTTCAGTGAATTTTAAGGTATGTATTTTATCTTATAAGATAATTTAGGTAGTTAAATTAGCTTCTTTTCAAGAAACTTCCTTCATGAAAGTTATTCCATATATTTTTCTCTTTCAAATGAAGTTATTATTATGTTGGTTAGTGAACATTTTGTGACTAAGATTCTGGGAGAGTTTTGAGTTTTAACAATAGAAGACTATATATGTGTAGCAAATGATTAATAGTGAATTTTAATCAATTTAGATTTATTGTTTGGTTGTTATGGAAATTTAAAATGAATTTTCTATTTAAGAAGCTTATGATTGTATGGCTGGAAAATATTTTTACTGATTAAATGTTATGAAAAATAGTTTATTTGGGTTGGGAAGATATTATTGGAATTTAATTAGCTTAGTTTTGATATATGGGGGCAAAATTGTAAATTCTGGAATTTTTGGGGTAAAAATTGTAAATTCTGGAATTTTTGAGGTAAAACTGTAAATTCTGGAATTTTTGGGGTAAAACTGTAATTTCTGGAATTTTTGGGGTAAAACTGTAAATTCTGGAATTTTTGGGGCAAAACTGTAATTTCTGGAATTTTTGGGGCAAAACTGTAATTTCTGGAATTTTTGGGGCAAAACTGTAATTTCTGGAACTTTTGGGACAAAACTATAATTTCTGGAATTATGAGACTAAAATGTCATTTCTGGTAGTTGTGGGATCAAAATATCATTTTCAAATTTTGTTATGATAATATATATATTATTAGAATTTTTTATTTTAAGTTATAGGAAATTATAAGTTATATTTGTGATAATGTAGAGTCTTTTTGTGACCGGTAACTGTGCGGGTGGTACTCATCAAACTGAGGATAAGCTTGGAAGTGAGGTAACCGGGGTTAATTTATTTTATATGCTTGTTTTGGGCTGTGAGGTATTTTCTAAGTCTTACTTTTATATATGCTACTTGTATGTATTTTGAAAAATATTTGTATGTTTGAATAAGAAATTAATTCAGTGAAGCAGTATATTTTCCAATCTATATATTTAATTGATTATTATTGATGGGTTTGTTATTATTGTGATGGCTATACTATTTGTTGTGAGATGATGTGTTTGGAATAATAATTTAATAAAATATTGTTGAAAGTTTTAGAATTTTATTATTTCTTCTGTTGGGATATGTTGGGTTGTGCGGAAGAGATTGAGGGTGAAATTGTGCCCATCGGCTCTCTCATTCCTGGCCCGGAATTTGAGTTGAGTGTTTTGGGCGGACACCTCCCTGTTACGGTATACTGGTGGTGACATAGGAGGGGACAGTATTCTTGAGGTGACTAGCTAACCTTGGCCGGGTATACTAGCACCGATAGGCTGATCCACGTCCACGAGGAAATAAGGAGGAGCAGGATGGATGAGTGGGGATGGTTAATTGTTATGGTTATTATGTATTAATTGTTTTATTTGTGGTTATTTAATTATTGAAATTTAATTATTATTATATTATTAGCAAACCTGCTTCTCTGACTTGCAATCCTTTCTTGCATATTTGATAAATTAATTTCGGTTACGGGGACTTTATGTCTCACCCCGTTATTATTAAATCTTTTTTCAGGCGAGACCTCTAACCTCAGTAGAGGACAAGGGAAGCAACCAGAGGCATAGAAATTGTGAAACTCGTAGGCCTCTTTTTGGTATTAGTGTTGTATTGATTTATATATTGCCATCATAGGGCCCTCATATTTGTGAAATACTACATTAACTACTTTTGGAGGACTGTTAATTTTCCGAAAGCTTGATTTTATACATTATCATATCATCGTGGATCCACCATTATATCTTTGTGACCGTTGTCTTGTGTAGACCCTTTTCTTGTAAGTTTGTGTTGTATGACTTGTGGGCTATAAATTTTCTGTTCCATAACTGTGCCCTGAGTTATAGATTTTTTGTAGTGGGTTTGTGGGCGAACTTTGTGCCCTGGACCCCGAGGTTTTGTAAAGGAAAGTTTTCCATAATTAACTACTAATCTCGTTTAAGAAAACTCTAAGGTCAAATGTTATCTTGTGAGAAAGGGGTCTTTTCAACTTGGTATCCAGAGCCCTGTGTTTATGATTTCCTGGCCCTGTTGTGCATTGCATTTAGAGTATGGCAATATATAACCTTTACACACCTGCTTCCCTGTTGTGTTGTGTTTTGTTTTTTGTTCTTATTATTCTCCATCTCTGGTGGGTTTTACCCTTAGGTGGGGAGAGATGGGAAATACTAGGCGCACAAAAATTGGTGACAACAACCAGGAGAAGTCTAATGGGCCTCAGGATCAGCTTCAGGATCAGTTAACCAACACTGAAATGTTGCGACATGTGTATGAATGGACCCGTATGACAGAGGAGCGATTGAAGAGACTCGAGGAAGGCAGAGCCAATGAAGGATCTGGTGGTGGAAGCAAGAATCATACCCAAGAAGCACACGAAGAATCAGAGGAAGAAAATACTGTTCATGCTAATAAGACAATTCCAAATCGATCAAGCTATGAATCGGAAGAGTCGGCAGGACAAAGAGTTGTTCCTAACATGCTTACAGTCTGGAAACATTTAGATCGTTTCCATCCTGAGACTTTCTCAGGAGGATTGCCAACAGAGGCTGAGAGTTGGATTGATCGGTTGGAGATGCTATTTGAGTCAATTGGCTGTGATAAATATCAAAAGGTTATAGCTGCGAAGACCCTGTTAAAAGGGGGTGCATTGGATTGGTGGAATACTGTGAAGCCTGCTGATGGACATCAACTGGATTGGAGTGAATTTAAGAGAATGTTCTATGATTACTACTTCCCTATTGAGATGAGATATCAAAAAGAAGCTGAGTTCTTCACACTTCAACAAGGGGAGATGGATGAGAATACCTTTATAGCTCAATTCATGGGGCTAGCTAAATATGTATCGCAGTTAAATAGAACAGAAGAGCAGCATAATAATTGGCTGGCCAGACAAATGTTTGAGAGATGCAATGATGAGGTCAAGGCAAGAATGGGTACCTATGATGTCACGACTCTTGAGAAGTTGACTGCAAAAATTCGAGACGTCTGTAGAAGGTATAAAGTTGCTGAGAGATCTGCGAGAAGAGATTCTCATGGCCGATTCAGTGGTAACATGAGAATCTCAGGAGGTATCAGTAAGAAGAATTACCCTCCAAGTTTTGCTGGATCCGGAAGCAGGAGGACTTTTAATCAGGGTAGCCCCCAGCAGAGGAGTCGTCCTCTAATGAGTCATAGTCGTAGGAGCAATGCTGGAGTAAGTCAAGGCTCTCAACGAGGGTCGGTAGCATCAGCCCCCAGTGTAACTCAGCACCGTCCTTGTACTCGTTGCGGGAGAGTACATCCTGGCGAGTGTTGGACCTGTTTTATTTGTGGGGAGAAGGGCCATATTGCAAAGTATTGTCACAAGGGTATGAAGGAGGGCCAGACATCTAGACCATCTGCACCTGGGAGAGTGTTCGCTTTGACATCAGAGGAAGTGAGAGCTACTCCTAATTTGATCCGAGGTAATGCTATTCTTCAAGGTCACTATTTATGTGTTATATATGATTCTGGTGCTACACATTCTTTCATCTCCTATGACTGTGCGGAAAGATTAAGTCTTACTAGGAGTAATATGTCATATGATTTGTTTGTGTCTACTCCTACTGGTGTACGTGTAAAAACTACTATGGTATGTAGGAAATTGATGTTTGTATGTGAGGGTCATGAAACGACTATCGATTTTATTTGTCTACCCATGCTGGGTATAGATGTGATTGTGGGTATGGATTGGTTAACATCCAACGATGTGTCCTTGCAATGTAAGGAGAAAGTTGTGCAATTTAACACTTGCACAGTAATTAGGGAAATTTCCCAAGATCCGGTAATGTTGTCAGTAGCCCAGGTTGAGAGAAGTGTGAGGAAAGGTTGTGAGGCTTTTGCGGTGTTCTTCCTAGCTCAGGTGGAATCAGAAGGAGACATTGAGCAAGTCGAAGTAGTTAAAGAGTTTCCTGATGTGTTTCCCGAAGAGTTGACCGGATTACCTCCAGAGCGAGAAGTTGAGTTCGCCATAGAATTAGCGCCAGGGACAGAGCCGATCTCTAAGGCTCCTTACCGGATGTCACCTTTAGAGTTGGCTGAATTAAAGAAGTAGATTGAAGACTTATTAGAGAAGGGCTTCATCCGGCCAAGTGTATCTCCATGGGGTTCACCAGTTTTGTTCGTGAAAAAGAAGGATGGCAGCTTGAGGCTTTGCATTGACTACCGACAATTGAATAAAGTCACTATCAAGAATAAGTACCCGTTGCCAAGAATAGATGACTTACTAGATCAGCTAGTAGGTTCATCCGTATTTTCAAAAATCGATTTGAGATCGGGATATCATCAATTGAGGGTAAAGGCAGAAGACATTCCGAAGACTGCTTTTCGTACTAGATACGGCCACTATGAGTTTCTTGTCATGCCTTTTGGCTTGACTAATGCGCCGGCGGTGTTTATGGATTATATGAATCGAATTTTCAGACCTTATTTGGATAAATTTGTGGTGGTGTTCATTGATGATATCCTTATCTATTCGAAGAGTGAAGAGGAACATCGAGAGCACCTCCGAATAATATTGCAGATCCTAAGAGAGCATCAGTTGTACGCGAAGCTAAGCAAATGTGAATTTTGGCTGAGAGAGGTGAAGTTTTTGGGCCATGTAGTCTCAGCTAATGGAGTAGCAGTAGATCCCAGCAAGGTGGATGCCGTGTTGAAGTGGGAACCACCTAAGTCTGTGACAGAGATACGTAGTTTTGTCGGATTGGCTGGTTACTACCGTCGTTTTATAGAGGGATTTTCTCGGATTGCCGCACCACTCACTAGATTGACTAAGAAAGAGCAACCGTTTGTTTGGGATGAGAAGTGTGAGGCAGCCTTTCAAGAGCTGAAGAACCGGTTAACTACTGCACCTGTTCTCATCATACCCAACCCACACAGACCATACACGGTGTACACAGATGCATCATTGAAGGGTTTGGGATGTGTGCTCATGCAAGATGGTAAAGTTGTGGCTTATGCATCTCGACAGTTGAGACCTCACGAGAAGAACTATCCGATGAAAGAATGGACCTTGATACCCAAGAGGGGGGGGTGAATTGGGTATCTATAAAATTTTAGAGACTTGGCTCTGTTTTGGGCAAGTTAAAGCAGAGGATAAATGAAGAGAGGAGTAGAGAAGCTTTGCAAGGATCAATTTATACTGGTTCGGCCTTTTCTCTGACCTACATCCAGTCCCCAAGCCTCACTTGGGATTTTCAATCCACTAACTTCACAAGACTTGATTACAATCTCTGTACTCAGAGTAGTTCTCTCACTAGAACTCACTCCCCCTTACAAGATGCAATCAATACTCCCAACCACCAAGTCCCCTGACTTGTGGTTATCTCAATCAATGAATGATTACAAGAAAGACTCTCTCAAAGAGTAGATAAGATAAATACTGAAGTACAATGTATCAAAGATACAGCCTAATGAAAAGAACAACTCAGGATGATTATTTTCGAGTAGAGTAGTTGTTCATCAGATGTGTCTGTTTGGCTTCAGTTCCTCAGTCATTTATAATTGTTTGAACCATTTGAACGTTAATAATCCACTGAAGCTTGTTCCCATTCGAAAATGTGACTGTTGTGAGTGTTCTTCCATGTGTAAAGGTACTGCAGAAGCTGATGGGTAATATTCTGTTGCTACTTTCCAGATTTGGGTGTTTGTAGCTTTTGCATTTGAATATTGGTGGCCCATGACATTCTGTTTTTAGAATAATCACGTTTGGCTTTCTTCAGAGGTGATTGTACTGTCTGTAATGCCAACCTGTCATGCATTTAATCTTGTCTTGAAGGATAAGATAAAATAATCCAAGTTGCATAAAGTGTTGCTCCAATTGAATCTCTGTCTATTTCAAATTCTTTCTGTTATCTCATAAATAAACTTGTTAGAACAGTTCACTTACATATATAAGAGATAGATATAATGATTAGATTCAATGGGTAACTTGAAACATGAAGAAAGAATCAAATTTGACATATCAGAGTTTAAATGCGTTTTTCTGTTCTGGAGGTCTGAACTCGAGTTCATAATGTTAGGCTCGAGTTCGGCCTTTATTCATTTTGAGAATTCGGTTCTGTCAAAATCAAACTGGAGGTTTGTGTGTAAACCTGAGGTTTGTAAGAACACGAACTCGAGTTCATTAATGATGAACTCGAGTTCTCTTTACTTAGAGAACTTCAAAAAGGGTTAACATAAAACAAACTGGAGGTTTAAGACAAGTGGGCTCGAGTTTGAAACTTTTGAAAATGGCTAATTACTCTCTGGAACTTTTGAACTGGAGTTTGAGAAGCTTGGGCTCGAGTTTAGTTCTCTCTAAAATATTCTGAAGGCTCTCGGCCAAAACTAGGCTCGAGTCTGAAGAGTTTAGGCTCCAGTTTATAGACAATGTTCTGTTTTCAAGTTTAAACAAACTTGTCCTGCCAAGGATGAACTCGAGTTCATCATGACAGGCTCGAGTTCTTTAATATCTTCTTTGAACTTTTTCAAACTTGAGGTTTGAGTAGAGGTTTAGAGTTTGTAATAGGTTTTCAAAAGTTAAAAAAAAACTTTGTCAATGGCGAACTCGAGTTCATTAAATGGTAGGCTCGAGTTCACTCAAACTTTCAAGGATTTAATTTTGAACTTCAGGTTCAGTCTCAAGTTTGATCTTTGGTTTGACAAGTTTATGCTTTCTGTTAAACATAGGCTCGAGTTCAACAGTTATAGGCTCGAGTTCATGCGAACTTTCAAAGGTTTAATTATAAACTTCAGGTTTAGTCTCAAGTTTGAACTTTGGTTTTGCAAGTTCATGCTTTCTGTTAAATACAGGCTCGAGTTCATCACTCATAGGCTCGAGTTCTATTTTGACAGATAGAAAAATCATGAGTTTTAAACATCCTTGACTTGTCAAATCTTTCCACTATTGTTTACAATTGTCAGTGATCATCAAAACACTCTGAGAACTAACATTCTCCCCCTTTTTGATGATGACAACACTTGTAAACAATTGATTGGGAAACTTAGTTTGAAATTTATTTTGAAATTCAGCTTGTGATCAAATTGACAGAAAACATATATTAGAAGCAGAATATCAAGGATTTGTTTTGTGAAACAAAAATTTTGCAGATTATCAGAGACTTAACCAAATTATCAGAGATAAACTTTAAGACCAAAAAAAAAAAAAATATAACTGAAACTTCAAACTGAAAAAAAATTCACATAATTCCAAAATGACTACAAAAGTTACAAAACAATCAATATTCACTCCACACTTTCTCCCCCTTTGGCATCATCAAAAGGAGGGGAAGAAGAGATAGGTTCAATTTGGACATAGGGTACTATGGCTAGTGGCTCAGCATAGGATGTGAAGGTCGAAGGTGTAGGAGCAGAAGGAGGTGTCTGTGCAGGCTGAGCGTGAGCAGGTTCTGAGTCTGGGGCAGGTACAGAGGTAGAAGCATCCGGAGACTGAGACTTTAAGATCTTGTCCATCTTATCGCTTAGGTTCATCATTGTAACCAATAAGGTGGACATAGTAGAGGTCTGTTCATTGACTTGAGTCTTCAGTGCTTCTTGTTCAACTCTGAAGGCTTCTTGAGCATCCACCAGGTTATTGTGACCCTTGTTCACTTCAGCAACTAGCTTCCCTACAGCTAGTTCAATTCCTTCTATTAGATCAGATACGGCCTTGTCCACAATTTCTTGAACTCTGACATTAAAATCAGAAGGAGGTGGAGGAGCACTCTGAGCTTCTTCAGCTCTGGACTGTGTGGCTCTGGATGTAGCTGGCTTGGACCTCTTTGGGGCTCTGGACTGATCTGAGTACTCAGGCCTGTGAGTTTGCATCAAGTTCATGATGTGCTGTCCAAATTCAGTTGGAAATTGAGGAGAGTCATTCTCAGCCAAGTGCCAAATCTTCTCATGAAATAGAATTACTGAAACCAGGCTGGCAAAGGGAATCTGGGATGACTGGCGTGAGTGAAAAGCAAATTTTGCTATTTCTTGAAAGAGCCAGTAACCTACATTCTGAGGTTGTTGGTCTAGAATGGAGGCGAAGATGTTAAAATCTTTCTTGGCAAAGTGTGTAAAGTTGCCTCCCTTCTGAAGAAGATTCCTGGAATAAATGTACCAGATGGCTCGGTTTCTCAGAGGCATGGCAGCTGGGGTGAAATTCAGTATCTCAAGGGTATTAGGAATAGGTTCATCAGGTCTGAGTAAACTAAATATAGCCTGTTGCTTATATCTGTGAGTTTCAGGCTTAGGAGGGTTTGAGATTTGTAGGATAGAGTTCAGATAGTTAGGAGTAATTGTGATTTTCTGACCTCTAACCTTTGTGACAATTCTTTCTTCTACTAAATCACCATCTGAATTTAGCACATTATCAGATTTCATGTGAAAGTAAAAGACTTTCACAAGTTTGGGACTATAGGCAGCCTTGATTGAAATTAAGGACTCAAATTGATTCATCCAGGGGCTCAAATCCAAATTACATTCTTCTTTTAGCTTAGCTAAATCTACAAAGACTATAGGACAGAATTTCTTCTTTTCATCATATTTTTTCTTGAATAAAACACCCTCTTCTGCTGTCATTCTACATGGTTCTATGTTGAAACCTTCTGGGCACCTCTTATGCTTGTAAATTTCTAAAATTGCAGGTAAGGGCTGAGATACCTGAGGAGTCCCTTGTTCCTGAGATTGAGGTTCAGCTTGACCACTACCTTGACCGGGAGTGGGAACAGAGTGGATACCCGCGGTTTTCTTTCTCTTGAAGGGTTGTTTTTCCCTCAGAGGAGCAGCTGGCTGAGGGGCTTTACCTCTTCCTTGGACAGGAGGCTCGGGATCATGCCTCTTCTTCGTTCTCTCTTCTCCAATTACAACTCCTTTCGGTCTGGAAGGAGGAGTTTGAGTATTTTCGCCGTCAACTCCTCTAACGAATTTGTCAATTCCATCTTGTAGGCGGGAAGAGCGCTTTTTTGTGCGGACAGGGCGTTCAGATTGAGTTTGAGAAACAGATTGAGAAGGGTTAGGGTTTGTGTCTTTGGGATTTGTGGATTGAGAGGCCATTTTCGCAGAAAACAGAGGAAGAAGATGATGAGAAAGACGCAGAGGACTAGGGCAAACCGGAGGTGTGTGAAGAGTGAAGTGAAAAGTTTGTAACTGTAGTATATATAGAGTTCGTGATGAACTCGAGTTCACACCTTTCAGGCTCGAGTTCGTCATTAAAATTTGCTTACCTGGACTTCAAGAGTGTGCTGAGAACTCTTGAACTTCCTCGTGAACCTGAGGTTCTCACTTACGAGCTCGAGTTCAGGATGACTTTCCTCCAAGGTTGCTCTCTGTGATTTACGAACTCGAGTTCGTCACTTATGGGCTCGAGTTCGTCATGCCTGAGATCCAGCCTTGCTCTCTGCCAAAAATGAACTTGAGGTTCATTCACTAATGAACTCGAGTTCATTCTTGTTTTTGCCTTTCACTACTTCCAGTCTCTCTCGAGCTCGAGTTCTTTCTTGTCAGGCTCGAGTTCGGTCATAACTTCAGCAAATTTGAGATAAGAGCATCCTGCATAAGACACTTCTAGATACTCCGATGCTTAAGTCAGTAATCAATCATTATCAAAACCATAACTAACATTAAAATGAGTGAGAAATACTTACAGTTCATTGGGGTTTACCATTCCCAATTCTCTTCTTATGAAATTAAATTGTTCTTTTGCAAGAGGTTTTGTGAAAATGTCTGCAAGTTGGAGATGTGTTGGGATAAACATGACTTTGACATCCTTCTTCTGAACATGATCCCTGATGAAATGATGTCTCACATCAATGTGTTTGGTTCTTGTATGTTGCACAGGATTCTTGGCCAAGCTTATTGTGCTTGTGTTGTCACATAGTATTGGAATTTCTTTCAAGTACACTCCCAAATCAACGAGTTGTTGTTTTAACCATAACACTTGAGCACAGCAACTTGAGGCAGCCACATACTCAGCTTCAGTAGATGATACAGCAACAGTGGTTTGTTTCTTGCTGAACCATGACACAAGTGAGCCACCAAAGAATTCACATTGTCCACTTGTGCTCTTCCTATCTGTCTTGTATCCAGCATGATCTGAATCTGAATATGCTACTAAGTGTTCTGGTTGTCCTTTGGGAAACCATAAGCCAAGAGTCTTAGTATCAGCAAGATATCTAAAGATTCTTTTCACATGTTCAGCATGTGTCTCTTTTGGAGCAGATTGGAATCTTGCACACATCCCCACACTGAATTGAATGTCGGGGCGGCTTGCTGTAAGATAGAGTAATGACCCAATCATTCCTCTATACTTTGTTATGTTAAAGTCCTTGCCTTCTTCATCAGCATCCAAAGAAGTAGTTGCACTCATGGGAGTATCAGCACCATTGCATTGATCCATTCCAAACTTCTTTAAGAGATCATTCAGATACTTGGTTTGGGATATGAAAATTCCATCCTTCCTTTGCTTGATTTGCAATCCAAGAAAATAATTTAGTTCTCCCATCATTGACATTTCAAATTCTCCCTGCATTTTCTTTGCAAATTCTTCACACAGAGTATCATTAGAAGCTCCAAATATGATATCATCCACATAAATTTGAACAACTAAAATTTCATTTAGCTTATTAGTTTTAATAAAAAGAGTTGTATCAGCTTTCCCTCTAACGAAATCTTGATCAAGAAGAAATTTGCTTAATCGCTCATACCAAGCTCTAGGAGCTTGCTTAAGACCATATAAAGCTTTCTTGAGACGAAAAACATGATCTGGATAATTTTCATTTCGAAAACCAGGAGGTTGTTCAACATAAACTTCTTCTTGTATGAAACCATTTAAAAAGGCACTTTTAACATCCATTTGAAAGAGTTTTATTCCTTTAACACAAGCAAAGGCTAGAAGAACCCTTATGGCTTCCAATCTTGCCACTGGAGCATAAGTTTCTTCATAATCAATTCCTTCTTCTTGATTGTAACCTTTGGCAACTAGTCTTGCCTTATTTCTGACTATGATTGCAGATTCATCACGTTTGTTTTTGAATACCCATTTGGTGTCAATGACCGGATGGTCTTTAGGCCTAGGTACCAAGTCCCAAACTTGATTTCTGTCAAATTGATGTAATTCCTCTTGCATAGCTATCACCCAATCATTGTCTGAAAGGGCTTCTTCTATTCTAGAGGGTTCAATGTGTGAAATAAATGCAGAGAAGGTTACTTCATTTAACGTGCTTCTTCTGGTTCTTACTCCTTGATTAATATCACCTATAACTTGGTCTATAGGATGATTCCTTATATATTTCCAAGCTCTAGGCTGAGTCTGATCAGGATTTTCTAAACTGTTTTCAGGATCAGCTTCAAAAACATTTTCATAATTTTCAGAGGAAGGGGTAGTTTTTGAAAAGAATTGATTTTTGCAAATGTTTTCTTCTTCATCATCCAAAGATCTGTTAGAATCATTTTCACAAAACACAACATGTATTGATTCTTCTACAACTTTAGTTCTAGCGTTAAAAACTCTATATGCTTTGCTTCTATTAGAATAACCAATAAATATCGCTAAGTCAGCCTTAGAATCAAATTTACCAAGATTCTCTTTACCATTATGGTGCACATAGCACTTGCAACCAAAAATGTGAAGGTGGCTGAGATTTGGCTTTCTCCCTTTGTAGAGCTCATAAGGAGTCTTGTTCAACTTCTTCCTTAAGTAAGCTCTATTGGAGATATAGCATGCAGTGCTCATGGCATCAGCCCAAAATACTTGTGATGTGTTGTTTTCACTCAACATTGCTCTTGCCATCTCAGTGAGTATTCTGTTCTTTCTCTCCACAACACCATTCTGTTGTGGTGTCCTTGGTGCTGAAAAGTTGTGATCAATCCCCGTGTTGTCACATAACTCAGCAAAGGCGTTGTTCTCAAATTCTCCACCATGGTCGGTTCGTATACCTGAAATTGAAAAACCTTTCTCGTTCTGGACCTTCTTGGCAAATACAACAAATTGATCAAATGTTTCATCTTTAGATGATAAGAAAATTGTCCATGTGAATCTAGAATAATCATCAACTATGACCAAAGTGTATAAATTTCCACCAAGACTTCTAACTCTAGCTGGTCCAACTAAGTCCATATGAAGTAATTGAAGGGGTCTGGTAGTAGAAATCTCATTCTTCGTTTTAAAGGATGATTTGGTTTGTTTTCCTTTTTGGCAAGCATCACATATCTTATCATTTTTGAAATTCAATTTTGGAATACCAATAACCAAATCCTTTTTCAGCAACTTGTCAAGTTGAGACATGTTCACATGAGCTAATCTTTTGTGCCATAACCAACTTTCATCCAAGTTACTTACAAAACATTTTTCTGACACGGAGGTATTACTAGAAAGGTTAAGTGTATAACAATTGCCATCTCTAGGTGCTCTAAACAAGGCTTTAGTTTTCAAATTTTCTATGGGAATCAAATCCTTTTTGACAATAAAGCATTCATCAGAATCAAAGATAACTAAGTTACCCTTATCAGTGCTTTGGCTCACACTTAGGAGATTGTGACACAATCCTTCTACTAGATAGACATCCTTGATGAGTGGACCATCACTACTTCCAATCTCACCAATGCCAGCAATCTTTCCTGATTGGTCTCCTCCAAAGGTGACTCTACCACCATCTTTTGGTTTAATTGTAAGGAATTTGGTTTTATCACCAGTCATGTGTCTTGAGCATCCACTATCAATATACCATTTGTTGGGTCTTGATGCTCTAAGACAAACCTGCAAATCACAATGGGATCAAGTTTTAGGTACCCAACTTTTCTTGGGTCCTTTTGGGTTAGCTTGCACCTTGAGAACATAAGTTCCTTTTGGTACCCATTTATAGTTTCCTATAGGTTTAATTTTTCCTTCCCTCTTATGAAAACAAGATGAAGTTGAATGGCCCTTCCTATTGCAATAATCACAATGTGCAAAGGGATTTGAGGAGTGAACTGTTTTTGTAAAGTAGTTCATGTAAGATTTTTGACCACTCTTCTTTTTACCTTTCTTCTTATCAGAATTTGGTTTGTAACCAATACCTGACCTATCATTTACAAATCTTTGTTGTTTCAAAATTACATTAAGCATTTCACTGCCCTTAGTAAATGTTTCAAGTGCTTTTGTAAGATTTACATTCTTCTGTTTTAATTCAGGGCATTCCTGACAAATCAAAATTTTAGAAGAAGATAGTTTTTCAATTTGTAGTTCAAGAGTGATATTTTTCTTTTTCAAAGCTAAGTATTTTTCTGCGAGTTTCTCAAATTCCTTTTGCACAAGATAATATTCATCAACAAGTTCATCATAGGAAGGTTTTGAGTCATATACCTCATCATCATCTTGTTGTTCTTGAGCTACTAGGCATATGTTTGCCTTTTCATCTTCAACCTCTTCATCCTCATCTGAAGAGCTATCACCCCATATGCTTGAAATGTATGCTTTCTTTTTATACTTGCTGAAGCTCTTTTTGTCCTTCTCTTTGTTGGTGTTGTTCAGCAAAGGACATTCAGACTTGATGTGTCCAGGCTTTTGGCACTCATAACAGATGATTGGTTTCTTTGTTTCATGACTTGAGCTTCCTTTCTGAAACCTTTTGAATCCTTGGTCTCTCTTGAAGTATTTCTTGAAGCGCCTGACCAACATACCGATTTCTTCATCTTCATCTTCCTCATCTTCTTCATTATCAGAATCTCTTGCTTCCTTGGCTGTTTTAAGAGCCAATCCCTTGCTTTTCCCATGTACCTCGTCAAGTCCTTTCTTGAACTTGATTTTTGCTTCATATTCTGAGAGGCTACCAAATAGAGCAGCCACAGAAGTCATTGATTCTCCTCTAGCTTCTTCTATTGCTGTGACTTTGGCCTCCCATTCCTTGTTGAGAACATTGAGAATTTTTCTTACTTGGACTGACTGATCATAGTCTTTACCAAGTGCAGCAAGTTGATTTATGAGATGAGTGAAGCGAAGTTGAAATTCACCAATGGATTCGCCGGACTTCATTCTAAGGAGATCATATTCTGTCATGAGGGTGTTTACACGATTTTGCTTTACACCTGCTGTCCCTTCATGAGCAATTTCTAGTGCATCCCACATATGCTTTGCAGATGGAAGTGTGCAAATCCGGAAGTATTCTTGTTGACTTAATGCACTTTGGAGAAGTAGAACTGCCTTACTGTTGAGTGTGATGTTCCTTCGATCATTGTCATCATATTCCTCTTCAAGCTTTGGAATTCTCACACCATCTTCCATAGTTGTAGGAGTGTAATCTCCTCTTTCAAATACTCTCCATAGTCCATATTCAGTAGCCATGACAAAGACTTTGAACTTGGCTTTCCAGAATGAGTAGTGCTCTCCATTGAAACCAGGTGGTCTGTTGATAGAGGCTCCATCGGGAAGAATTCCTTCCATAATGATCCTTCTCGAGCTGTTAGACTCTCTTGAGAAGACCAAGCTCTGATACCAAATGAAAGAATGGACCTTGATACCCAAGAGGGGGGGGGTGAATTGGGTATCTATAAAATTTTAGAGACTTGGCTCTGTTTTGGGCAAGTTAAAGCAGAGGATAAATGAAGAGAGGAGTAGAGAAGCTTTGCAAGGATCAATTTATACTGGTTCGGCCTTTTCTCTGACCTACATCCAGTCCCCAAGCCTCACTTGGGATTTTCAATCCACTAACTTCACAAGACTTGATTACAATCTCTGTACTCAGAGTAGTTCTCTCACTAGAACTCACTCCCCCTTACAAGATGCAATCAATACTCCCAACCACCAAGTCCCCTGACTTGTGGTTATCTCAATCAATGAATGATTACAAGAAAGACTCTCTCAAAGAGTAGATAAGATAAATACTGAAGTACAATGTATCAAAGATACAGCCTAATGAAAAGAACAACTCAGGATGATTATTTTCGAGTAGAGTAGTTGTTCATCAGATGTGTCTGTTTGGCTTCAGTTCCTCAGTCATTTATAATTGTTTGAACCATTTGAACGTTAATAATCCACTGAAGCTTGTTCCCATTCGAAAATGTGACTGTTGTGAGTGTTCTTCCATGTGTAAAGGTACTGCAGAAGCTGATGGGTAATATTCTGTTGCTACTTTCCAGATTTGGGTGTTTGTAGCTTTTGCATTTGAATATTGGTGGCCCATGACATTCTGTTTTTAGAATAATCACGTTTGGCTTTCTTCAGAGGTGATTGTACTGTCTGTAATGCCAACCTGTCATGCATTTAATCTTGTCTTGAAGGATAAGATAAAATAATCCAAGTTGCATAAAGTGTTGCTCCAATTGAATCTCTGTCTATTTCAAATTCTTTCTGTTATCTCATAAATAAACTTGTTAGAACAGTTCACTTACATATATAAGAGATAGATATAATGATTAGATTCAATGGGTAACTTGAAACATGAAGAAAGAATCAAATTTGACATATCAGAGTTTAAATGCGTTTTTCTGTTCTGGAGGTCTGAACTCGAGTTCATAATGTTAGGCTCGAGTTCGGCCTTTATTCATTTTGAGAATTCGGTTCTGTCAAAATCAAACTGGAGGTTTGTGTGTAAACCTGAGGTTTGTAAGAACACGAACTCGAGTTCATTAATGATGAACTCGAGTTCTCTTTACTTAGAGAACTTCAAAAAGGGTTAACATAAAACAAACTGGAGGTTTAAGACAAGTGGGCTCGAGTTTGAAACTTTTGAAAATGGCTAATTACTCTCTGGAACTTTTGAACTGGAGTTTGAGAAGCTTGGGCTCGAGTTTAGTTCTCTCTAAAATATTCTGAAGGCTCTCGGTCAAAACTAGGCTCGAGTCTGAAGAGTTTAGGCTCCAGTTTATAGACAATGTTCTGTTTTCAAGTTTAAACAAACTTGTCCTGCCAAGGATGAACTCGAGTTCATCATGACAGGCTCGAGTTCTTTAATATCTTCTTTGAACTTTTTCAAACTTGAGGTTTGAGTAGAGGTTTAGAGTTTGTAATAGGTTTTCAAAAGTTAAAAAAAAACTTTGTCAATGGCGAACTCGAGTTCATTAAATGGTAGGCTCGAGTTCACTCAAACTTTCAAGGATTTAATTTTGAACTTCAGGTTCAGTCTCAAGTTTGATCTTTGGTTTGACAAGTTTATGCTTTCTGTTAAACATAGGCTCGAGTTCAACAGTTATAGGCTCGAGTTCATGCGAACTTTCAAAGGTTTAATTATAAACTTCAGGTTTAGTCTCAAGTTTGAACTTTGGTTTTGCAAGTTCATGCTTTCTGTTAAATACAGGCTCGAGTTCATCACTCATAGGCTCGAGTTCTATTTTGACAGATAGAAAAATCATGAGTTTTAAACATCCTTGACTTGTCAAATCTTTCCACTATTGTTTACAATTGTCAGTGATCATCAAAACACTCTGAGAACTAACATCCGACGCATGACTTGGAGCTTGCAGCGGTCGTTTTCGCTTTAAAAATTTGGAGGCATTACTTGTATGGATCTCAATTCGAGATTTTTAGTGACCATAAGAGCTTGAAATATCTTATGGATCAGAAGGAGTTGAATAATCGACAGAGAAGGTGGATGGAGTTTTTGAAGGATTATGATTTTGAGTTGAAGTATCATCCAGGGAAGGCAAATGTAGTTGCAGATGCCTTGAGCCGAAAGTCAATGCATATGTTTCACTTGTGTGTGACTGAGTATAATCTTCTAGAAAGGTTATCTGAAGTTTATCTTGAACCAAGATCTGAAGTGATTTTGGGTACAGTGCAAGGGAATTTTGACTTTTATAATGATTTGAGAATGGCCCAGATGGAAGATAATCGGTTACTAAGGATTAGAGAAGAGTTGGAGAATGGTAAAGTACCTGATTATGATATTAGTGATACAGGTATACTAAGGTACAAGAAGAGGATTTGTGTTCCGAATAATGAGGAAATCAAGAAGACAATTCTTGAAGAAGCTCATCGAAGCAAGTATACCATTCACCCGGGAGTCACCAAGATGTATCGAGATTTGAAGCAAGGATATTGGTGGCCAAAAATGAAGCGTGACGTGACAAACTTTGTATTGAAGTGTCTGACTTGTCAAAAGGTGAAGATTGAGCATCAAAAGCCTCCAGGATTATCGCAACCCTTAGAGGTTCCGCAATGGAAATGGGATAGCATTTCCATGGATTTTATTGTAGGATTGCCAGAAACCACAGCACACCACAACGCAATATGGGTCATTGTAGATAGATTGACGAAATCAGCTCATTTTCTTCCGATCCATATTGGATATAGCTTAGAGAGGCTAGCTCAGTTGTATGTGGATGAGATTGTCAGGTTGCATGGTGTACCCACAGATATTGTGTCAGATCGTGATCCAAGGTTTACATCAAACTTTTGGAAGTCGTTACAGAAGGCTATGGGGACCAGGTTGAAGTACAGTACCGCTTACCATCCGCAAACTGATGGCCAAACAGAGAGGACAATTCAAACCCTCGAAGATATGTTGAGGGCATGTGCCATTGAGTTACCTGGTAGTTGGGATCGTCACTTGCCCTTGGCTGAATTTGCTTACAATAATAGTTATCATTCGAGCATTCAAATGGCTCCTTTCGAGGCATTGTATGGTAGAAAGTGTAGATCGCCTCTTTGTTGGACTGAATTAAGTGAACGAACCGTGATCGGACCGGACTTGGTAGACAAAACCACAAAGAAAATTGAGATGATTCGCCAGAGGTTGTTGACCGCTCAGAGCAGACAAAAGAGCTATGCGGATAAGCGATGAAGACCTTTGGAGTTTGAAGTAGGGGACCACGTATTCCTTAAGGTTTCACCGGTAACTGGTATTGGCAGATCCATTAAGGCCAAGAAATTGAGTCCTCGATTTATTGGCCCATACGAAATTCTGGAGCGAATTGGACCAGTTGCTTATCGGATTGCCTTACCTCCACACCTGTCAAGTGTGCACAACGTGTTTCACGTGTCACAACTTAAAAAATATCATCCAGATCCTTCCCATGTAATTGAGCCCGAAGAGGTCGAATTAAGAGAAAATTTGACCTACATACCTGAGCCTGAAAGGATCCTTGATGTGAAAGACAAGCAATTACGGAATAAAACCATCCGCCTTCTAAAGATTTTCTGGAAGGGTATGGCTCCAGGTGATGCTACATGGGAAACTGAAGAGCGAATGCGGCGTGACTATCCTCATTTGTTTGCCTAGGTATGCTTGTTTGTTGGAAATAAGATGTACTTGTGGCTGTGTTGTATTGAGATTGAATTTCTGTGATGTGATACTCTTGTTGTGTTGGTGATTCTTGGTATAATAATATTTTGTCTCTGATGCTATTATACTGATATTGTGTTGTGGATTATTTTCTTTAATAACATGTGAGAAATTTTGGGGACAAAATTCTATTTAGGTGGGGAGAGTTGTAACATCCTAATTTTTCATTTTAGAATTTAAGAGGATTATAAAAGAATTATATATGATAAATTTTTTTTTAAATAATAATAATAATAATAAAATAATAATATAAATAAATAAATAATAAATAAATAAAATATATATTTATATATATAATAAAAAAAATATATATAAAAAGTGGGAGGCACGGCCTCCCACTACCTGTTTCGATAGTGGGAGGCTATGCCTCCCACTATACAAAATAAGTGGGAGACATGTCTCCCACTATAAATTAAAAATAAAAAAAAAATAAAAAAAAAGATAAAACAAAATAATAGTGGGCAGCACGAAATGTGCTGCCCACGTTGAGGATTGGGGAGGGGTAATTAATACCCCCTCCCCCTTATATATATAGGTGTGTGTGTTGTGTTGTGGAGTGTGGGTGAGTTTGGTGCGTGTGTGGGGTTCTGGCAGAGAGGAGAGGCGAGAGTGTAAGTGAAGAAGAAAGGAAGGAGAGATTTAAGAGCTTTTCAGTGAATTTTAAGGTATGTATTTTATCTTATAAGATAATTTAGGTAGTTAAATTAGCTTCTTTTCAAGAAACTTCCTTCATGAAAGTTATTCCATATATTTTTCTCTTTCAAATGAAGTTATTATTATGTTGGTTAGTGAACATTTTGTGACTAAGATTCTGGGAGAGTTTTGAGTTTTAACAATAGAAGACTATATATGTGTAGCAAATGATTAATAGTGAATTTTAATCAATTTAGATTTATTGTTTGGTTGTTATGGAAATTTAAAATGAATTTTCTATTTAAGAAGCTTATGATTGTATGGCTGGAAAATATTTTTACTGATTAAATGTTATGAAAAATAGTTTATTTGGGTTGGGAAGATATTATTGGAATTTAATTAGCTTAGTTTTGATATATGGGGGCAAAATTGTAAATTCTGGAATTTTTGGGGTAAAAATTGTAAATTCTGGAATTTTTGAGGTAAAACTGTAAATTCTGGAATTTTTGGGGTAAAACTGTAATTTCTGGAATTTTTGGGGTAAAACTGTAAATTCTGGAATTTTTGGGGCAAAACTGTAATTTCTGGAATTTTTGGGGCAAAACTGTAATTTCTGGAATTTTTGGGGCAAAACTGTAATTTCTGGAACTTTTGGGACAAAACTATAATTTCTGGAATTATGAGACTAAAATGTCATTTCTGGTAGTTGTGGGATCAAAATATCATTTTCAAATTTTGTTATGATAATATATATATTATTAGAATTTTTTATTTTAAGTTATAGGAAATTATAAGTTATATTTGTGATAATGTAGAGTCTTTTTGTGACCGGTAACTGTGCGGGTGGTACTCATCAAACTGAGGATAAGCTTGGAAGTGAGGTAACCGGGGTTAATTTATTTTATATGCTTGTTTTGGGCTGTGAGGTATTTTCTAAGTCTTACTTTTATATATGCTACTTGTATGTATTTTGAAAAATATTTGTATGTTTGAATAAGAAATTAATTCAGTGAAGCAGTATATTTTCCAATCTATATATTTAATTGATTATTATTGATGGGTTTGTTATTATTGTGATGGCTATACTATTTGTTGTGAGATGATGTGTTTGGAATAATAATTTAATAAAATATTGTTGAAAGTTTTAGAATTTTATTATTTCTTCTGTTGGGATATGTTGGGTTGTGCGGAAGAGATTGAGGGTGAAATTGTGCCCATCGGCTCTCTCATTCCTGGCCCGGAATTTGAGTTGAGTGTTTTGGGCGGACACCTCCCTGTTACGGTATACTGGTGGTGACATAGGAGGGGACAGTATTCTTGAGGTGACTAGCTAACCTTGGCCGGGTATACTAGCACCGATAGGCTGATCCACGTCCACGAGGAAATAAGGAGGAGCAGGATGGATGAGTGGGGATGGTTAATTGTTATGGTTATTATGTATTAATTGTTTTATTTGTGGTTATTTAATTATTGAAATTTAATTATTATTATATTATTAGCAAACCTGCTTCTCTGACTTGCAATCCTTTCTTGCATATTTGATAAATTAATTTCGGTTACGGGGACTTTATGTCTCACCCCGTTATTATTAAATCTTTTTTCAGGCGAGACCTCTAACCTCAGTAGAGGACAAGGGAAGCAACCAGAGGCATAGAAATTGTGAAACTCGTAGGCCTCTTTTTGGTATTAGTGTTGTATTGATTTATATATTGCCATCATAGGGCCCTCATATTTGTGAAATACTACATTAACTACTTTTGGAGGACTGTTAATTTTCCGAAAGCTTGATTTTATACATTATCATATCATCGTGGATCCACCATTATATCTTTGTGACCGTTGTCTTGTGTAGACCCTTTTCTTGTAAGTTTGTGTTGTATGACTTGTGGGCTATAAATTTTCTGTTCCATAACTGTGCCCTGAGTTATAGATTTTTTGTAGTGGGTTTGTGGGCGAACTTTGTGCCCTGGACCCCGAGGTTTTGTAAAGGAAAGTTTTCCATAATTAACTACTAATCTCGTTTAAGAAAACTCTAAGGTCAAATGTTATCTTGTGAGAAAGGGGTCTTTTCAATACCCACTCCGGCGAAAGTCTCATATTACCTTTTCTGAGTCAACTTCTAACCAAGAGTACGCCAACAGTGATCCAAAAGCAAATTAATGAAGTAACGTACCACTGAGTCTAAGGAAGACATTTGTGTCTAATGGAAGTTTGAAGAGTCTCAATGGCTACATTAAAAGCTCTTCAACGGTCATTAATGGAAGTTGGTATAAAAACTCCAAGCATTCAACTTTGCTAACTACCAAAACACTATACATTCAATTTGAAGTTATTGCAATCTCTTGTTTCATTTGTTTCATTTAATATCTACGGATATCTTGTACTTCAGTGCTTATTTCTATCTACTCTGTAAGAGAGTTCAAACACTTATTTTATTATTAGTTTAATTTCAAGGTAGAAGGACCTCGAGTGTGGGTGTACGATTACAACTTTACGAGGGGGAGTGAATTCTAGTGTGAAAGGATTACTTCGAGTATAGAGTGTGTAGTTGTAATTATGATTGTAAGTCAGTGAAAATCCTAGAGTGTCTGGGACTGGACGTAGGTCAAAGAGTTAGACCAAACTAGCATAACTTCTCTGAGTTCTTTATTCTTCTCTCTGTCTCTGTTTCTATCACTATCTCTATTTCTATTGTCCATCAGCCAAATTGGAAAAGTTTTTGAAATCACCCTATTCACCCCCCTCTAGGTGATATTCCACTTTCATATTCTTTCTACACAAAAGCCCAGGATGATAGAAGTACTATAAAAAATAGTGGGGTGACTGTGGTAGCTAAATCAATGCACTTTTCTAGTTTGAAAGATAAAACCTCGTATTGGCATCCATAGCCTATTATGGAGTTATCGAAGATATATTGGAGATCAGCTACACCAAGTTGAGACTCCCTTTATTCAAATTTCAGTGGGAGAACAATAATGCCATGAAAATAGATAAATTTGGATTTACCTCAGTCTTCATAGAGTTAGTTATAAAAATGAACCCTTTATTCTAGTAAGCCAGGTGAAACAAATGTTTAATGTGACTGATCTTGAGAATAAAAAATTGTCCATTGTACTCCAACGTAAAAAATAGAAGGATGGTGATCCAATTTTAAATCTTGACAACACACCACCTTTCAGTACAAATCCACCTAGAGCAAGTGAAGTTTTGGAATTCGTAGACGATAAAGACTATGAAGCAAGAAATGATCATTGTAAAGGAATATGGGAGAACACATAAAGTAAGATTTTAAGGAATAAGATTGGACTGTGTAATTTTCTAACATTTTATTTTGTTTATTTCTTTCATTTGAGTAAGATTTTGTTTATTTCCTTCTTATGTCCTGGGCGTACGACAAAGACTGGGAACACTACGGCAGAGAGGACAACTTATGTGGGTATGGGATGGGAGAGAGTCAGTTGCAGGTGTTATCTAGCACCAATTATTGATAGGCAAGTAACTTTTTTACCTATTTAAGGCCTACTCAATTTGTTAAGTCACTAAGTATTATGTTAGATAACCTCATTTTAATCTATATATGTTATTATAGTTATCATTGGAGTATCTACATTGCTTGCCCCGTGATCAACCACATCTATTGGTTTGATTCCTTGGATTGCGCACCGAACGGAGATTAAATTGATTTTCAACTCTTAAGTTAAGTTGTATGTAAATAATTGGTTTTTTACTTAAACAAATTGTTTTAACATCTTCTGGTTTTCATTCTAATTATAGCGTGATGAAGACGTATCCTACGCTGGGTTGGAAGTGCAAACCTAAAGTTGCAACCACGAAATGGTCTCATCCCAAAGTAAGTTGCTTAAATTCAAGTTTTTTAATTGACAACCACCTTGTCAAAATGAGTTAATTGCCTTAATTCATTTTGACCATTTTTTTTTATGTATACTACCCTCGCCAACCAGGAAAAACTAAGTGCGGGTACTACATGATACTTAATATGTATAATATCATCATTAGTAGAGCTAATTCAAAGTTTGACAAGGTGATCATTTCGTCATTCTCAAATTATTTTCATTTTTGTTCCTGTAAGTGAATTGTTAGTTGTTTAATTAAATTGATTGATTTATGTTAAATTGTTCTTTAGTTTCCCCACAAATTTTTGGTCAAGAGGAACCCTACTCTATGTAAGGCATTAATGTGCTAAGAGATACTTTGGTGGGACGTCGTCTACAACATATAGAAGACGTGTAGATATGGATAAAAGGTTTTTTTTCCCCCCACATAGTGTAGTGGTTTAGAAACACTTGTGGAAATACTTGTTTGTATTAACTTATGAACTTGTGCGCACTCATGTATTAGCCATGTTTTGATAACTTCTGTATATATGAAAGGTGTTATAATGTGTTGTCACTCAGTTTTCTTTATTCTATGTTCTGGGAATTGGCTATTTATTACGCATTTTTATTTATTCTCTTTTCTAGTTTTGTTTTTTTTTTTAAAAAACGATATGGATAGAAAAAAAACGAATTTCATTTCTAAAAATATAAAAGAAATATAGACGACTGTTAAATCAGACAGTTGTTGTACTGTTAAACTTACAACAATTGTTACTCTTAAATTAGTCGTTGTCAATGATCATTTTTTTTTAAATAGAAAGAACTATCGACATCTAGTTCAAAGGTACAATCGTTGTTAATATTACACTTACAACCACTTTTACTAATATCAATCGTTGTATGTTATGATTTTAAAAAGAAGTATCGACGACGTCTTCAGTAAAAACACTCTTTGTTAATTGTGCAATTACAATGACTATTAGGAATAAAATAGTCGTTGTAAGTTATCATTTAAGGGGAAAAAAAGAAATATAGATGACTGCCTTAATAACAACTATTGTTTATAAGGTACAATTACAACAAACATTTCTCATAAATAAGTCGTCGTAAGAGATCATTTTTTAAATATAAATGAAAAAGTAAAACCACCTACAACGACTTTCTATAAAACAATCGTCTATGTTTACACTTTCTATGTCACTCATTTATACGACTCCCTGAAACTAGTCGTCTAATTGTCCTAAAAACGGTCTTTAGATCTACTTGATGTAGTAGTGATATATACCTATCAAATAAGTATATTTGGCCAACTACCGTGTAAACTTAATCTAGATAACAACTAAGATGAAATTATTATGACTTATAAACTTTTAATGCAACATTCCTTCCAATTGAAAACTTTTCATCTGAACCCAAAACAAAAATGACGTGGATGTCACATGGGCTGTCAGCTCAACATATTTGGTTAACTAATAGTCAAACTTTACATAGATAACGATAAGGAAGAAATTGCTACGATTTGCAAACTTTTTTTGGCGACATTGCTCATAAAAAACTTTCGAGGGAATATTGCTCTTTTCTAATAACTTCCGAGGCAAAATTGGATCTTAACCCAAGCAAGATTAAGGGTGTGTTTGTTTTTCTTTTTTGCTTTTTGTTTCCAAAACAATTCTATAAAATTGTTTTTGAGATAACTTAAAAAATCTATTTATATAGTTGTTTTTAAAAATATGTCTTTAAAGTGAGTTGCTGACAATGACGTCGTGCTAGCCGTGTCACTGGTAATATAATGGCCTCAAAAAATAAAAATAAGAAAACAACTAAAAACTATTTTTGTTTTTTTATTTTGTGTTAAGTAGCAAATTTGCCCCGAAAGTTTTCGCTAAGGAGCAATGTTATCCTGGAAATCTTTCTTATCTTAATGTTACCTCAGAAGTTTCAAAACGTAGTAATGTGTCTATTTCTGTTAAAAATTAAAGGTCAACGTCACTTTTTGGACAATCCACATTAGTTTTTTAATAGAATAAAGCAACATTGTTAAATTTTAAAACTTCCGGGTAATATTGAAACAAGAAAAACTTTCAGGATAACATTACTCCTAGACCTATACTTTTAGAGCGAATTTGCTACTTAATCTTTTAATTTTTAAAAATAACTTTTTGTGTTTTGTTTTTAAAAATAATTTACTGATAACAGTTTTTCAAATATATATTTTTTTTTTGGTTTTTTGAAAAAACTGTTTTTAAAAACAAAATTAAACAAGCCCTAATTTTCTCATGTATTTTTATGGGAGAAGCGGGAACCTCAAATTTGTACAATTCGATTGCCGAGCGCTCGTTTTAAATTTCACCTTTTCTTTTGCTGTATTTGTTTGTTTTTTTTTTTTTAATTTCATTCACTGTTTACAGAGCGCTCGATTACAGCGTGTTCGTTCATCTTTTTTTATATAAAAAAATAAATAAATTCCACTTTATATATAATTTGCCCTAAAATTTGAAATGAGAGAGGGACCTTGGTTCAAATGAACTGATCTCGGGATCTCCCCGAATTCCTTTTCTTCCTTAACCATTCGCTGCTTCGCTTCTGGAATTAGGGTTTCTTGAATTGCTTCATCGATCTTTTGGACTGATCAACCATGAGAAAAATCCCAAAACGCGAACGCGAAACCGCCAGCGGTAGCCGAGCCAATGAAATCGATCGTCTCCGATCTGTAAAGGCCGAACGGCTAAGGAATGCTCAAGTCGACGATGCTGGTCATGAGTCGAGCCAGGAGAACGAACAAGACCCAGCGTGTCGGAGGGCGATTCGGTCTCAGTACCTGACGCTTATGAATTTAATTAATGGTAATAGTGGGTTTGCATATTTCTGTTATTTTCTACTTCTGGCTTCCTTTTGTATAATCTGAGTTTCAAAACTTGTGATTTATTGAACAAATATGACAGAGAAAAGGGATGATATGGCTAAGACGGATTCGGAAAGGTTTAATACCATCATGGAAGAAGTAGAGAGGTTACATGAGCACGGTATACACCACTGCATTGTCATGCTTTTCTCATTTTTCTTTCTGCTTTGGAAAAATTAAAATTTCTTGTTATCTATTCATTCCTATTGCAGTTCAGAAGCCAAGAGAGCAAGTTGCAGATGCTGAGGCGCTTCTTGATCTGGCTACCACTTTGGTCGGTTCTGTAAAGTCTCTACTTAGTAACGGTGTAACCCCTTCTGAGTTTGTTAGCTGCTTGATTAATGACTTTGGACAATCCAGTAGGGATTTAAACAGTGAAGAGAATACCCAAAACTCGATTAACTGGAAAGAAGTGGGTTTGGCAGTATCACCAATTTTCATGAAGGTTCATGGCTGTTGTACCATGTGAGTATTTGCCTCGTTAAAATGGCTTCTGGAACATAAATGTGGCTGTAGTAATACCATGGCAGTATCACCAATTACCTTCTATTATTTTTCCCCCTTTTGGTGTTTGTTCGCAGGCTTGGTCCCATGGAAAATGAGATGAAGCAACGGAAGGTAGGACAAAGAAAACGCACAAGGCCAAACTCTGCTATGGCTAGGCCGGAAGAGGTGACTTTGCTTTCTGCCCCCTATTTTTCCTTATGTAAATTATGATGGCAAATTAATGTATGATACCTAATGGGGGAGACTATTTCTATCAATGAAGTGTATTTTCTAGAGTGTTTTTTTTTTTTTTCCTGGTTATCAAATGTGATGGATGTGTTGAGATTAGCCTTTAGTTCAATAGTTTATGTTGTGTATGGAATTAGTCTTTTATCAACAGTAACAATGTGCAAAAATCTGTATATGAAATGTTTAACCACATAGTATGATTACTTGCTGATGCTGTTTTCAGTGCAAAATTTTTTAAAGCATGTTAATACTATGGTTTTGCAAGTAGTTAGCATTTACTCCATTTTATGGTTTTGAACAGATTAATGATGCAGCAGGAGAGGAAAAAACTGACACTGATAAGAATATGGCAACAATGTTTGAGATATTGAGGAAGAAGAAACATGTTCGGCTAGAAAGCCTAATGTTGAATAGGAAATCCTTTGCTCAGACCGTGGAAAACCTTTTTACTCTATCATTCTTGGTTAAAGATGGCCGTGCTGAAATATCGATGGATAAGAATGGTTCTCACTTAGTCTGTAAGACATTCCCTTGTTATAAAACTCAATATGTTGCTCCTTTTTCTTTGTTGTTTTCCTATCTAGGCTTAAATATATGATTTCTTTCCCAGCACCAAGGAATGCCCCAGCATCCAACTCGGTTATGTCAAAAGAAGTTTCTTACAGCCATTTTGTGTTCAGATATGATTTTGAAGATTGGAAGGTAAGGACAGTTGCCACTTACCAATTATCACTCACCACTCCCATACCACTACCCAAAAAACAGCAATTCATCTACTAACTCGCTCGAGTACCAGGATGAATTTATTGTTAGTCAAGAGTTTTGAGCATGCTATCAATTTAAGATTATAGTTTTTTATCGCTTTTTGCTTTCGCTGGTATGTGTTATGATTAATTTTAATCCCATCGGTGATTTATGTTGTAGGTTGAGGTATGCTTCATAGATATTGTGAATTGAGTTCATAGATACACACATACACATTGAACCTGTTGGATATGGCATTGTCAATGTTTATTGATGTATGTTGGCAACTATCGTTTTCAGCTAATGAAGGACATGGTACCTGAGGGAGATGAGCTAATGCCTCATAGGACTCAGTTCTGCACAGTGATTACCAGTCAGGTAGAGACGGTATGCGATTCCCAGCCGCCATTGGTCACAACACCGATCAAGAAGCTAACCCGAAACCGAGGGCTTGTGGTGCAGGAAGATGTGGTGGAAGAATCTCCTGAATGTAATGAGGAAAATGCTTCCAGAGCTACTGGAATTCGTAGGTGCAGGCTTAAGATTACTTAAAGAACGGGTAGTTTTTATGTGCATGCACATATTTTGTACACATTTTGCACTTGCCTTTTGGATTATGGGTTGGTTTGTATAACCCATAATTCATGGAGCACTGACCCGTTTAACCCGTAACTCATGGATAGCTGGCCCAATTCACCCATTTTGGTAGTTCTGGGCTCTGTTAATGTGTATAGAGGATGATAATAGCATGAGTTTTTCTTTGATGGATCTGCTCAGGCTTTGTTCTTGACGACTAACGGTGTCACCCTCCAATTTTGATTTTTTTTTTTTTTCTCTTTTTTCCCGTGGCGAAGGCTTCTCTCATCAATGATAACTACAAGAGAGCATGCATATAACCTTGACGGGATGAATCTAGGGGGAAATAGTCAATAGCGACCATATAATAAATGTACTTTTTTTAATGGGCAAAATATAATAAATGTAATCACTAATAGGGGTTTCAAATTTTTGAAATTACCAATAATATCTTTGGTCTTTTCTGCAAAAACGAAATGCTTGACCAAAGTGTCTTGAAATTGACAACCTTGGGAGTGTCACGCGTAATATATTTTTGTACGAATGGTTTTTTTTTTTTGAGAGAAAAAAAAACTTGTTAATGTGATATAATGCAACCTAAAATTAACTATTGAAATTTTGAGTGGAGCTTGTGATTTGTGACCTGTAAATTCTTATTGTAAAAATTTGTTCATTTGATGTAAGGCAATTTGTAATTGACTGCTGTTATATGTGAATTTGTGATTCGTAATTTTTCTTTAAAGAAATTGTAAATTTTTTTCCTAGAAAAGGACTGAGGTAAGTTATTTTAAAATTTTAAGGTTATTATTTACATTTAATTTCATTCTATAACTCCTATTTGGTACAAGCCACCCTTTGAGTTTTGATGGGAAGGATACCTGTAGGAGAATCATATTCATTGTCCATTATTCAACCCCAAAAAAAAAAAAAAAAAAATCTCTCAAACAACCTCCGTTCCTCAGAGTCATACTTACATAATGTTTGAAATAAACCATAGGAAAGATTAATCTTAGTCCAATTTTTAAGTTAGTTATGACTCAATCACTCAACTATGACTCAATGCAACTTAGTTTTTGAATTTTTGATTCACTTATAACTCAGTCTCTTATGTTTTCAATTTCTTTTTTTTTCTTAATTATTGTTCTTATTTTAGTCATCCTATGCGTCACAATGATGGCAAGAATGGAAGTGAACTTCAACAGCGGTTATGGCTTCTGTTCTGGTGTAGAACACAGATGTTCAGCCTTAGGCTGGTGATTTGATGTTGGATCGATGGGCTCTGCCTAAATATCTATGGAGGAGATAATTAGGAGAGCGTGGGATCACTGTGCATAGACGAGGCTGTTCGCCAATGGGGGTGGTGTGTGTGCACAGTATGACTGAATGTAAATAGTATCAAGTTAGAACGTGTGTACCTTGAGGCTTGACCCAGTATTTATAGAGTTTACCTCAAATAGGATATATCGGACCCTGCGTGATCTTCTATGCAAGTATCTAGGCCGTTATATCCTGAAGATACCCCCTTGATTCTGGGGGAGTTTAGGATATTCACCTATTGTAGATAGATCCGGCATATCTATTGGGTTGCATGATCTTCTGTGCTACTATAGTTGCGCTAACTGAAAGTAAAGTAATTGGGGTGAGAGGTTCTAATAACTATGCTAATAGCAAAATTAAATGACGTAAATTAACTTGAGAAGATATCAGTAAGAGGTCAAGCTGGACTCCGAAGTTCCCTTAAGTGCTTCATTCCCCCAGTTGCTTCACTCAATGCTATAGCGTCTATGCTGCACAGCTTCCGCAATGCTACAACATAGCTATTATCTACAAAGCTATTCACCACGATAGTCTATCGAAGCTTTCGCGTCCAATACATATGACACTAACTATACTCCTTTCATATTCCTATGGCAACTTTCTAGTCAGGACTGTTTTACGCTCAGGGTGTTATGATTATAAGAGGTAAACTCATTCCTGAAGCCTACAATAATAGGTCACGCCGTGCACGGGCTGCTTAGCAAACACTGTTTCTTAGAGGTCTAACCTCAACTCCTTGCCAGTAAGCTGAGGCCACAAATCAAGCCCCTAACTTCCGTTAACCGACTAGTAATTAAAACACTGATAAGCAAACCAAATTTATTAAATTAAGAACATGCAACTGGGTTCATTCAACAACTTAAGGACTCATCCTCATCCAGCCATATGGAAATCAATTCATGACTGATGAGGGACACACAAAACAGACACTAATAGAATGACCCATGATCGAAAAACAAAATGAAGCAAAAGGGAAAACAGAAAGCTTTGATGGAATTTCCGTCGGCGTGAATGCGGCTCTGTCACGACACCACTCCACGTCTTCTTCGTTCCGTCGCACTGCAAGGAAGGATGCTGGGTTGTCCTGGTAGTCTCGTGCTCTTGTGAAATCTCTCGCTCTTCTCGAGAGTCTACCGAAAGTAGAATCTCGTTCTAGGGCTCTCCTCCTCTTAAGGTTGGCTCTGCTGTTTCCTTTTATAACCAGTCTTTCTTGCGACGCAAGTTATACGAGTCGGACCTTTCCTAATCCGACGGGATCTAGTGTATCTCTTGATCCGAGTAGATTGCTTCTGCTGATCCTGCGGGATTCTTCAAATCTTTTAGTTCCGATCCTCCGCATCTTCTATTTTGTTATGTCAGCAAGCTATCTGTCAGTATCGCCCTTTTATTTTATTCCTGAATTCACCTAGGTAAAAAGGTCAGAAAATATGCCGCATAGCATTGCGTCCTCTACTTTGCTATAGCATTCAGGATGGCTTGTATTGCGCTTCAAGTCGCTGTCAGATTGCTATAGCATTATATCAGCCCTGCTACACGTTCTTCCTTAAAAATCATGCACTTGTTCCGTTTGTAGCACATGCAGATGATTGCTATTCTTCAGTCCCTATATCATGAATGTATGCTTTTTTGCTTAGATTATCTGCAGTTAAGCTTGTATTTACCATTCAATTCAATCATAAAGTATGCAGAAAACATAGTACGATTTGTGCTCATCAATATTCACCTATTGTAGATCCGGCATATCTATTTGGATATGGTATTCACTGCTTGGCCCTTACGTTATTGGGCCTTGTACAGGTCCGTAACAGCTTCTGTCCAGTGGCTTCCTTTTGTTTTATTTTTTTGAGGGTCCTAGTGGTGCTGAGTTGGAAGCAATTATAATGGTATTATTAACCATTTGTGACACATAGGATGGCTAAGAAAATAATGAGGACAATAATATTAAGAAAAACAAAACAAAACATAAGGGATTAAACTAAATTGTTATATGTGCATTGTTTACAACAAAACTTTGCATTTTTGTAGACAGACTATCATATGAGACAAATCATTGAATTGGATGTTGAGTACACAATCTTATCCTTTTTCTCAATGCAAAAGGCCAACCCATTTCTTTAGGATTTAATCCCGAATTGGATTCATAGTCATTCCTTTGAATGGGAGAAATAGTTCTACCAGTGTCTGGTTCAGTAACAAGTTGGACTCTTCCTCTTGTCGTGATTCAACATCCGTCCTTGAATTGATCAGAACATTTGTTTCCAATTCACTGGGTTCAGGTTGAGTAGGACTAGACTGGTTTGTAGGAGCAAGTGAGTCAAGAGTAGTTATAACGTTAGGCTGTGGTGAGGGCAATGTGTCAGGTGAGCATTTTAGCCATTCAATGTTAGAATAGGCCCCCTGAATAGGTAATTTGAGATAATATGCTTCTTCTCCAGAGAACACAGTATCCCGAGAGACATTGAGTTTCTTGGAAGAAGGATAATAGCATTTCTATCATTCTTTAGTAGAGCAGTAGACATGGAATATACATTTGTTAGCTCGAGTACCAAATTTGTTGCCATCTTTATTGTGAACGAATACAACACAACCAAACACCTTAGGAGGTAATGAATTGATTAGAGGGCAATTTGGAAAGAGTCCAAGGAGCTTTTGAACTAGAGTGCCATAATTGAGAACATTGAAAGGCATATGGCTAATGAGATAAGCTGCTATGAGGATGGCATCCCCCTAGAAAATCGTAGGTACATTCTGCTCCATTAGTAAGGCTTGAGTTACTTCGAATAGGTGACGAATTTTTTCGCTCAGCCACTCCATTTGTTGAGGGCGTAAGGACAAGAAGTTTGATGATGAATTCCTTGGTGATCAAGAAGCTCCATAAACGTTGTACTCATATATTCTTTAGCATTATCACTGCGTAATACCTTAATGGAAGTGTTGAATTGGGTGCGCACATAGGTGTACAAGTTTTGAAATAGTTTGGCCACTTCGGATTTGACTTTCATCAAATAAACCCATCTGATTCTGGTGTGATCATCGATGAAAGTAACAAACCACCTGGTATAGGTGAGGGTAGTTATTTGGGTAGGACCCCAAATATCACTATGAATTAGTGTGAATGGTGAGGAAGGGGTATAGGACTGTTTAGGATATGAACATCGTGTTTGTTTAGCAAATTGGAAAGTTTCACAATGAAAAGAAATAGAATTTTTATTGAATAAATTAAGAAATACGTGTTTCATATAATCAAAAAACGACTAGCTCAGCCTTTCCGACTTCTGACTTTGTAATCCTAACCCACGCTCTCCGCCCCCTCGCCCTCCGGTCTCTCTCTCTCTCACTCTTGCCCTTTAGGGACACTAGCTTACCCTCATCCCGCCACTCATTTGCGTACCAGACTATATGGCAGTGGGCGTTTAAAATGAAAGAAGTAGGAAAGGATTAGGTCTCACCGGTTACATGAATATCGGCCGCACTAGCGGATGTCACAAAAATATATCATTATTTTGAGAATTCGAGTTAGACAGCGCTCGTCTTATCTTCCATGCATCTTTGTTCTTTGAGTTTGATCCTTCAAGGTAGAACACTCCATCACATTCTCTAGAAGTCCCAATCATCCTCCTCGTTTTTAAACCTGAAACACACATAAACCATCATAAAAAATCACTGGACATAGTCGACCTCTAGTCAACTTACTCACAAATATCAAATTACAAGTGAGTTCAGATACAAATAGAGCATTATGTATTGACAACTGATCAAATATTGTAACTGTGCCAATTCCCTCAACCTTTCTGAATACACCATTAGCTACTTTGACTTTGAAGTGTTCATGACAGAATTTGAATCAAGTTTTGTTACCGATCATATGATCCATAGCTCCTGAGTCAACAATCCAGGTATTGTCACTAGTCATCACAGTGTTGAGAGCTACACTAGAATTACCTTATTAGACCAAATTCACATTGGGAATAAATTTTGACTTATTCTGCTTCTCAAGTATCCGATGATTCCTTGCTCAAGTGATCATCATTCTCAACCATTGGTTCACTTGTGGTAATCTAACTTTCGAAGTTCGATTTTTCACTGGGAGGTTTTCCATTAAGTTTCTAGCATTCTTCCTTGTTATAGCCCTTCTTCTTACAATAGGTGCACCATTTGGTAGTCTTTCGTTCCCCGTGTGGTCCTTTAACTGCAAGAGCTGAACTTTCAATTTGGCTTGGACTGTTTTGGTTCAAGAGTTTTCTACTTTCCTCGAACTGCAAGAAGTTAACAACATCAATGAGTTGTGGTAGTGGTTTTAACACTATGATTCTGCCCCTTATCTCTTCGAAAGAGTCATTCAGGCCCAGTAGGAAAATCATGCATCCTTCCTTCTTCCACGGTCCTCTTGTACAATGTAATACCCTAAAATTCATAATCAGTATAGATATTATATTTTGGCAAATAATGCCTATTAAAAATAGGTGAATATGTGGTCTCAAAATTGAGTAACATATTTATGTTAATTTAGGGAATTTTCTCTGAGAATTAAGGTAATAAAAAACCAGCCAAGCGCCTCGTAACGCAATGGCACTAGGGCCAGCTTTAGGAGCTGGTCTTCCCCCTTGTCCAGGTTCAAGCCCTGCCTCCCCCTCCCCCCACTAGCTGTATCAAAAAAAAAAAAAAAAAGGTAATCAAAAACCAAATTCTCTAATTTTATTTTGGGATCATAAAATACCACAAAAATTCATATGTCTCTCGAATATTATAGTTTGGCCAAATAATACCTATTTAAAATAAGAGAGTATGTTGTCTCTAATTTTAGTAATTTATTTGTTTATTTTCCTTGGAATTTAAAGAGGCAAAAATTCAATTTTATTTTAGGGGCCATAAGTTGCCCTATGATTATTAAATTAATGCATGGTGCATAAATGACCAAAGTAAACCCAAAAGTTGTGAGAAAATAATTAATCCAATTAGAGAAAAGTGCCAATAATTAGTGGATAATTCAATCTATGTTAATTGAATTATTTTCATAAACATTCACAATTAATTTAGTAGCAAATGTTAAAGGCATCAATTAGGATATTTTGGCTTAATTAAAGATTAAAGACCAATAAGGATCCTATAATAGTATAAAATAAATTACTATGTATCATGATTAACTTAGGAGCCAATCACCCAATAGCAACTATACCTAATAAACATCTAAACTACCATGATTAGAGTACTAGTTGGGGATTGAATAATCAGCCCAAAATTCAATAAAGATGGCGCATGAGAGAGACTAAAATAGAGAGGGGAAAAAAATTGTTTAATAGTCAAGATATTATGAAGATAATTGCACAATTATTAAAATCCTATTAGCACATAAAATATGAGCAAAATATCATTAATAGTAATAGGGTATTGCTAACACAAATTAAAGGCTTGGATTAAATTGAATGAAGCTAAATCCAAAGGCCTTAATTAAACCTCATTAAGCCAAATCCTTGTGAAATTGAATTGGCCAATGATAAATCAAGAAAATATTCTTAATCCTCATGAAATTAATTGGGCCAATAAGAGATTAGCATAAATTGAAAGCCAAGATTAAGTCTCATAAAGTAAATCCAAAGATTCTAGATTAATTACATAATTTAGCTTAATCCTTGTAATAAATTATGAACCAATGGGAGGCCTTAGACATAGGATATTTTGAGACTTGGAAGAAGCACAAATCAAGAGTATATGGGGGAGGAGAGGCCACGGTTTGCAAGGGAAGAATTGAAGAAAGGTTGTGATAAAATCTAGATATTATCTCAATTAACCACATGGTGTAGTTAAAGTCAACAAGTTGGAAGAGGATAGGATAATGTATTAATTGCTTTGGAAGAGGATAATGAGAGAGAAAGAGATGTTGTGCATGTGTGTATGTACAATTGTTGTGAGTGTGTGTGTGTCTAGTGGGTGAGAGTGAAAAATAAACATAATTCAATATTAATTTGAAATCCACCAATAAGATAATTCAATAAAAGATAAATCCATTGGGATAAATTCAAGGCACAAGTAAATGAGAATTTATAGAAAATAAATTGTATCTTGAAGAGTCTTAATCATAAATCAAATATAAGGACTTATCTTGAACCCACATAATTTAATCTCGAGATTAAGCCTAATTAGAGTTATTTTGGCAAACTTTGATGAATAAGATTAGAGATGATTAAGAACAATTAGAGAAATCTAATTGGACCATAAATCTTAATACCCAACTACTAATCAAAATACATACATAGAATTTGAAAGTGTCAATGATAGATCAAGCAACCAAAAATAGATTTCATTAAAGAAAACTAAAGCTTTTAGAGTAACTAAATCATTAAAGCATCTAGTTAGAGAAACTAGAAGGGGGAGCACGGTTTTGAAGCATGGAAGAGAGGCCAAGTATTGTTTATTATTAAACCTAATGGCACATGCAAATTTAGCATTTAAGTAAGGGAACAAATTGGAGAGATAAAATGTACTTTGGATGAAGGGAATTGAATGAAAATGGAAGAGGTTGAACTTTCTAAACTTATTGATTAAGCTAGGGTTTTCTAAACACAATGGATGGGTGAGATTAAAACTTCTTAGTTAAGTAGGATCCAAGGGCCAAAATTCAAGATGGGAAATGCAAATAGTGTCATGACTTTTACTATAAATAGGGGCTTTGGCTCTTCATTCTCTTCACACCGAAAAATCATTCTAAACAAGAGTGGAGTGAAGCAAGAAGGAGGAGGGAGAAGCAAGAGTTTTCAAGAGGTAAGGTTGCTTTTAGTTTCTAGTCTTTAGTTCTTTTTAAATTCTTAGTAAAATAGTAGTTTGATCTAGGAAATAATTAGGAAAATTCCCTTTCATGTTTGGAAGTCTCCATTGCTTTTAAAACGCAAAATGAAGTGGAAAAAATGTTAGGGAATAATTTATAGAATCAATAGATCATTGTGATAAAAGTTTGGAAAAACTGAAGGTGCAAATCCTTTGCTGGCAGCGAAAATAGATGCTATTATTTTATGTATTAAATGAAGTTATTAAATCATGAAATTTTCCAGAAATAAAGTAGACATGTAGGGCTTTCCAAATATATAAAATATGTACCGTTTTGATTTCTGGACAAGGAGATATGAATTTTTGAAGTTAAGCTATTTTTCTGGGCAAAAATCTGGGCAGCGTGTGAAAACATTAAACTGGGAATTGTTCTTGAGTTCTGGGTAAAACTAGTATTTTTCCTCAAAAATAGACATCCTCAGGATTCTGGGGAATTTTACGAATCCTCGTTTCGATTTTTATAGAATTAGTTATGATTTTTCAAAGTTACAGAAAATTCTGCCCAGAAATGCTGAAGTAGCGTTTTTAATAAAATGTAAGGGTAAAAGTGGAATAATAAATCCACCAAGGGTAGAAAGGTAAATTAAACCTTTAGGATATTATTCTAAGCAATATGATATTTATCTAATATCATACAAAATCTGACAATAATGTATAGGATATCCGAGAAGTCTGGAGTCGGGTTCAAAAGTCAGGCGTTTTGACAATAACGCGGTGAAAGGTATGTTCGCGTACTAGTAACTTTAATCGTCTATATCTTGTATGATTATATATGATTGATTGATTCATGAAGTGATGGACAAGACTAGGTCTTGGGTCATGCACTATGACTAAGTTTATGGGGCTTAGATCACCTGTTTATACATTCAGCTTTACACGGGTTATAGTCTTGATAATGCCGTTGAGTTTTCCTAACGCTGAGGACACGATGGGCCATCGTGGCACTGGTGAATAGTGCAGACTGTAATAACATTCATATGCAGTGGCTGTGTTCTGTTATTATCTTTCATATGTGATTACTGCTGATATGTAATTAATATCTGTCATATACTGTCATCTCTGCTATAGAGGTTAACTGTTACCGAATTGAATCCCAGATCTGTCTAAGATTCAAGAAAGGAACCAGGATCAGAGAAGGCACTAGTAGATGGAGCCGGGAAAAGGCACCAAAGGGAGAAGCCGATAAGAAGCACCAGTCAAAGCAAATGTCGGGAGAACGTCAACAGAGCATTCTTTCTGGCATGGATTTAACAAAGTTATTTCAAACCATTTGGTGCCGAAGGCAGGGCTCGTCTATGTGGGTCAGTCAATCAGTCGCCGTAAAGTCGGTGAGACTCCCACAAGATAGACACCTACCTGGCCGAATCGATTGATTAACTGAGTTGAGTTCATTGCCCCAAGTCTAGCTGAGGCTTGGTTTAAGGCTGTTTAGTTACCATGTAAAAATGTAATTATACAAAGCTCTGTAATTGTATCATAAGAATTGTTCCTCCGAGAAAAATTTTTAATATATCAGCTTATGTCAGGGCATCAGCATATGTCCGGGCATATTGTATCAGACACTCATTGTCCAAATGCCAGTGTATGCTCTCCGTTTCCGCATTACTCTGAGCTGTAGCACCTCAAACTCTGTTAAGTTTTCTAAAACTAAGTGTCAGCAGACACGCGTTGAAGTGTGGAATTTGGGGTGTTACATACAACTAAGCATCGTACATGTTTTTCAAGGATGAACATCAAATAGATCTTGTTGTTACCACAATTTTGCAAAGAATTATAATATTAAGTCACCGACATATTACCTTGTCTTCGCTTTAGGTGAAACGAGGCAGCGGTGTTACCAAGCAAGGAGTAGGTTCTTTGAATAATAAGATAATGATTAATCTAAATAATCCATAATATTCTAATAGGTTTCTTCAGCAAATCACATGAGATCGAGAATCAACACGAGAGCAGGAGTGAATTGCTGTTTTTAAACTCCTGGCAAAAATTGAAACTACATCAAAATATCATTTTACTCTTCCTAGGACCCACGAGCGATTCACCAATACCATATGGCAAAATTAAAAATGATGGGCAAAGATTTTAAAAATTAGAAAATTCTGCACAGTTCGGTACTCACTAAAACCAAAGAACGTAAACTAGCTGTTCGTCGCAATATGTTACTTAAAAGGTGGAAAAACAAAAAAGTCATCACATTCCAGGCTTGCGTAATTCCTCAGCGCCATGAGCAAAATGACACCTTTCCCCAAAAGTGCAAGATCCTTTTGCAAAGTTTTCACACAGTTTTGTCTTCAAGTTGCTAGCTGGGGCAGGGCCATGTGGTCCAATGCCTTTCGGAGGAGGCCCGGAGACAGAACTGACATTTACAATAAGTTCATGAACCATGGCACTTGCTTGTTTGATCTGATCAAAACTGCCCTCCAGCTCAACGTTCTTAAGACCTGGATCTGCGTCATGATCCCGTATCGAAAGTTTTGCTCCTGTCACACGACAAATTTGCTTAGAATTGACACCATTTTTTCCAATGATTGCTCCTGCAAGTGAAGCATTGATGCTAATCTTAGCAGTAGCAGAGGCTCCAAAACTGGCTGCAGCTCCATGAGCTGGAGGTGGGGGCTCGACCCGCCCACCAACCCTGCTTTGCAGTTGTCTGAAGGGACGAGGATCTTCATATGATGGGGCTGTAGGCTTTCCAATCTCCCACTCACCATGAGCGAAGTGGCATTTATCACCAAATTTGCATCCTTCGGCGGTATTATACTTGTTGCATATGCGGGTTTTGACAGCCGGAGGGGAAGAGCCATCTGGAAAGGATGGTGGAAAAGTTGTATTTCTTGAAGCTTGTGGAAGTGCAGGACTGGTACCGATATTGATCAACTGAGAGACAGCTTTTATACCCCCAGGCACATAATGCAAGAAATGACATCCTTCGCCAAATGGGCAGCCAGAGGTGCTGTATGACGTTGAAACCAAACAAGCTGTCAATGTCATCATTTAATCATATATATAACAAACAATAAGGACACTATAGCAGGACAAATTGGAATTATGTCAGCACAATTATAATAAAAAAAAGTCAACTGAGATGTCCTCATTCATCATTGAGTAATATAAAAGAAAAGCTCCAAATAAACTGGCAAGAGAATGAGAAAAGTTCCATCCATCAGATAACACTTCCTGGCAAAAGAACGAAAGGAAATGCCATTAAGCATCAAACATATGGGCAGGCAGTTGTTTCAAAGAACATGTAGTCAAACCCTAGATCCTACTTACATGAGCACAAAAATGAAATCATAGGAGCAGAAGATCCCATGATTCCCGTTCAATTTCAATAAAAAAAATTCTGGAGGAAAAAATATTAATTGATAAAATACATGTAGAAAAGCCTTCCATGAGCACAGTAAAATCATAAGTCAAGAACACCTTCCTAACTCCATTAGGGGAAAGGCAACACAAGTACACGAGGTTCAGGAAAAATAACTAGGACAAGCAGTGAAAAAATTGTTTGAGAATGATGAAACCCCCTTTTTAAAGCATTAGGTACTCAAAAAGCATTTCAAATCATGAAATAAAAAAGGACACCCAGGCATCACTTTCACAGGATCGACAACAGAGGCATAAAAAAAAAGCAACAAAAACCTAAAGTAGCTTTTTTCCCCTAAGAAAACGCCAAGTAACGCAAGGAGCAAATCAGAAGAATGGTTTACAATTCATAGATAGATACATGCATGTGTGTGGGTGTGCAGCCAAGCTCAAAAGGTCTTGCAAAGCATCACAAACTAAAAATTAAATTTATTTAAACATATGTTAATTGTGTAACTTTCTAAAAACTAACCTAAGCCTGCACATTGCATGTGTTATTATGTAAAAAATCACCTAGATTTGTAAAGGAATAATCAAAATATTATTTTAAATATTTACTAAATATTTTGTACCTACCTCACTAATTATTAATGTACAAAATATTATATAACTACCTTCCTCATTATCTATCTTCATAATCGTCTCACTTCTCTTTTTAAATATTTTGTACCTACCTCCCCCATTATTAATTTACAAAATATTGCGTAACTATCTTTTCCATTATCCATATTTCATAATCGTCCCTTTTTTAAAAAAAAAAAAAATCAATGTCACCATTATTAATTTCCAAAAATTGTGTAACTACCTTTCCCATTATCCATCTTTCATAACTGCCTTGCCTTTTATTTTTTTATTTTAATGTTTTGAGCCTGCCATTTTGCTGATGTGTCGACCAGAGAGATGCTTATTACTCTACTTTTATATAGTTAACATTTAGAACAAACATATCAACAAAATGATGTCATTTTTATAACTTTACAAAAGCCATTGAAAATAGATACAGAAACATATCTACTTTTGTCTAATATAGCTTTCAACATTGATTTAAAAGGGATCATTTCATTGAAACAAGCAAAAATGCATCATGAAATATGGCAAAACAAATTTACTTCTCACCAAAAAGAAAATCAAGAAAACTGGTTCTGCACAATGTATTCTCTATTTAGCAGTTATTCATGGCACTAGCAATTGCTATAGCCGTGAGAATAGATATGCTCTAAAATTTCCAATGATAATTTAATAGACCTTAATGCAGTAAGCTTTATAATAAAGATCACAAAAGACATCAGGAAGTGGAAACTAATTCAAATTAGAAGTTCCAGGTATTATGGACTCTTGTACTGAAAAAGAAAGATTTGAATTTCTAGACCAACATTCATTGACGACGTAAACAACTCTTCTGAATCCCTTGGCAAATAAGAGGGCGAGGTGAAGAACTCAAGACAATGACATGAGAGGAAATTTTAATTATATTGAAGTTCAAATTTAACAAGAGTTATAAAAGTGATATTGAGATGATGATTAGAGGAATAACTTAAACGTTTGAGAACTGCACAATCTTGCAACTGTTTTGGGAAGTAAAGCATCTCCACCAATGTGTTAAATAATTTTTTTTCCTTGAAATATATTAGAAATACATAGGACAAAAGTATATCAGAGTTATTTGGGCAGCGTCAAAAAATTCATCAAAGATCAGCACTTAACATTTTTAACTGCAAGCGGGAAAAGATCCTAATATGAGGCTGGAAATATGCAGAACCTAAGTTGACAGAAAAGCTAATGAAGCCAATTCCATTTGGCGCCATGGAATCGTACTTCCAATCCCATGCATCCCCAATCATGTATGCTTCAAATCCTAATAATCAAAGGGCTTATGAATCATAAATTCATGCATTATTTATTCAGCCCTTCCAGCAAAACATATGTATGGATTTGAATTTTACAAAAAAGGGGTGAATCAGTAGATTATTTTTCAGTATAAAGATATGCTTAGGAGAGACTACTCAAATAGATTAGAATGATTACTGCATTTACATCTCTGGTCAGAAAGAAAGGTTGTTTAATATAAGAGGTTATCTTATATGACGAACAATCATACTCATTCAAGAACTCTAAGATGATTAACATTTCAATTCCTTTTTTTCCCTTTGTGCAGCTGTCACAGCCTTTGGCTGATGCGAATTGAACTATACCCTCCTGGTGTAAGAAATTTCAATGTATTTTAATGCACGTTGCTAAGAATTAAGCCCCAGATAGCTATAGCCATTTAACTGATCTGCATCGGACCTCTTTCATATTGAACATAGTAGAATATTGTACACAACCAATATACGAAGGTCGAGAATTCCATACAAAGAACCTCATTCAATTTTTATATAGCCCAGCATGCACTTAACAGAACTGTTCATGACGAATCAACCATTTCTGTTCAGTCTTGTTATCAAGATTAGAGGATAATCTAGAACCTGTATCACAGCTTTAATATCCACTTCATTAGTGAAATCACAAATACTTTGCTTACAGAGATTGTCTATCAATATTTTTCAAAGAAAATTAGAAAATTTACAAATTACAACTTTACAATTTAAAATTTAAATATATATAATTGCATTAAATTTTATTTTAGATAAGTTAAAGATTTGAACCTGAAAAACTTTGTGCATGGCTTCGATTTGCTTCCTAAACCAGTTGGAAAGGACTCCATTTCTGTTTCAGAACATTAATTAAGTCCCTTCAGTTAATATTTCTCATTAACCTTTTATGCTTCAACTCAAATAATAGCCAATACCAGTTTCTTACTATTAAATCAATATTATCGCATTCAGATTTAAGTACATTCGCATGTTTTGACAGTAAGATAAGAAAATTTCCATCTCAATCTATATATTACATCATTACAGAGGAATAAACATCCATGTGTGGACTACTATGACATGTTCAAGAAGTAAAACGGTTTGAAGAGTTAACTAACTATATACTAACTTGTTGGTTTTAAAAATACCCTCTATAATTTCAGAAAAATATGGGGATGCACATGTATTTTACTCTGACATGAAAATAGCAACAGTGAATAACCCGATATTATCGGTGACGTACATAACATAAATGACATTCTAAAATATCAACAAATTAGAAATATACCAGCAGCACCATGTGCAGGAAAAGACACAAATCACTTGACAGTTAACACATACAACTAGATTGTAAACTGGCTATTTCTAATGGGGGAAGAATGTAAACCACAGGACGTAGCTGGCAACTAGGCACCAAAAAATTTATTGGAGCGTCAATGTTGGAACCTAGAAGACAAACAAAAGGGCTCACCTTTGCCCAATTATTGATTTACTTCAAGATTTATGTGACTATAGCATGACATGAAACAAATAACAACCACAAAGCGTTTTCCTTGCAACTTGCACTACTCACGGACGCATAAGCCGAAGTGGCAAAGAAACAAATGAGGAGAAAACTCCCAATTAATTCTTCCAACATGCCAAGTGACATCACTCTTTCCACCACAAAACAACATTTTCCAGAAGAAAAATAACAAAATTAGATTTTTTTTTTCCAGCAAAAGTACCGTCTTAACCTTAATACAATTACCTCCAGGGTATGCAAATTTCATTTCCCCGAATAATCACCACAAAATCTCAAAGAGTAAGACCTATTTTCCTTATATTTACGCTTGCTTCAAGTAAGAAATATAACTAAGAAGGAAAGCAAAGAGCAACAAACAGTGTAAAAAGTATCTCAATACACATTTATACTCCGACTACTATAATGTATAAGAGTGTCGGAAGTAAAAGGCAAACCTGGCCTGGATTTCTTGACGCCGCCATTCCCATTAAAGGGAGCTTCAGACCTTCCCCTCTTACGAACTCCTCCACCAAGGTCCATGGAAACGAGATCTATCGCGTCAAGTGAGATGATAACCGAAAGCAAAAGGGAGGAGTGTACAGGAGCGACCAGATAATAGAAAACCCTGAGGCTAGGGTTCACAGAAATTGGGAAAGGATGAAAAGGGCGGGGTTAGAGAGGAGGGAGAATGATGGGCGTAACGAACTGGGGCCAATTGTGGTTAATACGATTAGAAGTCAGGTAAGGACATTCACGGGCCGAAAGTGACGTCAGCGATTAGAGTCTGTGGGACACGAATCTAAGACCCGAATACGTGCGACGTGGTGGGGGTGTAAAAAATTAATTATTATGATGTTAAACAAAACCGAAAAAAATCCTTCAAAGTAAAATAAAAAAAATATTTTCATTTATGACATTATGAAGAATGGCAAGAAATCCTTCCTAAAGTATATGAATCCAAAATCAATCCTCAGAATGATCTAATTATTATGAAGTAGTGCAAAAAAAAAAAAGGCATTATTATGGGATTAATTTGCATACGAAATTACTTAAATATTCTTTATTTAAAAAGTCAAAACTAATTTTGTTCTGTTTTAGGAACAGGACTGATTGGACCTGACTGTAATACCCCGGATTTTTATCAATAATAATGATAATGATAATGATACTACTAATAATAAAAATAATAAAGTAATAATGAAATTTAATAATAATAACAATATAGTAAATAAAGATTTACAATTTAATAATGTTTATATTATTTTATAATTTATTAAAAGTTTAGAATTTAGTTGTATGGTTTAAGAATTTATTAATTGGGAATATATTAATTAGATTACATAATATAATTCATTTCTATTTATATTAAATATATAATTGAGTCATTTTAATTTACCTTACTGTTGGGCAGTGATATTAGTGATCCTAGATATTAGCTACGATCCTAGATTTTAGCTAGAATAAATAGAAATATAAAATGTAATTGAAATATTATATATATATATATATAGTATCGTAATAAATTGTAATAGGAATATATTAATTATATTATTAATAATTAGATTGTATAATATAATCTATTTCTATTTATATTAATTATGTTAATATTTCATATTTTTTTTATATTAGAGAATCTTATTATATATTTTATTTATTATATAGAATATATATCTGTTTATTTTATATTTGTAGCACTCCTGATTAATAATAGAATTAATAATATATTAAAATAATAATAATAATAATAATATATTAGAATCTAGAAATCTATAGTGTTTGTGTTGTTAATTTATTAATTGGGAATAATTAAAAGGCCCCGCCCATAACTAAAACCCTAAGTTTTAATTATAAATTTAGGTCTAGCCGTCAAAAACCTAAAAACACACGATACTTTTCATCCTCCGTTGTTTTCTTCTCAAACTCTCTTTCTGTACATCAAATCAAAATTAGGTCTCTAGCAAGAACGGAGGCCAGGTAATCCTAATCCCCATGAGTAGGATTAGATTTATGTAAATTTTGTAATCCTAATCCCCATGAGTAGGTTAGATTTATGTAAATTTTGTAATTCTAATTCCCATGAGACTAGGTTAGTTTATGTAAATCTTGATAGGTAATCCTAATCCCCATGACTCTTAGGCTAAATTTTATATCCTAATAGGTAATCTTGATCCCTAGATTATAGAAACCAATTGTTGTTTGAGTTTCGTACAAAGATATATATATATATATATATATATACATAATGAATGTGATTGTGTTGCCTCGACCTGCGTGCCTGAACTATGCCTGAACTAAATCCATATGCGCGTCCCTGATTGAATTCAATTACTATCGTGTATTTTTTTAATATTATATTGAATTGATTTGAATTCAATTGCTACCTGTGCGTTTTTATATATATTGAATAACGTTCTCGGTTTTCGTGATAGAGTTGCAAATGTGAATGATTGAATCAGACTTTGAGATTTTCTCGTTTTTCCTTGGATTGAAACATCTACAGACGAAGTGCTTCAATTAATAAATCTGTGTGTATATATATATATGCAACTGTGCTTATTTTGTGGGGTTACGTTTCTTTTAATTACTTATTTAATAATGATTTTTTATATATATAATATCTTCGACACAATAAAATAAAACATGAACAGATTTTTGGTCAAAATATCTTTATATTTATATTTAATAAAAATAATACAAATTTATATATATAAGATAAATAAATAATAGAGATAATTTAGGAGATTATAATGTGTGTGTTTTAAAACAATTTAACAGTGCGAAGATAGCTTTGGGATGGTGCCTCCCAAAGTGATGAACACAACTTTTGGGCTTTATGCCACTGATGTGAAAATGATAGTATCCGTTCTTCCCAAAGTGGTGTCTGGCAGGTTTCCGGGACACTAGTAGCAACTTTGGGAAAAGGTGTGCACACTAGGAAGAAATACTTGATATACTTGATGGCCAATTTGATTGATTGTGGCTGGCAGGTTTCCCGGGTCACAGGGTAAACTGGCAGGGTTTCCCGGGTTTACCATGGTTCTCTTCCCATTAAAATAAATAGACTGGCAGGGTTTCCCGGGTCTAAAGAAATTTTTAAAAGATAATAAATAATAATATCTGAGTCAATGATAAAGTACAACTATGTTGAGTATGAGAAATTGATTTTGTGGATTTTAAAAATATATGTATATATATATATATATATGGTATTTTCCCCATCATATGTAATTAATTTAATTATTTATTTGTTTATCAGTTACTATTGTTATTATTTTTGTGTTATCTTTAACTATTAGGATTACCAGCGTTTGCTGATGTGTGTGTGCTCATGGGCTGCGACGATCCTTCGGGGGAGCAGATTTTCATTGAAACAGGTCTCAAGCTGGGGCTAGCAGTGATAAGTGAGGAAGAATAATAAAAAGCTCTAGCTAATTTCTTTTTGTTTTATTTTATTATTTGGATAAGATATCCTATTTAAGTTTTAGTTGACATTTATGTAATAAGTAGCCTTGCGCTTGTCCAATACAAGCGCGGCGGTAGCACTCCCCAAGATTGTTATTTCGAAATTTATTAGTTTATTTATAAAAATTATTTAAATTTATGTTATTATAACTGTTAGAAATTGGGGGTGTTACACTGACTATGTGTCAAGCCTAGGGCCTACGTACTCATTGAAGTGATCAAAGTCCACGTAGTTCGAGACACTTGGTGGCGTTAGTCAGAGGGTGGTGTGTGTGCTCTATGTGGCAGAAAGTAAAGTAGTTGAGAGTTAGAACGTGTGCACCTTGGTGATTGACCTCTATATCTATAGAAGTTACCGTGGAGGATATCTCTTTCGTGCATGATTTGCGTTGCGAGTATCTTGGGATGGATACTCCTATATTATCGCTGGATAAGATCTCCCTATGATGTAAGATATACCCATATTATCGATATCACCTTTAATAGGCCCTGCCGGCATTGGGCCGCTGTGCAGGTCTGTAACAGTTGACCCCCAGCTCGGTAGTTCAGTTATCTGAGTTGCCGAGGTGTTCTTTGCCCCCAACATCTACCGAGGTCTGAGGTCTTGTCTCAAAGATCTTTGCAGTGTTTTGTTTTCAGCGCCATTCCGAGGCGCTGCGCCTATAATAATGCATGCTGGTACGAGGCGGCGTCTTGAGTCGCATCGGTCCGAGGTGTTGAATGTGAACTCGGCCTAGCGGGTTTAGTCAACCACACGTTTGTTGGTCGTTAATGGCTTCATGTGCTTCCAGGGTGAAAAACCCTTTCACCTTCGCCATCATTACTACTTTACACCTGTCCTTTCTGGATTGGGGGAGAGTTTGTAACCGTCACGCCTAGCCACGCACCGAGCCTTGTGCACATTTAATGCCTATCGTACGTCACGTCTGCGTTCAGGGCGAAAAGACTCTTTTATCCTCGATGCTTCGTTACTTCACCATTTATACGTGTTTTATTCCGCCCTTGATTCATATTTCCCTTTGTAATACCCCAATTATTATTAATAGTAATGATATTATTATTATTATTAGTTATTATTAATAGTAATTACCCATTTATTTTAGATAGCCTTGGTGGGCCAAATATTCCTAGTCTTAATTACCGTAGGAATTTTCTACTTATGCACTAAGAAAAACCAAATCACATTAATTCAAATCATAATTGATTGAATTAATGTGATATACCCTATCACATTAAATTCATACTATGTTGATTGATGACCATGATTGTTTTTAGGTAATAAGTCCATTACTGCCAACCAAATCACATTAATTCATACCATGATTGACTGATTGAATTTAATATACCCTATCATATTAAATTCACACCATGATTGATTGATTGAATCTCATATACCCTATCATATTAAATTCACATTATGGTTGATTGATTTAATTTAATATACCCTATTAATGAGTTGGTAAGAGTAAAAGAGCCTAAAGCTAAACCCTAATTTTAAGTTATAAATAGAGGTCCAGCCTAACCCTAAATATTCTTCTTCTCTTCTACTATTTTCTTCTACTCCTTTCTCTACTCTTTCTCTGTGCCAATTATTCTTCTAAGAGGCTAGCAAAACGGAGACCAGATAATCCTAATCCCCAGAACAACCTTGCATCTCGTGCTTCTTCTTCTTCTCTACATCCTATTTTACTAATCTTAATTCTCATGAGTCTTATATTAGTTTTATATAAGTTTTGATAGAGTTGTTATATATGAAATATATTATATGTAATCATAATCCCTAGGTCAATAGGAATCAATTAGTATATGGCGTTTCTCTAATCTAAACTGTCATCTCGTTCCTCCTTGTGATTTCCATTCGGTACCATTAATTTTGCGTTTGTCTTTCTTTGTGAGAAAATTGTTTTCTACAAATTACACAAATTTTCCCTTCTTGATTTCGTGATGAAAATTTTTGTAAAAACCATTTACCATTGCATAAATATATCTGTATATGGTTGTTTTGGTCGCTTCAGTTTTTGTAATTGAAACTTATAAATGTTTTCATATATATGTATGTATATATATATATATATATATATTCACAGAATTTTTGTGACGTATCCTCTTTGTCGCAAGCATATGTATTTTTTTTTATATTATCACAAACCCAAGTTATTAACTGAGATAAGTATAAATTAAGATTCTTCTTTTTGAATATTATGGAACTATGTTTGTGTGTGTGTGTGTGTGTATATATATATGTATTTATTTATTGAGAAATCCATTTATTATGTGAGTGTAATTAAAATAATTTAAATCATGAGAGGATAGCTTTGGGATGGTACCTCCTAAAGTGATAAACACAAACCTTAGACTTTATGCCTCGATATATTATTTGATGTGAACTTGATTATATCCGTTCTTCCCAAAGTGGTGTCTGGCAGGTTTCCGGGACACTAGTAGCAACTTTGGGAAGAGGTGTGCACATTAGGACGAATTGTTTTATTATGATATGGCCAAATTGATGATTTGTGACTGGCAGGTTTCCGGGTCTACCATGGTTCTCTTCCCACTAAACTAAATGGACTGGCAGGTTTCCGGGTCCAAATGAAATTAATAAAAATAATGAATGATATTTGATTCGATAAGAATATATAGATATGATGATTATTGAAATTAATATTTTAGATTATATATATGTATATGGTATTTTTCTTTCTTATCATCATGTGGATATTTTATTTATTTTTATTATTATTATTATTTTCTATATTTTCTCTGTTTATTAGGATTACCAACTTTTGCTGATGTTTGTGTTCTGGGCTGTGATGATCCTTCGTGAGAGCAGAATTTCAGTGAAACAGGTTTTCAAGGCTGGGGCTAGCAGTGAGAAGTGAGAAAGAACCGTCCACTAATTCTAGCTAGTTTTTATTTTATGCTTTGGAAAAAAAAACATTTTTAGTTAAGTTTGAGATTTTGTTAATGTAATAAGGTAGCCTTGCACTTGTCCCAGTACAAGTGCGGCGGTAACACTTCCCAAATTTTGGTTATTTTGAATTTCAGTATTTATTCATAAAAATTATAGCAATTTTATGTTATTATAATTGTTAGAAATTTGGGGGTGTTACAAAATGGTCTCAGAGCCTAAGGTTCTCCTTAGCTTCACTTTTGATACTAACTCAGGGATCAAAGATCCCAGAGTTTTAAAATAATAATAATAGAATAAATAAATAAATAAATAAGTAGGAAAAAAAATTAAACGTGAGAGATGGGTAGTGAAGAGTTATTCCCTTATCTTTTAAATGATTTATTTCTTTGAATTTTGATAATTGTATGCTTGAAATTACTTTGACTCATTATGTGATTTAGAATTTTATTGACTTGTAAATTTTACTTTATTTTATTGGAGCAAATGGGTAGAATTTCTTTTAGGCTAAAGGGTTCCTTTTAGTTGTAGTTATCTTTTGAATAACTTAATTCTTATTTTGTTTACTTAATTTTAAAGATGTTAGATTATCCTTTGGATTTATATTAAAATTATTATTTGAATTTATGATTAGTTATCGTTTGAATTGGTTTATGGTCTGAATTTATATTGCATTATCTGATGATTGATTTTTTGTTTTTTTTTATATACAATATAAACATGTGTAGTAAGTGATAGTTAGAGTTGACTCAAACACATAGGATTTTAAACATACGCCCTATGATTAGGTACTATACCCGTCGTAAGCTTAGAATGGCCGCAATCAACGGTGCTGTTGAGGAGATGGACCGACGTCTGAGGGCCATTGAAAATCTTGCCTTGGCTCTTGGACAACAAAACGTCCAACAAGCTAATGCTGAGAATACCATCTTTAAGAGAGTGGCGTCTCATCATCCGCCTGCTTATAAAGGGTCTATCGATCCAATTGCTCTTGAAAACTGGATTCGCAATATGGAAAAGTTGTATGAAGTGACAAATTGCCCCGGGAACATGAAGATTTGCATTGGCTCAGTTTATCTGAAGGAAGAGGCAGATAGTTGGTGGCCCATAGTGAAGACGGGCTAATAATAATAATAATAATAATAATGATAATGATAATGATAATGATAATGATAATGATAATGATAATATGATTTAGAATTTAATAATGTTTGTATTATTTTATAATTTATTAATTGGCAATAATTATAATAACAATAGAAATTTAGAATTTAATTGTATTGTTAATTTATTAATTGGAAATAGTTAAAGAGCCCAGCCCATAACCCTAAATTTTAATTATAAATTTAGTCTAGCCGTCTAAACCTAGCAACGCTCGATACTTTTATTCTCTGCTCCCTTTTCTTCTCAAATCCTCCTACCGGACTCTCATCAAATTATTTTCTAGGAGGCTAGCAAAAGCGGAGACCAGGTAATTCTAATCTCCATGAGTCTTAGGTTAGTGATAGGTAATCCTAATCTGCATAAAACTTAGGTTAATGTATATGAATCTTGATAGGTAACCCTAATTCCCATGAGTCTTAGGATTAGTCTTATATAAATTTTGATAGGGTTCTTATATATGAAAAATATTATAAATCCTAACCTAGATCGATAGGAACAATATTAAAAACGTTGCATTGTAATACAATTTTGGATTATGTGAGTAACTTTTTGCAATCAATTGTCGAATTCTTGAAGGATGAATTGAATACATTTGATAATTGTTTTATTTTTTTCGGCTTACGTGCTTGAACTACTATATTCATATGCCTGTGCGTTTTTCCCTTATGAATTGAATACAATTGATTCCGGTGCGTTTTTTCCTTATGAATTGAATAAAATTGATTTTTGCCTTGGCCTGCGTGCTTTAATTGCATATATATATATATATATATATATATATATATATATATATATATGATTGAATCCAAATTTTCCTATGCGTCTTTTTTTTTTCTTTTTTCTTTGTGATTGAAAACCAATAATTTGCCTCGGCTTTCGTGCGTCAATTGAATACCCATGATCCCTATGCGTCATTTTTGTAGTCGCAATATATTATATTCCTGTGCAACAAATTGCAATATATATGATACTCCTGTACGATTCTACAATTAATATCACCTGAATATGTCTGTCCATGTTTTTCTATTATTTGATTTTCTTTTCTTTATATAATATTTCCCGCTTAATAAAATAAGATATGAATAGATTTTATGTTAAAATATATTTTTCCTACATTTAATTAAATAATAGAAAAGAGTATGAAAGATAATTAAATAAGTATAAAATGTTAATAAATTCAATTTGTGCTCTGGGTGTGTAGTTTTTTTTTTTCTTTTTCCTTTCCTTTATTTTGGTGATTGAAACACGTTGTCTTCCCTTAAAATAAATATAAATATAAACATATAAATATATATATATATATATATATATATATATATATATATATTAAATACATGTACTCCTTAAATGTGTGAAGTTAATAATCCCGGTTTTCTTTCCCTACGTGGTTAACATTGCGTATTTCCGCACGTTGCTAATCTCCACAATAAGAGGGATTAAGTTATTTAGTTTTTAAATGTTTATTGTGCGCTGATTTATTTTTATATTATTAAAGGCATGTGGTTACCTATTTTTTTTGGAGTAGTGGAGTCATTTCAATTTACCTTATCGAATCTGTTGGGTAGTGATATTAGTAATCCTAGATATTAGCTATGATCCTAGATTTTAGCTAGAATAAATAGAAATATAAAATGTAATTAAAATGTTAAATATATTGTACCGTAATAAACTATAATAGGAATATATTGATTTTATTATTATTAATTAGATCGATTTCTATTAATATCTCATCTTATATATCTTTTTTTATTATATTATTTATATTAGAAAATCTTATTATATATTCTATTTATTATATAGAATATATATCGAATATATTGATTTTATTATTATTAATTATATTATATAATATAATTGATTTCTATTTATAGTAATTATATTAATATTTTATATTATATATCTTTTTTTATTATATTATTTATATTAGAAAATTTTATTATATATTCTATTTATTATATAGAATATATATCTATTTATTTTATATTTTACATATTTTGATCACATACCATGCGAAGCGATTCATTATTTATCAATAAAGGAAGCACAATAATTTTAATGTTTATGCTAGTTGTGTCTGATGCTATATTAATTAATATTCTTTCATTCTTTAGATAATATCCGCTGCATAATGAAATAGGACATGCTTAGATTTGATATCAAGATATCCTCGTATCCTACATTTAATTAAATGATAGAAAAGTATATAAAAGATAATTAAATAATAGAAATAATTTAGGAATTTTATTATGTGTGTGTTTTAAATAATTAGACTTTACTCAGATAGGTATTTGAGTTATAATATGTGTTCGCTCTTGTATCGAATACTTGAATTATTATACTCTTGAATAATTTGGAAAGTCATGATGTCCTTGAGTAATTGATATATTCAATGAAGAAATTTATAATTGTGACAAGATTGAATTTCCTGATTGTGTGTGATTGTAATGAATTAATAGTGGGAGGATAGCTTGGGACGGTACCTCCCAAGTGATGAACACAACTTTTGGGCTTTATGCCATTGATGTGAAAATGATAGTATCCGTTCTTCCCAAAGTGGTGTCTGGCAGGGTTTCCTGAGATACTAGTAGCAACTTTGGGAAGAGGTGTGCACACTAGGAAGATATGTTTATGGCCAATTGATGATTGTGACTGGCAGGGTTTCCCGGGTCACAGGGTAAACTGGCAGGGTTTCCCGGGTTTACCATGGTTCTCTTCCCACTAAATAGACTTGCAGGGTTTCCCGGGTCTATATGAAATTAATGAAGATAATGAACAATATTTGATCCGGTGTGAATATATGTACGTGTATATATACATGATGATTATTGGAATTAATAGTTGATTCAATCGCCATGTGATTGTATATTTGATTTGACTAATATATTTGAGCTATACAGATTGCGTTTTATTAGAATTACCAGCAATTGCTGATGTGTGTGTTCATGGGCTGTTATGATCCTTCGGGGGAGCAGAATTTCAGTGAAACAGGTGCCAAGAGTTGGGGCTAGCAGTGAGAAGAGAGGAAGATCATCATTCTAGCTAGTTTATTTTATTTTATTTGTTTTGAATAAAACACATATGTATAAGTTCTGATTTATGTTAATGTAATAAGTAGCCTTGCATTTGTCCCAGTACAAGTGCGACGATAACACTTCCTAAAGTAGTTTATTTTGACTTTCAGTAATTAATCTTAAAAATTATCGTAGTTTTAAGTGATTATAATTGTTAAAAAATTGGGGGTGTTACATTAGCTGAAGAAGGATTTGACTGGGAGACGTTCAAGGAACGGATTTGCAATAGATTCTACCCCGATGCAATTAAGTGGCAGAAACAGGAGGAATTTGCAAGGTTCAGAATGGCAGGGAAGATGACAGTGCAGGAGTACACTGACACGTTCATTGAGCTCTCGCGTTTTGCTTCGAACCTCATTCCTACAGAGGGGGACAAGGCAGGGAAGTATGAAAAAGGGCTGACATTCAAAATTAAGAAGTCCTTGGGAGGTATACCATCGCGGACCTTCCAGGAAGCTTATGAACGGGCTTTGAATGTTTTCGATATCCTACGAACTGAAGAGGAAGTCTTAGAGAGGAACAAGAGAAAGTAGTTTGGCAGTGGTCCTCAGCAAGCTGGTGGTAACAAGAAGCCTCGTTATGAGAACAAGGACAGCAACTGGGGTGGCAAGCAACCACAAGGACAAAAGTATGCTAACAAAGGTAATTATGGTGAGAATCAACTTAAGACCCAAGCTCGAGAAACAAGATCAAATCCTTGTAGAGGATGCGGCAAGGAGCCACACCCAGGGAGGAAGTGCAATGGAGAACTTATAACTTGTTTCCAGTGTGGTGGCAAGGGGCACAAGGCTAGTCGGTGCACTGTCGGGGGATTTAATTCGCAAACAGGCTCTCAAGGAGGACAACCAAAACCAGATGGAGGACGAAGTGGGAACAATAACCAAGGGGGTAGGAACAATGACAATCAACCACGCTACCAACAAAACTTTCAGAATGGAAGTGGAGGGAATCGACAATACGACACTACTGAAAACCTCAACAATGGAGTTGGAGCAAATCGAGCAACTGGTCAGAATGCTGTTGTTAATCAAACCACGGGGAATCAAGGAAGGATCTATATCATGAGCCACTCAGAAGCTGAAACAAACCCAGATGTTATTACAGGTACTTTCTTACTCCAGTCTGTACCTGCTTATATTTTATTCGACACCGGTGCATCACTCTCTGTTATCTCATCTTCTTTCATTGAGAAGACAAGAATGGTACCATCTTCGACCTTCTTAACCAACATTACTTTGCCCTCTAGAGTTGTTATCCCTTGCTCCAATGTCTATGAAAACATTCCGATTACTATAGCTGGTTCTGAACTGCCAGCTGACCTAGTCCAGTTCGACTTGGCTGATTTCGACGTTATCTTGGGAATGGATTGGCTTAGAAAATACCGGGCTAGGCTAGATTGTAGGGAGCAGAAGATATCATTTAAGACACCAAAAGGGAAATACCTTTCTTATAAGGGTGTTGTACCCAAACCTTCCATTCAGATAGTCTCTGCTATGACTATTAGGAGTCTCCTTATAAAGGGATACCCAGCTTATTTGTGCAACGTGCGTGACCTAACTCTCGAGGAGAAGATTGAGCAAATACCCGTGGTCAGAGAATATCCTGATGTTTTGCCCGAAGAGATTCCTGGTATGCCACCTATTAGAGAAGTTGAGTTCACTATCGATATCATGCCCGGCACTGCTCTGATATCAAAAGCGCCATATAGGATGGCTCTGGCAGAACTAAAGGAGTTGAAAACCCAACTTGAAGAGCTGTTGAACAAGGGCTACATAAGACCGAGTGTTTCGTCGTGGGGAGCTCCAGTGTTGTTCGTGCGAAAGAAAGACGGGAGTATGAGGTTGTGTATTGCCTACAGAGGACTGAGCATGGTGACTATGAAGAACAAATACCCATTGCCAAGGATCGAAGACTTGTTTGATCAATTGAAGGGGGCAACTGTGTTCTCAAAGATCGATTTGAGGACTGGATATCATCAAGTACGAATCAAGGAAGATGACATCCCAAAGACGGCCTTTCGTACCAGATATGGGCACTATGAGTTTACAGTCATGCCTTTTGGCTTAACGAATGCGCCGACAGCTTTCATGGACCAGATGAATAGAACCTTCAAGCAGTACTTAGATCAATTCGTGGTGGTTTTCATAGACGATATTCTGGTGTATTCCACGACAAGAGAAGAGCATGAGCAACATCTAAGGATTGTGTTGGATATTCTAAGAGAGAAGAAATGGTATGTGAAACTCTCAAAATGTGAGTTCTGGATGGAGAAAGTTGCCTTTTTAGGTCATGTAATATCTCGAGAAGGGGTTTCTGTTGATCTAGCAACGATTAAAGCTATCACTGAGTGGCCTAGGCCTACAAATGTTGCGGAGGTTCGAAGTTTTCTCGGCTTGGCGGGTTATTATAGAAGGTTTGTGAAGGATTTCTCGAAGATAGCTCAGCCGATAACAAGGTTAATACGTAAAACGACGAAGTTTCACTGGGATGAATTTTGTGAGATCTCTTTTCAAGAACTCAAGAAACGACTTACTACAGCTCCGATATTGACATTGCCATCGAGAACGAGTGGATTTGAGATCTATAGTGATGCATCCAAAAATGGACTCGGTTCTGATGCAACATGGGAAGGTGATATCATATGCCTCAAGGCAGTTGAAGCCGTATGAAGAAAATTATCCCACCCACGATTTGGAGTTGGCTGTTGTGGTTTTTGCTCTGAAAATATGGAGACATTATTTATATGGCTCGGCTTGTAAGGTGTACACGGATCATAAGAGCTTGAAGTATATCTTCACCCAGAAGGAACTTAACATGAGGCAAAGGAGGTGGCTAGAGCTAATTAAGGATTATGACCTCGAAATCCAATATCATGAAGGCAAGGCCAATGTAGTGGCGGATGAACTTAGTAGGAAATAGAGACATACCCTTAATGCTTTTGTGATACCCAATGAATTATGCGAAGAGTTCAGGAGATTGGAGATTGAAGTACTTTTACCTGCAGAGCTAAAGGTCATGCTTAATTCCCTCACCATTCAACCCACTGTCTTCGATGAGATCCGCGAAGCACAAGCGCCTAATTCCTTGTTACAAGGAATTAAGGAGAAGAATGGCCAAGGAGAAGCTATAGAATTTGAAATTGATGAAGGTGGCACGATGAAGTTCAAGGGTAGGATATGTGTCCCTGACAATGAAAGTATAAAGAGGAAGATCTTAGAAGAAGCGCACAATACGCCCTACTCAATTCATCCGGGAGGAGTAAAAATGTACAAGGATCTGAAGAAGAGCTTTTGGTGGCCTAGGATGAAGAGAGAAATAGCTGAATTTGTGGCAAGGTGTCTGACTTGTCAAAAGGTGAAGATCAAACACAAATGACTTGCAGGAATGTTACAACCATTGGAAGTTCCGAGAGAGAAATGGGAGTCAATTTCTATGGATTTTGTCACAGGTTTACCTCTAACTAGAGGGGATAAGAATGCGATCTGGGTCATAGTTGACAGGTTGACTAAGACTGCAAGATTTATTGCGATGAAAAACACGTGGGGTTTGAACCAGTTGGCCGATGCCTATGTTCAAGAAATAGTAAGGTTGCACGGAGTCCCAAAGGACGTAGTCTCTGATAGAGATACGAGTTTTTATCAAACTTCTGGATCAAGGTTCAGCAAGCTTTTGGAACCCAACTCAAATATAGTACAGCCTTTCATCCTGCTACGGAAAGGACAATTCAAACTCTTGAGGACATGTTAAGAGCCTGTGCGTGGGAATTAAATCACTCTTGGGATAAGTGTTTACCTTTGGTCGAGTTCTCTTACAACAACAGCTACCATGCGAGTATCGATATGGCACCCTATAAGGCATTGTACGGTAGGAAGTGCAGAAGCCCATTATGTTAGAATGACTTTCGAGAAGATGGCATTGTGGGTCCAGATATGATTCAAGAATCGATGGAACAAGTTAAGGTGATTCAAGAAAAGATGAAAACAGCTCAGGATCGGCAAAGGTCTTATGCAGATCAACGACGATGGCCAGTAGAATTTGAGACTAGAGAAAAAGTATTCTTAAGAGTATCGCCGATGAAAGGGGTAATGAGATTTGGAAAGAAAGGCAAGCTGAGTCCAAAGTATATTGGCCCGTACAATATTATTGAACGAATTGGTGAAGTGTCATACAGACTAGCTCTTCCAATGGAGTTGGAGAATGTGCATGACGTTTTTCACGTATCTCAACTCCGGAAATATATACCAGACCCTTCACACAAGCTCCAGCCTGAATCTATCAAGATAGATTAGAACCTCACCTACGAAGAACGTCCTATAAAGATCCTTGATAGAAGTGAAAGAATGTTGAGAAACAAGTCAATCAAACTAGTTAAAGTCTTGTGGAGGAGTCAAAAGGTCGAAGAAGCAACATAGGAGGCAGAAGATGATATGCGCAATAAATATCCGTTTTTATTCGAAGAAGGTACGCAATTAAGTTTCAAGGACGAAACTTGTTTTAAGGAGGGTAGAATGTAATACCCCAATTATTATTAATAGTAATGAAATTATTATTATTATTAGTTATTATTAGTAGTAATTACCCATTTATTTTAGATAGCCTTGGTGGGCCAAATATTCCTAGTCTTAATTACCGTAGGAATTTTCTACTTATGCACTAAGAAAAACCAAGTCACATTAATTCAAATCATAATTGATTGAATTAATGTGATATACCCTATTACATTAAATTCACACTATGATTGATTGATGACCATGATTGTTTTTAGGTAATAAGTCAATTACTGCCAACCAAATCACATTAATTCATACCATGATTGATTGATTGAATTTAATATACCCTATCATATTAAATTCACACCATGATTGATTGATTGAATTTAATATACCCTATAATATTAAATTCACACCATGATTGATTGATTGAATCTCATATACCCTATCATATTAAATTCACATTATGGTTGATTGATTTAATTTAATAAACCTTATTAATGAGTTGGTAAGAGTAAAAGAGCCTATAGCTAAACCCTAATTTTAAGTTATAAATAGAGGTCCAGCCTAACCCTAAATATTCTTCTTCTCTTCTACTATTCTCTTTTACTACTTTCTCTACTCTTTCTCTATGCCAATTATTCTTCTAAGAGGCTAGCAAAACGGAGACCAGGTAATCCTAATCCCCAGAACAACCTTGCATCTCGTGCTTCTTCTTCTTCTCTACATCCTATTTTACTAATCTTAATTCACATGAGTCTTATATTAGTTTTATATAAGTTTTGATAGATTTGTTATATATGAAATATATTATATGTAATCATAATCCCTAGGCCAATAGGAATCAATTAGTATATGTCGTTTCTCTAATCTAAACTGTCATCTTGTTCCTCCTTGTGATTTCCATTCGGTACCATTAATTTTGCATTTGTCTTTCTTTGTGAGAAAATTGTTTTCTACAAATTACACAAATTTTCCCTTCTTGATTGCGTGATGAAAATTTTTGTAAAAACCATTTACCATTGCATAAATATATCTGTATATGGTTGTTTTAGTCGCTTCAGTTTTTGTGATTGAAACTTATAAATGTTTTCATATATATGTATGTATATATATATTCACAGAATTTTTGTGATGTATCCTCTTTGTCATAAGCATATGTATTTTTTTTATATTATCACAAACCCAAGTTATTAACTGAGATAAGTATAAATTAAGATTCTTCTTTTTGAATATTATGGAACTATGTGTGTATATATATATATATTTATTTATTCAGAAATCCATTTATTATGTGAGTGTAATTAAAATAATTTAAATCGTGAGAGGATAACTTTGGGATGGTACCTCCTAAAGTGATGAACACAACCCTTAGGCTTTATGCCTCGATATATTATTTGATGTGAACTTGATTATATCCGTTCTTCCCAAAGTGGTGTTTGGCAGGTTTCCGGGACACTAATAGCAACTTTGGGAAGAGGTGTGCACATTAGGACGAATTGCTTTATTGTGATATGGCCAAATTGATGATTTGTGACTGGCAGGTTTCCGGGTCACAGGGTAGACTGGCAAGTTTCCGGGTCTACCATGGTTCTCTTCCCACTAAACTAAATGGACTGGCAGGTTTCCAGGTCCAAATGGAATTAATAAAAATAATGAATGATATTTGATTCGATGAGAATATATAGATATGATGAGTATTGAAATTAATATTTTAGATTATATATATGTATATGGTATTTTTCTTTCTTATCATCATGTGGATATTTTATTTATTATTATTATTATTATTATTTTCTATATTTTCTCTGTTTATTAGGATTACCAGCTTTTGCTGATGTTTGTGTTCTGGGCTGTGATGATCCTTCGGGGGAGCAGAATTTCAGTGAAACATGTTTTCAAGGTTGGGGCTAGCAGTGAGAAGTGAGAAAGAACCGTCCACTAATTCTAGCTAGTTTTTATTTTATGCTTTGTAAAAAAAAACATTTTTAGTTAAGTTTGAGTTTTTGTTAATGTAATAAGGTAGCCTTGCACTTGTCCTAATACAAGTGCGGCGGTAACACTTCCCAAATTTTGGTTATTTTGAATTTCAGTATTTATTCATAAAAATTATAGCAATTTTATGTTATTATAATTGTTAGAAATTTGGGGGTGTTACACCCTCCATTTCTATTAGACGAAGAAGTTCTACTTTTTCTCTCTAGCTCCACAGTTCATCGTCCTTCTGAAAATGCCGTCCCTTACTGTCTCCATATACACATCCTCATACTTCTTCCGCCTTCACTATTCCAGGTACAGACTTCCTCTCCGTTTTATTCTTCTACTGTTACTTTGAAGTTTTATAGTTTCGTCTGATTCTTGTCGTTACCGGAACTTCTCCCTTTTTCTGGGTAGCCTTCATAGGCTTTTTCTATAAGTTTTTCTGGGTTGCTTCATTCTTGAGTCCTCGTCTCCTTTTCTGCAATTCCCTTCTAGGAGAGCGCCTTTGCTGAGTCTTCCCGACATTTCCCTTTCCTTACTCAACCTTTTGTACCTCTCTAGATTTCCATTCTTGGTGATGGATAGGACTAATCGTCCACCCCCCCTCAAACCAGCCCTTGACTCCTAAGGAAGAAGAAGCTTTGCATGCTCGTTTTCCTCATGCATCTTATTGGATTTTTGGTACTGAACTCACGGAGGAGGAAAGATCGGTTGCCGCACTTCGGGGCGGATCTGGTCGACGAAGTACAACAGGGTCTCAATCTGCTGTTACTGGGATTCTGAGGCCACGGGGCGTTTCGATCGTTCAGCCAGTCCGTGCTAGGCCAAGCACCAGGGTTCGTGTCGAAGCCAATGCCCTCTCAGCTCAGCCTCTTAATTTCTACGAGGCTCCATGTGTGAGTTCGGACGCCCATCCTGAAGGGTACCTCGGCCCCTACTGGGATTGTCTTGCTGAAAGCTCCTACCTCATTGCGCGCAGTGATGATTCCCGAGCTTCCTCCATCCTAGGTTCCTGCCATCACCGGCTTCCTCCTAGTTCTACTTCTGGCAACCTTCATCATCCGAGTTCACTTATTTTTCTGCCTGCTTCTACGCTTCAGTCAGGTATTTCCTCACTTGCTGACTTTAGCATTTTTTCTTTCTTGTTTATACGTAAATGGCTTCAAAATCACACACACAGCATACAATCTGAAGCTGGGGAGTCGAACTCTTCTAGTCCTCCCAAGGTGCTCTATAGAAAATATAAATGGGTAACCCCCGAGGTTATGAAGATTCGGTCGCTGATGTCCGAAGTAGATATTGCTCGCCTTCGTATCCCTGACTTAGAGGGATGCTTCGTCAGTCCCCACAACGAAGATGAGCCTATATGTTCTGACCAAGAACCGGGGCGTACTAACTTTTTCTTTTTTTACCGAGATTGCCTGACCCGGCTCGGCGTCCGCTTCCCTTTCACCGAGTTCTAAATCTCGGCGCTGAATCACCTAAGCCTCGCGCCTTCTCAGCTCCACCCTAATGGACGGGGTTACTTGGTGGCGTTTGAACGCTTATGTGCCTCCTTCCCTCAACCCATTCCTTGTACAGCTGCCCTGTTCTTTTACTATTTTTGCCCCTTTTCCCCTCGAGCTTTCAAGGAGAATGAAGATCTAAAGGGGCTGACCTCCCTCCGTGGCGATCCGGATAAGAAGCTTATGAAGGCGTTCTCGGATTCATTCAAACACTTTAAAAATGCCTTCTTTAAAGTCATTGCCAAGCCTAGAAAGCAGCCTTGGTTTTTGAATGGGGCCGAGGGCCCGGACGTGGAGTGGCGATTTCCGTTGTACTGGGAGGAAAAACACCATAAGATCAACTCTTCTTCGTACCAGGTCACACCGATGATCTCCTTCCGGAGACGATCCCCCACATAGCCCGGTTGACCGCCTTTGTGGAGAGATATGGTGTTCTTAGCGCGGCCTTTTGGATTACCGGGGTTGGTACCAAGCCGGTGCCTTCAGACTGTATGGTCCTCATATTCATTACTTTTTCTGTCTTTTGTCTTGTTCTCGCTTTATCAATACTTCGAGCTATACAGCGTATATTCTAACTCTTTTTCTTGATCTCTTTGCAGCCCAAGATATGGCAGAACTTCCCAGCTACTTGGTCCGGGTGAACCCGACCGTGGCCGCGCTTAGCACAGGAAGCAAGAAGCGTGCCGCCTCGGATGGCGGGGTTGGAAAAGTCGCGGCGGCTTCTGGCTCAACAAGTTCAAAGAAAACGAAAGTCTCGGCTCCATCGGGAACAGCCCGTTCTGCCCCTGTAGGGACTTCGCCGGGGCCGAAAAATAAAGTAGTCGTCGCTCCTGGCTCCCAAGCAGCTCCTTCTTCGCTACTCTAGCTCCTTACAAAATGGTATCAGAGCCTAAGGTTCTATTTAGCTTCGCTTTTGATACTAACTCAGGATCAAAGATCCCAGAGTTTAGAAAAAAAATTGATAATAATAATAAAATAAATAAATAAGTAAGAAAAACAAAATTAAACGTGAGAGATGGGTACTGAAGGGTTATTCTCTTGTCTTTTAAATGATTTATTTCTTTGAAATTTTTATAATTGTATGTTTAAAATTCTTTTGTGACTCGTTATGTGATTATTATTTACTTGTGAATTTTATTATAGTGAATATCCTTATTTATTTGAAGAAGGTATGCATTAAGTTTCGAGGACGAAACTTGTTTTAAGGAGGGTAGAATGTAATAACCCAGATTTTTATTAATAAAAATAACCCATTCATTTTATTTTATTTTATATAGCCTTGGTGGGCCAAATACTCATAACCCTAATTGCCTTAGGAATTTTCTTCTTATGCACTAAGAAAGAGGTTTTAGGTAATAACCCCTTTACTTGTCAACCAAGTCGTATTAAATTCACATCATGGTTGATTCATTTAATTTAATATACCCTATCATATTAAATTCAAACCATGATTGATTGATTGAATTTAATAACCCTATTAATGAGTTGGCAAGAGTAAAAGAGCCCAAAGCTAAACCCTAATTCTATATTATAAATAGAAGTCTAGCCTAACCATGAATATTCTCATTCTCTTCTCCTTTTCTCTTCTACTACGTTTCTATTCTTTTTCTGTGTCAATTATTCTTCTAAGAGGCTAGCAAAAAGGAGACCAGGTAATCTAATCCCTAGAACAACCCTACCTTGCGTCTCGTGCTTATTCTTTTTCTCTACATCCTATTTTGCTAATCCTAATTCTCATGAGTCTTAGGTTAGTTTTTTATAAGTTTTGATAGGGTTGTTATATATGAAATATATTATATGTAATCCTAATCCGATGAGTCTTAGGTTAATTTCATATGAATCTTGATAAGTAATTATGATCCTAAGTATATCATATGTGATTGTTATATGTAAAATATATTTTATATAATCCTAATTAACCTTTTACAAAACCATTCATCCTTTGAATATCACTTTGACGTAGATGCATGGGTGATTGAATTATATGTATACACCCTTTCATTCTTGAATTGCGTGAAGAAGCTTTTTGCAAAATCCTTTTATGATTGCATATACCTACCTGTACGTGGTAGCTTTGAGGGTTTTGGTTTTTGAAATTGAAACATATATATAGATTGATGAATTACTATTGAATATACATACCTCACGTGGTTGCTTTGGTTGCTTCGGCTTTTGGGATTGAAACTTATAAATGCTTTCATATATTGTAACACCCCCAAATTTCTAACAATTATAATAACATAAAATTTACTATAATTTTTATGAATAAATACTGAAATTCAAAATAACCAAATTTGGGAAGTGTTACTGCCGCACTTGTACCGGGACAAGTGCAAGGCTACTTATTACAATAACATAAATCCAAACTTAAGCAAAATATTTTTTTTTTCAAAGCATAAAGTAAAATAAAACTAGCTAGAATTAGTCGACTATTCTTTCTCGCTTCTCACTGCTAGCCCCAGCCATAAAAACCTGTTTCACTGAAATTCTGCTCCCCCGGAGGATCGTCATAGCCCAGAACACAAACATCAGCAAAAGATGATAATCCTAATAAACAAAGAAAATATAGAAATAATAATAATAAAAAAGATATAATAAATATAAGGGTGAAGGTGCATATTTGCCAACCAACTATTACCCGAGGAGCGTCTGGGCCAAATAACTATTGAGGGGACCAAAATTGTCAATCAACAATTAAAAAGTGAAAAAAAAACACCAAATAACTATTTTTAAAAAAACAACTATCACAATTAAGTTAAAATATGAGGCACTGGTGTAGGACGGTGGCAGAAACACTGGAGAAAAGAGCGGTTAAGCCTTCTTGTTAGAAAAGGAAAACACCAACAGAGATGGGACCCGTGGGAGCAGGCATTGTGGCAGCAGCGGTTGCTGCTTGTGGCATTGGAGGGATGGAATCAGGGTGCAAGGTGCATGTCAGTCGAACGCTGTGGACTACTGGATGAGTTCAAGAGGGTGAATGGAACACCCAGCAACAATTAAAGCTTTGGAAATGCCGATGTCGCTGACACTGTGACAATCAATGGAAGACGGAGACACCAAGACAGTAACGGGGTAATAGTTCGTTGGCGAATCTGCTCCGAATTGTGTTTTTTTTTCACTTTTTAATTGTTGATTGGCAAGTTTGGTCCCCTCAATAGTTATTTGGCCTAGACGCTCCTCGGGTAATAGTTGGTTGGCAAATCTGCACCTTGACCCTAAATATAAATATTCATATGATGATAAAAAAATATCATATACATATATATAACCTAAAATATCAACTTTAATACTCTTTGTATCTATATATTCACATTGAATCAAATATTATTCATTATCTTTTTAAATTTATTTAGACCCGGGAGACCCTGCCAGTCTATTTAGTTTAATGGGAAGAGAACCATGGTAAACCCGGGAGCCCCTGCCAGTTTACCCTGTGACCCAGGAGCCCATGCTAGTCACAATCAATCAAATTGGCCATAAAACATTTCGTCCTAATGTGCACACCTCTTTCCAAAGTTGCTACTAGTGTCCCGGGAGCCCCTGCCAGACACTACTTTGGAAAGAACGGATATAATCGATTCACATCAAATAATATATCGAAGGCATAAAGCCTAAGGGTTGTGTTCATCACTTTAGGGGTACCATCCCAAAGCTATCCTCCCACTGTTAAATTATTTTAATTATACTCGCATAATAAATGGATTTCTCAATAAATAAATAAATATATATATATATATATATATATATATATATATGAAAGCATTTATAAGTTTCAATCACAAAAGCTGAAGCAACCAAAGCAACCACGTGAGGCATGTATATTCAATGATAAAGGGTTTTGCAAAATAGTTAAATGCAAATCAAGAAGGAGAAATATATGTATACAAGGAGGTAAGAAGTTTTGCTTTTATAAAGTGATTCACGTTAACCGAAAAGGAAAACATATACATACATATACAAATGCAGCGACAAATTTAAGGGTTTTTCACAAAGATCGAGATTGACATGTAACAATTAACTCCTATAGTTCTAGGGATTAGGATTACATATAACATATTTCATATATAACAACCCTATCAAAACTTATATAAAACAAACTAAGACTCATAGGAATTAGGATTACATATAATATATTTCATATATAACAACCCTATCAAAAATTATATAAAACTAACCTAAGACTCATGGGAATTAAGATTAGCAAAATAGGATGTAGAGAAAAAGAAGAAGCACAAGATGTAAAGTTGTTCTGGGGATTAGGATTACCTGGTCTCCGTTTTTGCTAACCTCTTAGAAAAATAATTGACTCAGAATAAGAATAGAAAAAAAGTAGTAGAAGAGAATAGTAGAAGAGAAGATGAATATTTAGGGTTAGGCTAGACCTCTATTTATAACTTAGAATTAGGGTTTAGCTTTGGACTCTTTTATTCTTACCAACTCATTAACAGGGTATATTAAATTAAATCAATCAACCATGATGTGAATTTAATGTGATAGGGTATATTAAATTCAATCAATCAAACATGATGTGAATTTAATAGAACAGGGTATATTAAATTCAATCAATCAATCATGATGTGAATTTAATATGATTTGGCTGACAAGTAATGGAATTATTACCTAAAATCTATTTCTTAGTGCACTAGCTAAAAATTCCTAAAGCAATTAGGACTAGGAGTATTTGGCTCACCAAGATTATATAAAATTAAATAAAAAAAATGGGTTATTCCTATTAATAAAAATCTAGGGTATTACATATATATATAGATATATATTCACAAATTTTTTGTGACGTATTCTATTTGTCACAAGCATATGTATTTTTTTAAAATTATCACAAACCCAAGTTATTAACTTAGATAAGTATAAATTAAGATTCTTTTTTTTTTTTGAATATCATGGAACTATGTATATATGTATGTATATATATATATTTATTTATTTATTGAGAAATCCATTTATTATATGAGTGTAATTAAAATAATTTAAATCGTGGGAGGATAGCTTTGGGATGGTACCTCCTAAAGTGACAAACACAACTCTTAGGCTTTATGCCTCGATATATTATTTGATGTGAACTGATTATATCCGTTCTTCCCAAAGTGGTGTTTGGTAGGTTTCTGGGACACTAGTAGCAACTTTGGGAAGAGGTGTGCACATTAGGACGAATTGCTTTATTGTGATATGGCCAAATTGATGATTTGTGACTGGCAGGTTTCCGAGTCACAGGGTAGACTGGCAGGTTTCCGGGTCTACCATGGTTCTCTTCCCACTAAACTAAATGGACTGGCAGGTTTCCGGGTCCAAATGAAATTAATAAAAATAATGTGATATTTGATTCGATGAGAATATATAGATATGATAGTATTGAAATTGGTATTTTAGATTATATATATGTATATGGTATTTTTCTTTCTTATCATCATGTGGATATTTTATTTATTATTATTATTATTTTTTCTATATTTTCTCTGTTTATTAGGATTACCAGCTTTTTGCTGATGTTTGTGTTCTGGGCTGTGATGATCCTTCAGGGGAGCAGAATTTCAGTGAAACAGGATTTCAAGGCCGGGGCTAGCATTGAGAAGTGAGGAAGAATAGTCGGCTAACTCTAGCTAGTTTTATTTTACTTTATGCTTGAGTAAAACATTTTTATTTAAGTTTGGACTCACTTAATGTAATAAGGTAGCCTTGTACTTGTCCCAGTACAAGTGTGGCGGTAACACTTCCCAAATTTGGTTATTTTGAATTTAAGTAATTATTTATTAAAATTATTGCAATTTATGTTATTATAATTGTTAGAAAATTTGGGGTGTTACATCTTGACCTGGGCTGGTTAGCCCTGGTGTCTATTCATCTAGATGTGTTGTATTTGTAACCGGGTTTAGACCGGTGTAGTGTTTATGACTGGGTTTTTAGGCCTCGGTGTAATGCTTAAGCGATCGATAGTGCACATTTGCGAATCTCCACTAAGGACTCCTTCTTTAAAACAAAATTGCTCTAAAGAGCTAACAAATAGTTTAATGAAATCCTAAAAACATGAATTCAAATGAAAGTACTGAAAATTAAAAGATAACCGAGCTCCAAATAGGGGTGTCTGGGGCTGAGATCTAGCTGTGGTAGATCTTTAGCTTGTCGGCGTTCCAAATTCTCTTCACAGGTTTCCTAGCCAGGGTTTCGAGTGTATAGGCTGTAACACCCCCAATTTCTAACAGTTATAATAACAAAAATTTAAATGATTTTCATAAATAAATTAATGAAATTCGAAATAAACAACCTTGGGGAGTGTTACCGCCGCACTTGTACTGGGACAAGTACAAGGCTACTTATTACAAATAAGATAAATTCAAACTTAAACAAAATATGTTTTACTCCGAACTAAATAAAATAAAGTAAATGTAGATGAAGGTGCTTCCTCACTTCTCACTGCTAGCCCAAACTCTTGGCACCTATTTCACTGAAATTCTGCTCCCCCGAAGAATCATCGCAGCCCATGAACACAAACATCAGCAATTGCTGGTAATCTTAATAGACGAAGATAATATAGAATAATAATAGACGAAGATAATATAGAATAATAATAATAATAATAATAATAATAAATAGAATATTTAAATGATAAAAAAAGAATATATCATATACATATATATAATCTAAAATATCAGTTTCTATATCAAATATCATTCATTATTTTTATTAATTTCATTTGGATCCGGAAACCTGTCAGTCCATTTAGTTTAGTGGGAAGAGAACTATGGTAAACCCGGAAACCTGCCAGTCTACCTGATAATTAAATATTTTACACACTACTTTTTGTATCTCGAATAGTAATTTAGGACTCTTTAGCTAATAAATAATGGCTTTTATACTTATTTGGGCTTTGGGCCTTTTATTATATTTTAGCCATTATTTAATAATAAATTCCAGTTTTATATTGCTTCACTGTTTTTACCATAACTCTTGAACCAAACATCAGATTTGCCTCATTTTTGTCTCATATTTCAGATGATTCAGAGAGCTACAATTGTTATGAAGACATGAAGCAAATTCGAACAAGAGGGCGGTCAATTTTGGAGCCGAAGCATATGTATTTTTGGATTTTATTTTGGGCTCGAACTTTATAACTAAAGCCCAATTTTATTTTAATTTCGTTTTTGGGCTGACCCATTTCCATTTTAGGGTTAGGTTTAAGTTAGTGGCAGCCACAAACATGGGATTCATTCACGTTTTTACAAACTTGTGGATCAAAATAGAAGCTTTTATTTTCTCTCAACTGTTCTTCATATGTTCTTGGTGTTCTTGGCGTTCTTCATCTATTCTTCGACTTTCCTAGTTATGATTGGCTAAATTCTTGTGATTAACCCAACGGTGAGGATTCCATCTACTATCCAGAGGACTCGCGCTTAATCGGTAACCGTTTAACTCGTTTCTGCATTCTTTAATCGGATTCGATTTCTGGATTTGGATTGGGTTTTTAATTAAAAACCCAGATCGATAATTCCCAAGGACGTAACTCGAACTAGGTTAAAGTATTATTGTACGATCGTATAGCGATACGCCACTGATTCGAGTAAATTCTGAACGATTGTTCAGTTGAGGGAAATTTTGGGCAAATGCAGAGATTTCGGTTTGCCCAGAGTCGATCATGAGTTCGGTTAATAACCTGTTTGGTCCGAGGAAGGGAAGTAGAGGAATCCGAATCCTGGGTTAATCCTTTAATCCTCTGTTTGGTCTCTGTTTAGTTTCGTTTTGTCTCTTTTTAGTTACGTTTTTATTCCTTTCAAATTAAAAACCCCCCCATTTTACCATTCTGTTTCTGTTTCGCTGTCGCCAATCAAACCCGCTGTGAATTCATCGAAGAAACGACCAAGGTTACACTATACTACAAATCTTTAAACCCTGGTTATTTTGGGAGAACACGGCAAATTCTCTATCAAAATATGGTGCCGCTGCCGGGGAATTTGCATCGGTTTGATTAGTAACAGTAGTGTAAATAGTTTTGTTTCGGTAGTTTTGGTGGTTCGGGTGGCTGGACAGAAATTTTTCTGACCCAAATCACTCAACCTAGGTCTTATTCACAAGGAATTGGGCATTCTAAGAAAGAATCACTTCCCTAGAGGGAAGTGAGGTCTCACCTATTTTGCCCAAATTCCATCATTTAGACCTTGTTTTTACTGTTTTTTGGTCTCAACAGGATATATCGGGTATTTTTGCAATTGTTTGACTTACTCCGATTGGGCTGATTTTTGGTGAGCTGAAGGAAAATGGCATTTAGGATAGGACACAGGCTAAGGCTCTGTGGTCTTGAGATATAAGCCAAATTCCATCGTTTAGACCACTTTTTCAATTTTTTAAGTTTTTTTATTACATTTTTGGGTTCCCCAATGGTCTAGGAATTGCCCTGTCTAAGTCCCATAAATTTTAAAAATCATTTGATAGTGTTTCGGGATTTATTTTGGTCAATTTCTACCATAGGTTCTTGTTTTCTTAGTGTTTGCTTTTATGTGTCTTAGTGTTTTTCTACTTTTTACCACTTTTAGTGTGGCATTTTTGTAATTCTGAGTTTACAGTGGCATTTTCATGATTTTGGATTCTCTACAAATTCTTCCTTGTGATTATGCTGCATGAGTACTAGGAGCACTGTCAACCCAGAAGACTTGTTGCCATTTGATCCTGAAATAGAAAGAACAATTCTTACTGCTAGAAGAGTTGTTAGGCTAAGTCGTGGGATTAACACTGAATTGGACATTGAACGTGAATCTGATTGTGACCACTCTGATTGTGTCCACTCTGTTGATCTTTCTGATTGTGTTTCTGTTAGTACTTCTGATAGTCTTGTTGTTTTCACTGATTCTAGTAGCAATTTTGCTAACTCAGAAAATATGGCAGAACAAGCAGATCATCCTACCTTGAGAGAATTAGCTACCCCTGATGTGGGCAATCATAATTTGTGTATTCAATATCCTGAACTTGCTGCTAACTTTGAATTGAAATTTGATCTTATCCATTTGTTGCCCAAGTTTCATGGTCTTGCAGGTGAATGTCCTCATAGGCATCTAAAGGAGTTCCATGTGGTACGCAGCACAATGAAACCTCAAGCAATTGATGAAGACCACATTAAGCTGAGAGCTTTTCCATTTTCCCTAGATGGTGTCGCTAAGGATTGGCTATACAATTTGCAACCAACATCTATTGGTAGTTGGGATGATATGCAGAAGTTATTCCTAGTGAGGTTCTTCCCATCCTCAAAAGCCATTGCTATTCAGAAGGGGATCACTAGTGTCAAACAAGTCAACGGGGAGACCATGTATGAGTATTGGGAGAGGTTCAAGCGATTGTGTGCTAGCTGTCCACACCACCAGATTTCAGACCAGCTTCTCATTACATATTTCTATTTTGGTTTGTTGCCGTTGGATAAAAGTTTTGTGGATGCATCTAGTGGTGGAGCCTTAGATAGAAAGACACCTGAAGAGGCCCGAGAGTTGATATCTACTATGGCTGCCAATTCTCAGCAATTTGGCACCAGGGCCAATAGTACTCCTGTTTACCAGATTCAAACACCTCCAGCCCAGTACGATTCTCAGAGATTAGAGACTAGACTTGATGATCTGACCTCCCTTGTGAGGCAGTTGGCAGTGACACAGACAGTCCAGTCTTCTCCTCCTCAGATTGGGTCCTCCTGTGGGTTTTGTTCTGACCCTTATCATCCTACTGATTCTTGCCCTACTTTGCATGATCCTACCTATCAAGACCAATCGGTAGCTGCAGTGGGTGTTTTTCCAGGAAAGCCACAATACCAGCAGAATAATGCCTACTCCAATACCTACAATCCGGGTTGGAGAAATCACCCCAATTTCCGTTGGAACCAGAATCAGGACCAGGGTAACCAATATCAGCAAAATTCTAGGAATTACCAACAGAGACAGTACAGACCACAGAACTTCCAACAGCAATCTACTCCTCCTTTGCCTTTGCCAGCAGCACCCCCTCGACCAGCCATATGTGCACCTCCACAGGCAACACAACAGCAGGCTAGTAGCAGTGGTAATGGTGGTCTCTCACTTGAGGATATGATGAAGCAATTTGTCGCAGCCAATATGCAGTTCCAACAGCAAACATCCCAGCGCCAACAGCAAACTGACACTGCCATTCAGGGTTTGCAAACACAGATTGGGCAGTTGGCAACATCATTGAACCAGCTTCAACCTCCGGGATCCAACACTCTTCCTTCCCAAACCATCCCCAATCCTAAGGGTAATGTGAGTGCTATCTCACTACGGTCTGGAAAACAATTGGAGGAGCCCAAACTAGCTATAGATGTGACTTCCACATCAGAAAGAGAGTCAGAAAATGTGAAGATTGACTCTAACAATGAAAAGGCAATGCAGCAAGGTGAAGAGGAGGACATCCCCATCCCTCTTCCCTTCCCTCAGAGAGCGGTTCAATCCAAGAAGTTGGTAGAAAAAGCACAAGAGAAGGATATACTTGAGACATTCAGAAGAGTAGAGATCAACATTCCTCTCTTAGATGCAATCAAGCAAATCCCAAAGTATGCCAAGTTTTTGAAGGAGTTGTGCACCAACAAGAGGCGACTGAAGGGGGAACGAGTGAGTTTGAACCAGAATGTATCAGCACTCATCCAACCTACAATGCCTCGCAAGTGCAAGGATCCAGGGATGTTTTCTATTCCTTGCTGTTTTGGTAGCTATAGATTTGATGATTGCATGCTAGATTTAGGTGCTTCTATTAATATCATGCCTTCATCTGTTTATAAATCTCTTGGTCTTGGTCCTTTACGTCCTACTGGTGTTGTTGTTCAGCTAGCTAATAGGAGCAATGTCCATCCTTCTGGTGTAGTTGAAGATGTATTAGTCAAGGTTAATGAACTGATATTCCCTGCTGATTTTTACATCTTAGATATGGAGGATGAGTCTCCCAATAGTAGGTCACCAATCATTCTAGGACGGCCTTTCATGAAAACAGCTAGGACAAAGATAGATGTGTATTCTGGTACTCTTTCCATGGAGTTTGGTGATATATCTGTGAATTTCAATATCTTTGATGCCATGAAACATCCTAGGGAAGAACATTCTGTTTTCTGCATTGATGTTATTGATGATGCTGTGGATGATGTTCTTGCTGATTGGTGTTTTGATTATCCTGATTTAGCCTCTGAGAGTGATTATGCCATTTGTGCATGTGCTGATAATGCATGGTGCTCTGTTTGCACTAACTTGGTTAATGCTGCACTATTTGGCGATTCTGGCTTGCTTGGTGATTCTATATTGCATGTGGATTCTGATATTGATTCTGAGTTTGAGCTTCATCCTGATCCTAATGTGCATCCTGATTCTGATTTTGATGAGTTTGACTCTGATTTTGATAAGCTGACTTCTGATGTTAACATTGAGCTGGATAGACCTAGTTCTTCTGCTTCTTTGAATGTGGTTTCAAGTATCTCTAGTGTGATGAAATCAGAATTGTTGCAACAACCACCCAAGCTTCTTCCCTCGATTGAGCAACCACCCAAGCTTGAGTTGAAATCCCTTCCGGACCACCTGAAGTATGCATTTCTAGAGGTGGATGAACAGTTGCCAGTCATTGTGGCAAATAATCTTCTTCCTGACCAAGAAGAGAAGCTGCTAAGCTTATTAAGGGCCAACAAGAAAGCCATTGGGTGGACATTAGCTGACATTGTTGGCATCAGCCCTTCCATGTATATGCATCGAATTCTATTGGAAGAGGATTCTAAGCCAGTGAGGCAACCCCAGAGACGCCTTAACCCTCTTATCCTTGATGTGGTGAAAAAGGAGGTCACTAAGCTTCTGCAAGCTGGTATCATCTATCCCATTTCTGATAGCCAGTGGGTTAGCCCGGTCCAAGTGGTTCCTAAGAAGTCCGGAGTCACTGTGGTAGCCAATCAGAAGAATGAGCTCATCCCTACTCGAGTTCAGAATAGTTGGAGAGTCTGCATCGACTATAGGAGACTCAACCAAGCCACTCGCAAGGATCATTACCCTTTACCTTTCATTGATCAGATGTTAGAGCGATTGGCTGGTAAGTCTCACTACTGCTTCTTGGATGGCTACTCCGGATACTTCCAGATCCATATTGCTCCTGAGGACCAAGAGAAGACTACCTTCACATGCCCCTTTGGAACATATGCCTACCGAAGAATGCCTTTTGGCCTTTGCAACGCACCTGGAACCTTTCAGCGTTGTATGGTAAGCATTTTCTCTGAGTTTCTAGAGGACTGCATGGAGGTTTTTATGGATGATTTCACTGTATATGGGTCTGACTTTGATGCATGCTTAGCTAATCTGTCTAGAGTTTTGCATAGATGCATTGAGTCTAATCTTGTGCTGAATTATGAGAAGTGTCACTTCATGGTTGAGTCGGGTATAGTCTTGGGACACATAGTGTCTAGGAAAGGGATTGAGGTAGACCCTGCTAAGATAGATGTAATTACTGCTTTGCCTTACCCCGTATCTATGCGGGAAGTTCGTTCTTTTCTTGGTCATGCAGGTTTCTATCGGCGCTTCATTCAAGATTTCAGCAAGATTGCTCGACCCTTGTCCAACCTTCTGCATAAGGACACTAACTTTGTATTTGATGATGGGTGCAAGGCTGCCTTCGATCACTTGAAACGTTGCCTGACTACAGCTCCAGTGATCCAACCCCCTAATTGGTGCCTTCCATTTGAGTTGATGTGTGATGCTTCCAACTATGCGGTTGGTGCTATCTTGGGACAACGGGTTGACAGAGCAGCTCATGTGATTGTATATGCCTCTAAGACTTTGGATCCTGCCCAGTCTAATTACACCACTACTGAAAAGGAGTTGTTGGCTATTGTATTTGCTTTTGATAAGTTTAGGTCCTATCTGCTAGCAAGTAGAGTAGTGGTTTTCTCTGATCATGCAGCGTTGAAATTTCTTTTGAAAAAGACAGATGCTAAGCCACAGCTCATCCGGTGGATGCTCTTGCTCCAAGAGTTTGATGTTGAGATTCGAGACCGAAGTGGAGCACAAAACTGGGTAGCTGACCACTTGAGTCGCATCACCCATTCCCCTTCTCACCACTCTTCTATTCGGGATGATTTCCCTGATGAACAACTTCTACAGCTGCAAGGTAAGCTTCCATGGTATGCTGATCTAGTTAACTACTTGGTAGCTGGTGTTCTGCCGGTGGATTCCACTAAGGCCCCAACCCTTAAATTAAAGAGTGAGTCTAAATATTATGTTTGGGATGACCCTTATCTGTGGAAATTTTGTAGTGACCAAGTAGTTAGGAGATGTGTGCCTGATCATGAGTTTCACTCTATATTGCATTTTGCTCATGCTTCTGCTTGTGGTGGTCACTTTGGACCCCAGAGAACTGCTAGGAAAGTGTTAGACAGTGGATTGTTTTGGCCTTCCTTGTTTCATGATTCTCATCTGTTTTGTAAGTCATGTGATAACTGTCAGAGAGCAGGGAGTATTTCTCGTAGGCATGAGATGCCCCAGAACCCTATATTGTTTTGTGAGATCTTTGATGTTTGGGGTATTGATTTTATGGGTCCATTTCCTGCTTCATATGGTTATACTTACATACTGCTAGCTGTTGATTATGTCTCGAAATGGGTTGAGGCGAAAGCAACTCGGACTAATGATTCTTCTGTGGTGGTGGATTTTGTTAGGTCTAACATTTTCTGCAGGTTTGGTGTTCCTGGAGCCATTATCAATGACCAGGGATCCCATTTTTGCAACCGAAGCATGGGTGCCTTGCTACGCAAGTATGGGGTGCTCCACAAGGTCTCCACAGCATACCATCCTCAAACCAACGGCCAAGCTGAAGTCTCAAACAGAGAGATTAAGCAAATCCTTCAGAAGACTGTTAACTCTACCCGGAAAGATTGGAGTAAGCGACTAGATGATGCTTTGTGGGCATATCGCACCGCCTACAAGACTCCGATTAGGATGTCTCCTTATCGGCTTGTCTTTGGTAAGACATGTCATCTTCCGGTTGAGTTGGAGCATCAAGCCTATTGGGCCATTAAGCAGTGTAACATGGATTTGGCTAAGTCTGGGATGGAGCGGAAGCTACAGTTGCAAGAGTTAGACGAGCTGAGATTGGATGCCTATGAGAGTTCACGGCTGTACAAGGAAAAGACTAAGGCATTCCATGATAAACATATTTTGAGGAAAGAATTTTCTGTGGGCCAGAAAGTTCTTCTGTTTAACTCCCGTTTGAGGTTTATGCCAAGTAAAATTCGATCTAAATGGGATGGCCCTTTTGAGATCACTAACATATTTCCATTTGGTGCTGTTGAGTTGTGTGATCCAGCCACCTAAGTTTATAATTAAAATTTAGGGTTTAGCTATGGGCTGGGCTTTTTAATTACAATCAATTAATAAATAATAAAACAATACAATTAAATTCTGAATTTCTATTATTACTATAACTATTTCCAATTAATAAATAAAAATAATAATACAAACATTATTAAATTCTAAATCTTTATTTACTATATTATTATTATTATTACTATATTATCGTTACTATTATTATTATTATTGCTATTATTATTATTATTAAAAATCTGGGGTATTATAGCTCTGTCGTCTAGTTTCTCTTTAACTTGGTAGGGACCTTCCCAACTTGCAGCCAACTTGCCATCTCAGGCGTTCTTATTGCCGATGTCGGCCCGTCGGAGTACGAGGTTACCCCGGTTAAACGAGCGGGGTCGGACCTTCCGATTGTACTTTGCCGCGAGAAGCTGCTTGGCAGCTAATTCTCGACAGTGAGCTGCTACTTGGACCTCATCGATCAGGTCCAACTCCATCCTCAAAGCGTCATCGTTTGACGCCTGTCCGTCCTGTCGGGATTTGATTTTCCTCCATGATGGTTGTCCTATCTCAACCGGGATCATCGCCTCGCACCCATAGGTTAGCCGGAAAGGGGTTTCCTGGGTTGAAGTCTGCACGCTTGTCTTGTAGCCCCACAAGACACTATAAAGTTGTTCTACCCAGTTAGATTCCACATCTTGCATCCGTTTCTTTAAGCTGTATAGGATGATTTTGTTGGCTGCCTTGGCCTAGCCATTAGATTGCGGATGCTCGACCGAGGCGAAGTGTTGCTTAACGTCTAGGTTAGACATCATGGTCTGGAACCTCTGGTCCATAAACTGCGTCCCGTTGTCTGTCACAATTTTGGCTGGTATTCCAAAGCGAGATACAATGTTATGGCGAAAAAACCTCATTATGCAGGCCGAGGTAATCGTCGTCAAGGGCTCCGCTTCAATCCACTTAGTGAAATAATCCACTGCTAAGATGAGCCACCTGAATTGTCCAGGGGTTGTCTTAAATAGCCCGAGGATGTCCATACCCCATTTGTAGAAAGGCTAGGGGGCCGAGATGCCCTTCAACTCTGTCAGCGGGGGCCAAATAATTATGGCGTGTTTCTAACAACTATCGCATCGCCTGACAGCCTCTTTCGTGTCTACCGCCATGGTTGGCCAGTAGTAGCCCGCTCGCAATGCTTTCCTGGCAAGCCATGTGATGGCCGTTGATGCCTTCATGTATCTCGGCCAACACATATTTGGCCTCGGATGTGCTCAGGCATCGCATCATTGGAGAGTGCAATCCTTTTCGGTAGAGTTGATCATCGACCATGGTGTAGATTGCGGACTCTCGGATCAACTTCTTTGCTTCTGTGGGATCCATCGGGATGACGCCTCTTTCCAAGTAATCTTCGATTGGTTTCCTCCAATCCGCCACTGCCGAGATAGTCATGATACAGGCCGGTTCGGTGAGATTTTGCTGGATCACGGTTCTATGGCTGCTCGGGCCTTTTGTACTTGCCGATTTGGAGAGGATGTCGGCTCTGGTGTTTTCTTCTCTTGGAATGTGGGTGACAATTACTTCCTCGAAATCGGCTATAACTTCTTTAGCCTTGTTAAGATATTTAGCTAATAGCGGGCCTTTTGCTTGGTAGCTACCGTCAATCTGTGCCGCGACGAGCTGTGAGTCGGTGAAAACCTTGACCTGTAGTGTCCCATTTTCTTTGGCTTGCAGAAGTCTGGCAAGGAGAGCTTCGTACTCGGCCTGGTTGTTCGAAGTCGGAAACTTCAACTGAAAGGAATTCTCCACGGCCACCCCCTCTGGCCTTTCGACAATTATCCCCGCTCTGCTTCCCTTTGCGTTGGAGGAACCATCAACATAGACTTTCCATATTTTTCCATGACCAACATCGGCCGTTTCCGCCGGGGTGAGCTCTTTGACAAAGTCCACCAACGCTTGTGGTTTGATGGCCTGTCGGGCTTCAAAGGTGATGTCAAACTCGGACAGCTCAATTGCCCAGCTGGTCATTCTTCCAGCGAGATCTAGTTTGTGTAACACTTGGCGGATTGGCTGACTTGTTCGGACGACTATTCGATATGCTTGAAAATATGGGCGTAGTCTTCTTGTCGTGGTTAGCAAAGCGAACGCCACTTTCTCGAGCTTCTGGTATCGAAGTTTAGAGCTTTGTAGCGCCTTAATTACGAAGTAAATCGGCGTCTGTTCGGCCTCAGTTTCTCTCACCAGGGTGGCGCTTACAGCTTCTTTCCCTACTGATAAGTATAGGAACAAAGTTTCTCCGGGCTCTGGCTTTGTTAAAACTAGTGGTGTTGACAAGCACTGCTTCTTTTCTTTAAACGCCACCTTGCAATCCGAGTTCCATCCTCCCTGCGTTTCTCTTTCCAACAATCTGAAGAAGGGTAACACTTTCTCTGCCGATCTTGGTAAAAATCTGGTTAGGGCAGCCAGACGACCCGTTAACTGTTGAACCTCTTTCTTATTCCTCGGGGCCTGCATGTCTAGCACGGCTTTGCACTTATCAGGATTAGCCTCAATTCCGCGGTTGGTTAACATAAAGCCGAGGAACTTCCCGACCGGAACCCCAAATGCACATTTGGCCGGGTTTAACCTGATCCGATGCTTTCTTAGCTTCTCTAACGTTTGCTCCAGGTCACGTATGTGGTCTTCTGGGTGTTTTGACTTCACAATCATGTCGTCAATGTACACCTCTCTGTTTCGTCCGATCTGGTCTTCAAAGACCCTGTTCATCATTCGCTGATAAGTGGCTCCGACGCTCTTCAATCCGAAGGCGGTCTTCTCTTGGTCGTCCGGATGCATGGCTATTTGATTGTAGCCAGAGTAGGCGTCCATAAAAGATAGCAGTTGTAATCTGGCCGAGTTGTCCACCAACTGATCGATATTTGGCATAAGGTAGGAGTCTTTTGGACATGCCTTATTCAAACTGGTGTAATCCGCGCACACCCTCCACTTGCCATTCAGTTTTAATACCATAACCACGTTGGAAAGCCATGTGGCGTACTGAACTTCTCTGATGAACCCAGCCGCTAAGAGCTGGGCAACGTGACTCTCAAGAGCCTTTTGCCTGTCGGCTGCGATATTTCTCTTCTTCTGCGCCACCGGCGTCGACCCCGGCCAAATGGCTAGTCTGTGGCAACAGAAACGTGGGTCGATTCCTGGTATCTCTGAAGACGTCCATGCGAAAACATCTTGGTTCTGCCTCAGGAACCCAATCAGTTGAGTCTTCAGATCAGTATTCATCGTCCCGCCAATTTTGGTGGTTTTCGAAGGATCTTCTCCTAGGACCAAATCCTCTAATTCCCCTTCCGGCTCTGGGCGTGGGACCTCGGGCTTCCTGAGGTCGAGCTCTACCATGTTTACTGGTCGCCGGGGCTCGCTATCCTTTTCTGCGTCGGTTGAAGTTTCTCCCTTGTTGAGTCGAGGTGGAGATGAAGGTTCTCCATCCCCGACTCGGAGGGTCTCGAAATAACATTGCCGAGACTCTTTCTGGTCCCCAGACACCACCACTACTTGGTTCTTATTGTTAACCACCTTGAGTTTCTGATGCTTCGTAGATAGCGCCATGTCCCAATTGTGGAGGTCGATCTACCCAATATAACATTGTAGGGGGAAAGAAATTCGGCGACTATGAATTTTACCCGTTCTGATTTAAATGCCTCCTTTGTCCCTAATGTCAATCGAAGGTCGATGTAGCCTTTGGGAAAGGAACGTTCTCCGTTGAACCCGATAAGTGTCATTTTGCACGGCTTCAGATCTTCTACGTCCATATGCATCCTTTTATAAGCATCCTAGCTAATGATGTCGTCGAGCTCCCTGCATCCACAAAAATCCTTTTGACCCGACAGTTTACCAGGGTTTCTGCGATGACCAAGCCGTCCTGGTGTCCCAGCACAACGTCATTCAGCTCTTCATGGGTGAATACTAACGGAGGTGGTGCCGGTTTTGCTGGGTCATCCTTGAATTTTGGGAGGTCTCTCACCGAAAGGACTTCTCTCAGGTACTTCTTACGTTGGCTTACCGTATCTCCGCCACCACCGAATCCTCCACTGACAACATTGTAATGAAATTCGGCCTTTGGGAACTCATCCTCGGAATTTGACTTTCGTCTTTTCTCCTCTTTCCTCAGGTCCGTGGCCGGGCTACGGCTTCAGCCACCCTGATTGCGTTTGCCATTTCTCCTCCCTTGGGTTTTGATCACGTATTGGCACAATTTTCCTTCTCTTACGAACTTCTCTATGGCATCTCGGAGTTTGTAACATTCGTCCATAGTGTGCCCCGACCCATCATGAAAATCACAAAATTTTGACTGGTTTGTTATGGGTCGGTTTCAGAGAGACCTCGGCCTCCCAACCCTCCTCATCTTGGTCTAGGCCACCTCCTTCCAAAGCTGTGCACGAGATACATTGAGGGGGGTGTAGCTATCATACTTCGTCCTTCCTTCAGGCCTTTCCCCTCGGGGTCGGTTATCTCGGTTGTGCTTTCGGTAATCCTTCTTTCGTTTGTTAATGGGGTCTTTCTCATCCGGGGATGTATTCTTCCTTGTCTCCGGCTCAATGACATTGGCAATTTTCATTTGCTCTACGTCCAGATACTATTTCGCTCGGGTATAGAACTCGGTCAAGGTGTAAACTCAGTTCTTACACACACTTTTGGCCAATCGCGACGATGGATCCAGGCCATTAATAAGGTAGTGTACATGGACCTCTTCAGGGAGTGAGCGTACTTGCAAAGCTTCATCCTTGAACCGGTCTAGATACTTTTGCAGTGTCTCTCCCTTTTTCTGCCTTATTTTGCTCAACGTGAACTGAGACTTCGGATTTTTTTGCTGGTTGCAAAGTTTAATTCGAATTTTCGGCCGAGGTCTTCAAAATTGCGCACAGAATTATTCGGCAAGGAATTCAGCCACTTCTGCGCGGTCCGGTCAATGTCGCCGAGAAAAGCCGCAAAATGACCGGTTCCTTGATCGACCGAACCCACATGAGCATCTCGAAGGCCTCGAGGTGATTACGTGGATCCTGAGTCCCATCATACTTTGGGAGATCAGCCAGGTCAAAATTCTTCGGATATGGTGCCGTGGTGGTTTCTTTCGAGAACGGTGTTCTACCGGATCCTGTTAAGTACTTCATTCTGTATTCTCTAGGAGAGTCGGGTGATCGGGGTGGTTTCTTCACATGTCGGTCTTTCTCAACATCTCGGTCATCCTCAATATCTCGGTCATCCTCTATATCTCGGTCTTCCTCAACATCTCGGTCTCCCTCATCCGCAATTCGTGCTAACCGCTGCCTTTTTAGCTTTGAGGCTAACGGGCGATATTTCTCTTTACGCGAACCGTCTCGCCCCTCTCTCTGGGTGAACTCCTTGAACTTTTTGGCTTGGTCATCCATCATCCACTGCATGATTCGGAGGTCTTCTTGGCACTAGAGTTGATGACGCTTTTCATTGTCCTCCATCCACCTCAGCATTGATTCTTAAGTCTTATGAATGATGCGGATGTCGGGATTTGGGGCCAAGGTCTCCTGCTCAGTTTCCTCTAGCATCTTGTCTGGGATGGATGGGGAGGACGTCGTGTCTGAAACATGGCCCTCCGGGACATCGTCATTCTGCTACTGCGCTTGATGTTGTTGACTGGCCCCAGCCTGTCGTGGATTTGGAGGCTGAGGGTTTCGATTGTTGCTTCTTGTGTTAACCATCGGTGGTCACGGGGATCGAAATTTAACGGTTCCCACAGTCAGCGCCAATGTTTTGTTCTGGGAATAGGATTGATTGGACTTGACTAGGTGTTAAGCCTAGGGCCTACGTACCCATTGAAGGGATCAAAGTCCACGTAGTTCAAGACACTTGGTGGCGTTAGCCAGAGGGTGGTGTGTGTGCTCTGTGTGGCAGAAAGTAAAGGAGTTGAGAGTTAGAACGTGTGCACCTTGGTGATTGACCTCTATATTTATAGAGGTTACCATGGAGGATATCTCTTTCATGCATGATCTGCGGTGCGAGTATCTTGGGGTGGATACTCCTATATTATCGCTGGATAGGATCTCCCTACGATGTAGGATATACTCATATTATCGATATCACCTTAAATGGGCCCTGCCGGCATTAGGCCGCTGTGCAGGTCCGTAACAAATTTTATTAAGAAAAATTAAGTTATTCTACAAAAATTTTGATTCTAAAACAATTTCTAAAGATTTTATGGAAATTAAATATTTTGATAGAGTATTTTAAAATTCTCATTCTTCAAATCTTCATTCTGATGAAGGTAGAAAAAACTATTCCTTCTTTTTTATAAAAGAAAAAATAATATTAAGACGAAAGAAAGAATTACAATGTAGTAAAGAAAATGGGGCGAAAATATAAACTCAATATTTGACACATAAGAAAAGATGGAGCGATTCGGACTGCAACATTTTCAGCTAACAACATGATTCGTTCATCACAAAGATGAGGGGCCATTATAAGTTGGGTGATACTGTGGTGATACAAGGACTGGAAAATCACCCTTATCTTTCCTTAATAAAGGGTTCCACGTCCTAACCTTAATTAGGGATGTTCATGGGCACGGCGAAACCCTTACCCGATGTCCTGCTTAAAAAATCATTGGGCAGTAAAATGCAACCTAGTGTTCGGTCTTACCTGATAGAAGCCCTTAACATTTTTGGGCAGGGCAATAATAAGCTGGGCTGGGCGGGCCTTCACTACCCAAGTGACAATACCCCGTCACACTCTATGTGAAATAAATTGCTTCAATCATGCCTAATAAATAATATTGCAAACTTCAAATGAAATCTATAATTCTACACTTTGGAATATTCTAAAATAAATCTACAAATTGAGTCTTAAATTAAAAAGACAATCATATATGTCTCAACAAATAGTCAAATACATATGAGTGAAAATAAAAAAAATAATATAGTACCATTGTATCAAAAAAAATAAAAAATAAAAAAATTATATATTGGGCAGGGCAAAATGGATAGGACGGTACACCTTACTTGACGCCCAGCTCAACTATGCCCAATTTTCTTTGGGCTACTTTTTCTTAGGCTCGACAGGGCAATTTTTTTGCGGGTTCAGGCGGGCGCATAGGGCCATGGGCATCATAAACACCCCTAGCTAGGAGTATAAGGCATGGTGGGAATTGAGCTCACCAGTCTACATCTTCCCTCCAATCTGGGATCCTCTGATAGGATAACTAAATATGGCGATTTTCCTGAAAACTTTATGTTAAAAATCGAAAAGGTAGGTTGGAATAGAAAACTTTATTTTTTATAATTTTAATGTTAATATTTCTTTTAAAGTTATCATATTACATTCATATAATTTGTAACATCATATCTTATATTCAAACAAAACTTATTAGAGTTAACTTAAGGTTTTTCATTCAATCACATGCATGGGACATAATGATCATGCACCTATAACAAGCATCACAGCACAAAGGAGCTTCGCTCTGGGCTCCCAGCCCATAAATCATACACATGTAGATATAATAGCTCCATATTCAAATTCTATGACTCAATTAAACAAATGGTAATTTATAATAAAGCAACTTTATAAAAATCCTGGGCCTCAAGCTGTCTATTACAAAAATCCAAAAAAGACAATCAATGAGAATTAAACAAAATCCCGAATTTTGAATGCAACTATAACTGTGGTAATAAAAGTAAAAATAGACAAATGCAAAGAGGCTCATTATAGCCATTGCCTTAGGCCTTCGATGCCTTCCTAGTTGCGTCACCCCTCAAGCACTCACCTAAAAAATGTGAAAAGTAATGAGATGAAACCACTATCTCAGTGACATGATCACTATCTACCTTACCTATCGGCACCACCTGTGGGATGCCAGGTGGAACAAACAAACAAACATGAAAAACAATCAAATAACTTAGGAACATGCAATATTAATTTATAATCCTAAGAGAAATGAGTAAACATGTAATAGTATATCATATCATCGCATGGCATGGCATGCAACATCACAACACATCATAAAGCAATCATTTATTCGTTGTCTTTCATTAACCCATAACCATCCTTACATCCTCTTTATTGCCTTCACCTAAACCCATGGGCTAAGTCTTCGTCCATGTTACTGGTGACTCTCACGAGCTCTCCACAAGTATGACGTAACCTGATCAGAGTACTACAGAGCACACAAGGGACTATGGGTTCCTCTAGTAGGGTTACTGCCCATATGAACACTTCTCGGGCCTCAGGAATATTGCCTAGAATCCATTAGAATGTCATATAAGGGAATACTGCCCTATAAATAAATGCCAGCTAGTGGTACACAATAATTAAACTGGCCGCCTAACACGTGGTGTTTAGTTTTTATATCACAGCCAACTCACTAACTTCGCCAGTGAATCTCATCATTCGCAGGGGTTATCGTCTTTTCTCATACACCATCAATCTCAATCATAAATATGAATATAGCACTTAACAAGTACATGTATAAGTCATAATGTCATAACATATCAACCTATCCAGATCTTGGGTTTACAAATAAGTCTCACAAGGCGAATTTTGGTCTTAAAACGATAACGATAATATAAATATACTCATCCTAGGCTTGTAGGTTTTCTAAAAACTCCCACGAATGACACCGATAGATAAGATGAGTAGGACCATGTTACCTGGTGTTTCCCTTAGTTGCAAACAAGAAGGATCTTTTCCCAATGCATGAATTCAAGCTAAAAATCAAGGGAAACTAAATCAAATAATATCTAACTACTCAAGAATTTATCTTATATGGTTACTCAAAAATTCTCGCAAGTTTCACCAATAATAGAGATTGAGACTAGAATTGATAATTTCCCTCAACAAAGTATTGGACTAGAATAGTCTAACACTCCTATATCTTCAATTTGGGTTTTAAACCCTTAAAACTCAGTTCTATGAAAAATCCCTAAAGTAGGATTCTCAAGCCCTAGCCTAAACCCTTTATAATCTCATAATTAAGGAGCAAGAAGAAGGAAAAGGGAGGATTGGAGATGCTTACCAAAGATTAGAAGTCCTAAGGTACTCTTGGAATAGAACCCTAGCAGAGCTCTTGCTTCTTTGCGTCTGAACGTGAAAAGAAAATTAGATTGGGTTGCCCCTTCTATCACATACACACACACATACGTTTTTTTTTTTTTCGGGATGTTACAATTCTCCCTACCTATAAGGATTTTGTCCCCAACATTTGGATGATCAAGAGTTTTCCATCATATCTTAACCAAATAGATGGGGGTACTCACACCTCATGCTCTCCTCCATCTCCCACTTAGCATCACCTGGGGTCATCCCTTTCCTAAAGATCTTCAACAGTTTAATGGTCTTATTCCTTAACTATTTATGTAATACCCCGGATTAATAATAATAATAATGATAATGATAATGATAATGATATAGTGATAATGAAGATTTAGAATTTAATAATATTTGTATTATTTTATAATTTATTAATTGGCAATAATTATAATAACAATAGAAATTTAGAATTTAATTGTATTGTTAATTTATTAATTGGAAATAGTTAAAGAGCCCAGCCTATAACCCTAAATTTTAATTATAAACTTAGTCTAGCCGTCTAAACCTAGCAACGCACTTTTATTCTCTGCTCCCTTTTCTTCTCAAATCCTCCCAACGGACTCTCATCAAATTATTTTCTAGGAGGCTAGCAAAAGCAAAGACCAGGTAATTCTAATCCCCATGAGTCTTAGGTTAGTGATAGGTAATCCTAATCTGCATAAAACTTAGGTTAATGTATATGAATCTTGATAGGTAACCCTAATTCCCATGAGTCTTAGGATTAGTCTTATATAAATTTTGATAGGGTTCTTATATATGAAAAATATCATAAATCCTAATCTAGATCGATAGGAACAATATTAAAGACGTTGCATTGTAATACAATTTTGGATTATGTGATTAACTTTTTGCAATCAATTGTCGAATTCTTGAAGGATGAATTGAATACATTTGACAATTGTTTTATTTTTTTTTCGGCTTGCGTGCTTGAACTACTATATTCATATGCCTGTGCGTTTTTCCTTTATGAATTGAATACAATTGATTCCGGTGCGTTTTTTCCTTATGAATTGAATAAAATTGATTTTTGCCTTGGCCTGCGTGCTTTAATTGCATATATATATATATATATGATTGAATCCAAATTTTTCCTATGCCTCTTTTTTTTTTCTTTTTCTTTGTGATTGAAAACCAATAATTCGCCTCGGCTTTCGTGCGTCAATTGAATACCCATGATCCCTGTGCGTCATTTTTGTAGTCGCAATATATTATATTCCTATGCAACAAATTGCAAACTCCTGTACGATGCTACAATTAATATCACCTGAATATGTCTGTCCATGTTTTTCTATTATTTGATTTTCTTTTCTTTATATAATATTTCCCACTTAATAAAATAAGATATGAATAGATTTTACGTTAAAATATCTTTTTCCTACATTTAATTAAATAATAGAAAAGAGTATGAAAGATAATTAAATAAGTATAAAATGTTAATAAATTCAATTTGTGCTCTGGGTGTGTAGTTTTTTTTTTCCTTTTTCCTTTCCTTTCTTTTGGTGATTGAAACACGTTGTCTTCCCTTAAAATAAATATAAATATAAACATATAAATATATATATATATATATATATATATATATATATATATATATATATATATATATATTAAATACATGTACTCCTTAAATGTGTGAAGTTAATAATCCCGGTTTTCTTTCCCTATGTGGTTAACGTATTTCCGCATGTTGCTAATCTCCACAATAAGAGGGATTAAGTTATTTAGTTTTTAAATGTTTATTGTGTGCTGATTTATTTTTATATTATTAAAGGCATGTGGTTAGCTATTTTTTTGGGAGTAGTAGAGTCATTTTAATTTACCTTACCGAGTCTGTTGGGTAGTGATATTAGTAATCCTAGAGATTAGCTATGATCCTAGATTTTAGCTAGAATAAATAGAAATATAAAATGTAATTAAAATGTTAAATATATTGTACCGTAATAAACTATAATAGGAATATATTGATTTTTTTTATTATTAATTAGATTATATAATATAATCGATTTCTAATAATATCTCATATTATATATCTTTTTTTTATTATATTATTTATATTAGAAAATCTTATTATATATTCTATTTATTATATAGAATATATATCGAATATATTGATTTTATTATTATTAATTATATTATATAATATAATTGATTTCTATTTATAGTAATTATATTAATATTTCATATTATATATCTTTTTTTATTATATTATTTATATTAGAAAATCTTATTATATATTCTATTTATTATATAGAATATATATCTATTTATTTTATATTTTATATATTTTGATCACATACCATGCGAAGCGATTCATTATTTATTAATAAAGGAAGCACAATAATTTTAATGTTTATATGCTAGTTGTGTCTGATGCTATATTAATTAATATTCTTTCATTCTTTAGATAACGAGCCTATACTTTCCCGTGCGTTGCACGGGATGATAATACTTTATACATTACTCAAATATATTTTGTTTTCTTAAAAATCCAACTTTCTTATCTTTAAAGATTATTAAAATATCACAATCAATGAATAACTATATATTACAAATAATTTTTTAAAGTATTTTAAATATTATAAGATGTGGACTAAAAGAAATATGCCCAAACATCATTACCAAGGAACATTAAAATTGATTTTCATATCTTCACTATTTTTTTTAAAAAAAAACAATTGATATACGTAAAGAACTTGAAATAAGACGTAAAAGAAATCCAACCAAATAGCTTCAAGAATTAACTATGCATTACATCATGATTGTCACTGTGGAATCAGAAGGGATCAACTTATTTCCATTGCCACTATTCTCTACCGCTTTTTAAACGATTTGTTGACTGTGCAAAATGAACATGAGAGCTTACACATGCATGAGAGACACAGTCAGAGATGGTGTAATGTCATGCCATATGTGAAGGAAATGGTTAAAGTTGGGGTGAACCAAATTTTCACTTTAAGTTATTTTAAGTAATCTTTATGAGAAAATAATTTTTCTTAACCGAAAAACTCATCAGGAAACTCCAAATAGATTTTACGTTGTTAAATAAATCCCTTTTTATTTTTTTGAAAAAATATGAATAGTAATGATTTATTTCAAATTATTTAATTTACATATGTTTAATCTTTTACATACATGAATATATAATTGAATTCTGTGAATTTTTTCTTTATGAGAAAATAATTTTTTAGGGTAAAAAAAAAAGGAAAACAAATTTAACTTAACCTAGAACTCTAAAAACTCCAAAAAGATTTTAGAAAGCTGTTAAATAAATCTTTGTTTAGTAAAAAAAACTGAGATAAAATGCCTTTTCTTCTTATTATGTCTCTCCTTAACTAAAGTATTAGTGATAATTTTGATATTCATAAGGACAAATGTCAACCTTTTATAAATTTACAAATACAATCCTAGGCTGCATTCAAAAAAAAAAAAAAATATTGTACGAGTGTCAAGAAAGGTAAATTAGACAGAAAATGAAAATAAGGGGCCGAGGGGGGGGGAGCGCTAATGCTTGAGCTATTCTGAGGCATTTTTGTTGGTCACACTACACACCTAAAGGGATTAAATTAGGAGGTCCATATGGTTAGTGTTTTGTCATTAAACTTAAGATGAATTTTCTGTTCCGATTAACACTCTATCTCACACATATGTATTCTTCTTCTTTCTTTCTTTTTGTACGATTTGAAATGTAATTCTTCTCTTTTACAATGTCTTTTTAGGGAATTATTTTAATCACTTTTCTCCAAAAACATCTACTCAATAAAAGTAAATCCGAACAATGACATAGTAACAAACGCCCAAAAAAAGAAAACCACCCCTAAACACAATAATGTGAGCCCAAAACACTACTATTTGGATGCTCCATATGACGATATCAAAATGACCTCCCCCACCAATGTAAAATAGCAGTTTACCATGTCTCTTAAGCAACATGGCTACAAGGCATAGTTCAAAGATAGTTACTCCCAAGCAAACGTCATATCCTTTGGTACCACTTTTCAAAATAGATCTTAAAAAACCATAGATTGCCTTGAAAAATTCTCAACCTTCCTTCTTTATTAACATTGCTAGGATTAGTGTTAATCTTAGAAAAGCAGTCTTTAATTCCTAAATGCTTCAAAAATGTCTCAATGAAGAACATATTTGCATCACTCACAACCCTTAAAGCACACCCATAAAAAAACATATTTGTACTTCCCCATGTGTTGCACGGGATGATAGTATTTCACAAGTTACTCAAACATATTTTATTTCTTAAATGATGCAATTTTCTTGCCTTTCAGAAACATTAAAATATCACTACCAATAAATGACTATATGTTAAAAACGAAACCTCAACAATAATGATAATAAAAATATCCCCTAATTGATCCAGAATACATATTACAAATGAAATCTCAACAAAGTTAAACAATAATATCCATGTTCCTCCTTTTTGATAATGAAACACTATTGACTTCATATAAACGAAGGCTTTGAGTTCTATAATCCAATACGATTCAAAGATTAATAGCCAAAAATAGAATATTTGAGAATTTTGTTGTAGAGTATCTTTTTTAGATATTTTGAAATATAAAAAATATTTTCACTGATCTATGTGCTATGCTAATCTCTTTAAAATATTTCCACTGATCTAGAAAATATAAATAGTTTGAGGATGAATATGTGCTATGCTGATCTCTTAAAAATATTTTTACTGATCTAGAAAGATTCTTCTTATTGAGCGCCCTATTTTTAACTTTCACTGGTTTTCAAACTAAAATCAGTTGATGGACACCTCTATTAGACTTGTCAAACGGGGCAGCAACGAAAATTGACCCTGCAAAAATTGAGAGCAACTATGTTATATACAAAGTAGATATCAACTTTATTGGCCTGGGTTGGAGACACTACAACACAGAAACAAAATGGGAAAATAATCATTGCAAAGGGAAAATGAAAGTTGAGTTTGCTTGGTTATTATACATGATATACTGTTAAACATAAGATTGGTAAAACCGAGTATTTGAGAGGCATGCAATATTCAAAACAAAATGGTAGGGTTTGAAAATGAAAAAATATGCTGTAATAAAGAACCGGGAGAAGTATTAGACAAATTATCTTGGTTTAACCAAGCCTTGGTTTAAACGGCACAAGTGGCACATATATTAGGTGAGTCAGATTAGGGGGCCTTGTGGGATTAGAAAGTAAATGGACTGAATCTATAATTATTAAAGAAGCTACAATAATAGCCATTGAACATTGAGTTGCTGACCTTGTGTCCAAAATTGGTTCATCAGCAATTTATGACAGCCTCACAAGTACAGTACAACCACATCCAAAACAAAACACAAAAGGATTTGATTATAACGACAATTTACCACATCATTCTCATGACAGAAGTTTTGATGCCCCCGAAGAGATCCTCTTAATCATCATCATCATCTGCAATGTAACATACCCACATCAAGAATGAATAACAAATAACACACTTGCTTCTATGTAACTTCAGAGTTCAAATGAATAATAACCCCTTGTTTTTTTAATCATAAACTATATCAAGGAAATAATATAGCTCATAGCTAACTTTTTAGGATTTTAATGATTATAAACTACATCAAGGGAATAATATACTGAACTTGTATGGACTATTATTTCTCTGCAATGTTACATTACAGATAAATGAAACCACAGAGGGGTGGTATTCAGACTACCAACTTATATATTTCCCCCCCAAAATAGAAATACTATAAGAAGATCTCCTCATTAGGCCAAGATTTAGCATTTGTTTTTCGTCATACACTATTTGCAGAAGCTTGGAAGCAGAGTAAGGTATTCCTACTACAACACATTCATATAAAAATTTAAATAAGGAGAAAAATTACAAAAGCACTACAAATTTTTACATCTAGCTCGAGGCTGAGAAATTACAAGAGAAAGGCACAAAATCCAAATGAAGCCTTCTGAGGCCTATAAGAGTACGTGCAATCTATTACATTAAAATAAAGTGGTGCCCTCGAAAAAGAGCATGTGGACCAAAGGGAAGCTGTATACACAATCCTATATCAATACAATTGCAGGAGATGATAAGCCCTTGAAGAAACCCAATAACCACATATTGCCGCAAAGTTTAAGTTTGCTTCATGTTACCCGACCATATAAATCAACAGTCCCAATTACTAGGATGTATCCTATCCTTGCTCTTATTCCATGTTATTAACTGCCAGACAATGGAGGAATAGATGGCGCAAGGTTTTCTAGCTAAATCTGCACCCACATGCATCAGAAGAAACAACCAGATAGCGTAATAAAAACTGCAACATGTCAATGGTTTAATCCTTTGTTATTGTTGTCCAAACAAAAGATTTGACCTTTGAGGGAGTTCTACAATTCCAAATTATCTTATCAAGAACAAATGGTTCCTTTGTAAAAGAATGAGAAATCACAGGATTCCTAGTAAGTTGATGGTATATAGTTGTAATAAAAGTTCATAAGGTTGTTAGAAGGGTAGTTAGGATATAGCCATTAGTAAATTAGTTAGTGAGTTAGGCGCTTACGTTATTAGCCCCTAATGACCCCTGACTTATAAATAAGCATACCCCTATTGTAACTCTCAGACTTGCAATTATGGAATGACAGTGAATATTCAGAATTCCCCTTGTGCCCTCTGTTTCTCTCTTGCCTCCTCTTTGATCTTCCCTCTGACTTCTTCTTCTTTAACCCCTCTAATTCTGATTCTTTCCTCTCTTTTTCTCTCACTTCTTCTCTCTTGAATCCTCTGTTTCTTTATCTCTATCTCTCTTTCCCTCTTTCTCTTCTATACAGAATTATGATTCTGTAACAGTTGAGATATCACCAGATACCAAGTAAATAAAAAGCAAGAAATGATCATTCAACAATTCAAAGCAAGAGTACTACGAAGACTACAAAAGTAAGGTACCCCAAAATTGCCTGAACCCATAACATTTGTTTTTTTTTTCTTCCAGAAATGCTTAATGCAATGCAAAAAGGGCTAGAAAATGGTAGTTGGGCCCCACAAAAAAGTTTGATACATCTTTAACTTGCAATAGAGAGAACCAATATGTCAAGGAATATCTTTGAGACCAAAAGGCACTAAAAGTAAAAACAACCAAGACATTAATGGTTTCAAAAATTCTAATGATAACGTATGTTATGGGGATGAGGAAGAACTTCAAAGTCATTTTCCTTTTTTTTGTTTTCAACAGGATTTAAGTGCTTTCAACCAACAAGTACAAGGGTACATATATGGTCCGATGGAACTTGACTGAAAAAAATATTACCAAAACCTCCTGTATCACTGAATAAAAAAACAGTAGCAACCACAGAACGCATTTGAACATGTAAAAAGTATTCAGATACAGTTAGAAAAGTGTGAAAAAAATGAAATTTCTCCTGAAATAAATCACTTGTAGAAGCAATAGTCTACAGATTTACTGAGCCTGACCAATGATAATTGACAACTCAAGCAGAAATTTCGCATAAGCATTGCTGCATTTAAATCATTAGCTTGATTTTACTGAGGCGATCTACCGTATAAGTGAAAGCACACCTTAATATCTCAGCACCCATTCCACAATTGCACTAAGAAGAATCAAATTCCTTGAATTTTTCCTATATTAAAGAGTGATTCAAGTAAAATAGCTTCTTATTGGGATGATACAAAAGCGGATTAGAACCACATAAATGAAGGAATAATTTGGCCTTTAGAATATCTTTCATTTGATCATCCTCTTATTCTCATATAATATCTTCAATGATCAAGGTAATTTAGGAGCAAGCTAAACAGCAAACCTACACATCTCATGGTCATTGCAAATATAATTTTACCCTCTCAGCTGAAGTAAAGACCGAGAACACAACTATCAAAGAAAAGAACCGTTATTGTTTCTTGAGCAAACGCAAGAATATAAAGAATACAATTGTAAGCATAAAATAGGGCGAGCCAGCTTTTCCTATGGACAGGTCGACAGAAGCCACAAAAATGAAAAACAAATACATGGTTGCATAGGGCAATGAACATGTGAAGGACATAAAAAGCTACAATCAACAACTATCATGACTTTTGGATGTCCCATACTTTGTCACCAACTTCAATTAATTGTTTTTTCTATAGTAACTTAATAAGCCTTTAGGTTTACCTGTTCAGTCTCATACAAGCGCTAAATGCTGCTGAAGGAGGAACAAAAAGCTATAATTAATAATTAAAACCATTAATTACCAACTCTTAAATTTTAAAATTGTAAAAAACGTAGGATAATTGAAGTTGGAAAAGTTGAAACTATGGAACACATTCATGGCAGATGACAAACTCAATGAACAATTATGACTTAGTGCTGTACCATGTTTGCTCAAAAAATCAGGTTTATCAATTATTGAGAGTGTATGATTCTACGACCATTTTTTGAGCAACAATTATTGCTCAAAAAAGTTAATAATTTGGACAATGAAAACAGAGACCTCATACAACATAGATGATGGAAAAAGAGGAAAAGGGAAATCTAAATAAAATAAGATAAAGTTTTATCATCTGCCTACACCTCAAAATGCAGAGGAACCCTTGTGTGAAATGGTGAGGTAGTACCGCTCTGACCAAAAAAGGAAAAAAAAATGGTGAAGCAGTACCATGGGGATTTTACTGACTCTGGAAAGACTTGCGAGCTTGATCGGAGAAGGAGATATCACCATCATAAACTCCTTTTGATTCTTAACTGCATCAAATTAATTCGTTTGATTCTTAACTGCATCAAATTAATAAACTTTAAAACCTTTAAACCCATACAACAGATATGTTTAATCACAATAAACTCCTCACTTTGTATCATATATTTAATCATCAAACAAACATGCAACTAAAAGAAGGGGGAGATTCTTCCCAGAAACGAGAAACAGAATGCGAGGACCTTGCGCAAGATATGCAGTGTTTCTTCCCGGTGCTCTTAATACTAGAACCGTTTCTTCTATTCGGAATCATCTTTGTGCGGTGGTGAGTGTTTTTGGGCTGCAAATGGACGAAATGATGCTCACATATAAAGAAAAATAGAAATATGACAAAAAAGGGTGAGAGCATTTACCCACCGTCCTCACACTTCGGCGTGCTTCTGTGCCATCGCTACATCTAAATATTACCAATTTGTGAATATTACCAAATTCAAAAGCCAGATTAAAATGAAATATGCAAGACAAAGCAACAACGGTGCTAGTACAACATGCTTCAAAGCCAGATTTAACAAATCAACCTCACCGGATTTTGCGAGAACACACAGCCCAAGGGTTCGAACCGTCTTCAATACTTGCCGGAGAACGGAAAACGATGGGCGACGTCCGGCGAGGTCAACCAAGTGAGGAAATGCTTGCTGGCTTCACACTCCTTCAGGTTGCTTCTTCGCCGTCTCTTTCCACACTGCCGATTCACCTTTAGGTCAACAATGTATACCCCTTCTTCTAATCACTGAGGAGGAAGATTTTCAAAATTTGAATTTTGAATATGAGGGAATGTGAGAGAGAGGAGGATTGCGTGAGAGAGTGGAGAGAGGAGAGAGCGGTAATGGGGATTGCGTGAGAGAGGACAAGGAAAAGTGACATTGCCTGTCTTTCTGAAACTGCGCCCACCAATTTTTTTTTTTTGATACATGCGCCCGTGGATTTAAAAATTGAAGGGGTAACACTAAAATCTGAAGAAATGGCTTGCCCGCAGCCCCAAAAAAATGAGGATGGCTCATGAACAGTGATCTGTGTCTTAAGCCATCAATAAGCCATGAAAGAATCAGCTTCAAGGATTTGTTATTATATGTATATTGATATCCGCTGCATAATGAAATAGGACATGCTTAGATTTGATATCAAGATATCCTCGTATCCTACATTTAATTAAATGATAGAAAAGTATATAAAAGATAATTAAATAATAGAAATAATTTAGGAATTTTATTATATGTGTGTTTTAAATAATTAGACTTTACTCAGATAGGTATTTGAGTTATAATATGTGTTGGCTCTTGTATCGAATACTTGAATTATTATACTCTTGAATAATTTGGAAAGTCATGATGTCCTTGAGTAATTGATATATTCAATGAAGAAATTGATAATTGTGACAAGATTGAATTTCCTGATTGTGTGTGATTGTAATGAATTAATAGTGGGAGGATAGCTTGGGACGATACCTCCCAAGTGATGAACACAACTTTTGGGCTTTATGCCACTAATGTAAAAATGATAGTATCTGTTCTTCCCAAAGTGGTATCTGGCAGGGTTTCCTGAGATACTAGTAGCAACTTTGGGAAGAGGTGTGCACACTAGGAAGATATGTTTATGGCCAATTGATGATTGTGACTGGCAGGGTTTCCCGGGTCACAGGGTAAACTGGCAGGGTTTCCCGGGTTTACCATGGTTCTCTTCCCACTAAATAGACTGGCAGGGTTTCCCGGGTCTATATGAAATTAATGAAGATAATGTGTTAGTTCTCAATGTGTTTTGATGATTAACAACAATTGTAAAACATGTTATGAAGTTCCCAAGAACCTTTGAACATCATCTGATAGTTGCTTACCGCAGTATGGCTTTGCATACTGCAGTATAGAGTCTTCCAGAAAGGAGATAATCTTTCGGGATTACTCAATACTGCAGTATAGGTGTCTTTACCGCAGTATAGCTATGTATACTGCAGTATAGGGACTTCCAGAGAGCAACTGTGTTTTCAAAAAAAGTCCATACCGCAGTATAGCTATGTATACTGCAGTATAGGGACTTCCAGAGAGCAACCGTATTTTCAAAGTAAGTCCATACCGCAGTATAGGTTTGTATACTGCAGTATAGGGCCATCCAGAAAGGAATCATTCCTCTAGATAAGTCAATACTGCAGTATGTTAGTTACATACCGCAGTATTGGACTTCCAGAGAGCAACCGCGTTTTTCAAAACAAGCCCATACCGCAGTATAGCTTTGTATACTGCAGTATAGGGCCATCCAGAGAGCAACTGAGTTTTTCAAAACTAGCCCATACCGCAGTATAGGTATGTATACTGCATTATAGGACCAACCCGAGAGCAATCAAGTTTTCTCACTCAAGTGAATACCGCAGTATGGAGTTGCATACTGCAGTAAAGGTTCTCACAGAAAGCTCTCTAAGTTTACAACTATTGCATACTGCAGTATAGGTTTTCATACTGCAGTATTGGGCAATCACGGGGTCTCTTCTCTTTGACAAAAACTCGTATACTGCAGTATACTAGTTGGATACTGCAGTATAGAGGATATCTTTCAAAATCATTTCGCGAGTTTTTTGTCTCTGGAAGTTGTTTACTGCAGTAAGCCTTTGGATACTGCAGTATGCACAGTGGCATACTCCAGTATAGAGGAACATACCGCAGTATACAACGGTCAAAACTGATTTTTGAATTACACGAATTTGCAAATCATTATTGTTTGATCTTATTGCTTCCATAATTCATTCAATCATATTCCTAGCTATGTTTAACAAGTTTGTTGAGTGAATTTCAGCAATCACAGATGAAGATCAATGAAGGTCAAAGCCATAAAGCAAAAAGTGTACAGTGCATTAAATGCACTTCTGCAAATCAACCTATTTTCAGCTAATCCATCTGAGCACGCCTTCTAAACGTTGAAGAATGCTTACTACAACAAGTAAAGCCATCTCCAACGGGCAAATTCTCAGAGAGCCACATCAGACTTCATTAAGACTTGGATTAGCAGAAATTTAGAAAGAGAAGATGACCAGAACCCAAGCTAATCACTTCCAACGGTTGGAATCATCTTACAACGGTCATTTAATGCTCTCTGCCTATAAATAGAGAGCATTAACTTCTTCTCAAGCTGATACACCAACTGAGAGCGAAAATTTATTAAGTATCATTTATTGTGTTCAGCTTTTATCTGTAATAGTATCAATTTGATACTTTGTACTTCAGTGTTTATTCTATCTACTCTTTGAGAGAGTTATCATCTTGTAAATCATCTACTGATTGTGATAACTACAAGTCAGGGGACTTGGTAGTTAGGGTGTATTGATTACAACTTGTAAGGGGGAGTGTGTTCTAGTGAGAGAACAACTCTTAGTACAGAGTGTGTAATCAATATTTGATTATAGTGGATTGAAAATCCCAGGTGAGGCTTGGGGACTGGATGTAGGTCAGAGAAAGGACCGAACCAGTATAAATCGTTGTGTGCAAAGCTTTTCTCTCTATCTCCTCTGTTCTGCCCTGTTCTGAAAGTGTAAAAACAGAACAAGTTGTCGAAAATTTTCATTATACCCAATTCACCCCCCCTCTTGGGTATAAAGCTCCTCTTTCATTTGGTATCAGAGCAAGGTCTTCTCAGAAGAGTTTAACCACTCGAGAAGGATCACCATGGAAGGAATTCTTCCAGATGGAGCTTCAATCAACAGACCTCCAGGTTTCGACGGCGAACACTACTCTTTCTGGAAAGCAAAATTTCGTGTGTTCGTGATGGCAACAGAATATGGTTTATGGAAGGTCTTTGAGACTGGAGACTATGTTCCAGTCAAGGTAGAAGGAGGCATCACTGTTCCCAAGACAGAAGCTGAGTTCAATGATGACGATAAGAAGAACATCACTCTCAATAGCAAGGCTATCCTGATGCTTCAGAGTGCTCTTAGTCAAAAGGAGTACTTTTGTATCTGTAATTTGTCAACGGCTAAGGAGATGTGGAAGGCTCTGGAAATAGCTTATGAAGGAACCTCTGGAATCAAGGAGAACCGAGTCAACATTCTAACCACTGAGTATGATCTTTTGCGAATGAAGCAAGGCGAGAGTATTGGAGAGTTTCAGTTGAGATATACTCATCTGACCAATCAGCTAGCTGCCTTAGGAAAGCTTTTCGATCAAGGAGCTCAAGTGAGGAAAATCCTCAATATTCTAACAAAGGATTGGGAAGCTAAGGTCATCGCCATTGAAGAAGCTCGTGGAGAGTCAATGACTTCAGTTGCCGCATTGTTTGGCAGTCTATCTGAGTACGAGAGCAAATTGAAGTTCAAGAAGGAATTAGAAGATGTCAATAGTGGCAACAATCGCAATAAGGGAGTGGCTCTGAATGTGGAAAAAGATGAGGAAGATGAAGATGAGGATGAAGAAATTGGCATGATGGTCCGGAGATTCAAAAAGTTTTACAAAAGAGATCAAGGCTTCAAGAAATTCCAGAAGGGAAATTCAAGCTATGAATCAAAGAAGCCGGTTATCTGCTACGAATGCGAAAAACCCGGACACATCAAGGCGGAATGTCCTCAGCTGAAAAATCAAGAGAAAGAAAAGAAGAAGTTCAAGAAATTCAAAAAGAAGGCATATGTGTCAGCAATATGGGGAGATAGCTCATCGGATGAGGATGAAGCTGAAGAAGACGAAAGCGAAAAAGCCAACATATGCCTAGTCGCTGAGGAAGAAGAGCAACACAATGAAAGAAATGAGGTATGTCTTAGAGCATCAAGGCCGAACAAGTGGTATATCGATAGTGGATGCTCAAGACACATGACTGGAGACAAATCAAAATTTTTATCAATAAAGCCAAAAGATGGAGGTAGAGTCACATTTGGAGGTGATCAATCCGGGAAAATCGCTGGCATTGGTGAGATAGGCAACAATGAAGGCCCACTCATCAAAGACGTCTACCTTGTAGAAGGATTGTGTCACAATCTCCTAAGTGTGAGCCAAAGCACCGATAAGGGTAATTTGGTAATATTTGACTCTGATGAATGCTTTATTGTTAAAAAGGATTTGATCTCTATCACCTAGAGATGGAAACTGTTATACTTTGAACCTCTCTAGCAATGGTTCTGTTTCTGAAAATTGTTTTGTCAGTAACTTGAATGAGAGTTGGCTATGGCATAAGAGATTAGCTCATGTCAATATGTATCAACTTGACAAGTTATTGAAAAAGGATTTGGTTATTGGCATTCCCAAATTGAATTTCAAAAATGATATGATTTGTGATGCCTGTCAAAAGGGAAAACAGACCAAATCTTCTTTTAAAGCCAAAAATGAGATTTCAACAAATAGACCTCTACAACTTCTTCACATGGATCTAGTTGGACCAGCTAGAGTCAAAAGTCTTGGTGGAAACTTATATACTTTGGTCATTGTTGATGATTACTCTAGATTTACTTGGACTATATTTTTATCATCAAAAGATGAAACATATGATCAGTTTGTTGTTTTTGCCAAGAAGGTCCAGAACGAGAAAGGTCTTTCAATTTCAGGTATAAGGACCGATCATGGTGGAGAATTTGAAAACAATGCCTTCGCTGAGTTTTGTGATAGTATGGGGATCAACCATAATTTCTCGGCACCAAGAACACCACAACAGAATGGTGTTGTGGAGAGAAAGAATCGAGTACTCACGGAAATGGCCCGGGCAATGCTGAACGAATATAACACTTCACAAGTGTTTTGGGCTGATGCGATGAGTACAGCATGTTACATCTCCAACCGAGCCTATATGAGAAAGAAGATGAACAAAACACCATATGAACTCTACAAAGAAAGAAAGCCGAATCTCAGTCATCTGCATGTCTTCGGATGCAAGTGCTATGTGCACAATAATGGTAAAGATAATCTTGGTAAATTCGATCCTAAATCTGATCTAGCAGTCTTTATTGGTTATTCAAATAGGAGTAAGGCATATAGAGTGTTTAATACTAGGACTAAGATTGTTGAAGAATCTATACATGTTGTATTCTGTGAATCTGAATCTGATAAATCCTTGGATGATGAAGAGGAGGCTATTTTCAAAAACAAATTCTTTTCGAAAAATGCTCCTACTCCTTCTGAAAACTCAGAAAATGTTTTTGAGGCTGATCCTGAAAACAACTTAGAAAATCCTGATCAGTCTCAACCTAGAGCTTGGAGATTTATAAGGAATCATCCTTTAGACCAAGTCATAGGTGATGTAAATCAAGGAGTTAGGACCAGAAATAGTACTCTGAATGAAGTTACATTTTCTGCATTTATCTCACATATAGAGCCCTCTAAGATAGAAGAAGCTCTTTCAGACAATGATTGGGTGATTGCTATGCAAGAGGAGTTACATCAATTTGATAGAAATCAAGTTTGGGACTTGGTACCTAGACCCAAAGACCATCCGGTAATTGGGACAAAATGGGTATTCAAGAACAAACGTGATGAATCAGCCATCATTGTGCGTAACAAGGCCAGATTAGTGGCCAAAGGTTACAATCAAGAAGAGGGAATAGACTATGAAGAGACTTTTGCTCCAGTAGCTAGATTGGAAGCAATAAGAGTTCTTCTAGCATTTGCATGCACAAAAGGTTTTAAACTCTATCAAATGGATGTCAAAAGTGCTTTTCTAAATGGTTTCATTCAAGAGGAGGTGTATGTTGAACAACCTCCAGGTTTTGAAAATGATCAATTTCCAGATTATGTTTTTAGACTTAAGAAAGCCTTGTATGGTCTTAAGCAAGCTCCTAGAGCTTGGTATGAAAGATTGAGTCAATTCTTACTCAATCAAGGATTTATTAGAGGAAAGGCTGATACAACATTGTTTATCAAGAAAAATAAATTGAATGAAATCTTAATTGTACAGATATATGTTGATGATATCATTTTCGGTGCTACTAATGACTCTTTGTGTGAGGAATTTTCCAAGTCTATGCAGGGTGAATTTGAGATGTCAATGATGGGAGAGCTCAATTACTTCCTTGGACTGCAAATCAAACAACGTAAGGATGGGATATTTATATCTCAAACCAAGTATTTAAACGATTTGTTGAAGAAGTTTGGAATGGACAAGTGCAATGGAGCTGACACACCAATGAGCACAACTACTTCTTTGGATGCTGATGAAGAGGGCAAGGACTTCAACATCACCAAGTATAGAGGAATGATTGGATCATTGCTCTATCTCACTGCAAGTCACCCGGACATTCAATTCAGTGTTGGAATGTGTGCTCGGTTCCAATCCGCACCCAAAGAGTCTCATGCTGAACACGTGAAGAGAATATTCAGATATCTATCTGATACAAAGACTCTTGGGCTATGGTTTCCTAAAGGTCAGCCGAAGCATCTTGTGGCATATTCAGATTCGGATCATGCTGGCTATAAGACGGATAGAAAGAGTACAAGTGGGCAATGCGAATTCTTTGGCAACTCACTTGTCTCTTGGTTTAGCAAGAAGCAAACTACTGTGGCTGTGTCCTCAACAGAAGCTGAATATGTGGCTGCCTCAAGTTGCTGTGCTCAAGTGTTGTGGCTGAAGCAACAACTTGCTGACTTAGGAGTGCACTTAAAGGAGATCCCAATACTATGTGATAACACTAGCACAATAAGCTTGGCCAAGAATCCCGTGCAACATACAAGAACCAAGCATATTGATGTGAGACATCATTTCATCTGGGATCATGTCCAGAAGAGAGATGTGAAAGTGATGTTCATCCCAACTCATCTTCAATTGGCAGACATTTTCACCAAACCATTAGCCAAGGACCCATTCACATTCATAAGAAGAGAATTGGGAATGGTAAATCCCAATGAATTGTAAGCAATTCTCTTTCAATTTAATGTTAGATGTGTTATTGATGATTAATCCTTACTAACTTAAGCATCGGAGAGTTTAGTCTTTGTTTTTGCAGGGTGTTTTTGATGTTTCAGAAGAACTATACCGCGGTATGCAAGCGCTATACCGCAGTATAGGGTGTGTGAGAGGCCAAATCTCCAAGTGTGCAAGATGCATACTGCAGTATGTAAGTGATATACTGCAGTATGTCCATCGGGGTTTCAGAGTTTCAGACATGCAAGAGGTATACTGCAATATGTAAGTCATATACTGCAGTATGGGATCAGACAGAAGCCAAAGCTGAGTATGCAAGAGGCATACTGCAGTATGTAAGTCATATACTGCAGTATGGGGTCAGACAGAAACGAAGTTTCAGGTATGCAAGAGGCATACTGCAGTATGTAAGTGCTATACTGCAGTATGGCCATCGGGTTTCTCAAAAATTCTCTCAACATTTTTGAAGTCCAGGTCAGTATACTTCCATCCTTACTGCAGTATGTAAATGAAAGTATGCTATACTGCAGTATGCAAGAACCTTACTGCAGTATAGGGGTCTGTCTATATATACTGAAACGTTGTGTTCTTTCATACTCGCGCCTATACCACAGTAAAGACCTAGCAGTAACGCATCTCTCTCTTCTCTCACCCTCTGAAACCGTTACAAATCCCAGTCAAGCCCCCACAAACCCTCACCAAAACTCTCACGTTCCATTCTGATCCTCATTTTCGCCAAAACCCTGGCATCAAAATGTCCAAAGATCAATCTCTTTCAAAGCAACCTTCTTCTTCTCATCCACTCAGAGCACCGAGATCGAAATCAATTCCTAAGAAATTAGGGGATGGTATTGATCGTCAGATTCCCGGCATTAGTGTTCCTTTACCCGAAACATCTTCGCCGAATCCCAAGAAGAGGGGAACTTCATCCAGAACATCTATCCCATCTTCAGCCGCGAAGAAGAAGAAGACCGGAGAGCCGAGCAAATCACAAGAGAAGAGAACTGTTATTCCTCAAAAGGCAAGGTCCAAAAGAGCTTCCACAACTGTGATTTCCTCACCATCGACTGTTGAGGTTTCTGGGTCTTCGTCAGAAACTAAGTCTGAGCAAGATTCCTCTCTCGTGGTAGCGAATGCAGTTGAGGAGATCAAGATTCACAAGAACGCGCCAGAGGGATTCAAGGTTACTCATGTCCCACTTCCTCCCAGTTTAAGTGGGAAGTTCAAAGATCTTTATGGGAGCCGAGGATTCTGCACTGTAACCTCTGTTGATCTGGAACAAGTTTACCGAGAGTGCAACGTGAATCTCTCACCATGGTTCGGGCCGTATGCTACACTCGTTTCCATCGAGGCTGCCTACTATCCTGAGTTGGTCAAAATGTTCTACTTCAACATGGCGACCGATCATATCTTGGATTCGGAAGGAAGACTGATTGAGGAAAGGGTCACAACATCAGTCAGAGGAGTACGATTCACACTGTCTGCCGTCATCCTCAACAAGATTCTCAAGGTGGTTAATCCTCCAGAGGCATCCACACCGAAGTACTCTAATGAGGAGGTATATGCCACACTTATGCCCGGTCAGGACATACCGGATGATCAGAGGGTCCACTTGACCTTCAAGCCCTCAGAGATGCCACATTTGCACCGTGTAATATGGTACGTGTATTCACGTAACTTTGTGCAAAAAGGCGGGAGCTACACGCACTTCACACAGAAGGACTACCGTTTCTTCACCGCCTTCATCCGCAAGCATCCGCTCAATATTGGGCAGTGGCTGTTCAAGGAGATTAGCCACTTTAGGTTTGTGTCCCGCAAGGGCTCCTACATGCCCTTTGCATCCCTGGTTTCACTGATATTGTACTACCATAAGATATGGTATGTGGGTCCTCCCGAGCAGATGAAGTTTATCCCGGCCTTCGGCAAGACTCAGCTCAACTTAATGAAGATACAGTTCGAGCCGGAAGGATCTGGGCAGTCGAGAGCTCCACCGCGGTCACAGACTCGTGCATCTAAGTCAGTTGCACATGAGGCACAGTCTGCTCCACCACCACTACCGACAGATTTTGATGAGCGGATTAGAGCAATTGTGGATGCTGCACTTGTCTCTCACCGAGCTATGATGAAGGCAGAGTTTGATATGATTCGGGCTGACATCAAGTTAGGGGTTATGGATGTGATAGTGGCTCAGTCACAGGTCCTCTCTGAACTGGTCAAGGTGAAAGATGCTATTGATGATCAAGGGCTTAACTTAGGCTCTACATTGTCAGTCACCTTAGCTGCAGCCTCAGATGCCAGAGACAAGGCTCAGCAACTTCTTCAGCACTTTGGACTTGGTGGCTCATCTTCATTCGGCTTCACCACTGGTCCATCCTCCTCGACTCCTGTTCCAGAAGCCCAACCATCTATACCCGTATCCCAGCCTTCCACAACCTCACCAGAACCCCACTTCTCACCACCATCATCACCCACTTTCTCATTTCCCAGTCCACCTCATAGCCCACCCCACCCCACCTCTTCCCCGGTCACCCCTACCACAGAGATTCTTCCGAATCCTCTTCCATCTCCACCTACTCCATCTACTGAGCTCTTCCCTACACCCTCTCCATATGCTGTGCCCCATGATTCCGCTTTTGATCCCAACACAGCTATGGTCCTCTATTCTCCTCCTCTTATTATCCTAGATCCCGAGTATGTTGATGATGACAAAGGGGGAGAAGCAGAGAAAGATGCTTAGTGTTTAGAGGTTTAGTAGGATGATTAGTTGATGTAGGTGTAGGAAGATTTTTAAGATTTTTGTTCATATGTCTATATCTGTGATCTTGTAATGTTTTAACTTTGTTTTGCTGATATCAGTGATTATCAGAGTGGTCATCCTTTCTGATAATCAGTTCTTGTTTGTATGAAGCTTGTTCAATGAATATATTCATAGTCGTTTATGATCTCAATATGCATCGCATTTCTGCTGCTATTCTCTGATGTTCTCTGATATTTGGATTTTAAAATGCAAAATTGGATGCTTTCTGAAAACTTCAAATCAAAACAAATTACATCTTTCAAAATTTTTAAAAAGAAAGCTTACAAGTGTTGTCATCATCAAAAAGGGGGAGAATGTTAGTTCTCAATGTGTTTTGATGATTAACAACAATTGTAAAACATGTTATGAAGTTTCCAAGAACCTTTGAACATCATCTGATAGTTGCTTACCGCAGTATGGCTTTGCATACTGCAGTATAGAGTCTTCCAGAAAGGAGATAATCTTTCGGGATTACTCAATACTGCAGTATAGGTATCTTTACCGCAGTATAGCTATGTATACTGCAGTATAGGGACTTCCAGAGAGCAACCGTGTTTTCAAAAAAAGTCCATACCGCAGTATAGCTATGTATACTGCAGTATAGGGACTTCCAGAGAGCAACCGTATTTTCAAAGTAAGTCCATACCGCAGTATAGGTTTGTATACTGCAGTATAGGGCCATCCAGAAAGGAATCATTCCTCTAGATAAGTCAATACTGCAGTATGTTAGTTACATACCGCAGTATTGGACTTCCAGAGAGCAACCGCGTTTTTCAAAACAAGCCCATACCGCAGTATAGCTTTGTATACTGCAGTATAGGGCCATCCAGAGAGCAACTGAGTTTTTCAAAACTAGCCCATACCGCAGTATAGGTATGTATACTGCAGTATAGGACCAACCCGAGAGCAATCAAGTTTTCTCACTCAAGTGAATACCGCAGTATGGAGTTGCATACTGCAGTAAAGGTTCTCACAGAAAGCTCTCTAAGTTTACAACTATTGCATACTGCAGTATAGGTTTTCATACTGCAGTATTGGGCAATCACGGGGTCTCTTCTCTTTGACAAAAACTCGTATACTGCAGTATACTAGTTGGATACTGCAGTATAGAGGATATCTTTCAAAATCATTTCGCGAGTTTTTTGTCTCTGGAAGTTGTTTACTGCAGTAAGCCTTTGGATACTGCAGTATGCACAGTGGCATACTCCAGTATAGAGGAACATACCGCAGTATACAACGGTCAAAACTGATTTTTGAATTACACGAATTTGCAAATCATTATTGTTTGATCTTATTGCTTCCATAATTCATTCAATCATATTCCTAGCTATGTTTAACAAGTTTGTTGAGTGAATTTCAGCAATCACAGATGAAGATCAATGAAGGTCAAAGCCATAAAGCAAAAAGTGTACAGTGCATTAAATGCACTTCTGCAAATCAACCTATTTTCAGCTAATCCATCTGAGCACGCCTTCTAAACGTTGAAGAATGCTTACTACAACAAGTAAAGCCATCTCCAACGGGCAAATTCTCAGAGAGCCACATCAGACTTCATTAAGACTTGGATTAGCAGAAATTTAGAAAGAGAAGATGACCAGAACCCAAGCTAATCACTTCCAACGGTTGGAATCATCTTACAACGGTCATTTAATGCTCTCTGCCTATAAATAGAGAGCATTAACTTCTTCTCAAGCTGATACACCAACTGAGAGCGAAAATTTATTAAGTATCATTTATTGTGTTCAGCTTTTATCTGTAATAGTATCAATTTGATACTTTGTACTTCAGTGTTTATTCTATCTACTCTTTGAGAGAGTTATCATCTTGTAAATCATCTACTGATTGTGATAACTACAAGTCAGGGGACTTGGTAGTTAGGGTGTATTGATTACAACTTGTAAGGGGGAGTGTGTTCTAGTGAGAGAACAACTCTTAGTACAGAGTGTGTAATCAATATTTGATTATAGTGGATTGAAAATCCCAGGTGAGGCTTGGGGACTGGATGTAGGTCAGAGAAAGGACCGAACCAGTATAAATCGTTGTGTGCAAAGCTTTTCTCTCTATCTCCTCTGTTCTACCCTGTTCTGAAAGTGTAAAAACAGAACAAGTTGTCGAAAATTTTCATTATACCCAATTCACCCCCCCTCTTGGGTATAAAGCTCCTCTTTCATAATGAACAATATTTGATCCAGTGTGAATATATGTACGTGTATGTATACATGATGATTATTGGAATTAATAGTTGATTCAATCGCCATGTGATTGTATATTTGATTTGACTAATATATTGGAGCTATATAGATTGCGTTTTATTATAATTACCAGCAATTGCTGATGTGTGTGTTCATGGGCTGTTATGATCCTTCGGGGGAGCAGAATTTCAGTGAAACAGGTGCCAAGAGTTGGGGCTAGCAGTGAGAAGAGAGGAAGATCGTCATTCTAGCTAGTTTATTTTATTTTATTTGTTTTGAATAAAACACATATGTATAAGTTCTGATTTATGTTAATGTAATAAGTAGCCTTGCATTTGTCCCAGTACAAGTGCGACGATAACACTTCCTAAAGTAGTTTATTTTGACTTTCAGTAATTAATCTTAAAAATTATCGTAGTTTTAAGTGATTATAATTATTAAAAATTTGGGGGTGTTACAATTTATCTTTTACATCTAGGATCCTATCTGGTTATGCCTTAAAGTAAAATTCTCCTCTAACTCTACACTACTAAAAAAGGGCTTTTAGACCACCTCACTTAGACCGAAGTATTGAGGTTTCGATCTAAAAAGTATGACTGATGGCAGTTTCATAAATATCAAGAACCTTTTGGACTGGATCCTTTAATCATAGGTCTAAAATATATTATTTAGATCGGTTTCCAAAACAAACCGATCTAAGCAATTCAAAACATTCTAAAACATCTGGCAAGATCCAGCGAACTGAGTATAATTTACTTAACTTACTTGTTCTAATTCCTCTATCCAACCAGTGTTTTACTTGTGTATTATCAGTTTTTATTGTGAATTTTTTATTTACTATGAATAATTAAAATTTTTCTACTACTAAAAATTCTTTCAAATTAGAATGTTACATGTGTGCATGAGCGCGCATGTGTGTATTCTGGGAAAAATCACACTCAAGTCCCAAGGACAAAAAAGTCCTAAAGCAGATTTCCCTACCAAAAAGCATCCAAGGGACTTCATTGATATTAATTCTAAATGTGAAATTACCTTCTTATCCTCCCTGATTAATTTATATGATTAAGTGAAAGTACTTGTCAATCGTCACTCTATGCATTATCAAAATAGGCATATATACTTGTCAACGGAGCTGTATTACTTAACATATATTGGCACATACACTTGTCAAAATATACACATATACTTATTAAAATAGGCACATAAACTTGTCAAAATAAACAAATAGACTTGTCAAAGTAGTTGCATAAACTTGCTAAAGAAGGCACATGCACTTGCCATTTTATAAGTTGTCAAAGTAGGCACATAAACTTGTTAAAGTATTCACACATTTCCAATTTATAACTTGTCAATAGGCATAAAATTTTTTCAAAATAGGCACATAAACTTGTCAAATTACGCATGTGAACGTCACAATAGGCAATTAAACTTGTCGTTTTATAAGTTGTCAAAGTAGGCATATAAACTTGTCAAAATAGTTACATAAACTTGTTAAAGTAGGCACATAAACTTGTCAAAATAAACACATACACTTGCCATTTTATAAGTTGTCAAAGTGGGCACATAAACTTATCAAAGTAGTCACACACTTGCAATTTATAACTTGTCAAAATAAGTGGATAAACTTGTTAAATTTTACGCAAGCTAGCTTGTTACAATAGGCAAATAAACTTGTCGTTTTATAAGTTGTCAAAGTAGGCATATAAACTTATCAAAATAGTTACATAAACTTGTAATTTTATAAGTTTATGTAAACTATATATATATATATATAAGTTTATGTAAACTTTACAAAAAAGGGTTTAAGGTTAATGTGTCTATTTTGACAAGTATATGTCCATATTTTGACAAGCATGTGTGCCAATTCATGTTAAGTAAAATAGCTCCCGTTGATAAGTGCATGTGCCGATTTTGATAATACATAGAGCGGTGATTGACAAGTACCTACACTTAATCATATAATTTAATTAATAGGGTCAAGAAGGAAATTTCACATTCAAAACTAATATCAATGTAGTCCCTAGGGAGTTTTTTGATAGGAGAATTTGCTTTGGGACTTTTTTGTGATTCTTTTTATCCTTAGGACCTAAGTGCACTTTTTCCTATTTTCTTTAGTATAGTTTCCTCTTTTCTTTATTTACATACACTACATTATATAAATTTTCATTTGTTGCTTAACTTACCTTGACCTCTTTTTTTTTTTTTTTGCCTATTAATAAATCTCTTGTAATATAATTATATATATGGATAGATATTTCTTGGTCATTTCAACCGGAGATATTTTTTATTCATGATTATTAATTGATTTATTATAAATAGATTGAGCCCTGCAAGTGTATTAAAAAAGATTTAGCTCCGCAGATTATGCTATGAACAGACAAATATACCCTCTCAGTGCTGAGCATGGATTTGATATTAATTAGAGCCAAAAAAATTGGGACAAGCCTGTCAAGCCGTTCCTTTTGAGCCCTGACTCTTTAAGGACTCGTTTGTAAATTGAAGCTTCTAAATAAAGTTGGCCTTACAGGGTGGATGACCTAAAAGGGCCGGCCCGTTAAATCCTTTAAATATATATATATATATATATATATATATATATATATTTTGTTAACTTGACTTGACCATTTAATTTACTAATTTATATGTATTTTATATTTGTTATAGAGTTATTTATCAATTTAATTACAAATACATAATAACTATAATTTTATGATTTAGTTTATTATTTGTCGTAGATAAAGATTATGGATTTATGATGTGAGAGAATATATTCTTGACCTTTTACCCATGCTTCAGAGCTTACTACTAAAAGTATAACACAATCAAACGTCTTTAAAATTGATGATATTGATGAAGAAGGTGAAAATAATAGTCATCATACTCATGTTGCTTAGTGGTAAGTTTGTTATGCTTTATGTGAATTACTTGTGGATAATGGTTTACTCTTTATTATGAATTAGTGACTGTGTTTGTGCATTAAGTCTATTGTGTAAACATTACTGTTGACAACATTTATTTAATAAATTATAACTTTAATTTATGTATTTTATTATATTTCTTAAAAAAAACATAGGAAAAATAATTTTAATTCATAAAAATGTTTTCTAGCCCAGGCTTGCATGCTCTCGGGTTAGGCCTTGAAAAACATGTGTTTTTCTTATCCGGACCTAAAACGGCCAGCCATTTTAAGTTATGGGCCATTAAAGGCCACAGCTCTAATATTAATCAATATTAGTGCCTGTTTGGCCTAGCTTATTTTTAGTTTATCTTATACTTATAAGTAAAAGTTAGGCCAAACAGAATTTTAAATAAACTCTTATATTATAAGAGCTTATTTTACAATGAAGAAAAAAGTTCTTAAAAAAAAAGCTCTTGAGAGGAGCTTAATAAGCTCTTTTTTTTTTTCAGCTCTACCGCCTACCGAGACTAGCGACTGTCTCGACTCTCTCTCGACCGTCTCCAATCTCGACTCTCTCTCGATCGTCTCGCCTCTATGAGCTCTCATCTTCAAAGAAGAAGGTGGACGAAGGATCGAAGGGATCATCGCCTCTATGAGATTTCACTCATCTCCTCAGCTCAGTTAGTTTCTTGCCTTGACTCTGCTTCTTTTTCTTCTATTTCCTCTAGATTTCTTGGAGATTGATTTCTGCACTTTTTGCTACAATTTATCTCGAATTGCCAATTGATTTCAGTGTTAACGTCGCCCTAAGTTTTCATCTCAAATTGATTTCTCCTAGGTAATTTATGGGTCGCGGTTTTTCTTCTTCTTCCTTTGGATTTAGAGATTGATTTCTTTGCTTTTTCTTCTTCTTCCTCTAGATCATCGCCAATGTTCGAAGGTTTAGATTTCTTCGCTTTAGATTTGAAACCCTTGCCTCCTTCGATCATCTCAGTCCTTCCGTCTTTCCTTGCCGTCCGTTCACCATCGTCGTCGCTAGCGGCTTCCACCTCTACCACTACGTCGCCTGTAACGTTCACAAGCCCACCGACGTTTATTAATGTTTAATGTTTATCTGATCTGAGATTTCTGAATTGAGACCTATGTTTATGTGCATTGATGTTAGGTTCTATGAAATTAGTGATGCTTCATGTTGAATTAGAACTTTGGATAATTAATTAGATGAGAATATTGTTGGCCCTGATCTAGCGTTCTTGTGATGCTGGAATTTTTGAAGCTTTGATAATTAAATGTGTCCACATGATTGAAGGGTACGTTGATGCTTAAGAATTGTTAATGTCAAGATATGGAAATATATATTCAAAACAAACAAAATATGCTTGCTGTGAACTTTATTTCCCTGTTTTGACTAGTGATGGTTTTTGGAAAGAAGATTTAGTTGTTGTTTATCAGGCTAAATGCTGAACAATTATTGAGATGATGAAACGGATTGCAATTGTTAAAATGGGGATTGGATAGTAAAGATTATAAATTAGTTGTTGGCTATTTTATTGTTTCTTATATGACAGATATATGTTAGGAACTTTAAATATTAGCTATTTTGTTTGAATGCTTAGCATGGAATTTAGAATTAGGGAACCAGTGTTGTTCGTTGTGTTTAGTGGCACCATGGAGTGCTTAAATGATTGTTCTATGATTGTTGTATGGATGACATGTTAATGTTTCAGTTATAATAATTAGTTGCAGCATGATAGATGTTGGTAGTAGCAGTGGTATCTTTATAATAAGATTGGAAGGTAGATGTGCAGATCATCTGCCCAAGGCATCTCTTGCGGAAGCACTAGGATTTATATATCTGATGGCTACATCAAGCATTATGTAAACTATTTTAGTTTTATATATCTGATGGTTACATCAACACTGGACTTTGATTTCCGTAATCGATTTTTTTGTCATTTATATATGTTTTGTAACTGACTCTCCATTGATTCTGTATATTAGCTATGTCTCAGCATTGATTCTCTATGGCTGTACTGTTAATCATTGGTTGCTAATTGACTTGCGATAAAATTTCACTAGTTACAGAGCTTATGTTGACATTGCTTGTTTTCTGATGATAAAAACTTAATTTTTGCAGTATGATGTACACATGTTATTTGATCATTGATGCTCGTACTTAGGTACTTGATATACACTCCTCACTCTCCAATATACACTTCTCACTCTACTCCATTAACGACTTCTCCACTCTAATGTTGGTTTAGCACCAACATGCACAGAATCATAGCAAGTTGTATATGGACAAGGATTTCACCAAAAAAATATAATTGAAAATGGCGATGATGGTCATCAAAGAATGCAAAACTATCTCTTCCACCCCAAATCCGAAAAGTCATGTGTACGCACACATAATCAGATAAAAAATATTCATATTGGACAGAGGGCAGGCCAATACATGATGCTAGTAACTTTTCCAAATTATTTTCAGTGCATTCATGTTTAGCAACACAGTGATCATATCATAGCTTCATCGGAACTTGTGTATTATTCTTGATAATGGGTTAGGTATTCTATTTTTGGATTTGAGATTGACTGGAGTATTTGATTTTGCTTCATTAAAGAGGGAATTCAGAATCATTTCTTCTGACGATGCCAAACCTCTGTGGAAAGGCACACAAGTCAGAGGATGTATGAGTGTTTTTCCATACTGTTGTCTGTCATTTGTTTTTTTAAAATATTTTTCCTTTTACTTCAATAATGTGTTGCAGTTTATGGCTAGCAAAGAAAAACATAGTGTAAGGTGGGACCGATACACTACCAAGAACTTGCTTGAAATTTGTGTAAAGGAGATTCAAACTAGTGGAAAACCAGGAATTGGTTTTAAAGTTAGGAGATGGGAAGTTGTAGTTGATGAATTTAATAAACGTACTAATAAAAACTATAACCAAAAGCAATTGAAAAATAGGTTAGATTTTTTAAGGTTTGATTAGACTGCATGGAAACAATTATTGAGCAAAGAAACAGGATTGGGATGGAACCATGAGACAGGAACTATTTTAGCTGATGATACATGGTGGGAAGCTAAGATAAAAGTAAGCGTTATAATTTTTAAGTTTTTAGTTATTTTGTGTTTATTTAAAAATTTGAGTTTGTCTAAAGTTTGTTTCTCTTTTATGATTGGGCAAGATAATAGTAAATATGCAAGATTTCGATATCAAGTACTAGAATTTCGCGAGGAATTGGAATTCATCTTTGGGGAAACTGTTACACCCCTACCGGCCTCGCCCTTTCGGGTGGCGGGTTAGAGGGATTCACTAATTTAGTTATATTTCCTTCGTTATCTGGTCCATTTAACTTATATTAGAGTGAGCGCAACAGAGCATTGAACTGGTTTAGACTATCTACTGTACTGGTAAAGGTAAAATAAAAGTCCCCGAAGGGTTAAGGGTACAGTCATCCAGAATCAATTCCAAAATAAACATACCGTCATCTCAAATATATGTACAAACATGATAGGGCATCCCCTATTCTTCAATCAGTACTGATAAGCAATTATCATTCTGAGGAGGGCTCTTCTCATTGGGCATATCTCCTTGGGACAACAGAAGAGGCTGGGGTCCGATATCGGCCCCCAGAGTAACCGTCAGTACTCAAATACAAAATGTGTAAAGAGTATGTAAGCTACCATGCTAATCAGAATCATAAGAGCATGCCAAATACATACCACATATGCATCCAGATCATATCACAGTAAAGCATATACCAAAAATTGCAAGAACCCGTACAGCTGCCAATCAAGGCAAGCCTCGGACTCACTGGACTCACAACCCGTAGAGCTGCCCTTTCTAGGCTAGCCCCGGACTGATAACTCAACCCGTACAACCATCAATTAAAATTGGCCTCGGACTGAACATCCTCAGCGCTAGGAATCATATAACACTGTATGCATATTTGGCACAACATATACAAGGAAAACATACATGACAAACACAAACATACAACAAAACACATAGAGATATCTGAGTAAAACGGTTACTACCTGTTGTGGTAATTATTGTCCTTAGTATTTAGTAAGCCCGTGGACTTTCCAAAGATTCCTCTAACCTATCAACCATTAAAATACACTTACTCAGTGTCACAAAAATGCTTCTACTTAATATCTAGATTTCCTTAAAACCGTGCCTAACCTATAGGCATCTTTCCATTTTAAACTTCATAAAGTCATTAATTTCACCAAACTCCAATTCTTCTAAAGTAAAAAAAAAAAAATATATATATATATATATATATATATACCGAAAGAACAAAGCTAGGAAAAACAAAGTCCATAACTCTTACTTGTCTTTTCCTTCAATATTGTCTTCAAACATTCAAGCTTATATTAACGCATTCAAATTCCTACCTTCTCCCAATAACAAGTCAACAAGCATACATAATAAAAATGTTACTCCTTCCATTCGATCAACTAGCAAGATAACACAACAAATCATTAATTCTCCTTCATCAGGTGTCATGGTAGCAAGAAAGCATATTAAAGCATTACTCCTCCTTCATTTAATAACGAAGCAGCAACAAGGAAGTATAAAAGAACTTAAATCCCACCACACACCTAGGCTTCAATTCAATCTTCAACTTATGATTCTTCTCTAACTACTAGCATTTCTTATTCCAAAACCATGTTTCAGAATTTTCATGTGCCTTCACAAACATCACACGTTTTAAACAAATAGCACTAAACACTTACCTCTTGATTAATTTGCTTAATCCGCCAGCCTCCTTGGTTCCTCTTAACCAATTGCTGAACATAAATCCTTCTTGATTCAAACTCCCATTCGGTGCTTCTTGGCCTTCACCTGATCACTCACGCTCTTGTCTCTTTTCGGTGTGCCAAGTGTTTGTCCAAGGGAATTGTTCACATGAATTATTCACTCTGGCTTGTCGGCGTGCTTGGTGGTTTTCTTCTTGTCCGAATTGGATAAATGGAATTGATCTCAAGATTTAATCCATAAGGCATGTCGGTTGGCTTAAGAGTTTAACATTCAGACTTGAATTTCTTTAATTTTACATTGTGCCATTTAGTTAAAATCCAATGGAATTTGCTGGCCGAAACTTAAGAAATTAAGGGTGCTGGCTCTCTAATTAATTGACCATTCATCGAATTATCCAGCAAAGAATTATTAAGTCGGTTGCATAGTACGGATCAGCTGGCCATTTAATCCACACATTTTTTTTCAAAAATCGAGCCTAAGCCACAATTTCTAGAAATCCAGTGATTTTGGTCCAACTTGTGGGATTTTTAATAAATTCCAAAAAAATCATTTTTACATGAAACCAGCGCCATTTGAACCATTGAAATGTCTATTTTTCATGAAAAATACTCCCAGACCCAGAAAGCACTTATATTTTGGCGTGTTTCTCACTTTCAACATCTGGGTCAAATTTCGTCCTGATGCAGACAGAGCCGACTTAGAACATTTGTATCTCTCAATCCGTACATCGAAAATATATCGAATTACATATCAAAATGATGCCCCAGGTGTCTACTTTTCACCTGTAAAATTTCAGCTCAAACTGAAATCTACACTATTCTAAAAACATTTTTGAAGCTTCGCTGCCCAGAAGCCCATAACACTGGCAGCAAGCTTTTTCTTGAGTTTTCGGTGTTTTCGAGTTCGGAAACTTAAACCATAGCTTAACCCCACACAAAATCACGTTTTAAACACTTTGGAACCATCAAAAACTCCAAAATCAGACCCCAAAACCAAGCCCCAACAAGCAGCACAAAAATCCAAAGGTAAAGCTTTAAAGATTAGTTGTCGGTAGTTACCTATTTCGAAACTTTGGAATGGTGGAGCAAGCGGTTGAGAGCTTGAGTTGAGCTATGGAAGCTTGATGATCTTCTCCTTCCTCTTCAGCTGGAGCACGACATTTGGGGAAAGAAAATGGCTGATCAAGCTTTTTAGAATATCCCCAAAAGTGCCCCTTTTGTTTATGTAGTGTTTTACCATTTTCCCCGGGCACCGCTTCATCACATCGGCATTATACTCACAGGTATCTTGCCCTGGGCCCACATCTTTACAAACCCGGGCCCATCAGAGACTCTTGTCATTCTAGGGAGTCTTCCCGAATCGGGCTTAGTAGTCTGCCTAATTTAGGCTTATTCTCAATTTTCCGGGTCCAAAATTCAGGATATTACAGAAACAGTGGCAACAAGTCAACGTTCATGGACCCCAACAATGGGTGTACCGAGTGAAGATGTAACACCCCCAAATTTCTAACAATTATAATAACATAAAATTTGCTATGATTTTTAAGAATAAATACTGAAATTCAAAATAACCAAAATTTAGGAAGTGTTATCGCTGCACTTGTACTGAGACAAGTGCAAAGCTTTATTACATTAACTTAAATCCAAACTTAAATAAAAATGTCTTATTCAAAGCGTAAAATAAAATAAAATAAACTAGTTAGAATTGCTCATTGTTCTTCCTCACTTCTCATTGCTAGCCCCAACAGCCCAACTTTGAAACCTGTTTCACTGAAAATCTGCTCCCCCGAAGGATCATCACAGCCCAGAACACAAACATTAGCAAAAGCTGGTAATCCTAATAGACAGAGAAAATATAGAATAATAATAATAATAATAATAATAATAATAATAATAAAAAATAAAATATCCACATGATGATAAGAAAAAAAAAACCATATACATATATATAATCTAAAATATCAATTTCAATACTCATCATATCTATATATTCTCATCGAATCAAATATCATTCATTATCTTTTTAAATTTATTTAGACCCGGCAGACCCTGCCAGTCTATTTAGTTTAGTGGGAAGAGAACCATGGTAAACCCGGGAGACCCTGCCAGTTTACCCTCTTACCCGGGAGCCCCTGCCAGTCACAATCAATCAAATTGGTCATAAACATTTCGTCCTAATGTGCACACCTCTTTCTAAAGTTGCTACTAGTGTCCCGGGAGCCCCTGCCAGACACCACTTTGGAAAGAACGTATATAATCGGTTCACATCAAATAATATATCGGAGGCATAAAGCCTAAGGGTTGTGTTCATCACTTTAGGAGGTACCATCCCAAAGCTATCCTCCCACAATTTAAAGTATTTTAAATACATTCACATAATAAATGGATTTCTCAATAAATAAATAAATATATATATATACATAGTTCCACAATATTCAAAAAGAAGAATCTTAATTTATACTTATCTAAGTTAATAACTTAGGTTTGTGATAATATAAGAAAATACATATGCTTGTGACAAAGAGGATATGCCACAAAAATTCTGTGAATATATATATATACATACATACATATATATGAAAGCATTTATAAGTTTCAATCACAAAAACTGAAGCGACCTGTTACGGACCGGCCCAAAAGGCCCAAGTCCGGACCACGGCCCAACCACGCCTGGAACAGAATCTATGTTATAACGGGCAGCGATATGGGATCCCACCAATATAGGATCTTATTAATGGAGGATCTCCCCCAATCAGGAGCCCGAGATATCAGCCCCTAATCTCTCAGCCCCGGATATCGCTCATTAAACCAGGGATACTCGCACCGGACTCCTCTATAAATACAAGGAAAACCTAAACAGGTGCACACGTTCTAATCTATGCTCTCTTTACTCCCTGTCACACAGAGCACACACACCACCCCCTGGCTTCACGCCTTCATGTATACTACGAACTACGTGGACTTTGATCCCTTCAAAGGGTACGTAGGCTCTAGACTTGACAACCTAGTCAAGTCCAATCTTTCTGTGTTCTTAGGACAGAACATTGGCGCCGTCTGTGGGGAACCGTAAACTTCAATCCCCGTGACCAGATGGCAAACACCAGAAGCCACAGCAGAAATCCCCCGCCGGTGGGCGGAGACCCCCAGCCAAGCCTGCCTCCACCAGATCAGCCCCCGGAGCAACCGTGGAGAGAAAACACCCCAGAAGGGCATGTCACGGACACGGCAACCTCCCCTTCCGTAGAAGAGCAACCACTGCAAGAAGCACGCACAGAACCACCGGCGCGAGACGTCCAGGCAATCGAAGCCGACGTCCGTATCCTTTGAAGGACGCAGGAGTCATTCCTCCAGAGGCTGGAAAACAAGGAGAAACGAGACGACCTACAGAGACAGGCTGACTTTGAAGCCTTTGGCCGAATGATTCAGGATAAGCTCGAGAACGATCGCCGACAGGAAAACCGCTGGAGGAATCATAGGAGAGGAAGGAGGGCCCCCGTGGATGACAGTAGTTCCTCGAGCAGGTCAGAGCCGAGGAACCTACGCCGCGACAAAGGCGAGCCGGAGCGGAGGACGAATATGGAGCAAGACCGACAACAGCCCTCAGAGAATGTCGGAAACCATGGTGACTGTAATACCTCAGATTTTTATTAATAATAATAATAATAATAGAAATAGTAATAATAATGATAGTGATAATTAAAATAATACTAATAAAACAATAAAAATTAATAATGTTGTATTATCTTTGGGGTGATCATATTATTTTGTAAATAGTGTTATTAGATTGGTTAAGATTAGATCTAAGATCCTAGGAGTTAGTTATATCAGATATATCTAATAATTAAAAGGTCCAGCCCATAGCCAAAACCCTAAATTTAATTATAAGTACCAGTCTGGCCGCTTAAACTTAGAAAAACACCCGATACTTTTCTCTGTTTGTTCTTCTAGGAGGTTAGCAAACACAGAGACCAGGTAATCCTAATCCCATGAGCCTAGGGTAGTCTTATATCTTGATAGGTAATCTGATCCCTAGGTCATAGAAATTAATGGTTGTTTGATCAATTATCTAATATATAGGTGCGTTTTTTTCCTCTTTGAATGATTTTTCTTTTTCTCTCGCCTTGACCTCCGTGCTAATTGCCAACTTGTATGTTAATTCTCTTATTTCCTGAATCCAGTTGGTACGTTTTTTTTTTTTGAATGATCTTTCTTCTAATCTCGCCTCGATCTCTGTGCATGAATGGTAAATAGATATATGTGTTAATCCCCCTCCTTTGTGCGAGAGATGTATATTGAAGAGCAATATCCTGTATGTCATTTTCTTCTTTTCTACATGTATGTAATCCATCCTAATAATGCCTCGGTCTGCGTGCGCTTTCTTCATGAATATGTCCCTGTTCGTTTTTTTTTTTTTTATGAATTGCATTCCAATAATGCCTCATGTATGTATTGAACCACCTATGCGTTTTTGTTATTTGTTTTTGTTTTCTATTCAAATTCAATACATTGGATTCAATTTGCTTCCTCAGCTTGCGTGCGTCAATTACAAATTATACCTGATCCTGCGTCATATTCTCTTTGAAATTTAATATAGTTGCTTATATTTCTTTTATTCATTTACTTATTTATTGTTTGATTTTCTTTTCTTTATATAATACCTCCTACGCAATAGGATAAGTCATGAACAGATTTTAGGTCACAATATCTTTATATTTATATTTAATTAAAATAACAATATAAATATATATATATATATATATAAGATAATTAAATAATAGAGATAATTTAGGAGGTTGTTTTGTGTGTGTTTAAAACAAATTAACAGTGGGAGGATAGCTTTGGGATGGTACCTCCCAAGGTGATGAACACAAAATTTTTGGGCTTTATGCCACCGATGTGAAAAGATAGAATCCGTTCTTCCCAAAGTGGTGTCTGGCAGGTTTCCGGGACACTAGTAGCAACTTTGGGAAGAGGTGTGCACACTAGGAATATATGATTATTATGTTTATGGCCAATTGATTGTGACTGGCAGGTTTCTGGGTCACAGGGTCGACTGGCAGGTTTCCGGGTCTACTATGGTTCTCTTCCCACTAAACTAAGTGGACTGGCAGGTTTCCGGGTCCAAATAAAATTTAATAAAAAAAAAATTTAATGAATGACAGTTGATATGAAACAAATATTTTAGATTATACATAAACATATATATATATATTTTTTTTCTTTTTATAACATGTGAATATTTTACTGTTATTTTTGTATTATTTTTGTTTATTAGGATTACCAGCTTTTGCAGATGTATGTGTTTATGGGCTGCGACGATCCTTCGGGGGAGCAGATTTTCAGTGAAACAGGTCTCAAAGCTGGGCCGCTGGGGCTAGCAGTGAGAAGTGAGGAAGAATAATAAAAAGCTCTAGCTAGTTTCTTTTTTTTTCTTATTTTATGATTTAGATGAGACATCTTTATTTAAGTTTTAATTTATTTTAATGTAATAAGTAGCCTTGCGCTTGTCCCAGTACAAGTGCGGCGGTAACACTCCCCAAGATTGTTATTTCGAAATACATTAGTTTATTTATAAAAATTATTTAAATTTTTGTTATTATAACTGTTAGAAATTGGGGGTGTTACAGTGACGGTCTTAACCGCACTGATCGGGCTGCCAGCGAGGGCCGAGACTGAGAAGAACACCGCGTGGAGGACAGAACTCCCCGGGCTCGCAGATCACCTCGCCACGGATCCCCCTGGGAATACCGAGTAACATATCTGTCAGACTCCGGCAGATCCCCATTCTCGAGGGAGGCGGCGACGGCCCGTTACCCAAAGCACTTCGATTTGGCCGACCTTCCGAAGTACGACGGAACCCAAGATCCACGCAACCACCTTGATGTGTTCGAAAAGCTCATGTGGGTCCGACAAATTAGAGGCCCGGTTATCCAACGTCTCTTCGCGACTACTCTGACCGGACCGGCACACAGATGGCTGAGCTCTCTCCCGGACAACTCCATCCGGAGCTTCGAAGACCTCGGACGCAAGTTCGAGTTGCATTTCGCCACCAGCAAAAAGCAGCCGAAGACCGAATTCACGCTGAGCAAGGTGAGGCAGAAAAAAGGCGAGGCGCTACAGAAGTACCTGGATCGATTCTGGGACGTGGCGATGCAGGTTCGGTCGCTACCCGAGGAGGTTCACGTCCACTGCCTCGTCAACGGACTAGATCCGTCATCACGGCTAGCCCGGAACCTATGCAAGAATTCGGTATTCACCTTAACCGAGTTCTACACCCAGGCGAGGAAGTACCTTGAAGTGGAGCAGATGGAGGCGGCCAACGCTGAAGAACCCAAACGAACGCGAAATGCTTCGCCCGGGGAAGAGGAACGACCGAGAAGGCTTAAGACCGAACCGAAAAGGCGAAGTCGCGAGAGCCGATCCAAACCCGACCGAGCCGACCAGAAGGCCAGATACGATAGCTATACCCCCTTGAATGTCTCTCAGTCTCAGGTGTGGAAAGAAGTAGCCTAGGCCGAGATGAGGCGGGTCGACAAGCCGAGGCCGATCAGAGGCCGCTCCAATACCGATCGTACCAAGTTTTGCACATTCCATGACTGCAACGGCCACACCACTGACGAATGCTACGACCTCCGTGACGCAATTGAAAAGTTCGTGAGAGAAGGAAAGCTACGTCAGTACGTCATCAAGACTCAGGGAAGGACGGGCGGCAAGCGCAACGACCGCGGCCACACTAGAAGTCCACCCAAGGAGGCCCGAAAGCAGGGGAAGAAACAGAAGACCGCCTCTGACGATGAGTTTTCAGACGTGGATTTCCAGTGCAACGTCGTCAGCGGAGGATTTGGAGGTGGCGGAGACACTGTAAGCCAGCAGAAGAAATACCTGCGCGAGGTACTGACCGTCCGAGACCTCCCCAAGTTCAAGGATGACCCCAAGAAGCCGAGGCTGCCGACCCTTACCTTCACCAACGAAGAGTTGAAAGACGTCATACCCGGCCATCTGGATGGCCTGGTAATCACCAGAACCAAACTGCCGGGTCAAGAGGATTTTCGTGGATGCAGGGAGTTTGGTCGACATTATAAGCTGGGATGCTTACAAAAGGATGCACCTCGACAAAGAGGATCTCAAGCCGTGCAAAACCACCCTGATTGGTTTCAACGGCGAGCAGTCCTTCCCGAAAGGCTACATCGACCTCAGGCTGACCCTCGGGACCAAAGAAGCCATCAAGTCCAAACGAGTGAGGTTCATTGTCGCCAACTTTCGGTCCCCGTACAACGTCATCCTAGGCCGGCCAACGATCCACAACTGGGACATACTGGTGTCCACCAAACACCAGAAACTGAAGATGGTCAATGAAAAGAACCAGATAGTCGTGGTATCCGGAGATCAAAAGGAATCACGGCAATGTTACTTCGAAGCTCTCCGGGTCGAGGAAGAAGGACCCTTATCTCCACCTCGACTCGGATCCAACGAGTCCATACCTGAAACCGACGGCGACAGACACCCCCGGCATCTGATCAACATGGTAGAGCTCGACCTCCGCGAGCAGGAAAACCAGAGGCCCGAGCCGGAAGGGGAACTTGAGGAGATAACACTAGGGACGGACCCGTCCAAGACCGCCAAAATCGGCCGAGACATGAGGGACGACCTAAAGACACAAGTGATCCACTTCCTCAGACAGAACCAAGACGTCTTCGCCTGGACCTCGGCCGAAATACCCGGCATCGACCCCCATTTCTGTTGCCACAAACTCGGCATATGGCCGGGGTCAAGACCAGTGGCACAGAAGAAGAGGAACATTGCGGACAACAGACAGAAGGCCCTCGAGAGCCATGTCGAGGAACTCTTAGCAGCCGGATTTATCCGAGAGGTGCAGTACACCACCTGGCTCTCCAACGTAGTCATGGTCCTCAAACCCAGCGGCAAATGGAGAGTATGTGTCGACTACACCAACCTCAACAAGGCGTGCCCAAAGGACTCCTACCCGATGCCCAATATCGACAAGCTCGTGGATAACTCAGCCGGGTACCAACTCCTCTCCTTCATGGACGCCTACTCAGGGTACAATCAGATTGCAATGCATCCGGACGACCAAGAGAGGACCGCCTTCATGACGGATAAGGCAAACTACTGCTACAACGTCATGTCGTTCAGACTGAAGAATGCCGGAGCCACCTATCAAAGGATGATGAACTGGGTTTTCGAAGACCAGATCGGCCGCAACATAGAAGTCTACATTGACGACATGATCGTCAAGTCAAAGCTTCCAGAAGACCACATCCGGGACCTTGAACAGACGTTTGAAAAACTAAGAAGACATCGGATCAGGTTGAACCCGACCAAATGTGCTTTTGGAGTTCCGACTGGGAAGTTCTTGGGCTTCATGTTGACCAACCGAGGGATCGAAGCCAACCCGGACAAATGCAAGGCCATGCTAGACATGCACCCCCCGAGGGCCAAGAAGGAAGTACAGCAGCTGACCGGCCGACTCGCCGCCCTGACAAGGTTTCTCTCGAAGTCGGCCGAGAAAGCCCTACCTCTCTTCAAGCTTTTAAAGAAGGAAACCCAAGGCGGTTGGAATCCCAAATGCGAGGCCGCCTTCATGGAAATTAAACGGTGTCTGGCAACCCCACCGGTGCTGACTAAGCCGGACCCAGGAGAGACCCTATTTCTTTACTTGTCAATCGGTAACGAAGCCGTCAGTGCCGCCCTAGTAAAAGAGACCAAGGCCAGGCATATGCCCATATACTTCATCAGCAAAGCCCTGCAAAGTTCTGAACTATGGTACCAGAAACTCAAGAAGGTGGCCTTTGCCCTGCTCACCGCGGCCAGAAGGCTCTGACCTTACTTCCAAGGACATCGGATAGTGGTACATACCAGCCAGCCGATCCGACAGATCCTCCATAAGCCCGACCTGGCTGTAAGAATAACCAACTGGGCCATAGAACTGTCCGAGTTTGACATCACTTTTGAAACCCGGCAGGCGATCAAGTCCCAGGCACTGGCGGACTTCATAAGGGAACTCACCCCGGCAGTAACGAATGACGGGACCTGGAAAGTCTACGTGGACAGATCCTCCAACGCTAAGGGCAGCGGTGCGGGAGTTATCGTGGAGAGCCCACAAGGAGTCGCTACCGAACACTCTCTACAACTAAAGTTCCCAACCTCCAATAACCAAGCCGAGTATGAGGCTCTGCTGGCCGGACTTCTCCAGGCAAAAGAGAATGGCCACACCGAGTAAAGGTTTTAACCGATTCGCAGCTAGTCGCCACGCAGATTGACGACAGCTATCAAGCAAAAGGCCCTCTTATGGCAAAGTACCTAAACCGTGCCAAAGAGCTCATAGCCGAGTTCGAAGAAGTGATCGTCTCCCATATCCCAAGAGAGGAGAACGCCTGAGCCGACATCCTCTCAAAGCTGGCAAGCACAAATGGGCCGGACAATCACAGGACGGTGATCCAGCAGAATCTCACCGAGCCGAGCTGTGTCATGGCCATCTCGGCCGGGATTGACTGGAGAAAGCCGATAGAAGACTACCTCGAAAGGGGAATTGTCCCTACCGACTCGACCGAGGCCAAGAAGCTTATCAGAGAAGTCGCTCTCTACGCAATGGTTGATGATCAGCTATACAGAAAAGGACTCCACTGCCCGATGATGCGATGCCTTGGCGAATCCGAGGCAAAATACGTGCTGGCGGAGCTACACGAAGGCAGCAACAGCCACCACATGAGAGGCAAGGCCCTCGCCAGAAAGGCACTGCGCGCCGGCTATTATTGGCCCACTATGAAGCACGACGCCATGGAAAAAGCCAAGACGTGCGATAGTTGCCAGAAACACGCCAGGATCATATGGCCGCCGCCCTCAGAATTGAAAGGGATGCCAGCCCCCTGGCCCTTTTACAAATGGGGCATGGACATCCTTGGACCATTCCGACCGGCGTAGGGGCAATGCAGATGGCTCATAGTCGTAGTAGACTACTTCACCAAGTGGATCGAAGCAGAGTCACTCGCCATAATAACCTCGGCCAGAGTGATAAAGTTTTTTCGGCACAACATCGTCTCCCACTTCGGGATACCAGCCGAGGTCGTCACGGACAATGGCACCCAGTTCACGGACCATCGATTCTAAGCGCTAATGTCCAACCTGGACATCAAGCAGCACTTCTCGTCTGTAGAACACCCGCAGTCGAATGGCCAGGCTGAAGCCGCCAATAAAGTCGTCCTGGACGGACTCAAGAGGCGGATGTTGCAAGCCGACACCAACTGGACCGAGCAGCTCCACAGCGTTCTTTGGGGATACCGGACAAGCGTACAGTCTTCGACCCAGTAAACCCCCTACAGGCTAACCTATGGATGCGAGGCAATGATCCCGGTTGAAATCGGACAGCTATCCTGGAGAAAGGTCAGAGCCAGACAAGAAGGGCAGGAGTCGAACGACGACGCCTTGAAGACCGATTTGGACCTCATAGACGAAATCCGAGTCACGGCGCACTGCCGAGAATTAGCCGCCAAGCAGTTACTCGCGGCTAAGTACAACAGAAAGGTCAGACCCCGGTCATTTAACCGCGGAAACCTGGTACTCCGACGGGCCGACATAGGCAACAAGAATGCCAAGGACGGGAAGCTGGCGGCAAACTGGGACGGCCCCTCCCGGATTAAAGAGAAGCTCGACGGAGGGGCATACATCCTTGAGACCTTGGCACGGAAGCCAATCAAAAGAACATGGAACGCCGACAAACTGAAAATCTACTATAGCTAGATCCAGCAAGCTCATACAGCGCTAACAGTCCAGGCAGGATCTGACAGTAGTTTGTCTTTACTTTATTTTCAGTTAAGTCAAAGTTCAAGTTATGTTATTTTCTAATGTTCTTTCTTTGTAACGCCCCTTAGGGCTGTTTTCCATCAATGAAAGACCCCATTGAGGAGATTTATGAATGTGCACAATTATTCGCTTAAGCATGAAGCCGAGGCAATGAAGCCCAGACAAAATCATGAAGGCCGAGGCAGTTAAGCCCGGCCAAGAAACCAAAAGCCGAGGCCTATAAGCCCGGCACCGGAAAACGGCTCAGAGGTCGCGTACCCGGCCAGAAAATCAAAAACATCTAGATGTACAAAAACCGGCCGTTGTACTCCGACAGGCATTAGTTAGAGCTCGGCGAAGGCGCCATACGTGGCCTTTCGTGAAATTGACGCGTCAACGCTCGCCTGACTAAGCAAGCAAGCTACCATACCAACCCTGATCAGGTCAAAATATCCGATTAGAGGCAAGCAAAGCCTCGGTTAGACATATGGTAGTCTAGCCCTTACGTCGGTAAAACAAAATCCAACTAAGTAAAAAGTTGGAGTCCGACTGTTAAAAAGTCAGACCGAGGCAGTGCGGTTAGTGTTGGGATCCGTACACGCAGCGGATTAAAATTTTCTACGAATCCTGTCCCCAGGATCACTCAGGTGCGTTTAAATCAAGGTTAAGGAACCCAAATCATACCTTATAGAGAACTCAGAATCATCCGGAGCCGGAGGTTTTCCTTTGATTTTAGCGAACTAGTAGATCAAGAATCTACACAAACCCTTTGCGCACATTGTCTCATGGCGATCAAGAAAATTCAAACTGTAGTGAATTCGTCTGCGTCTCGTTCTCTTTGAACTGGTGGGCTACCTTCTCGATCAGCAGAAGACGACTCTTAGAATCGGCTTCCTCTACTGGTATCCACACGAACAATCCCCGAACATGGCTACGGCAGCGTGCTAGCGCCTCTTGTGCGTCTCTCTCTTTTTTTTTCGCTCTAGGGTTTCTCGTGGCTTTCTAATACGCTCGACTAAAAGTACCGTAGGTTTTTCTAAACCCATCGGCGTATTATATTCAAAATTAATCCCCATTAATTTTGAATTTTGAAAAAAATATTAATTAAATCTATCAAATAGATTTAATCTAATGTATTTATTTAATTCAAATTAAAAGCCTTCTGATTTAATTTATCTCTATAAATTAAATCCGAGAAATGATATCTATCTATTTAATTAAATTTGAGATACAATATCTCAATTTAAATTAAATAGATAATGATATCTTTATTCAAAAATCAAATGAGATATAATATCTCTATTTGTTTTAGATATTTAATTTATCTGATAAATTAAATATAAAACAAATATAATATAATAATATTATAATCTCCATTAAATAATATTATTATATTATTTTCGAATTTAATATATATATACACACATATATATATTTATCCTAGATTAAATTCAATATTCATTTAATCTCATATTAATCTGAGATTCAATGAATCTGGACACTTTTACCCGTGTTGGATTATTCTTGTGTGCGACCCTGCAGACCCATATGAGATTGGCAGTGGGCCAAGACTGTATCAGCCCACAAGTCGCAAGCGGCCTCTAGCAAGACATTGCGACTACCCAATTCACATGGGGATCGATGACACGATACTACCTATCGTATAACCATGTCACGTCCCTTTTGTCACGCGATAATTTGGTCAAGGATGAGGCATGGATAACGTCAACTTCCTTTTCTTGACCATTACTTTCTCGATTCTCGAGCAGTCTAATAAGTGAAATGGAAACTCCTTTCCATCACAGTATGGCCATACATTTCTTAGACTCACTCATCGAAGGGCCCAGTATTATCTCTCTATAAATGTGAGGGACAAATTCCATCTTGACCATTCACATTCCTCCGCATGAAAACCACTGATCCCGATCCCAGCCTTTATCATCACTCGGTCAAAGGTGACTTTTGACTAGGTCAAAGACCAATGACTCATCATGTAGGAATCCATGATGATCTCAGGTCATAGGGCGTTGTGACGCGGTTATACATGAGATAAGCTTATGACTTAATCCATGCAGCTTTCTCATAGTGGGTCGGTCCAGCACCTTGTACTCTTACAAGTGCCCATGACTTTGATTCGTATCTCCATACCTCATCAAAGTCATACTGGTCTTAACTTATCTTCGCTCCCGCGTAGATGACCGACTAGGGACATTTAGGATAATCTATAAGATATATCCAGGGATATAGTTATCACCATAAACATGCGTATGAAATGATAACTTAATGGAGAACAATGACTTGCCCCTAGGGCATAATTTCCAACAGACTCCCACTTGCACTAGGCGCAATCATTAATTACTCTAATTCTCATTGCCCTAACATGACGCTCATGTTTTGCTTGTGCAAGCGGCTTAGTAAGAGGATCAACTACATTGTATTCTCCTGGTACTTTGCATACTTTTATATCACCTCTATCTCTGATTTCTCCGATGAGATGAAATCGCTTGAGTATATGCTTGGTCCTTTGATGTGACCTAGGCTCATTTGTCTGCGCAATGACGTCGTCATTGTCACAGAACATGACTATTGGATCTGAGATGGTAGGAACCAGCCCCAGTTCAATCATGAACTTTCTAATCCAAAAGGCCTCCTCAGCTGCATCCTATGCTACTATATACTCAGCTTCCGTTGCAGAATAAGCTACAGTGCTCTGCTTAGAGCTCTTCCAGCTCACCGCACCACCATTCAACAGGAATACATATCCTGATTACGATCTTAGATTATCTTGGTCAGTTTGGAAACTCGCATCTATGTAACCAGTTACACAGAGCTCATCCTCCAAGACACCATATACCAAGAATAAGTCCTTAGTCCTTCTTAAGTACTTAAGGATATTCTTGATCGTAGTCCAGTGACCGTCACCGGGATAAACGTATCTACTGGTCATACTCAAGGCAAATGACACATCCGGTCGAGTACATAACATGGCATACATGATAGATCCAATCGTGGAGGCATATGGAATCTTACTCATGTGGTCTCTTTGATCTTATGTACTAGGACACAGATCCTTACTGAGATGGATGCCATGAGACATGGGCATGTTATCCCTTTTAGAATTCTGCATACTGAACCTATGCAGTATCTTGTCTATATATGTGCTCTGACTTAGGCCTATCAGCCTCTTGGATCTATCTCTATAGATCCTAATCCCAAGGATATAAGTGGCTTCGCCTAAAATTTTCATTGAGAAAGACTTTCCTAACCAAGACTTGACATTCTGCAAGGTAGGAATGTCATTCCCAATGAGTAGGATGTCATCAACATAAAGCACTAGAAATACAACTGTGTTCCCACTAACCTTCTTGTAAACACAAAGTTCATCGATGTTTTGAATGAATACAAACTCTTTGACTACTTCATCAAAACGATGATTCCAACTCTGAGATGCTTGCTTCAATCCATAAATGGATCTTTGAAGCTTGCAAACTTTACCAGTGTCCTTTGAACGCACAAAACCCTCAGGTTGTGTCATGTACACATCCTTAAGAAGCTTTCGGTTAAGGTAGGCTGTTTTGACGTCCATCTGCCATATCTCATAGTCATAATATGAAGTAATGGCAAGAAGGATTCTGATTGATTTGGCCATTGCAACTAGGGAAAAGGTTTCATCATAGTCCACACCATGAGTTTGAGTGAATCTTTTTGCAACCAGTCGTGCCTTGAAGACATTTACTTTGCCATCCATGTCAGTTTTCTCTTTGAAAACCCACTTGCACCCAACGGTTTTTACACCCTCAGGTGGATCGACTAAGGTCCATACCTTATTGTCGTACATAGATTGCATTTCAGACTTCATGACATCAAGCCATTTTTCGGAATTTGGTCCCACTACAGCGTCTTGATAGGTCGTTGGCTCATTCTGCTCAATGAGCAAAACATCACGACTTCCAGTAATCAGAAATCCATATCTCTGAGGCTGTAACGGTGATATATCAGACCTTCGCGGGCCTTGTGTTACTTGAGTAGTCTCAACAACTTGTTGTAAGTCTTCTACTGTTTCCATCTGTGGTTCTACATTGTCTTGTGACTCTCGAACTTCTTCGAGCTTCACCTTACTCCCACTGGCTCTTTTAGAGATAAGCTCTTTTTCCAAAAAGATACCATTCCGAATAACAAATACTTTGTGATTAGTGGGACTGTAGACATAGTATCCTTTAGTTTCCTTAGGATACCCCACAAAAAGGCATTTTGTAAGGATAATAATAGATTAAGATAATATTAACAGAATAATAATGATTAATAATAGAAAATAATAATAATAATAATAACAGCAGATTAAAATAATGATATAGAAATAAATAAATAAATAAATGAATTAAATTAATAGTGTTGTATTGTTTCTGAAATAAGTATATATTTTATAATTAAATAAGTATAGATTTTGAGATATATTGGATTAAATGTATTAATATCTTGTACTTATTTAATTATTTTTATGTACTTATCTATCTTTTAATTAAGTATAGGATAAAAGATATTGTAACTGTAATACCCCGGATTTTAAAGATGATAATAATAATAATAATAGAAATAGAAATGATAGTGATAATAATACTAATAAAATAATAAAAATTAATAATGTTTTATTATCTCTGGGGTAATCATATTATATTGTAAATAGTGTTATTAGATTAGTCAAGATTAGATCCAAAAATCTAGGAGTAGTTAGATTAAATTATATTTTCAATTTTTGAATTTATCATCAGACTCAAAATATATCTAATAATAAAAACTCTACATTTTTTTAATTCATTTATTAGGAAGGTCCAGCCCATAGCTAAAACCCTAGATTTTAATTATAAATTTAGGTCTACCGCTTAAACCTAGAAAACACCCGATACTTTTCTCTCTCGTTCTTCTAGGAGGTTAGTAAACACGGAGACCAGGTAATCCTAATCCCCATGAGTAGGTTAGATTTATGTAAATTTTGTAATCCTAATCTCATAAGTATTAGACATAGAGATATAATAGATATATGTATGGAACTGTTCTGTCTTGGGTTACGTGCTTCAGTTTCACATTTAAACATTGAATCAAATCTTCCATTGCGTTCTTGTGTCCTTTGTGAATGAAAAACAATTTCTGCGCCTCGAACAACATGCTTCCATTGTTGTATATTTTCTATTGCATCCAAGCTTTCTTTTATGTGCGTTTTTTTTTATTATTCTATTGGAGTGGTATTGCTTTGTCTCGGTCCTCGTGCTTGAATGGAACATATATACGTTTTGCTCCAATTGTTCCTGAACCCAAATTGTGAACGTCTTGTCTCTTCTTGATGAATTTAAAACCATAGCTTCACCTCGACCTTCGTGTGTGGGTACAGATGAATATGGATGAAGTTTCCCCTGTGCGTCATTTTTCTTTTGTGAATAAATATAATTGATTCGTGGGGTCCACTCTTTTTTTTATCGACTTATTATTTAATTTTTCTTTTTCTATATAATATCTCTTGTACAATAAGATAAGATATGAACAGATTCTAAGTCAAGATGCCATTATATCTTATATTTAATTAAAATGATAGAGAAAAAAATATATAAGATAATTAAATAATAGAAATAATTTGGGAATTTTATTTTGTGTGTGTTAAAACAATTTAACAGTGGGAGGATAGCTTTGGGATGGTACCCCCAAAGTGATGAACACAACCCTTAGGCTTTATGCCTCGAAATATTATGTGATGAGAAAATGATGATATCCGTTCTTCCCAAAGTGGTGTCTGGCAGGGTTTCCCGGGACACTAGTAGCAACTTTGGGAAGAGGTGTGCACACTAGGAAGAAATACTTGATGGCCAAATTTGATTGATTGTGACTGGCAGGGTTTCCCGGGTCACAGGGTAAACTGGCAGGGTTTCCCAGGTTTACCATGGTTCTCTTCCCACTAAACTAAATAGACTGGCAGGGTTTCCTGGGTCTAAAGAAATTTTAAAAGATGATGAATAATAATATTTGAGTCAATGATAATATATAGCTATGATGGGTATGACAAATTGATTTTGTGGATTATAAATATATATATATATATATATATATATATATATATATGGTATTTTCCCTATCATTATGTAATTAATTTAATTGTTTATTTGTTTATTTGTTACTATTGTTATTATTTTGTGACTATTAGGATTACCAGCTTTTGCTGATGTTTGTGTTCATGGGCTGTGACGATCCTTCGGGGGAGCAGATTTTCAGTGAAACAGGTGCCGAGGGGCTAGCAGTGAGAAGTGAGGAGCATAGTCAACTGTTTATTTTATTTTATTTTGTTCTAATTAAAAACACATATATTTTGTTTAAGTTTGAATTTACCTTATTTGTAATAAGTAGCCTTACACTTGTCCCAATACAAGTGTGGCGGTAACACTCCCAAGGTTGTTTATTTCGAATTTTATTAATTTATTTATGAAAATTATTTAAATTTTTGTTATTATAACGGTTAGAAATTGGGGGTGTTACAAAATGGTATCAGAGCCCTAGATTTCGACTTGGGTTCGCTTTTGATACTAACTCAAGGGATCAAAGATCCCGGAGTTAAGTAAATAAATGAGTAAAATAAAAATAATAATTAAAACGTGAGAGATGGGTAGTGAAGGGTTATTTTTTTATCTTTTAGAAATGATTTATTTCTTTAAAATTCTAATCATTGTATATTTACAATTATTTTGTGATTCTATGTGATTATTATTGACTTGTGAATTTTATTTAAAAGGAGATGTTAGAGGGGTAATTAGAATTTATTTTGTGAATTATTTTGAATAATGAAGAATGATAGAATTCTTTATTTTAAATACAAAATATTGATTTATCGTTTGAATTTATATTGATTTATTGTTTGAATCTATATTGCATTACTTGAAGATTGATTTATAATATAAATATATGTGATGGAAAAAGTGATAGTTAGCGTTGATAATTGTATGTTCAAAATTATTTGAAGAAGGTACGCATTTAAGTTTCGAGGACGAAACTTCTTTTTAGGAGGGTAGATTGTAATACCCCTGAGTAATAATAGAAATAGTAAGGATAATAATAGATTAAGATAATACTAACAGAATAATAATGATTAATAATAGAAAATAATAATAATAATAATAATAATAATAATAATAATAACAGCAGATTAAAATAATGATATAGAAATAAATAAATAAATAAATGAATTAAATTAATAGTGTTGTATTGTTTCTGAAATAAGTATATATTTTATAATTAAATAAGTATAGATTCTGAGATATATTGGATTAAATGTATTAATATCTTGTACTTATTTAATTATTTTTATGTACTTATCTATCTTTTAATTAAGTATAGGATAAAAGATATTGTAACTGTAATACCCCGGATTTTAAAGATAATAATAATAATAATAGAAATAGAAATGATAGTGATAATAATACTAATAAAATAATAAAAATTAATAATGTTTTATTATCTATGGGGTAATCATATTATATTGTAAATAGTGTTATTAGATTAGTCAAGATTAGATCCAAAAATCTAGAAGTAGTTAGATTAAATGATATTTTCAATTTTTGAATTTATCATCAGACTCAAAATATATCTAATAATAAAAACTCTACATTTTTTAATTCATTTATTAGGAAGGTCCAGCCCATAGCTAAAACCCTAGATTTTAATTATAAATTTAGGTCTACCGCTTAAACCTAGAAAACACCCGATACTTTTCTCTCTCGTTCTTCTAGGAGGTTAGCAAACACGGAGACCAGGTAATCCTAATCCCTATGAGTAGGTTAGATTTATGTAAATTTTGTAATCCTAATCTCATAAGTATTAGACATAGAGATATATATAGATATATGTATGGAACTGTTCTGTCTTGGGTTACGTGCTTCAGTTTCACATTTAACATTGAATCAAATCTTCCATTGCGTTCTTGTGTCCTTTGTGAATGAAAAACAATTTCTACGCCTCGAACAACGTGCTTCCATTGTTGTATAGAAGAGACAGCCGAGGTGGACCAATGCCGGCAAGAACCAAGTATGGAAGAAGCTTCGGCATCTCCAGCGCAAGCCATCAACGCAGAGGCCTCCGCCAGGCAATCCCAGCAAGGGCCGAGATACCCTTCCGGGGCGGATGTCTGGCGAACAGCAGAAGGGCCCTCATAGAAGTTGAGGGGTTGAGCCATCAGCGCCGAAGGTCCGGAGCCGGATGAGGAGCCTACCTCGGCCCCACCGGGTGACTCGAGAGGAAGGGCGCGAACTAGCGGGCGGAAAGGACCGCGAGGAAGCGAGACCGAAATTCTAGACGAAGCCGGGCGAGCCCTGGCCCGCCCTGGACGAACGGCGCCACCTCGGCGCAGAGGAGCCAAAACCCCCGAAGCGGGTGGCTCACCCCCAAGAACCCAGTAAGTGGCTCGTGGGAGACGCGCACGGAGGAACATTTCCTCCTCCAGCGTTAACGACGCCCTTAGCCTAGGAACATTTCCGTCTCTCACCATAATCAGAAGCCTAAGGTACTAAGGGCTAGTGTTTAAGGGAGTATTGGGACGAATTTTGGGTATGTTGACACTAGAGAAACCCTGGGAATCAGCGGGATACTTGTTTGGATAAAATGAAGGGACTGAAACTCCGGAAATGAAGAACGACAAAGTCTCGACTGGAAAAAGCGTAGAAGGAAACCAAAGAAAACCAGAGAAAAGTGTCTGAAAAGAAGAGGAGTAGCGGGGAAAGTAAAGAAAAGAAAGGAAAGAAAGCTATTTGAACCTTGTCGCGAAACAGGGACACGATGGTCCATTCCCGCACAGGCGTGGTGGGATTAGCGAAGCATGACGCCAGCGCAATAAATGCGCACAGGCCTCGAAAAGCGAAAAGACGCGGCGGTTGCAGGCCGTACCCACTAGGGACCTGACAGCTGTAAAACCGCAATAATGACACTCACGGGGGGAGACCCGAAGCGTTCAGAAAATTCTAAAAGGGAAAAGGCTCGAATCCGAGGTCACCACCTGACACTTGGAACCGGGGCGGGACAAATACCCGTCTTGACAAAACGAGCCCGGAATTCTAGGCAGGACGTCGGGGAAAAAGCATGATGAGCCGACCACTGATCCGGACCTGGCTGAAGGACGCGACAACCACAAGCCGGCCCAGCCAACGAAGAAGGCCTCGGCCTTATCAAGGACTGGGGGCCATATGCACCTCGGCCGTCCAGAAGCCTGAACAACTGAGCTGGGGGGCAACTGTTACGGACCGACCCAAAAAGCACAAGTCCGGACCACGGCCCAACCACGCCTGGAACAGAATCTACGTTATAACGAGCAGCGATATGGGATCCCACCAATATAGGATCTTATTAATGGAGGATCTCCCCCAATCAGGAGCCCGAGATATCAGCCCCTGATCTCTTAGCCCCGGATATCGCTCATTAAACCAGGGATACTCGCATCGGACTCCTCTATAAATACAAGGAAACCCTAAACAGGTGCACACGTTCTAATCTATGCTCTCTTTACTCCCTGTCACACAGAGCACACACACCACCCCCTGGCTTCACGCCTTCACGTATACTACGAACTATGTGGACTTTGATCCCTTCAAAGGGTACGTAGGCTCTAGGCTTGACAACCTAGTCAAGTTCAATCTTTCTGTGTTCTTAGGACAGAACACGACCAAAACAACCATATACAGATATATTTATGCAATGGTAAATGGTTTTTTTTTAACAAAAATTTTCATCACGCAATCAAGAAGGGAAAATTTGTGTAATTTGTAGAAAACAATTTTCTCTCAAAGAAAGACAAATGCAAAATCAATGGTACCAAATGGGAATCACAAGGAGGAACTGATAATTGAATATTATTACACTTAATTGTATCTCTTGGTGAATAAATTTAGGATTGTTTAGTCATTAAATAATGGATTTTATTACTTAATCGAGCTTTGAGCTTTTAATTGGATTTAATTCATTTTTATGATTAAATTCCAGATTTACAGTGATTTAGTATTTTCGCCATAACTTTTGATCTAGATATCCGATTAGCCTGATTCTTCTTTCTTTTTTTAGATGATTCAGAGAGCTACAATTGTTATGAAGACTCGGAAGGCTAATTTGGACAAGAAGATGGACGAAATTGGAGCTAAAGACAGACCTATTTTTCTGGATTTTTATTTTGCTCGAATTTTGTAATAAAAGACCAATTTTTAGATGTTTCCTTTTTTATAGGGATTTCCTATTGATTAGGGGTTTCCTATTTATTAGAGGTTTCCTATTTTTTAAAGATTTTCTATTTATTAGAGGTTTTCTATTTTTAGTCATCTTTCCTATATAAGGAATATGAGATGGTGGCTACAAACATATTCTCAATTACCCTTTATGGGTTTTACAGATTAAATTAGAAGCTTTTTATTTTCTCTTAGTTGTTCTTCATGTTCTTCATCATCTTTTCTTTTGCGTTTTTCCTAGCCATGCTTGGCTAAGCTTCTTTGATTGATCCAACGTTGAGGATTCCATGATTCGTCTAGAGAACTTGTGCTTTATCGTAATTTAACTCGTTTCTATTTTCATCTTATCGGATCCGATTTCTGGAAATAGTTCGAATATTAGATTTAATATTCGGTTTGGTTCATCCCAAGGACTGAGTTCGAACTAGGTTTTAAGTTTTGCTGTGCGATCGCACAGTGGGACGCCGTTGTTCGGACATATTCTAGGCGATCGTCTAGTCGAGGGATTTTCTGGGCGAATGCAGAGATCTCGGTTTCTTCCAGAGCCAAACGTGGGTTATTTATATTTCGTTCAATGATGGAAGTCTCTGGAATCTGAACGTTGGGTTGATCGATTTTAATCTGTTTCTTCTCGTTTTCTTATATTCTATTTTATCTTTGCTTCATTTAAATTGCATTTCTATTTCAGTTTATTAATTTAAAAATCCAAAACCCAATCCCCCTTGTTTTCATTGCATTTGCATGACATTTAGATTACTTAGGATTCAATAAAAGGCTCCTCGAAAAGAGAGAACGATCCTAGGTTTGCCTATACGCAATCCTTGGTTAATTGTTGATTGTGGACCCCAAGGCTAATGACAAAAGGTCCTCATCAGGAACGAGATGACAGTTTAGACTAGAGAAACGACATATAATAATTGATTCCTATTGACCTAGGGATTATGATTACATATAATATATTTCATATATAACAACTCTATCAAAACTTATATAAAACTAATCTAAGACTCCTGGGAATTAGGATTAGCAAAATAGGATGTAGAGAAAAAGAATAAATTTAGGATTAGAAAAATAAGATGTAGAGAAAAAGAATAAGTTTAGGATTAGCAAAATAGGATGTAGAGAAAAAGAATAAGTTTAGGATTAGCAAAATAAGATGTAGGGAAAAAGAAGAAGTTTAGGATTAGCAAAATAAGATGTAGAGAAAAAGAAGAAGCACGAGATGCAAGGTTGTTCTGGGGATTATGATTACCTGGTCTCCGTTTTACTAGCCTCTTAGAAAAATAATTGACACACAGAGAAAGATTAGAGGAAGTAGTAGAAGAGAATATGAGAAGAGAATGAAAGTATTCAGGGTTAGGCTAGACTCATATTTATAACTTAAAATTAGGGTTTAGCTTTGGGCTCTTTTACTCTTACCAACTTATTAATAGGGTATATTAAATTAAATCAATCAACCATAATGTTAATTTAATATGATAGGGTATATGAGATTCAATCAATCAATCATGGTATGAATTAATGTGATTTGGTTGGCAGTAATGGACTTATTACCTAAAAAAATCATGGTCATCAATCAATCTTAGTGTGAATTTAATGTGATAGGGTATATCACATTAATTCAATCAATTATGATTTGAATTAATGTGACTTGGTTTTTTCTTAGTGCATAAGCCAAAAATTTCTAAGGTAATTAAGACTAGGAATATTTGGCTCACCAAGACTATATAAAATAAATGGGCTATTACTATTAACAATAACTATTGGGTTATTACTATTAATAAAAAAAATCTGGGGTATTACAGAAGATAATGCCATAAAAACCAATTCAACTATTCCAGAGGAAATTGCTGAATATGATGAAGAAGAAAGCAATCTTGATGAAGATACTAGCCCTATGGTAAATAACCAACTCAAGAGGAAAAAAATGACATCAAAAGCAATGAGTAAAAAAATGGCTAAGGATAAGAAAAAGAGTGGGGTTGCAACAAGCATGCTTAAAACATTAGACCGAATGGCCAATGCAGCAGAGAGTCATAATGCAGATGAAGCGGTTGAAATCTCACAAACATCTGAAATCAATGGACACTTTTCCATTCCTGATGGCATTGAAATACTGAGAAATTTGAAGGCCGAAGGGAGATTGGATGCCAAACAATTTTCCTATGCAGTAGATTTGCTTAGAGTGCAACAAGAAAGAATCATTATTATGTCATTTTCAAAGTCAATTGATGAACTCGTAGGGTGGATTTTGTACAAATATGAGTTAGATAAAAAGTCTAGTGATTAGGTTTGAATTCGATTTTATATTTGCTATTCTCATGTTTACTGTTGGATTGATTTCATATCTTTTATTCTCATGTTAATTGTTTGATTGATTTCGTACCTTTTATTCTCATGTTGAACTATTGTGATTGATATTTGAATGACATTATATTTATGTTTTTGGACTATTGTTTACTTATGTTTATGTTCTCTATCATTTTTAGTGACATTGATGAAGAGATGAGTATCCATAGTCATAGAAGAACTGAAGATAATAGTTATATGAATAGAGTTCGAAATCAAATAGCATCAACATTAATGGAAAATAGAAATAGGTGATTTTAGGTGAATGAAATACTGGTTGACAATTTGTAAGACCACTGGTAATTTTTTGATTGTACTCCACGGTTGGAAAGTCTATTCTCATAGTATTTTTATTTTGTAAATATATTGATAGTTTAAAGGTTATTTTATAATATAATTTTTAAGTTAATTTTTATTAAAAAAAGTACTTATGACAAAAATTTTGCCAAACAGCTTATTTTTAATTTCAGCTTTTAAGTAACTTTTAAGCTGAAAAATTTATATAAGCACCAAACAGCTTTTAGCTTTTTTAAAAATGCTCTTTTTTTTTAGCTTTTACTTAAAAGTAGCTTAAAAGGTGAAAATAAGCTAGGTCAAACGGGCTCTTAATAAAAGATTCAGCTCATCTCATGGGGTAAAATTGTCAAATCAGTTTCTCAAAACGGCTACCATTTCTCATCGAATTCATACCGCTAGATTTGCACCACTCCAATCGCATTTCATTTCGGTAATTTAAAATTTGAACATTCCCCAAAGTGTGGGCCACGTTTTCTGGTAATTTAGAGTTAATTAAAAATACTAAACAACTCACAGGCTCACAGCTGGGGAGCAGATAGTGAACCCCAGGGGCATTACCGTCTTTTTGTATGGAGAATATTATCGTCCTAATTTTGAATTGAGTCCAAGGAGACTGACCCCACACCTACTGCTACAGACGACACTGGCTGAGGGCAACTTTTCCTAAATGTTCCTATACTCTCTCTTCTTTGAGGTTTCTTTACTCCAAAGTAGCTTACTCTTGCAGTTGCAGCCTGTGGGACTTTATCCTTCTCTCTCACTGCATTATTCTCTCTCCTAGGGTTTCTCCTCCTTTCACTTCAACTCACTTCGTGAGCTCTCATTTGTAAAATCGCTACTTTGCATGCAAACAAATTGTTCCTATTCGTTGCTGCATTTTAACTAAAGAATGTAGTGGAATGTTTTTCTCGGTGCAGATCGTGGAATCAGAGGCTTAGCTTTAAGTCATTTTTGTTGGTATTTTTTCTGTTTCTCTTTTTTCTGATGCAGCCATGTGCTTATGTTTGCTTGATCTTGTAATGCTTTTGTTGCTCTGTGATTTGAGCTTTTGCGGTTGATTATTGCTCATTTTTATTTTGTTTCGGTGGGTAGAGCAGTGTGTTGCGGATTCTGGGTGTTTGATACCAGTGCGAGAAAATGTCGTCCCGGGCGGGGCCCTCGGAGCAGCCGCCACAGCCTCAGAGGCGGATCATGCGGACACAGACTGCCGGGAACCTTGGCGAGTCGATATTTGATAGTGAGGTTGTGCCTTCTTCTCTTGTCGAAATTGCGCCTATTCTTCGCGTTGCCAATGAAGTAGAGAAGACCCATCCAAGAGTTGCTTATCTCTGTAAGTTCATCATACATTGTGCTTTTCTGGTTTCTTGTTGGGAACAAGTTTTGCTTCTCTATATGTTCACTTACTGGGTAAAGCATACATTTTTTAAGTTGTGCATTCGGTGTTTACTGGCTGGTAGGTTTTTTTTTTTATTATTATTTTTTCCTTCTGCGCTAATTGGCCATGTTTTGTCCCGAGTATGAATGAATATTCCTTCATACCCAAAACCTGAAATTCACAAACAGGTATTTGCTATGTAAATATCTTGCTGTTTGTGTGATGCATAAACTCTGCCACTGCAGGTCGGTTTTATGCCTTTGAGAAAGCTCATAGGTTGGACCCCACTTCAAGTGGTCGAGGTGTTCGCCAATTCAAAACTGCTCTTCTTCAGCGTCTTGAAAGGGTGAGGACTATTTTATTTATTTTTATGATACGCCGTATTTTGTTGCCTGTACCTCTTGAAACATATAGTATATACATCTGTGCCATTTACTGTCCTAATTACATAATTTGAACCGTGGAAATTTTACTGTTTAAAAAAATTTTAAAATCAATGTTTTTTCAGCTCTTGGTAACTAAAAATTATTAAAGTGTGACTTGTTTCAAGCATAGTCTTGTAAATGTTGGATTGACCAAGGCCCACTAGGTCACATTTGATTAATTTAGATGAGTTACTGGAGCATAAATGTTTATTATTATGAGTTGTAAGTTTTGTATTGATGTGTTCCTTACTTAGCATCAGCTGTCACGACTCACGAGTCTTAGGGTTTGAGCTCCAGGCACTATGGAGTTCTGTAATTTAAATTTAAATATCTAACTCCTTAATGGAGTTGACTGTTAGCTTATCCAAATTTTTCTCTCTGTTGAACAATTCCGTGTGAATCTTTTTGTTTCGGTATAAAATGAATTATTTGTCCTTGTGAGATTTTATGATGGTGGATTTCCATATAAACTTTCTACAGTTTCATAGAAAGAATATTTGTTCCATGTACGACTTAGTGGTGATGATGGTGTTAATTTTATTTTACACTGTGTCATGTTATTTTGAAGAAATGTTGTAATGTTGCTATGATTTTGTCAGGAAAATGATCCAACATTGAAAGGGAGAGTAAAGAAAAGTGATGCTCGTGAGATGCAGAGTTTTTACCAGCATTACTATAAGAAATATATCCAGGCTTTACAAAATGCTGCTGATAAGGCAGATCGGTAGGCTCTCAGATATTATGTTATCTGATTTGATCGTTGGCTATTTCATGACTAACATTGAGTTTTCTTGCATTTATTCAGTGCTCAGCTTACTAAGGCATATCAGACTGCTAATGTTCTGTTTGAAGTTTTAAAGGCTGTCAACATGACGCAATCCATGGAAGTTGATCGTGAGGTTATTTTTTTCTTAGCTTCTGATAATTTAATTTTCTGTTGGTGTTCAATTTATTTGCACTCTTAATGTTATTAAAGAATTTGCTTTTTTTAATTTGCTTAAATGTTAAATATGACTGTATAAATAAGCTTCTTGTCAAGATAAAGTTGCTTAAATGTTAAATGACGTGCTATAGATTTTGGAGACTCAAGATAAAGTTGCTGAGAAGACAGAGATCTTAGTTCCTTACAATATTCTTCCTCTCGATCCTGACAGTGCAAATCAGGCAATAATGAGATTTCCTGAGGTACAGGATTTAGTTTTTATGTTTGTTTACGACATGCACTCACCCGTTTATAAATTAATAATAATTAATAGTTGACTCATTATTATTTTTTTGGTAAATTGACTCATTATTATTTTTGATATTGATATTGATTATTACTAATGAATAATTTTAATTTATTAATTATTAATTCTTCTGATTCATGATAATTGTCACTCTAGAGTGTATAGTAATTTTCCAAAATATTTATCTCTTTATAATTTTAATGAAGCAGTAATTTTTTTTTTTACTGTTTTACCCTTCATTAATTTGAAGGAACAGGTTAACAAGTTTTACTGGTATTTAAGTCAAGGATAAATTAGTAAAATAATGCATTTAATCTTACTGCGATATAGGTCATTTGGTCCTTGTGAAAAGCTCCAAAGCAACAGGTTAACAAGTTTTATTAACTAGAGGGAGTGATTATTAATTAATGATGTTAATTAATCTATTACTTGTTAATTGGTTAATGGTTCATTTATTAGTTAATAATTATTAATGAATGATTAATGAATATACTTGTTCCTCAATATTTTCAGATTCAAGCTGCTGTGTTTGCTCTTCGTAACACTAGGGGCCTTCCCTGGCCCAAGGACTACAAGAAAAAGAAGGATGAGGACATTCTGGATTGGCTTGGGGCAATGTTTGGATTTCAGGTAAAATGCACACCACCAAACCGTCTCTTTTTTTATATGCATTTGAGTCTTGCTATTGTTTCTAGCAGAAAATGAGCTCTTCATCACTAAAAAGTCTGAATGAAGTTTTGTATCTCACCCTCACGTCCTGTTAGTCTATATTTACAATTCAATGCAGAAACACAATGTTGCAAATCAGAGAGAGCACTTAATTTTATTACTTGCAAATGTACACATAAGACAGTTTCCAAAGCCTGATCAACAACCCAAGGTTAGTTTTAACATGAATTCTTGATACACTTTCATCTGTCCTTTTCAATTAAATGTGGGTTTTTGTGTATTGCATGAATTTTGGCATATAAATAGCACAGCTTCTTGAAAGTCATATATGGATTGATATGTTGATATTTACATTGATTTTTTTCTTCTGTTCATAATAAAACCTTTTGTTTCAGGAAAGACATGTTTCAGTAAATCCTATCTTTAGAACTGAAACACTTTTGAGTTGTTTAATTTGACTTTATTGTCATGAACTGTGATTTCTTTTGGGGAGAAGAGTTTTACAGGAAAATGTTGCTTTCTTTCTTTCATTGTCATGTAGTTGTACACCACGCATTTGTTGCTTCTGAACCATTCTTATGACCATATTTAATCATCTGGGAATCATATATCTGATGATGAGTTTTTCCTATTCATCTTTTCTGTAAGAATTTATTGAGTTGGATGGATTTGATTCTGACTTGTATCACTTTATTTGCTTAGTTGGATGATCGTGCACTGACAGATGTGATGAAAAAACTCTTCAAAAACTACAAAAAATGGTGCAAGTATTTGGGTCGGAAAAGTAGCCTTTGGTGAGAATCTCTGTTCTCTTGCTGCTTAAAGATATAATCTAACTGCTGTCTTGCTGACCAGGAGCTTTTGAATTCCATACATGATTAGAAGAAAAAGGGATTTTTATATTATTTTCCCTTTTTTATTGTATACTCTAGTGTAAGATGTTAAATCAGTTGATGGGAACTCAAATTGAGATGTTATCTTTTAATATTGATTCGTTTTAAAATAACAGATTGTTTAAATAACTCTTTTAACATATTGGTGGTTTTTGAAGAAATAACATCTGTCATTTAATTCTCATGAAATATACCTCGTGGTATGTTGCAGGTTACCAACCATACAGCAAGAAGTCCAACAGCGCAAACTGTTGTACATGGGTCTGTATCTTTTGATATGGGGTGAAGCGGCCAACTTGCGATTCATGCCAGAATGCCTTTGCTATATCTATCACCATGTATCTTTTCTAACTAAACTAATATATGATCAATAATCATCTTACAGCATTTTTGTAGATGCAAAGGTGGTAATGTTAAAATGCTATGGCAGACCCCTTATTAGACTGATTGGGTTATCCCTTCCATTCATCTGTGCGTGTGTTTTGCTTTCTTGACTTTCTAATCGTATCAAGGGATAAATTATTTGCTCTTTTTTCCATTTCTTTAACTATTACACTTGTGCTGAAGCTTGTTTTCTTTTATCCTCTTCTTCAGTTAAATAGAATCTTGTTTCCTTAATGTAGGATTTTAGTATCTGAAAAGCACAACAAACAATGTAGTTATCTTATTCAGTGTAACTTACAATTCTAGTAACAGTCTCTCTTAAAAATTCTTCTCTTTTTGAGTTACTAAAATTATACTAGGGACCTTGTCTTACAACTTAAAATCTCTTAGGTCAGTTGGTTCATTAATGTGGTATTCTAGTTGAAAGTTTGCCGTAAGTTTTTAATTTGAATAATTATAGTTGATCGTTGACCTAATTATTTTGGTCAATGGTTTTTTAAAAAAGAGAAACAATACTTGTAAGATATGTGAGAACATAAAAATTGCTGTACTAGCAATTCTGGTAACAATACTTTAGAACCTATTTGCACTAGTCTATATTCACTTGCTTATCATGCTTTCCTGACTATCAACTCAGTTGGTTCTTTATTATTAATCAGTTCACTGATCTCTTCTTGTTTGGTTTCCACTCTTTAATATGGCCTCTTTATGAGCTTCAGTTGATCGTTTATCATTTCATCCGTATCTTGTGTCATTTTTTTTCCCTTTTCTTTATTTATTGGTCTCTCTTTGACTTTTTCCAATTCCTAACTGAACATTCCCATTATAATTTTTTGCCTTCCTCCAAATTGTTTCCACTCTAATACTAAACTGATGGAACCTGAAAGGAACAGATCTGGATTCTGAGTGTTGCAGTTACTTCCACTCTATGTCTGTCACGACATACAGACATGGAAATTACTCGCACTTCATTTATTTCATTGATGTAGACTTTGGAATCTTGACTTCCTGAAGTGGTGAACTGTAAGAGAGAGAAAGAGCGCTAAAGTCGAAAATGGAGAATGAAACTAGAAGATCCATGTTCCTAAATTGCGAGGTTAAGTTTAGATGTGGAGAATAACACTTTGGGAATGAGAGGTTCAGTGAGCATGAGATAGGTCTGATGGTGGAGATTTGGAAGGCGAGAATGAGATTGGACTGGAGGGATCCTCTTGGCCACAAAGATCTCTGCAACTCAAAAGAGGGGGTTTATGCAATTGAGTGTTTTGCAAGAGAGAGAGAGCTTTGACAAGATCTTACGAGATCGTAGAGAGGGGGGTTTGATGAGATTAAGCTTTGTCGGAGGGTTTCTTGCTCATCTTTTCATGAATTCTTCTTCAGACTTGAAATCAATTCTGCTCCATTGACCAAATCTTACAGGCAGGGATTTGCCACGTAGCACCAATCACCATGCATGTAATGGGGACACAAATGGAATCCTGATCCAAAAGAAACTGATAGCATCAATATATTGATGAATTTTTCTAAACAAGGGAAAAGAGGTAGGAATTACCAAGCTAGTGCATTTAGTAAGGTGAAATGCTGAATCATGGGAAAAAGAAGAAAGAATTGAAGGACAAGATTAAAAAAAGCATGCCCTCCAGCTGTTGAGAGGCCATAGTCTCCTGAAACATGCCAAATCCTTGCGTACTCCTCATTGATCCCTCACAGCACTATGTTTTCCCTACCAATGGCACTACCCCCTCACTCACACCTCACAAACCATGTTATGTGGGCCTATTTCTCTTTTCTGCTTGTCTAGCCAGTACATCACGAATATTTAGAGGTTCAAGGCTTTTCTCTATCCTTCTTTTTCATCGTCAACCCTGTTGCTCAAGGTTCATGAGCTTATAGCTAGCTAACTGCCTTTTTTGAGAGAACACATTGCTTTGCCTTTCTTTCAATTGTTTTTTCCGTAGGAAAAAAAAAATCAGGAGTCCTCCCTAGAATTTTTTTCTTGGCTAATGTAATTTTGGTAATATGGTTTCAGATGTGTCATTTTCCTGGTGTGGATTCTTTTATTCACTTGTTTCATATCACTTGTCATTGAATAGGCACGTGAGTAGCAGGCTTCATTCCTTACTTTTTGATATACTACGTAGCATCTACATTAATGATGTCCTCGAGTGGTAAACTTCTAATCTAAGCACGCAAGAAAAATATCTGAAGGTAGCTTGTGTTGTTAACAAAGAATGAGGGAAAATGTTTCCCAAACAACTTCCCTTCAGTTGAAACTACAATAGTGCAAATAAACTCAATTGTTTAGACAAAAAAAAAAAAACTTGTTTAATTATTGGTCTTTTACATTCTATGAATTTTATTGGCTGTTTGCATTGCAACTTGTAAATAAACATGGAAGTGTTTGCAAGGTGAAATTTGTTGTCATGACTAACGTTTTGTTTTCTACTACAAAGTGATTTATAGTTGGTAACTTTTTGCATTGCCATATGAAGTTGTTAATATAGTACTCTCTTCGGTCCTAATTATAAGAACACTTTTGTAGTGCAAATTGCACTACAAAAGTGCTCCTATAACTAAGATCGGAGGTAGTATTTGCTATTTCATTCTAGAGCTTTTGATGTTTGCTCACATTGCTACCTATTAGTTAATGCGCTCTTATGACCATGTTTAATATGGATATTTTATTTTGGTGCTTTACGTAGATGGCTTTTGAGCTGTATGGTATGCTTGCTGGGAATGTCAGTCCAATGACAGGAGAAAATGTCAAGCCAGCATATGGAGGTGAAGAGGAGGCTTTCTTGAAGAAAGTTGTCACTCCTATCTATAATGTGATTGCTGAGGTGCTTGCTGCTGCTCTTTATTACAGTCTTGTTTCTGTTTTTCTTTTTCTATCTGAATTTTAAACTGTAGCATGAAGCCATGTGATTCAATTTCCCCCTCAATTCTCAGTTTGATAAGCTCTCAATAATTTTTATGTTTCATTTGTTCAAAAGGAAGCTAAACGAAGCCAAAAAGGGAGGTCAAAGCATTCACAATGGAGGAACTATGATGATTTAAATGAATATTTCTGGTACAATTTGTTTAGATTTTGTATTGCATTCCCATTTATTGTTAATATATGTTTAGTGATTAAGTTCAAATAATACAATTGTAGGTCAGTTGATTGTTTTCGGCTGGGGTGGCCCATGCGTGCTGATGCTGATTTCTTTTCCTTGCCAGATGAGCCCCTATCTTTTGACAAGTCAAATGTAAGTTGTTAACCATTTCTCTCAATTCTGTTCACGTGTAATCATTTATTATTGCTACATTATCTCAAGTGAATTTAATAACATGTACTTATAGATTTATCTTGTTCTTTTGAAAATCTGGATATAATTTATTGCCTCTTGGGCTTTCTGTGAATGTTTGCATCCATGTGCATGCTGTTAGTACTGTGTTTAGCTGTCAGTCTAGCATAGCTGTAATGCTTTTAGAGCATGATGGAGGTGATGCTTTCTTTTGTGGACAGTGGGGGATTGGCCATTCCTTTTATGCTGATGGCTACTATATATTTGGAGTTTAAAATTTTGTATTGTTGGCTTCCATTTGGTGTTGTGCTTGTGGTTGTTTGATAAAAAATTTACTTAATCAGTGTTCAAAGAGCTTAAATTGCATTGTCATATTCTTGAGCCACTTAAGCTCATTTTTTTTTGGAAATCACGATAACATTATTCTTGGGTTTTGCTTAATTGCTTAATATTTTCAGTTAAGTTGACAGGGCGTGCTCAAGATTTTAGTTAATCTGTTTACGGATCTTTACTTAGTCACTGTAAGAGGACAGAAAATATAGTCTGAATATTTTTTGTTTACTATTCATGTACATATGATGCGTATTTATACAGTAGGAGAGAGAGCCTTGATATTGATGGCTCTTAATGAGGATTTCCCTAATCCCTGATTTATAGGGATTCTACTTGATTACAATATATTTCCTGATTTCTTAACAGTCACTAAGTAAGCTTATGAACTATGATTGAATGAATGGAAAACAATGGAAATAGAAGAAGATAATAAACAATTTGGAATTAGAACTCAACTAATTTACTCTCCGGTTACTATTGGCCAATGTTGGCGACCTTGACCAAAGGAAAAAAAGAGATGATATTGGGGCCTAGGAGTGTTAAGTTTAGGTGATCTATTGGGCCTTCCTTATTGGTTCAAAATCTTAGGCATTGGATTTATTGGTTTTATCACTCATATATTCCCTTTCTAGTTCAGATTTATCTATTGTTGGGCTTGTTCCTAGTCTTAAAATTGCTTGATTCCCAACAAATAATGTCTAATACTAACTAATAATCGCCTTGTGCATTTTCTTGACGGATACTCTATTTTAATTTTCCATTTTGGGAAGATTCTTTATCCTTGAATGAGTTTGTTTTACTGCTTTCCATTCTTCATATTTTTATCGACAGAAACTCTTCCATTGGTGTCTTTAGTTAGCTTTTGTGGTGTCTATATCTTGTTTGCATTGTTGATGTGGTTTTCCTCATCCTTGATTCTCTTATAACTACTGAATATCATATAATTATTCAGATTCAAAAGTTTTGTCCTAAATACACAGTGCTTATTCATTGAGGTGTAATCTATATCATGTGAACAAATAGGTGGCTTATTCTCATATGCTATTGGTGAACAGTAAATAATAAAATATGCATGATATATTGGTGCATTATCAGTTACATGTTTTCTTTTTCAAGAAAAGTTGTTGTGCTTATTTATTCTAGAATAGGATTTGAGGTTGAGAATGAGATGGAGAACTTTTGTGCTCAATCATTTATTTTCATACGAGACAAGATCTGTAGTGATTGTATACAAGGAAAACTTGGTGTGGCTTTATAGAGGAAAACGGTAGATGGTAGAAAATTGTTCAAGATGATTTAGACATGTGCAAAGGTCACTAGAGTGCTAATGAGGAGAGGTTTTTTTTCTTTTGACCAAGCTAATGAGGAGAGTTGAGTTGATGGTCTTAAGCGTTATGAAAAAGTGTTGAGATAGACCAAGAAGGCAAGTAAGTTATTGAATGGGATCTCAGTGAATGATATATTTGAAGAGTTATGATAGAGTACCGAGTTTGAAGTCTCGTGCATAAATTGAATTAGTCTGATTTTATTTTATTAATATTTATTTGAGTTGTTTTAGTAGTGGTTTTAGTGGTTTGTTAGGTGTTGAGCAAGTTTAGGGTTAAGTGGAGTTAGTTAGGATTATATGCTGAGTCAAAGTATTTTATTTATTAAATTAAATATATTTAAGTGAGTTATTTTCGTAAGTCGTGGTTAGTGTTTCTAACTTTTAGGGAGTCATTGTTATTCTCTTTATCTATAAATATTGAGTCTCATTATATGTAAAAGCGTTGTGGAAATATATGAATTATATTAGAGAAATATTTCTCTGATTATAAGAGATTCTCTTTGGGCTTTATTAGTCAAATGAGTTAAGATTCTTGCTCATTCACTATTAAAGATTTATATTTTTCTTTATTAATTGTGAAATTAGATTCTGACTCATAATTTAATAGAGTTTTCTTCATTATCTTTCGCTACCGATTTGGATCCTACCAAGTTAGTTGATGTTCTAATGATGTCACGTGATGGCCAATCTGATTTAGTGGGATAAGAAACTAATGTGTAATATTGTATTTGCTGTTGAAAAACTTCTCACATCTAATTTGTGTACTATTCATCCAACTCTTTTACTGCTCAATTTCATCTTCCACTATCTTAAGTCTTGTTATATCTAAATTTTCAGGATAATAAGCCACCTAGCAGGGACAGATGGGTTGGAAAGGTCAATTTTGTTGAGATCAGATCATTTTGGCATGGTTTCAGAAGCTTTGACAGGATGTGGAGTTTTTTTATATTATGCTTGCAGGTAATAGAATTTTTGTCATGCATCTGCCATGATGTGGTGTAATCTTTAAATATTTCTCCTAATAAACTCTCCTTTTGATTAATTGGTTTGTCTTTAGGCTATGATTATCGTTGCTTGGAATGGCAATGGGGACCCAAGTGTAGTCTTTAACGGGGATGTGTTCAAGAAAGTGTTGAGTGTGTTTATAACAGCTGCTATATTAAAGCTTGGGCAAGGTGGGGGTAACCTTTAATTTTTGTTAGCAAATATATTTCTGAATTAAATAATAGATGCTAGAATATTTAACCTTTTGCCTTGATGTTTTATGTTGTAATATACTAGCTTCTTCCATCTCTTTTGTAGCCATTTGATTTGCTAATTTTAATTTGTGCTTGACTTGTTGAGGAAAACAATCTTCTTGGTAGATTTGGCATCTTCGTATATTTTCAAAGCACCTTGGGAACTTGGATATTTTTATTTTATTCTGGACTTACTTTGTTAGGCTTTCTTTTATCTTAAATTGTTTCCTTTATTCTACTTTCTCTTAAAAGTACCAGGAAATTTAATAAAAAATAGAGAGGAAGAATTCACTCTTATTGATGTGTATATAATATGAGAACGTTGCTAAGCTATATATAGGCCCCAAGGAGAACACTCATCAATGAGGCAATAAAGAGGAGCAATAAAGGGAGGATTACAATCAATCAAATGAAATCAAAATCATGCCTAAACTATCTAAAGCTATAATGACTGATTTCCAACACTCCGTATAACATCCCAGGTGCTCGCTTGTGGATATTGTCCATTTTGGCACACACAAGGCCTCATGGTTTTGTTTTTGGCTGGGCCTAGCCCATCAAAACACACCCGTGAGGCCTTGTGTGTGCCAAAGCGAACAATATCCACAAGCGAGCACTTGAGATGTTACAAATGGTATCAGAGCCAGGGCTCGAGTCGTTGTGCCATTGAGGATGTTGGGCCCCAAGGGGGGTGGAGTGTGAAGTCCCACATCGACTAGCAAGGTGAACGAAGCATGCCTTATAAAGGTGTGGAGACCTTTCCCTTGTGGACGTGTTTTGATGGGTTAGACCCAGCCAAAAACAAAACCGTGAGGCCTTGTGTGTGCCAAAGCGGACAATATCCATAAGCGAGCGCCTGAGATGTTACACTTCGCCTCAAGCTGGAGAGTAGATGTCAATTATTCTCAGCTTGCCTAAACAACCCTTCAAACTTAGCTCTACTTAGTGGTATAGTTAATATATCTGCAATCTGATCTATCTCGTATGTGAGACAGATTCATGATGCCTGCTTCAATCTTTTCTTTTATGAAGTATCTGTCTATCATCATGTCTTGTTCCATCATGATATACTAGGTTCTTGAAAATTTCAATGCTGGCGTTGTTGTCACACTAGAGTTGCATTGGTCCCTCATGTCGAATTCCCAACTCTTTCAATAATCTGATAACCTAATTCCTTCACATACTCCATTGTTAAAAGCTCTCAGTTCTACTTTTGCATTACTTTTTGATACCACAGTATGTTTCTTGCTTCTCCATGTAACCAAATTTCCCCACACATGTGCAATACCTTGAGACTGGCCTCCTAGTCTCTCTATCCTTTGCATGGTCTGCATCAATGTAGATTTCAATGTTTCTAGTAGTACCTTTCTTAAAGAATATTCCTCTTCTATGATTAAGTTTCAGATAACTCAGAATTTTGTAAATAGCCTTCATGTGCTCTTTCTGTGGCTGATGCATAAACTGACTTACTATTCCAACTACATAGCTAATATCGGGACGTGTAAGTTAAGCATATCAATTTTCCCAAAAGTCTTATGTATGTTTTTGAGTTAACAGAAACACCATGTGGCTTGATCTCCAAGTGGCATCCCTTTTCCATTGGTGTCCCCTTTGGTTGGGCACCCAACATTCTTGTCTCATGTAATAGGTCTAGGGTATACTTTTGTTAAGATATGTTGATGCCTTTTTTGGTTCTTGCCACTTGCATGCCTTGGAAATACCTCGTTTGTCCAAGGTCTTTCTCCTGCAATTTAGTTGACAAGTCATGTTTTAGTCGAGCAAGGGATTCTTCATCATTGCCTTTAATGACTATGTCGTCAACATAGACGATCAAGATGGTGACTTTGCCATTAACACGTTTGATGAACAATGTGTCATCTGCTTGTCCCTGAGTATGCCTAAGTTTTTGCTTTGCGAATCTACCGGACTATGCCCTAAGAGATTGCTTAAGTTCGTACAACGACTTGCTGAGTTTACACACAGAGTTGTTAGAAGCTAAAACTTCATTTGGAATCTCCATGTATACTTCTTCCTCCAAGTTTCCATTTATGAATGTATTCTTCACGTCTAGTTGGTGTAATGCCACAATTGATAACAGTACTTGGATGGAATTGAATTTGGCCATTAGGGCAAATGTCTCATGATAATCGAGGACATATGTTTGGGTATATCCTTTTGTAATGAGTGTCGCCTTATATTTGTTGATACTACTATTTGGATTGAATTTTGGAGTGAAGATCCACCTACATCTTACTGGTTTCTTTCCTTCAGGAAGAGTTGTAATTTCCAATGTTCTATTTTCCTCAAGTGCCCTCAACTTTTCTTTTGCAATTCGGATCAACCATAGCTTGTTGGAATGTGTCTGGAATTGTTATTTGTGCACTGTTTACAACAAAGCTTTGCATTTTTGTAGACAACTTACCATAGGAGATAAATTGTTGAATTGGATGCTGAGTACATGATCTTACCCCTTTTCTCAATGCGATAGGCCAACCTAGTTCTTCAGGATTCAATTCCGGACTGGAGTCATGGTCGTTCTTTTGAATGGGAGAGATAGTTTTTACCACTGTTTGGTTCATCTTGAACTTGTAACCTAGACTTTAACTCATGTCGTGGTTCAGCATCCATCCCTGAATTGATTTCAACATTTGTTTCTAGTTCATTGGGTGTGGGTTCAGGTTGAGGTGGAATATGTTCAGATTCATGATTGATTTGGGTAGGACTAGGTTGGTTTGTAGGAGTAAGTAAATCAAGGGTGGCTGTAAGGTTAGGCTGTGGTGGTGGTGAGGTGTCTGGTGAGCCTTTGGGATTAGATGCTTCCAAGATTAGCCATTCAATGTCAGTATACTCCCCCTTAATCGGTAATTTGGGATAATATGCTTCTTCTGAGAACACTACATCCCGGGAGACAATAAGTTTCTTAGAAGAACAGTAGCATTTGTACCCTTTTTTAATAGAGGAGCAGCCAAGGAAGATACATTTGTCAACTTGAGCAACAAATTTGTTACCATCCTGTTTGTGAACAAAGACAACACAACCAAAAACTTTTTGGATCAGAGTGTCATAATTGAGAACTTTGGATGGCATGCGGTTAATGAGATAAGCTGTTTTGAGGATGACATCACCCCAGATGATGGTAGGAATATTTCGTTCCGGTAGCAAGGTGCAGCTTACTTCCAACAGGTTATGGTTTTTTCATTCGGCCACTCCATTTTGTTGGGAGCAGTAAGGATAGGAAGTTTAGTGATGAATTCCTTGTTGAACAAGAAATTTTATAAATGCTTTGCTCATGTATTCCTTTGCATTATCACTTCGTAGTACCTTAATGGAAGTGCTGAATTGGGTGCAAACAAAGGTATACAAGTGTTACATCTCTATCGGCCTTGCCCTTTCTGGTGGCGGGTTAGAGGGATCCTTTTTGCTTATTACCTTTCCTTTGCTAATTAGTCACTTTAAACATATATTAGAGTATGCGCGGTAAAGCATATGATCGGTTTGGACATCTCCAATATGCTGGTAAAGGTACAATAATTACATAAAGTAATCCCCATAGGGTTAAGGGTACAATCGTCCAAAACAAATACTAAACAGAGAGTACAACTTGTACAGTCATCCCAATTATAGAAGTACAAGAAGCAACTAGGCATCCTCTATTTCTTCGTCTTTCCGCACCAAGCCTTACCTTCTTCAAGTCCTCCAGTCGTTACTACCTTACGCCTGTATCTTTTGAACCAGACTGGAGTTCAAAGTTGAACCCTAGAGTAACTGTTAAACTCAAGTACAATATGTATACAGTGCATGCAAATAACCATAATCAGGAAATCAAATCACATATCAAAAATGCATTCAGAATCGCATCACAATCATAACCACAACGACGTACTGTTGAGCTGCCTTACCAAGGCAAGCCCCAGACGCCCGTGTACTGTCGAGTCACCCCACAGGCAGACCCCGGACACCCGTGTAATATCGAGTCACCTCACAAGGCAGACCCCAGACACCCGCATACCGTCGAGTCATCTCATAAGACAACCCCGGACGCCATCCTCAGAGCTAGGATAAACACAGTAGCTGGGGAGTTTAACCCCAACTACGCCAAATGCATCTCAGGCTCAGTAGCAACCTAAGGACACGCGGTCCACTAGGCCCTACAGCCCTGCATCCTCAATCATGGAAAGCAGACATACAACAGCAACATAGAATACGTGAGTTAACAGTTACTACCTAGCACGCCTCAAAAATAGTAAACTTTTCCTTTGGTGTTGGAATTATGGTCCACACGTGCTAACACCCTAGTGGCAACAAAATATCACACTTTCAATCACATATTCAAGCTTTGCTTCAAGTTTCATGTATTTTGCCTACCACTAAGATTTTCCCAGAAACGCTGACCCAACTTTGCCGATTTTTAATAAATTCTAGGAAAATCGTATTGACGTGAAATCAACGGCCATTGAACCCTTAGAATGTCTAGTTTACCATAAAAATAATTCCCAAGGTCTTTTGGGTTCATATCCTTTTCTTTTTTGCAAAACCAAGACGCTGGTCTAGAGAGAAGTCCAGGTTTTTAGGTCATTTTCAACTTAAAAGAACTCTCGGTTGGAAACTCCAAATGACACAAAATCTTATATCAAAATCATCCTTAGGATGTGTACTTTCACCATGTAAAATTTCAGATCAAACGGAATTCATTTACTATTTCAAAACTACTGATTTCCATTCGCTGCCCAGAAACCGTAAAAACCGGCAGATTTGCGTAGTTTAACGTCTTAGGGTTTTTCGGGTGTGAAAAGGGTGTCGTTGACCTATCCCCACACAAAATCTCGTTTTGAACTCATTGGAGACCTTAAAAACATCAAAATCCCACTGCATCCCCACGTTCAACATCATAGGGCAGAACTAAAACATGATTCACCAAGTCATCGGTTAGGAGCTTACCTTGAGTCTTCGGTTGCGTATGGCTTCTTCTTCCCTTGGACCAAGACTTCAGCTGAGCACTCTCTCTTCTCCCTCTCTTGAGCACATGTTAGGGCAGCCAAAAATGGGTAGGAGGTGTCCTTATATAGCCTTCGGGGTTAAAGAAGTTGTCCAATGGTTAAATGACACCTCAAAGGGTAAAATGGTCATTTTCGCTGACTTTTTCTCCAAGACATTCCAGAGTCTTCTTATTTAGGGCATTCTAGAGTCTTCTGGTCCAAGACATGTGGCACCATCTTAGCCCTTAAAATTCAGATTCCAAGATTGCCCTTGATGGTAACTTTAGGGGTAGGTTTTTGTCCAGGGGTAAAACGGTCATTTTGCACTGCTTCCTCTCCAAGCCAGTGGGACCCCGTGTGATCTACCCTAGGATATGCCATAATTACCCTTTATGAGTCATAATTACTTGTCTTTCAACCGGTCATGTCAGATTCAATTTGTATGGTCCAGATTAATTCTGATTATTTTATCTTTCTCTCTCTTCATAATTACTTGATGTAACTTTCTCTCTCTTCATAATTACATGATGTGACCCTTTTCTTTTCCTCCAAGTCACTTTCTCTCTCCTCTGAGCCCACCAATTTCATCCTTCCTTTGTGTCCAGGGGTCTGGGCCCGACTTCGGTAAACCCTAATCGGTCCCGCTTCACACCTTTTTGTTGGTTACCCTTTTCCTCGTAACTCGTCCCCTTCAATTGGACTTGTGTGGGCCCGAATCAACAGTCTCTTTTCCCTTGACCACAGGTGGACGAAATATAGTACCTTGGGGATCAAGAAACCCATACTTAAGTATCTCATAGCCGCCTCGTACTACGTGCTACCCAATAATCCGACTTTTGACCCTGAAATGCCACGTGTCCGACATAGCATTACTATTACTGACTTTTCCTTCTTCACTTGGTCCAGATACATATTCTCTCTTTCTTCCTTTCTTAATTCCTTCAAAAACGTAGGACACCCATGATTGCCCTGAAAATGCCATATACCTACTTATATCGACATATTTCCATTCAACTAATTGTCCTATACCTTAAGACATAGTTAGGCGGCATACTTTCCAATCGGATTTATACTGTATAGGCCTTTTGTGCCCCTTTTTCATTGGCACTTTAATTCCACAGCTTATTCATACTGGTCCACTGACACGTATAGCCGAATTACTTAGTCCCAGAAAGGCTTCCTAACTCTCGACATTCTTGGGAGTCTTCTCGTACTGGGCTAGCCGTGTGCCTAGGTCCAAAATTTGGGGTGTTACAACAAGTTTTGAAATACTTTGGCTACTTCAACTTCTGCTGCTGAGCTTCTCTGGGAAAAGCCCAGTCACTTGAACGCTTATCCAAACGGCACCTCGATTGTGCAACGCTCCCTACTGAGCTTTTCCTTCGCAATGTTCACCCACCACTCCCAGAACGCATCCCTAAACAGGCTTAATATTTATGCATGTAGTTTATTTTATCATTTGTGCTTCAATTTGTGGTCTATTCTAGACTAAATTCATATTTTATTAAGCTGGTTATAAATGCCTGCACACACACACAGACAGGTAGACATTTTCATTGTTGTGTCCTAGAATTTTAAAAATTGATGTGTTCAACTTTGTGTATAGTGTCATACTGAAAGGCATATCCAAGTTGGTGCTACATAGCTTTAAATTGAAGAGATAGGATACAGGTAGAGCAGCAAAAGTGTCTCCAATGTAATTTTGGCACTCCTTTTTGGTGTGTTTTGCCAAGTGGCTGACTTTCTTTGGAGTGTCCTAGAAGCTTCCTTAGTTGAGAACTTTTGAAACACAGTTTTTACTTTGCTTGTTCTGTTTTTGGTCTATTTTTAAAATCAGTTGAGTTGCTTCGTTTTTTTTCCCCTGAAAATGGCTGTTCTTACATGGCATTATGCAATCCATGTAGCTGTAGCTTACGTCACTTGGTGGTAGTAGACTTCCTGTTGGCATGCATAACACTATCTGGACATGGGCACAAAAATGCTTGACTTTAGAAAACAATCACTTTAGTGATAGGAGGGGGTACAGGCTAAAACTCTCCCTCAAACCTCTTCAAACTTTTTATCATGGTCCATGAAGGATTGATAATTCTTTTCTGTTTATTCAACTGAGAAGAGAAGCCATATGTTATGAAATCTTGTTAGTGAGTTTTGAGTTACTTGATGTTTCTCATTACTGCAGAATAATTTTTCTACTAATTACATATTTTGAAGCTACTAACAAAAGAATATTAGAACCTTAATTTTCCTAATTTTCAGGCAGTCTATTTACAATGTCATTCATCATTATGCTTTAGTGAGAATATCATCTACTTGATCATTGGAGTGAACTTGGTTAGAGTGACAGTAATCCTTGGTAATATATTTTCTATGATATAACGAGGATCAATTTCAGTCTATTTTCTCCTTATGAAAGATGGGATTTGAAGTGATGTGGAGGGCATCTTGATTGATTGTCACATTTTAATGTCATTTTGTTTAGATCTTCTAATCGGAGTTCTTGAAGTGGTAGTATCTTTAGTGCATAATCAATCCCATGTCCGAATGTTCAAAGGATGAATTCTTATTACCCATGAAGTCATTGTCATTTAATAAATTAAATGATGATTTCATCGTCTCATACAACATTATGCGGCAGTCAGTTTACTTTTAAAACAATGATGATTTTGCATTTATTTTTGTTAATATATATATATTTTTTGGTTTATAATTTGTGTTTTTTGCTAGAACTAGTGTCTCATTTTTCATGAAGGGGAAGTTTCTTATGGGTTTTACTTTATTTGTGTTCTTATGTGCAGCTATTTTGGATGTAATCCTCAGTTGGAAAGCACAACGGAGTATGTCAATCCATGTCAAGTTAAGATATATTCTAAAAGGTTTATCAGCTGCAGCTTGGGTGATTGTCCTATCAGTTACTTATGCCTATACTTGGGATAATCCTCCTGGGTTTGCTCAGACCATTCAAAGTTGGTTTGGGAGCAATTCGAGTTCACAGTCATTGTTTATTTTGGCCATTGTTGCTTACCTGTCACCAAATATGCTCGCTGCTGTATTGTTTCTGTTCCCATTCATTCGCCGGTTTCTTGAGAGATCAAACTATAAGATTGTGATGCTAATGATGTGGTGGTCACAGGTAGGCAGAATGAGAACTTTAAATTTTTCTGAAGCCTTCTGTTTGATCACAACATGCACTGATACCAGCATGAACACACCCATTTTGATGTTCACTGTGCCTATGTTTTTGCTGATGCAACTTTAGTTTGAGGCCCAACTTGACGTTTATTATGTTTAATTTTGCAGCCACGTCTGTATGTTGGTAGGGGAATGCATGAGAGCACATTTTCTCTTTTCAAGTAAGAACATTGGTTGAAAACCGGATTTTGGTAATAATATTTAACTTTCAAAGTTCTTCTGATCTTATTTTGTCCTTGTTTGCACTTTCAGGTATACGATGTTTTGGGTTCTCCTTATTATTACGAAGTTGGCGTTCAGTTACTATATAGAGGTTTTGCTTCTTCATTCAACCCGAATCTTCTGTTACTTCTAGATGAACTATTATTCTGATATTCCTTATCCGTAGTTTCACAATTTTGCACAATAATATCATGTAATATTTTCAAATTTTTTCCTTTTGATAACAGACCCTTGTTAAAATACTGTGATTGGGTTGTGGTTTTGTATTCTGATGAAGCGTTTCTACATTAACTAAAAGTTAACCTGTTTTTCACTCCAAAAAAAAACTTGAACTTTGTTTCCATATTGTGGTTGATTTTACTTGTTCTGACTATTACATTTTGCTGTAGATTAAACCTTTGGTTGAACCCACAAAAGATATAATGAGGGTTAGAATCTCAAATTTCCAGTGGCATGAATTCTTTCCTCGTGGTTGGTAGCTTGAACACTCTGGTTCTTTTATATTTCAATATTCTATAAAAGCCTATAATAAGTAGTTATTGTTTGTTTGCAGCCAGGAACAATATTGGTGTTGTAATTGCCCTTTGGGCCCCAATTATTCTGGTATGGGATCATGATTTAACGGATTCACTTTTTTTAATATTCTTTATGGAAATAATCAAACTTTTTTTTTTATAGGTATACTTCATGGATACCCAAATTTGGTATGCAATATTCTCTACCTTATTTGGTGGTATTTATGGTGCATTCCGTCGCCTTGGAGAGGTTTGTAGACTGTCAATTTTTGTCACAATTCTTATTGATGATTTGATGGGTGTTGTATGTAAAGTGCGCGCTAGTAAATTTAACCTTTGCACATCGTATACTTTTGATACTTTCAATGTGTAAGGTAAGCAGAATTAGAACTTGAGTTTTTTTTTTTTTTTCCTTTCTTTCTTTCTTTCTAAATTACATATACCAGCTACATTGTAAAGTTGTAGAACATTGAGTTTGTCTCTCTAGGTTTTCATTTCTTTTGGGAATTTCCATGTGCATTTGATATGTTTGACAGATGGCTTATATGTCTCTATCCCTCAGGTTGTTTTATTGGAAGTTATCCTTTTGGTTATTCGTATAATTAATTTGAGATGAAGATGACTTCTAGAATCTTTATCCTTGACACTTTCCTCTCGTAAACCTACAGAACTTGACCATTCTCTTGTCTCATTGATGGCTACATTCATCACTAGCGTGCCTCTATCTAAACTATTTTCATTGTTTTCTTTGCTTCTTCGGGTTTTCTTTTCTTTTCTTGGCGGTTATATCTTGTAAACTCTTATGCTTTCAGATAAGAACACTAGGAATGCTTAGATCTCGCTTTCAATCATTGCCTGGTGCCTTCAATGGCTGCCTGATCCCAGAGGAGAAGAGTGAGCCAAGGAAAAAAGGATTGAAGGCCACATTATCTCGCCGATTTGCTGATGTATCACTTTTCTTTCTTGAACTTATAATCAATAACTAAAGCATTGTTGCTTAAAATTAGATTGATTTGCTTTATTTTTACAGATCCCATCTAACAAAGAAAAAGAAGCTGCAAGATTTGCTCAGTTGTGGAACCAAATAATCACGAGCTTTAGAGAGGAAGATCTTATTAGCAATAGGTAATATGAAGGGCAAATTTATATTTTTTGATCTCTCTCTTACACACACACACGCATAAGGCATATGTCACTGTAGATTTTCTTCTTTTGTCTGCTGAGGTTGGGTACTGTTCAGGGAAATGGACCTTTTGCTTGTCCCTTATTGGGCTGACCGGGAGTTGGATCTTATACAATGGCCTCCATTTTTACTTGCCAGCAAGGTTTTTTTCCTTAAACTTTTTATGGCATTTGCCACCTACCTGTGCATTTAGTAACTTTATATTTTCTCTGTAGATCCCTATTGCATTAGATATGGCTAAGGACAGCAATGGAAAGGATCGGGAGCTGAAAAAAAGAATCGAGGCTGACAACTATATGTCCTGTGCTGTCCGTGAGTGTTATGCTTCATTTAAGAGCATTATTAAGTTCTTGGTTCAAGGTGAACAAGAAAAAGAGTAAGTCTTTAGAAATTCTTTGATTAAGTTTATGCAAGTAGTTTATACCGATAAATATTTATATAAATATTTTATCATCATTAGTGGCATATTTATATAAATATTTTTTCATCATTAGTGGAAACTCTTTGTTAGGGCATATTTATATATATATTTTTTCATCATTAGTGGCAGTTGGTTTGTTGATAAACTACCACATATGATAAATATTTTCTCCAGTTACAATGAACTTCAACCTGCTTCTCTCATTTCAGGGTTATAGAAAAATTGTTCACTGAAGTTGACAGTCACATAGATGCGGGTGACCTTATAAGTGAATTCAGGATGAGTGCTCTTCCTAGCCTATATCAGCAGTTTGTTGAGCTAATTAAATATTTGGTAATATTTGGGCATTTTTATGCAATTAAATTAAATTTATTTATTTTTTCTTGTCAACTTCTTAACTAGCTATTTAAACTATTGTAGTTGAATAATAGTGCAAATGAAAGGGATCAAGTTGTGATTCTATTCCAGGACATGCTGGAAGTGGTTACAAGAGATATTATGATGGAAGATCACATATTCAGGTATTGCATACATGGGATACTTATGCCTTTGCAAATGGCATTTTCCTCTCACCCTTTGTTCAAATGCTATTATTGCCCTTGGATAGTCTAGTAGATTCAATCCATGGTGGATCTGGGCATGAAGGGTTGCTTCCCCTTGAGCGACAAGACCAGCAGTTATTTGCATCTGAAGGAGCTATCAGGTTTCCAATTGAACCCAATGAAGCATGGACAGAGAAGGTCTTTCCCTAAAACGATTTTGTTGATGCCACAACACAATTTCTTTGATATTGAAGTTATTCCTCCTGAATTTTCATTTTCTTTTATTTGCAGATTAAACGACTTTACTTGCTGCTTACCACAAAAGAATCTGCCATGGATGTACCATCTAACTTGGAAGCAAGAAGACGTATTTCTTTCTTCTCAAATTCCCTGTTTATGGACATGCCTCCAGCACCCAAAGTTCGGAATATGCTTTCATTCTCGTAAGCTTCTTGGTTCTTAGCGCTCCTGATTCTGCACTGTTTTCGTGTATGTAGATCTGTTAATAAAAGTTCCTCAGAATATGGTACAATATCTTGTAACAATATGCATATTTAGTCCTATCAGTCTGCGTGGGGAAATTTTCTGATTCTAAACTTTTATGGTATATAGATGAGAAAATCGTTAAGTTGATAAATTTGGTCAACCACAATTCTCTAAAATTGAGGATAATCTTAATCTTTTAGTTTAGTTGCATCTGATAAAATGGAAAATTGTAGGACTTAGTCTCCCGAAAATATGCCAAGGAAGAAAAATACTTTGTTGTTAACAGGAAGCTTCAGCTTGTGCCATTTCTTCGGGAATGTTTTTTCCCTTCTCATTTTTTTTCTTGTTGGTCAACCACAATTCTCTGAAATTGAGGATAATCTTAATCTTTTAGTTTGGTTGCATCTGATAAAATGGAAACTTGTAGGACTTAGTCTCCCAAAAATATGCCAAGGAAGAAAAATACTTTGTTGTTAACAGGAAGCTTCAGCTTGTGCCATTTCTTCGGGAATGTTTTTTCCCTTCTCAATTTTTTTCATTTTCTCTCCTATTAAACTTTCCCTGCAGGGTTTTAACACCATATTACACTGAGGAGGTTCTATTCTCTTGGCGTGAGTTGGAATCACCTAATGAAGATGGTGTTTCAATACTCTTCTACTTACAAAAGATTTTTCCAGGTTCTCCATTACCCATAAAACTCTGTGAATATTAAGCTATGAAGTTGATGGGATCATAATTATCCATGTATCTGATGTTTACCTATTTTTGTTATTTGGTGTACAGATGAGTGGAACAACTTCCTTCAGCGAGTTAGCTCCAGTGAGGAGGAGCTTAAAGGAAATGATGAGTTAGAACAAGAACTTCGACTTTGGGCGTCATATAGGGGTCAAACTCTGACTAGAACTGGTCGCCGCTTCTCTCTCTCTCACACACTCTCTCTCTCTCTCTCTCACATTTACATATGCACATGTGTACTAAAGAACATTTAACTATGCACATCTTCATAGTGGTTTGTTGTACTTTTTCAATGTAGTAAGAGGCATGATGTACTACAGAAAAGCTTTGGAGCTTCAGGCTTTTCTTGATATGGCCAAAGATGAAGGTGAGTTGTCCTTGGAATTGATTCCATGAAAAAATACTTGTTGGCCTTGGATTGCATGTAATTTGGTTGCCAAATTTGCTAGCCAAGGAAACTTGCATTGGGAAACAGTGCTTTGCATGAACTTGGTGAAGTTTTGGATTTTAAGAATGGGATTTTGTGAATGTAGATTTAATGGAAGGGTATAAAGCCTTAGGAAGTTTGGATGATAACTCAAGGGGGGAAAGGTCCCTGTGGACACAGTGTCAGGCGGTAGCTGATATGAAATTTACTTATGTGGTATCCTGCCAACAATATGGTATTGACAAGCGATCTGGTGCTGCTCGTGCACAGGACATATTGAGGCTTATGACAACGTAGGTTGAGGCTTGATAGTTCTTACTCTTATATGTGCTTAATTTATTTGTTGGGTTTACATATTTTAATTTGGCAGACATCCTTCTCTTCGAGTGGCCTATATTGATGAAGTAGAAGAACCTAGCAAGGAAAGACCAAAAAAGATCAACAAGGTTTATTACTCTTGCTTGGTAAAGGCTATGCCAAAATCTAGCAGTCCATCCGAACCTGTTCAATATTTGGACCAGGTAAATGATTTTTATTTTGACAAGTCAATCATATAAATGATTTTTTCATCCAATTTGGGGTTACACTAATTCGAACTATGAGTTCAGATGTTAAAATTTGTTATGTGAACCTTACTTGAAACAAACCTACCTGAAACTTTTTATTTCTGGGAACTTGAAGAAATCGTTATACATTTGTCTTGGGGCATGTTTGAATTGGTGTTAGAAAAGCACATTCATGCAAGCAGAGACAAAGCTCTTCTCACAGACTCACCTCATACACCATAAATTACATTGGAAAAGCAACTTCTACCACCATTCCAAATAGGCACATAGATGGTTAGCAGACTATAGAAAAGAAATAAAAATCTAACTAGGACCAATGAATTAATGACAAATTCCAAGGAAGAAATCTAATGATACTATTAGGGGATTTTGGGCAGCAAGGCAGTAATCAGTTGGGAAATACTTTTGAGGGGATAGAGGCTAGGGACACATGAGGAGGCTCAAGGGAAAGTCTAGAAGTTGTTAGAAGAATTGGAACTGGTGAGGAATTTTATTGTTTACTGATGTGCTTTTCCTTTTCCATTGAAAACTGACTGGATTTAGTATGAAAGGGGTTGGGTTGCTAGGTTGCAGCCTACCAAATCTTCATGATAAAGTCCACACTAATTCTAAATCAAAACTAAATCCTACCATAGTGTGAAGACAACATTTAATAAGAAATAATATTGAAAATCCGCTAAAGTTAATGTTTACTTCATAAATAAAGTTCACTGACATTACCTTTCGAGTTGAGAAATAATCATACCCTATTTGGAGCCAAGGTTGTTGGTATTACCAATCTTCTTGCCTTTCTTTTGGTCTTGGTTTCCAATTTGATGAATATAGAAGATAATGGGGAAGAGGCAACCACACCTCAATTCCCGATTTGTTTAAACAAGGGAGAAAGGGAAACTTGAACTGAAAGGATATCCTATATATTCTTCTTAAATAAAACAAGAACAACTTGAACTAAAAGGATATCCTATATATTCTTCTTAAATAGAACAGACCTTTATAGATGCCAGGTTATTATTGCCATGCCTTCTGCAACTGTGCCAGATAGTAGAAAGCCCTGGTTGGAATGAATCCCCACTTGCTAGCAGCATCCTTGTGAGTCACGGACAATCCCCCTGCATCTGGCAGGGTATTTGTCAACTATAGTTCCATCAAGGTTGACTCTTGTTGTTTGTTCATTGGTATGGAGTTTCCCCATATGGAGGATCACCTGTTATGTTTCAAGATTTTTAATTTGCGGTCTTTGATAGCCACATCCTTGTAATGCATCAAACAAACATTTATAGGATTCCTTGAGGTCCTTGACGTGTCTTGTACTCTTGTCTAATGTCCACACCTCGTGGTTCAGATTAGCTTCCAAGCATAGATTTTCTTTCATTGCCAACTCCTGATCACAGCATTTCCAACTTCCTTTTTGTGAAATACTGACTTAATCAATCATAAATCCTATCAATCGACAAACTAATTTAAGCTTAATTCCCAGACTTACTATTCTACAATGCAATTTTCTACATGAAGTTTTTTATTTATTTATTTATTTATTATTTATTTTCTTTTTTATTCCATTTATTAGTTTCGAACTATGTATGTGCTTATCAAATGATTGTGTTAATCAGGTCATATATAAAATAAAGCTTCCTGGGCCGGCTATTTTGGGTGAGGGTAAGCCTGAAAATCAAAATCATGCCATTATTTTTACACGTGGTGAAGGCTTACAGACGATAGATATGAACCAGGTAAGATGTCGTATTACAAAGAGCACCTCATTGCAAGTCTCATGTCATGTCTGAGTTTTCCGTTTCTGTAGGATAACTATATGGAAGAAGCTTTAAAAATGAGAAATCTGCTGCAAGAGTTTCTTAAGAAGCATGATGGTGTGAGATACCCAAGTATTCTTGGACTTAGGGAGCATATATTTACTGGAAGGTCTGCTTAATTTTAATGTATTCATGTTGTTTTTCAAATATTGTTTTGTCGTGTTTCTGAATTTTTTCCTGGTTACTGTTTTGCTTTGATGTTTCAGTGTTTCTTCTCTTGCTTGGTTCATGTCAAATCAGGAGACCAGTTTTGTGACTATTGGTCAGAGGTTACTGGCTAATCCTTTGAAGTAAGTTCTTCTCCTAGGATAATGGAATTCCTGAATATACTTGTGCTGCTGATTAATGTCTCACACCATTAATGTCTCACAATATAAAGAAGTCAATCTTAAAGTTTTCTTTTTTTGATACACATAGTAGGGGGACGGGGGCAGGGTTCGAACTCTAGATATGGGGGAGGGGGGCAGGGTTCGAACTCTAGATATGGGGGAGGGGAGCCAAGCTCTCATGCTACTGTGCTACTAAGGCACTGGCCAATCTTAAAGTTTTCTAATTTGATTCAATTTCTCGGGAACCAAATACTATCTTAGTGCTGTAGAATTAGACTGTTCATTGTACAAGGCAGGTTTTTAATTAGCCAAATTTATGAATATTTTGGCGAGCTACATGTTTATTTACTATCCATGTTTGCGACTTAATGCAATTAAGACTGATAGGCAATTCACATATGTGCCAGATAAGATATGTACAAGTTTTACAAAACGTTTTGTCTCATCTGCATAGATAGTCACATGGAGTGGTAGTCACAGTGCTTTCTTAGACAACAAGGGGTTAAAGCCCTCAAATATGGAAGTCATGATGGTGATGGCTGAGCTATATGATCTTGTGACTGGGTTGACAGAGTCATGAGTGGAAGAAGATGTTTTGTGGTGACTATTATAGATCTGAGGGTACTGATACTAGAAGAAGCGCAGTAAAGAAAAGGAAAAAATAAAATTATGAATCAGCAACAAAATATTATTTAGTCCTTATGGAGAAGGTCAAACTCCCTATTACTAAACAAAAAGTTTGGAGAATAATGTGTCCTAAAATAAGAAGGAAATGGATGGGAAGAAGGAGAAGAATTTCTATTAAGTTTATTTATCTACTTGTGCTCCTTCAGAAAGTGACAATCCCAATGAAGTATGTTTTTGTTACATGAATTGAGGTATTGTACAAAGGGTAAATGTGATTATTGATTGTGGACAATTTGTTAGAGAAAATATATTCTCATTTCATAAAATGTGATACAATTGTGTATTTTTATACAAAAGAGAGGGACATAATAGTAAAGACTAATGAAAGCTAATGAATACTAAAAATTATTATTAATTACTAATTAACTACTAATAAAGAGAGAATATTTACAATGAATATACAATATTCTCACTCCCCCTTAAGTTGGATCATAGATGTTAATCATGTCCAACTTGCTTATGCAACTTTCAAATGCAGGTCTGAATAATCTTTTTATCAACCCATCAGCAGTTTGAAGATTTGTTGGTAGATAAGTGAGACATATGACTCCTACTTTTTCCCTGATGAAGAGTTTGTCTATCTCCACATATTTCGATTGTTCATGTTGAATAGGATTTAAGGCCATGTTTATGGCGGCCTTATTATTGCCCGAGTTTTGGTGGTGGATCCACGTTGACTTGTATCTCATCTAGCACCCATTTCAGCCACAACTCCTCCATTATCCCTTGAGCTAGTGCCCTCAACTCAGCTTTAGTACTGCTCTTAGGCTATGAAGCACGGATTCGGACATGACATTGTCGATATGTTCCCGATACATGTATCTGATATGTTACTTCAAAAATACTAATAATATTTGGAAACGTTCTGATACGTCTTAGTGTTAATATTTTTAATATGAAGAGTACATTTACATCAACAAATAATAATTTAGAGTAACATGTTAATAGGTGAACAACCAACCTAAAAATTCAACACCACATATAATATATAATGTTTTCAGTAAAAATAACCTTATATGAAAATACCATAATTTTTTTTTATATTTTTAAAATAATATTTTAGCATTTCAGATAAATAAAATAATAAAGGAAAAATATTTCATTTTGTTATGAAAGGTACAAACTATAAAGCCCAGAGAAATAAATAAATAAATAAAAGTAAAAAAGTGATTCATACCTTCTCCAGACTCTTCCATCAATTTATTTTTTAATGACTTTTATTTGTTAGAACAGCTTTTCAGCCTTTTGACTGATGTACAATCCTCTCCTTTCATATCACTTCTCTCCCCCTTCTTCTTGCCTACTTCATCTTTTCAAAAATATCTCCTCTCTCCTCTCTACAAATCACATTTCTTCGTGAGGATGAAATTGGAGGAAGGAAACACACATGACAGCAATGTCCAGCTCTCCATCTTTGCATCTCCCTTCTTTGTCTTCTCATCAATATGATCTCTGTCATGGTTGTCAAAATCGCCGATCCAGCTCGTAAGATCGGCGATTTTGTGATTTTTTGCAAGAAAAACAATCCAGATCGCAGTCAAGATCGGATCGAAGGTGGGATCGGTGGGATCGCCGGGGAAGATCGCAAAAACGTGGGATCGTCGTGCATAGTCGATCCTGCTCCCTTCAACTTAGGCTTCCAGCTCTCTCCAATCGGCATCTTCGGTTAAAAAGCTTCACCGTCCGTCTTCTTCTATTCTTCGTCGGCATCTTTGGTTCAATCTCTCTCCACAGTTGGCGTTGGCATCTTATATTCTTCCATTCACCTTCCAGCTCTCTATTCGTCTATTCACCGTCGGCAACTTTGCAAGTCATTGCTTGATTCTCTTCTCTCGATCTCAAATCTGTTTCTTTTTGCAGTTTTTTTCCCCTTTATTAATCAAATAAATCTTCAGCCGCCTGCTTCCTCCATAGTCCATACGAAGAAGCTGAAATATTTCTTTTTTCTTTTTTTATTAATCTGAATTATTCATAGGACATTTATAAAAATTATTAGAATGCTGCTCTTCCTGCTCATATAAATATTATTGATAGATTAGACTTGAAGTATTTTATTTTGGTTTTGGTGATTTAGTATTTTGTATTTATGGCTCAAGTTGATACTTTGAATTGTCTTTTAGAACTCATTAAATGTTATTTTGAATGCTATATATTTTTACTTGAATATTGAATTGTCTTTTAGGATTAAGTTGTGAGTTAAATGTTATTTTATATGCATATATATATATATATTATTATTAAAATTAAAAAAGTAAGATCTTTACAATTCGTGCCGATCCCACGATTTACGATCTTGCTACCCCCCTCCGATCTTAAGTAAAATCGCGATCTTGACAACCTTGATCTTTGTGTCTCGTGTTTTTTTGCCCTCTCTTTGGGTGCAGACGAGACGACAAGGGCGACATCAATTAAGCATTAGGTTTGTATCCAAAATTCACAATTCAGAAATGCCCTTCATTTTGAAGCAAATCATAGAATTGCCCCTTGACCGTATCCCATAATTTTGACCTTTCTTGATACGCATATTTACGTATCCAGAGCATATCCGTCTAGTACGCGTATCGGATACATAAATTGCAAAAAAAATCCAAGTATCCGTGCTTCATAGCTCTTTGGTATAACCCTTTGTTTTTGGCTTTTCTAGGTTACCAGGTTTCCCATACGAAGGAGCAATAACTAGAGGTTGATCTCCTGTCAAGATGAGTTCCTCGCCAATTTGCATAAGTGTATACTTCTACAGTTCTTCGTTTCTATTTCCGGAAGAACAACCCTCTTTCCGAAGTACCCCTTAGTTACCTCAAAATTTTGTAGGCTGCTTCCATGTGCTTCTTCTTTGGCTCACTCATCTATTGACTGGCCACACTTACTGCAAAAGCTATATTAGGTCTTGTATGAGAGAGATAAATCAACTTCTCAACAAGTATCTGATATCTTCCTTTATCCACAGCTTCATTTGCTTCTTGGTCTTGATCTTCTTCATCAATCTCATCCAATAGGAGTTGGCTCAGGACTAAACCCAGTTTGCTTGTTTCTTTTAGAACATCAAGTATATACTTCTTCTAAGAGACGTAGATGCCTAGTCTTGATCTAGCAAATTTCAAGTTTCCAATATCCTTGACTTCAAATTCTTTCCCAAGTGCAGCTTTTATCCTAGATATTTCCTCAATATGATCTCTTGTAAGGTCATCAACTTTCACAATGAGGATGCCCTTCTTTCCGTCCTTTGTTTTGACAAACATTGCATGATCTGATAATCCTTGTTTGTAGCTCTGACTTCAAGACTTTTGAGAACCTGTCAAACCATGCCCTGAGAGACTTCTTCAGACCATATAAGAATTTCTTCGGCTTGCACACTCCATCAATTCTGCCTTTTTCAAAACCTGGAGATATACTTCTTTTAGCTCTCCCTTTAGAAAGACATTCTTGATGTCTAGCTGGTGAAGTAGCCACTTTAGGTTGACTGCCTCAAACAATAGAACTCTAATAGTGTTTAGTTTCGCCATTGGTGTAAATGTTTCTTGATTGTGTAGTCCAGACCATATATCCGAGTGAACCCTCTAGCTACCAGGCGGGCTTTTAGCTTGTCTGGAGTACCATCAGCTAGATATTTAGGGGTAAACACCCATTTGCAGCTTGCAAGTTCCTTGTCTCTAGGTTTTTCAACTATATCCCACGTTCCATTCATTTCTAGCGCTCCTATCTCCTCCATAACTACTTTTCTCCATTCTAGTATCTCTATTGCCTCTTAGATGTTGTTGGGAATGCATACTTTATCCAGATGTATCGAGGTTGTTTCTTGAGAGCAATTGGCAAATCAAGGTCAGATTGTTCACTAACCTCTTCAGCTACTTCTGTTGCTACCTCTTCTGATATTGCAAGAATTACCACCAGTTCTGACTTCTTTGGTGCTTCCCGTTCTCCTCCCTTACATTGTTGTTTCTGTGAGTACACCAATCTATCCTTATACTTGTTTTTATGCTTTTCTATATCTCCCCCAGCTTATCCATTTTGTGCTGAGGTTTGCATAGGAGATGGTAAAGGTGGTGGTAATATTGTGCTGAGGTTTGTGTAGGAGATGGTGAAGGTGGTGGTAATAACTCTAGCTCTTTTTGTGTTGATGGCTTTGGATCTATTAATGGTATAGGTGGTGTTAATGGCTTGTCTATTTTGTGCTAAGGTTTGCATAGGAGATGGTGAAGATGGTGGTAATAACTCCAGCTCTATTTGTGGAGACTTTAGCTCTATTAATGGTATAGGTGGTGTTAATGGCTTGGATGATGTTATCACTACATACTCTCAGTTGGATTCTAGTTTCCAAGTCCAAGGTTCATCATCCATACTCTTCACTTGAATTGAAGACATGGAATATAAAGGAACCTTTTCATGAAAGGTGACATCAAAGCTAACAAATGTGTGTTTGGAAATAGGATCAAAGCAGATGTATTCCTTTCTAGTGGAAAGGATTCCAAGAAATATACATTTCTTCGCATGGGGGTTAAACTTGCTATTAGAGTTCATATTGAAGTACATGGAGCAGCCGAACGCACTAAAGAGGCCATATTTAAGATGGGTTGTGGGAAAGGTACTCTTGAATCGTTGGAGAGGGGTTTCAAAGGATATGACTTAATTTGGCATTCAGTTAATGAGATAGGTGGTATGTAGGATGGCATCCCCCAATAGAACTTTGGCACATTGCAAGTTAGCATTGGTGCTCAAGCGACATCTAAGATGTCATTTTTTACACTCAACGACCCTATTATTCTCTTGTGGAGTATTAGTATAAGAGCTTTTGTGGATAATACCATGTGTTTGGAGGAAGATACTCAAGTTTTGTTTGAAGTACTCCATGCCATTGTCACAATGCAATACTTCGATGCTCGTATTGAATTGATGTCTAACCATAGTGAAGAATTTCATATGAATGATGAGGCTGCATCAGACTTGTCTTTTAAGAGATAGACCCAACAAAGGCGAGTGTGGTCATCTATGAAAGAGATGAACCAACTGGTTTATGTACGGTTTGAAATGTGAGAAAGTCCCCACAACTCACTATGGACGGTAGTGAAAGGATTGGATGGTGTATATGGAGCTCCAGGGTACGATGAGCAGTAGACCGGTGGTGTTTGGCTGATTTGCATATATCACATCTTATATTAATGCTAGTATTGGACAACGAGTTGGGAACACACAGGATGGGTAATGAAAATTGGGATGGCCCATTCTCTTAACAAAATTGCATACCCTAATCAATTGTTGGTGACTCTCTTTCAACATCATCAAGTAAGTAGAGCCCCTTGCACTCTTTAGCATGGCTAATCGTCATTTTCGATGATAGATCCTGAAAAAACACATTGAGATGGCAGAAATTTAGCACAACAGTTAGCTTACTTTGTCAATTGGCTGACAGATAACAGATTGTATACTAATTTTGGTACATGGAGAACGGACTCGAGTGATAAACTCAGAAATTCGAATACTTTCTTTCCCGGCAATAGGAGCAAGAGAATTATCAGCAATCTTAACCTTTTGGCTATTGGTACATGGGACCTAAGTTGTGAACAGTTAATTGCAATCAGTCATGTGATTGGATGCTCTAGAATCAATTCTCCATACTTGTTTATCCCGTGAGGTTTTAAGGGCTTGAAGAAAGTTACCCTTTTTGGCTAGTAACACCAAAGCTACAGTCTCTGACATGTATCCCACAATTGCTTCAGCTTTAGTTCTTTTTGCGAAAGATGTGTGAAGAATGCGTATTAAAAGATTAAGTATGAAGCACATGGCTACCGAAAACACCATTCTTGAGAGTCACAAATAAGCACACTGACCAAAATTGAAAATGGCAGTTTAGGGTTCAAATTTCAAACCATGTAGGTGGGAAGGTGGTGGTTTGTGGTGATCACGAACCTATCAAATCGTCGTTGTGTTGTAGGGTTCTGTCGATCAGCAAACGTCGATTCTGTCTATGGTGGAGGTGTAGCTCGACGCACCTTTCTTAGGTACATCTGAAAGTCAAGATCTTGCTCAGTCACTGTGCTCTCAGTCGCTCTCTCTCACGTGTTTCTCTCTATCTGTGATCTGGGCCTTCCTCTTCGTCACTGTGATTTTCGACACAATAGGTACAGTGGGATTGTCACTGTTTTGATGATCACATTGATTAGACTCACTATGTCGGACAAAACCGAGTTGTTGTTTTGTTGCCTGTATGCCTTCAAATAGAAGGCCTTAGCTCTGATACCATATTGAATTTAAAGGGATAAAACACACTAGAGTACATATGGGCTTTTATATAGGCAAACCTAGAGCTAACCTTAGAATCTAATTAATCAAAATAATTAAAATATAATATATCTATATCTAATCCTAAGATATAATAAATATCAAACTTAATAATAAGATAATGATTAATTCATAATATTCTAACACTACTATATACCATCCACTAATAATGAGAATGACATTGGTCATAATATAATATTTGCAAATATTTTAACAAAACCCTTGTCATAACATGCTAATAATGAGAATGACATTGGTCATAATAGCAGCTATATTGGCGGTGGTAAAAAGGAAGGGAAGCTGTGATTATTTATAAATTTGGGGAATATACTAATCAATGTGATTATTTTTGAGAAGAAAGTGAGGCTAGGGTCAGCTAAAAATGAGTTTTAAGAATAGACGAAATGGAAGCCAACTTTATGATTAAGTAAAAAGGAAGTTGAAAAGAGTAGTCAAAGAGGAAACTGAACATGAACATAAAAGATTTAGTTATTTTTTTCCTGTTTCAATTCTAACTTTTAATATGTTTATTTTTTGAAGAAGCATTTAAATGTTAAACAGTGGGTTTATTTTTCCTACATTCTTCATTTCTGTTCTGGACATCCTGTGTTATGACTTTTGTTTCTCTCTACGTTTCTTGTTAGACAGAAGAGTAATATGAAGTGTTATTTAGTGTTAGAAGGTCCTTTAAGAAAGTCTTTAGACAGCTCAGATAGACAAATGAACAAGTAAATTTTCTACTTGGTCAAATTTATTGGTTGGAAATTTCATAGATTTATTTAATTACTCTCTGTTGTAATCACGGGTTATTTTGTGGTACTTGAGTGGCATGGTTCTTCCACAGGTGAGTTTCTATGGTTGGGTTTCCCCTGCTTTGCTTAGGTCTTCATCAGGCTAGTATATGGGAGATATATAATCTAGTTCACTTCTTTAATCCCATGCAGAGTTCGCTTCCATTATGGTCATCCGGATATCTTTGATAGGCTCTTCCACCTTACAAGAGGTGGTGTCAGCAAAGCCTCCAAAGTTATCAATTTGAGTGAGGATATTTTTGCTGGTATAGTGAATTACCGATCCCACTCTATTCTTTGCCCTATAGTTGATTATACCTTCATTTGTTTAATATGTTATTTGCAGGATTCAACTCTACCCTCCGTGAGGGAAATGTTACACATCATGAGTACATACAAGTTGGGAAGGGAAGAGATGTGGGTCTCAATCAGATTTCCATGTTTGAAGCCAAGATTGCTAATGGTAATGGAGAGCAAACACTTAGTCGAGATGTATACCGACTTGGGCACCGCTTTGACTTTTTCAGAATGTTGTCTTGTTATTTCACCACTGTTGGTTTCTACTTCAGTACTCTGGTATGTTTTCCTTCGCTAGCTGCTTTGTTTAACCACCATCTTTTTCTTAGACCAAATTTCTGACTCCCTTTTTATCTCTCTAACATTGACAGATTACTGTTCTCACTGTATATATATTCCTCTATGGTCGCCTTTATCTTGTTCTAAGTGGACTTGAAGAAGGTTTAAGTACACAGAGAGCCATTCGAGACAATAAGCCTCTTCAAGTAGCTCTTGCCTCACAGTCTTTTGTTCAGATTGGTTTTCTAATGGCCTTGCCAATGCTAATGGAGATTGGCTTGGAAAGAGGTTTCCGAACTGCACTAAGTGAGTTTATATTGATGCAGTTGCAACTAGCCCCAGTATTCTTCACATTTTCTCTTGGGACAAAAACTCATTATTATGGAAGGACATTACTTCATGGAGGTGCAAAATATCGGCCAACAGGACGAGGGTTTGTGGTTTTCCACGCCAAATTTGCTGACAACTATAGACTATACTCCCGTAGTCACTTTGTCAAGGGGATTGAACTCATGATTTTGCTTCTTGTGTATGAAATTTTCGGCAGTTCTTATAGAAGTTCTGTTGCCTATATCCTCATCACCATTTCAATGTGGTTTATGGTGGGAACTTGGCTTTTTGCACCCTTCTTGTTTAATCCTTCTGGGTTTGAGTGGCAAAAAATTGTAGATGATTGGACTGATTGGAATAAATGGATTAGCAACATTGGAGGTATAGGGGTACCACCGGAGAAAAGTTGGGAATCTTGGTGGGAAGAGGAACAGGAGCATCTTAAATATTCTGGCAAGCGGGGCATCATTGTTGAAATCTTGTTATCATTACGATTTTTTATCTATCAGTATGGCCTTGTATATCACTTGCATATTACGAGGCATACAAAAAGTGTTCTGGTAAGTCTCTCCTGGGTCTTGTTTTTCAAAACAAGAAAATTCTGTCTTATTATGTAAACTGAATATAATTTCCTTGGCTACAGGTTTATGGCTTGTCATGGTTGGTGATCTTTCTGATCTTATTCGTGATGAAGGTTAGTGACTTGTGGCTATGTATTTTGTTGGGAGCATACTAACTGTGCGTATATAACCATGCTTTTTAGTATAACATTTTATCTTTCTGAGATAGGTCCATGCTCTTGTTCTCTAATCTAGTGACAAAGTGATATTCTACTGCTGCTTCTTATCGTTACAGACAATCCTGTCCAAGATTGTAAAATATACTAACGAAAACCTTGCTATGGCCTAACAAATTTGGCTATTTCTTTGGTCTCAGACTGTGTCTGTTGGGAGGCGGAAGTTCAGTGCAAATTTTCAACTTGTCTTCCGGCTGATCAAGGGAATGATATTCCTAACATTTGTCTCAATTCTGGTCACTTTGATTGCACTTCCTCATATGACTTTACAAGACATTTTTGTGTGCATTCTTGCTTTCATGCCAACTGGTTGGGGAATGCTCCAGGTAAATGCCGTCCTCATTTTTGTCCGTAGATAAAGTTATAATTCATTCAAAGTGAATTGTTGATATCTTATATTCATTTGAAAGATGCTAGAATGTGCGGGTGGCAATGATTAATATCTTTCGATTGCCTGATCTATGTTTTGCGGTATGCTTAATCTATAAAGTCATACTATGTTTGAGCATTCATCGTGTGGCTTATTTCTGAAACTTTATGCATTACATTATATCCAATGTTAAAAAAGCCAAGTGAAGAGAAGAAAGAGAAGTAATTCTAATAAATTTCAAAACTGTTTGCTTTCAGTGGCAGAAGCCTTCATCCTTAACTTCCAACTTGATTCCTATGCCTATTCTGTTGGTAGTCTCTTCATTCTGCTTGTGGCATTTGGGGTATATTTGACTTCATTTTGCTTTGCAGATTGCACAGGCATTGAAGCCAGCTGTTCGCCGAGCGGGATTCTGGGGATCCGTAAAAACACTTGCTCGTGGTTACGAAATAGTGATGGGTTTGCTTTTGTTCACTCCAGTGGCATTCCTGGCATGGTTTCCTTTTGTTTCAGAATTTCAGACTCGAATGTTGTTCAATCAAGCATTCAGTAGAGGCCTGCAAATTTCACGTATTCTTGGGGGCCAAAGGAAGGAACGCTCTTCGCGCAACAAGGAGTAGTTTTTCTGTGTAATGAGCAAGTTTGTAACTGTGGATGACTGATTCTACCCCATGCTTTTTGGGTGTTATTGTGTTTTATTTGTTACACATGAGTTATTCGAATATAAGTGTGAGCAATTTCGCCGTCTCCGTTTTTACATTTTCAAATTTCACCCTCCTTTCTGGCAGCAGCATTTTATCATCACAGAAATCAAAATTGAATACAAGGCATATTAACTCCACTCTTATACTATAAACTAAGTTTTATATTTAAGACTGATAATTAAAATAACTGAAAAAGAGTAAATCCAAACATTGATGTATGCCAAATTCAGAAACTAATTGTGTGTTTGGCTGATTTATTGTGGCTTTCCTGAATGTAAATCAATATTATAATAAAGGAATTTGCATTAATATAAAACCTTTAAAATTCGTTGAAGGTAAACTAAATAGTATTATTTTCTCAACTATGCTTATGTGCAAAGACGACAAATGAGAGAAAATGAATGTAATAAGTACAATTAATAATGAGTAAGGTGATAAATGATTAGACAAACCTAAAATGAAACAACAAAAAAAGTTACAATCGTTCATATTAGCCTGTTTGGCATAGGGGTGAAGGAGGAAAAAAGTTTAGTACACATTTATTTAAGCTCAAAGGAGAAAATGGATTATTTGGGGTTTGGGATAGCTGTAATACCCCAGGTGGTTATTAATAATGATGATGATGATAACAACAACAATAACAATAATATAGTAATATTAAAATTTAATAATAACAACAACAATAATATAGTAAATAAAGATTTAGAATTTAATAATTTTGTATTATTTTATAATTTATTAATTGGCAATAATTATAGTAATAATAAAATTTTAGAATTTAATTGTATTGTTTTATAATTTATTAATTGGCAAGAGTTAAAGAGCCCAACTCGTAACTAAACTCTAAATTTTAATTATAAACTAAGGTCTAGCCGCCTAAACCTAGCGATCGCTCAATACTTTTCTTCTCTGCTACTTTTTCTTCTCCCCTACTACATCCTCTTTTCGTACTCTACATCAATTATTCTTCTAAGAGGTTAGCAAAACGGAGACCAGGTTAGGAATAGGAATTAATTGTTACATACCGATCTTGATTTTTGTGAACAAAAATAAATCCTTTTCTGTTTTGTCGTTCCGGCGTACGTCTTCTCTTTTGGTTTTCGTTTAGGTTTCCTATTCATTTTTGTCTTGATTACTACATATGGAGTGTTTCGATTCGATTCATAGTGTATACTCACGAGTTTGAATTCTAAAGTTTCTGGTTCTTCTTCCTATTCAAATGTTTGTATACTTTTTTATCGGTTTTTCTTGCTCTTTAACCGTGGACATCTTTTCTTGTTCTGAATCGATGCAAGATCTTCGGTTTAGGTTGGGTTGCTTCTCCACTGTGTTTGTTTTTCTTATATTTGATATACTTTCAAACGGAAGAATACAAGGTTATTTATTTCCTCTTGGTTTTATTTAAGGGCACATTAGATATCTTCCAAATTTGAATTTTTTTCTCCATCACATGGGTTCCAGGTTTCCTTTTTAATTTCGTTTGTTTGACTTTTGACCCATTAATATATTGCTCTAGATTACATAATATCTCCTATAAAATAAGAATAGGATATAAGTAGATTTTATATCAAAATATCTTTTTATCCTATAATTAATTAACGAACAGAAAAAAAAAAAAGAAAAATATATAAAAGATAATTAAATAGGTGCAAAATATTAATAAATCATATATTTGGTTTGGTTTCCGTAAATTTAAGGAATCCATTTGGTGTGTAATTGAAATAATTTAGGAAATTCATTATGAGTATATTTAAAATAATTTAGCAGTGGGAGGATAGCTTTGGGATGGTCCCTCCTAAAGTAATGAACACAACCCTTAGGCTTTATGCCCCCGATATATTATTTGATGTGAACCGATAATATCTATTCTTACCAAAGTGGTGTCTGTCAGTGTAACACCCCAAATTTGCTAACAATTATAATAACATATAAAATTGCAATAATTTTTATAAAAAATTATTGAAATTCAAAATAACCAAATTTGGGAAGTGTTACTGCCGCACTGGTACTGGGACAGGTGTAAGGCTACTTTATTACATTAAGTAAGTCCAAACTTAAATAAAAATGTTTTACTCAAAGCATAAAGTAAAATAAAACTAGCTAGAGTTAGCTGACTATTTTTTCTCACTTCTCATTGCTAGCCCCAGCCTTGAAAACCTGTTTCACTGAAATTCTGCTCCCCCGAAGGATCATCGTAGCCTAGAACACAAACATCAGCAAAAGCTGGTAATCCTAATAAATAGAGAAAATATAGAAAATAATAATAATAATAATAATAATAATAATAATAATAATAATATAATAATAATAATAATAATAATAATAATAATAATAATAATAAAATATATCCACATGATGATTAAAGAAAATATCATATATATATAATCTAAAATATCAATTTCAATACTCATCATATCTATATATTCTCATTGAATCAAATATCATTCATTATTTTTATTAATTTCTTTTAGATTCGGAAACCTGCCAGTCTATTTAGTGGGAAGAGAACCATGGTAGACCCGGAAACCTGCCAGTCTACCCTATGACCCGGAAACCTGCCCGTCACAAATCATCAAATTGACCATATAACAATAAAACATTTCGTCCTAATGTGCACACCTCTTCCCAAAGTTGCAACTAATGTCCCAGAAACCTGCCAAACAGTACTTTGGGAAGAACGGATATAATCAGTTCACATCAAATAATATATCGAGGCATAAAGCCTAAGGGTTGTGTTCATCACTTTAGGAGGTACCATCCCAAAGCTATTCTCCCATGATTTAAATTATTTTAAATACACTCACATAACAAATGGATTTCTCAATATATATATATACAGGAGAATACAATGTAGTTGATCCTCTTACTAAGCCGCTTGCACAAGCAAAACATGAGCCGCTTGTTAGGGCAATGAGAATTAGAGTAATTAATGATTACGCCTAGTGCAAGTGGGAGTCTGTTGGAAATTTTGCCCTAGGGGCAAGTCATTGTTGAAAGCGGGAGCTTTATACCCAAGAAGGGGGTGAATTGGGTATATTGAAAATTTTCGTAACTTGTTCTGTTTTTGATCACTCAGAACAGGGCACAACAGAGAGGGTAAGGAGAAGGAGCTAAACACAATGCAATTTATACTGGTTCGGTCCTTTCCTGACCTACATCCAGTCCCCAAGCCTCACTTGGGATTTTTAATCCACTAACTCAACAGTATTGATTACACACTCTGTACTAAGAGTTGTTCTCTCACTAGAACACACTCCCCCTTAAGAGTTGTAATCAATACACCCCAACTACCAAGTCCCCTGACTTGTAGTTATCTCAATCAATAAATGATTTACAAGTATTTGACTCTCTTACAGAGTAGATATGATGAACACTGAAGTGCTTGTATCAAGTATGATACTTTACAAGTGAAAGCTAATACACAATAAATGAACTTAGTAGAATTTCGCTCAGAGTAGGTGTATCAGCTTGAGAAGAAGTTAATGCTCTCTATTTATAGGTAGAGAACATTAAATGACCATTGTAAGATGATTCCAACCGTTGGAAGTGATTAGCTTGGGTTCTGGTCATCTTCTGTCTCTAAACTTCTGCTAATCCAAGTGTTAATGTGATCTGATGTTGCCCTCTGAGAATTTGCCCGTTGGAGATGACTTTACTTGTTGTAGTAAGTATTCTTTAACGTTTAAAAGGCGTGCTCAGATGGATTAGCTGAAAATAGGTTGATTTGCAGAAGTGCATTTAATGCACTGTACACTTTTTGCTTTATGGCTTTGACCTTCATTGATCTTCATCTGTGATTGTTGAAATTCACTGAACAAACTTGTTAAACATAGTTGGGAACATAAGTGAATGAGTTATGGAAGCAATAAGATCAAACAATAATGATTTGCAAATTCGCGTAATTCAAAAATCAATTTTGACCGTTGTATATGTTGGAAATTATGCCCTAGGGGCAAGTCATTATTCTCCATTAAGTTATCACTTCATTCGCATGTTTATGGTGATAACTGCATCCTTGGATATATCTTATAGCTTATCCTAAATGTCCCTGGTCAGTCATCTACGCGGGAGCGAAGATGAGTTAAGACCAGTATGACTTTGATGAGGTATGGAGATACGAATCAAAGTCATGGGCACTTGTAGAAGTACAAGGTGCCGGACCGACTCACTATGAGAAAGCTACACGGATTAAGTCATAAGCTTATCTCATGTATAACCGCGTCACAACGCCTTATGACCTGAGATCATCATGGATTCCTACATGATGAGTCACTGGTCTTTGACCTAGTCAAAAGTCACCTTTGACCAGGTGATGATAAAGGCTGGGATCGGGATCAGTGGTTTTCATGCGGAGGAATGTGAATGGTCAAGATGGAATTTGTCCCTCACATTTGTAGAGAGATAATACTGGGCCCCTCGATGAGTGAGTCTAAGAAATGTATGGCCATACTGTGATGGAAAAGAGTTTCCATTTCACTTATTAGACTACTCGAGAATAGAGAAAGTAGTGGTCAAGAACAGGAAGTTGACATTATCCATGCCTCATCCTTGACCAAATTATCGCGTGACAAAAGGGACGTGACATGGTTGTACGATAGGTAGTATCGTGTCATCGATCCCCATGTGAATTGGGTAGTCGCAATGTCTTGCTAGAGGCCGCTTGCGACTTGTGGGCTGATACAGTGTTGGCCCACTGCCAATCTCATATGGGCCTGCAGGGTCGCACACAAGAATAATCCAACACGGGTAAAAGTGTGTAGATTCATTGAATCTCAGATTAATCTGAGATTAAATGAATACTGAATTTAATCTAGGATAAATATATGTATATATATGTGTGTGTATCTATATATATATATTAAAATCGAAAATAATATAATAATATTATTTAATGGAGATTATAATATCATTATATGATATTTGTTTTATATTTAATTTATCGGATAAATTAAATATCTAAAACAAATAGAGATATTATACCTCATTTGATTTTCGAATAAAGATATCATTATCTATTTAATTTAAATTGAAATATTGTATCTCAGATTTAATTAAATAGATAGATATCATTTCTCAGATTTAATTTATAGAGATAAATTAAATCAGAAGGCTTTTAATTTGAATTAAATAAATACATTAGATTAAATCTATCAGATAGATTTAATTAATTTTTTTTTAATTAAAATTCAAAATTCAAAATTAATGTGGATTAATTTTGAATATAATACGCCGATGGGTTTAGAAAAACCTACGGGACTTTTAGTCGAGCGTATTAGAAAGCCGCGAGAAACCCTAGAGAGAAATAAAGAGAGAGACGCACAGTTCGAGGCGCTAGCACGCTGCCGCGTCCGTGTTCGGACATTGTTCGTGTGGATACCGGTAGAGGAAGACGATTCTAAGAGTCGACTTCTCCTGATTGAGAAGATAGCCCACCAGTTCAAAGAGAACGAGACGCGGGCGAATTCACTACAGTTTGAATTTTCTTGATCGCCATGAGAAAATGTGCGCAAAGGGTTTGTGTAGATTCTTGAGCTACTAGTTCGCTAAAATCAAAGGAAAACCTCCGGCTCCGGATGATTCCAAGTTCTCTATAAGGTATGATTTGGGTTCCCTAACCTTGATTTAAACGCACCTGAGTGTTCTTCGGGACGGGATTCGTAGAAAATTTTAATCTGCTGCGTGTACGGATCCCAACAGTATACTGCGGTATGTTGATCCATACTGGAGTATGGCACTGTGCATAAGTGTCCATACTGCAGTATCCAAAGTCATACTGCGGTATGCAGCTTCCAGAGGCAAATCATCGTGACTTGTGTTCGAAAGTCATGTCCTATACTGCGGTATGTGAAGGTTGGAGCTAAATACCCAACAGGGGGGGTGAATATGGTATCTTTAAAAATTTAAATATTCTACTCTGTTTTTGACAAAGTAAAACAGGGTAACACAGAGGAGAGAAGAAGAGAAGCAATACACTACAAGATTTATACTGGTTCGGTCCTTTTTCTGACCTACATCAATCTGCACCTATGTTAAAATGTATACATGTTCTCTTTTAAATGGTTTTGCCTAGGTTTCCATAATTGACAAATAGCAGTATATATATATATATATATATTTAGTTTGAATCCGTAAATTTGAGAAATTCATTTTGTGTGTGATTGAAATAATTTAATTGTGGGAGGATATCTTTGGGATGGTACCTTCTAAAGTGATGAACACAACCTTTGGGCTTTATGCCACCAATGTGAAAAGATATTATCCGTTCTTCTCAAAGTGGTGTTTGGTAGGGTTTCTCGAAACACTAGTAGCAACTTTGGGAAGAGGTGTGCACATTAAGAAGAAATGTTTTATGGCCAATTTGATTATTTGTGACTGGCAGGGTTTCCCGGATCACAAGGTAGACTGGCAGGGTTTCCCGGGTCTACCATGGTTCTCTTCCCACTAAACTAAATAGGCTGGGAGGGTTTCCTGGGTCTGACATATTCCCTTTAGTTAAACTTTAGGCTTTGGTTTTATTTTAATGTAATGAATTTAGCCTTACGCTTGTCTTTAGTACAAGTGCGGTAGTAACATTTCCCAAATTTGGTTAATTTAAATTTCACAATTATTTATGGTTTTAGAAAATTTATGTTATTATAAATTGTTAGAAATTTGGGGGTGTTATAGGCACAGTCTGAGCCATACATCAATAAAGTATCTTTAATAAGGTAAATAATTATGAGGGATGATTATATTTACTTTTATGTTGGGCAAATAAGAAGACGCCACCTAGCACAATAGTCAGGGAAATCCACCAGTCCCTAGTCCGATCATGTACTCGACTTTCTAAACACGGAAAAAGGGAGTAAGGGGAATGAAGGTTGGAGCTAAATACCCAAGAGGGGGGGTGAATTGGGTATCTTTAAAAATTTAAATATTCTACTATGTTTTTGACTAAGTAAAAAAGGGTAACACAGAGGAGAGAAGAAGAGAAGCAATACACTACAAGATTTATACTGGTTCGGTCTTTTCTCTGACCTACATCCAGTCCCCAAGCCTCACTTGAGATTTTCAATCCACTAAAATCAAATATTGATTACACACTCTGTACTAAGAGTTGTTCTCTCACTAGAACACACTCCCCCTTACAAGTTGTAATCAATACACCCTAACTACCAAGTCCCCTGACTTGTAGTTAACACAATCAGTAAATGATTTACAAGATAAGACTCTCTCACAGAGCAGATAGGATAAGCACTGAAGTACAAAGTATCAAAATGATACAATACAGATGAAAGCTTGATACAATAAATGACTCAATAAATTTTCACTCTAAGTTGTTGTATCAGCTTGAGAAGAAGTTAATGCACTCTATTTATAGGTAGAGAACATTAAATGACCGTTGTAAGATGATTCCAACCGTTGGAAGTGATTAGCTTGGGTTCTGGTCATCTTCTCTCTCTAAACTTCTGCTAATCCAAGTGTTAATGTGATCTGATGTGGCTCTCTGAGAATTTGCCCGTTGGAGATGACTTTACTTGTTGTAGTAAGCATTCTTTAACGTTTAGAAGGCGTGCTCAGATGGATTAGCTGAAAATAGGTTGATTTGCAGAAGTGCATTTAATGCACTGTACACTTTTTGCTTCATGGCTTTGACCTTCATTGATCTTCATCTGTGATTGCTGAAATTCACTCAACAAACTTGTTAAACATAGCTAGGAATATGACTGAATGAATTATGGAAGCAATAAGATCAAACAATAATGATTTGCAAATTTGCGTAATTCAAAACTCAATTTTGACCGTTGTATACCGCGGTAAGTTCCTCTATACTGGAGTATGGCACTGTGCATAAGTGTCCATACTGCAGTATCCAAAGTCATACTGCGGTATGCAGGTTCCAGAGGCAGAACATCGTGAATTGATTTTGAAAGCTATGTCCTATACTGCAGTATGCGAATTTTTGACATAATTGAGAGTCAGCTTAATTGCCCAATACTGCAGTATGCAAACCTATACTGCAGTATGCAATAGTTATAAAACTTGAGAGCTTTCTGTATAAGCCTATACTGCAGTATCCATATCCATACTGCGGTATTGACTTGGGTGAGAAAACTTGGTTGCTCTCTGGATGGCCCTATACTGCAGTATACATACCTATACTGCGGTATTGGCTTGACTTAGAAATTTAGTTGCTCTCTGGATGGCCCTATACTGCAGTATACATACCTATACTGCGGTATTGGCTTGTTTTGAAAATTTTGCTTGCTTTCTGGAAGTCCAATACTGCGGTATAGCACCCTATACTGCGGTATTGACTTAACTCAAAAATTTTGATTCCTTTTTGTAAGTCCAATACTGCGGTATAGCACCCTATATTGCAGTATTGACTTAACTCGAGAGATTGGATTGTTCTCTGGAAGTCCAATACTGCGGTATAGCACCCTATACTGCAGTATTGAGTTAACTTGAAAGATTATTGCCTTTCTGGATGACCCTTTACTGCAGTATGCAGACCCATACTGCGGTATGCAACTATCAGAGGATTTTTAAATGATCTTGGAAACTTCAAAACTTGTTTACACTTATTGTTAATCATCAAAACACATTGAGAACTAACAGTATGTAAGTAGCATACTGCAGTAAGTGAGCTCTTGACAAATTGAGAATCAGTTTAAAAACCCAATACTGCAGTACGTAAGCCTATACTGCAGTATGCAATAGTTATAAAATTTGGGAGCTCTCTGTATAAGGCTATACTGCAGTATACATACCTATACTGCGGTATTGACTTGTCTTGAAAAACTTAGTTGCTCTCTGGATGGTCCTATACTGCAGTATACATACCTATACTGCGGTATTGACTTGTTTTGAAAAACTTAGTTGCTCTCTGGATGGTCCTATACTGCAGTATACATACCTATACTGCGGTATTGACTTGACTTAAAAATTTTGATTACTTTCTCTAAGTCCAATACTGCGGTATAGCACCCTATACTGCGGTGTTGACTTAACTTAGAAATTTTGATTACTTTCTGTAAGTCCAATACTGCGGTATAGCACCCTATACTGCGGTATTGACTTAACTCGAAAGATTTGATTGTTCTCTGGAAGTCCAATACTGCGGTATAGCACCCTATACTGCGGTATTGACTTAACTTAGAAAAATTATTGCTTTCTGGATGACCCTTTACTGCAGTATACAGACCCATACTGCAGTATGCAACTATCAGATGATTTTTAAAAGATCTTGGAAACTTCAAAACATGTTTACACTTGTTGTTAATCATCAAAACACATTGAGAACCAACAATTGTTCTCCATTAAGTTATCATTTCATACGCATGTTTATGGTGATAACTATATCCCTGGATATATCTTATAGATTATCCTAAATGTCCCTGGTCGGTCATCTATGTGGGAGCGAAGATAAGTTAAGACCAGTATGACTTTGATGAGGTATGGAGAAACGAATCAAAGTCATGGGCACTTGTAAGAGTACAAGGTGCTGGACCGACCCACTATGAGAAAGCTGCATGGATTAAGTCATAAGCTTATCTCATGTATAACCGCGTCACAACGCCCTATGACCTGAGATCATCATGGATTCCTACATGATGAGTCACTGGTCTTTGACCTAGTCAAAAGTCACCTTTGACCGGGTGATGATAAAGGCTGGGATTGGGATCAGTGGTTTTCATGCGGAGGAATGTGAATGGTCAAGATGGAATTTGTCCCTCATATTTGTAGAGAGATAATACTGGGCCCCTCGATGAGTGAGTCTAAGAAATGTATGGTCATATTGTGATGGAAAAGAGTTTCCATTTCACTTATTAGACTGCTCGAGAATCGAGAAAGTAATGGTCAAGAAAAGGAAGTTGACGTTATCCATGCCTCATCCTTGACCGAATTATCGCGTGACAAAAGGGACGTGACATGGTTGTACGATAGGTAGTATCGTGTCATCGATCCCCATGTGAATTGGGTAGTCGCAATGTCTTGCTATAGGCCGCTTGCGACTTGTGGGCTGATACAGTCTTGACCCACTGCCAATCTCATATGGGCCTGCAGGGTCGCACACAAGAATAATCCAACACAGGTAAAAATGTCCAGATTCATTGAATCTCAGATTAATCTGAAATTAAATGAATACTGAATTTAATCTAGGATAAATATATATATATATATATATATATATATATATGTATGTATGTATATGTATATGTATATATATATATATTAAATTCGAAAATAATATAATAATATTATTTAATGGAGATTATAATATTATTATATGATATTTGTTTTATATTTAATTTATCAGATAAATTAAATATCTAAAACAAATAGAGATATTATATCTCATTTGATTTTCGAATAAAGATATCATTATCTATTTAATTTAAATTAAGATATTGTATCTCAAATTTAATTAAATAGATAGATATCATTTCTCGAATTTAATTTATAGAGATAAATTAAATCCGAAGGCTTTTAATTTGAATTAAATAAATACATTAGATTAAATCTATTAGATAGATTTAATTACTATATTTTTTTAATTAAAATTCGAAATTCAAAATTAATGGGGATTAATTTTGAATATAATACGCCGATGGGTTTAGAAAAACCTATGGGACTTTTAGTCGAGCGTATTAGAAAGCCGCGAGAAACCCTAGACCGAAAAGAGAGAGACGCACAGTTCGAGGCGCTAGCACGCTGCCGCGTCCGTGTTCGGAGATTATTCGTGTGGATACCGGTAGAGGAAGCCGATTCTAAGAGTCGTCTTCTGCTGATCGATAAGGTAGTCCACCAGTTCAAAGAGAACGAGACGTGGATGAATTCACTACAGTTTGGGTTTTCTTGATCGCCATGAGAAAATGTGCCCAAAGGGTTTTTGTAGATTCTTGAGCTACTAGTTCGCTAAAATCAAAGGAAAACCTCCGGCTCCGGATGATTCCGAGTTCTCTATAAGGTATGATTCGGGTTCCCTAACCTTGATTTAAACGCACCTGAGTGTTTCTCGGGACGGGATTCGTAGAAAATTTTAATCCGCTGCGTGTACAGATCCCAACACTATCTCCCAGCGAACCTCAGCGTCTAACGTCTTGCCGACTTTAGTAACCTGTTCTGGTACAAAGCCCAAGATAAAATCTTGTAATTCACCATTTGGTTCTGCCCGCGAAATCTTATCTTCTTCCCTGAGGTCCAATTCGACAACCTGTACCGGTTCCTTTCCTTTTTCTTTTCCGGACTCTGTCTCCTTTGAAGCCCCGCTTCCTTTCACGGCCTCAAAGTAACATTGTCGAGAATCCTTTTGATCACCTCTCACTACGACAACTTGACTCTTTTTGTTAATAAATTTCAATCTCTGATGTTTGGAGGACACCAACATATCCCAATCGTGAATAGTTGGGCACCCTAGAATGACATTGTATGGTGAGGGGAAGTCGACTACAATAAATCGGACCATCTCTGACTTAAAAGCCTTCCCCGTTCCTAGGGTCAATTTAAGATCCGCAAATCCCTTAGGCCGTGTATCCTAGCCATTGAACCCTGTTAGTGTAGTTTTGCACGGCTTCAAGTCCTCCGAGTCGAAACGCATGCACTTAAATGCATTCTAGAGGATTATGTTTACGGCACTACCGTTATCGACAAAGATTTTCCTGACACGACAGTCCACCCCCATTCCCGAGATTTTCCTGACTTCTTGTTGTCTCTTTTAAATTCCGTACAGCTTCTAACTGAAAGGAATTCTTTTAGATACTTCTTCCGCTGGGCGATCGAGTCTCCTCCACCGCTGAATCCTCCCACAATAACATGACATTCATATTTGGGCTTAGGAAACTCGTCATCACTCCCGTTTTCTTTCTGCTTGTGTTTCTTCTTTTCTTGGGGTGGGCTCTTACTTCGACCCCTTTGGCGCTTGTTTTGTCGCCCCTCTGTCTGGATAACATATCGCCGTAGCTTTCCTTCCCTAACAAACTTTTATATAGCATCACGAAGATCCCAACACGAGTCCGTGGTGTGGCCATGCTGACCGTTGAACTCACATATCGTGATTTGTCTAGGGTGGCCTCCCGCCGCAAGGGCCGAGGTCGTTCAACCTTCCTCATGTTAGTGGCGGACACTTATTTCCAAATTTCCGCTTGAGATACTTTCAACGCAGCGTACCTGTCGTACTTCCCTTCTGCCCGTCCTCCCCTAGGCCAGCTATCCCGTCCACATGTCCGAAAATCTTGCCTATTTTGACCACGCTGATCTCTACCCTGTGGAGGCGAACTTCTTTGTTTTTCCTTTGGTTCTCGGCTCATCATTTCTAACTGCTCCAACTCCAGGTACTGCTTGCATCAGTCTCGGAATTCCGCCAAAGTCCTTGGACGGTTCTTTGTCAGTGACTTTTTCAAACGAGATGCCTTATCCAAATCAGTTATAGCACATTGAAGATGTATACCTTCTTTTAACTCCGGCACTTGCAAGGCCGTGTCTTTAAAATGCTCTAAATATTTCTGCAAAGTCTCATTAGGGAGCTGTTTCACTTGTCCAAGTTGAAACTCGGTCTTTGGCTGCTTCTTATTGGTAGCGAAATTCAACAAGAACTTTTTAACCAGGTCCTTGAAATCAAGAATCGAGTTTAGTGGTAACAAGTTAAACCAAATCTGCGTAGCTCCCCTCAACGTTCCAACGAATAACCTTGGAATGATAGCCCCGGTGTATCCTTTCACCGTGATTTCCATTTTGAAATTGTTCACATGCACCTGTAGGTCTTGACTTCCATCATAATTTAGGAAATCCTTTGTATCCAAGCCTTTTGGATAGGCCGCGGTCATGATTTTCTCAGGAAAGGGGCCTTGTAACCTCTCTTCTTCATCGGATGTTTCATCCTCCTTAGACAGACCTTGGTCTTCGGCAGGCTCTTTTCCTTTAAGAAGGGCCGACTTGTGGGCTTGTGCCTGATCCGAGACGGTTTCATTAACCTTCGATGTGCATGCATCACCTTGGGCAGACGTTGTTTGACTATCTTTACTCGGGTTTCCAACATCCCTGCCCGTGCCTCGTGCTGGATTCTCTAGCATCTTAACATGCTCTTGCAATGCCTACTCTTTTGATGCGTTGTCTGTAGTGTTCGTCGCCCGAGTTCGACCTGACATATTTTCTCCTACGGCTCTAGCAGGCAGGACCCCAACGTTCATGGATGATGCCACGTTAGCCCGACTTGGTCCCGCAATATCTTTATCCACACCTCTCACTGGGCGTTCTTCCCTTCCAACATGCTCTTCCAATAGCTGCCTAATCCTCAAAGTCTCCTCCTGCCTCCAGATAGCGCTCTGATGCCTCATCTCATCCCGGATAATTCTGATATCTTCCTCCCTGTGCAAACGATTTCTGGTTTCCATTTCCTCCATTCAATTCAACACCGCTCCCAGGGTAATCTCCAATCTGCGAATATCGGGATGCTCGACCTGTAATTCTATCGGAGGTTCCGGTGGGAGCTCCGGCAGGATCACTTGCTGGATTACCAGATTGTCGGGAAGTGGAGAGCTCGCTGACACCGAGGTCTCTGATTCAGTCTCAACAATAACTTGATCATCGTCGAGGGCCATCAGATTGGCCCCCTGCGCTCCTTGCTCCTGGTGCAATTGTGGTGACTGCCTACCCGGCGGTTGATCTCGCCGAACCGCATGGGTACAACTTCTTGTGTTTGCGGTCATTGTCGGTGGTAACTTAGCAACTTTTCGTGATATGGGAATCGAACTTTACGGTCCCCACGGTCGGCGCCAATATTCTGTATAAGAACACAACTGTCTAACCTCTAAGGGTTAGTGAATGATTAATGTCGGATCGACTAGCTTCTCAAGATGTCAATAAGTAGGTCATCCAAGAAAGGATCACCTGCTGAAGTCTATAGGCGAGACAACAATGGGTTCTCAAGGATCACTGTGCAACACGACGGTGGCGAACTGCCAAAAGGAGTGGGGTGTGTGCACAGTGATGCGGTATGTAAAGTAATCGTAATAGTTATGAGTCGAGTGCACTTGGTCAATGTCCTGCTATTTATCGAGGCTCCCTTCAGTTCTGTTTCTCCGGCAATGCGTCCTTCTTTTGGTAATACACGTTCCCACGATTTGATTGAGGAGGATCCTCCATTACCTGCATTATCCAAGATTGTCAGCCTGATCGTGGGATGATCATCATTTAACCAGATTGAGGCAGATCCTGTCACAACATGTGCCTGCTAGGCTTATACTTTACCAGGTCCATTATCCAAGTCCACAACAAAATGAAACCTAAATCTAAACCAAAAGGACACATGAGAAAGTTAATATTGTGCCAAAGAAAAGGGAGCTGTCGGCACAAGGAAGAAGGAAAGAAAAACCAAGAAAAACCTAGAGAAAAAGAGAAGGAAACAAAGCCAAAAACCCAAGTCAAGCCAAAGACCAATGGAAATTAACTTGTACAAATATTTTACATAGCCAAAGATCATTATTTAAGGACCTCTTTTCCCTCATTTTGGCTGCCCCAGTCATCCATTTAGAGAGGGAAGAGAGCAAAGAAAAGCTGGTTCACTAGGAAAAAGAAAGACACACAACTTGGAGAGCTAAGGTAAGTAGGATTCAAAACTAATGAATTAATCTTCTATCTTCCTTAACTCCCATTATAACTCCAAGATACTCATGACCAACTTTTCCATGGTGTCTCTGTGTTCAAGGCTGAGACCCTAAGGAAGTGTAAAAGGAAGAGATTCAAATTGAACCAAGCCCAAAATCAAGTAAGTCACTAAGCTAGCATGTTGTGACTTTGTGCTTTTGATTTTGGATGATCTTCATGATAGTGGCTGATTAAAGAAGTGATGTTTTCTTAAGGGGAGGCTCTGTCCTAATCATCAAAAAGGGGTTGTCAAGTGATTAAAGTCAAGATAATGATGCCAGAGAAGATTAAGCCAAGGAATGAACAAATATAAAGCTCAAATGAAAACTATGGTTGTTGTTCATAATTTGTGATTTCTGGCTCGCAAGGTGTACATGTGGTTATGATGTGATTTTAGTATTTTTGATGGTTCCAAAGTGTCTAGGACGAAATTTTTGTATGGGAATAAGTCAAGAACATGATTTTAGAACTCAAAAGTTAAGTTGCAAAAGATTTGAGAATCTGCCAGTTTTAAGAAAATCCTAGGAAATCATACTTAAGGAATAATTTTAAAATAGTAAATGAAGTCAAATGGCTATGTAATTTTACAGGCTTAAAATAGATATCCCAAGATTTAAGTGGGTATATAATTTGTAATTTTTCAAGATGTCTACTAGGAGATATGAAATTTTGAAAATAGCCCAGAAACCTAGACTTTGCCTTTGACCAAAGAGGGGAATTTTTACATAGTAAAATCTTGCGAATTTTTATAGACTTTGGAAATATTTTTAATAAAAACTAAACATGTCAAGGGTTATATGTCCACTGGAATCACGTTAATTGGAGTTTTCTAGAACTAATTATGAATTTTTGAATTTAAGGCATGATTTTTGGAATTTTTGAAAAATGGACGAATTTCATGATATTAAGAAGAGAGTTTATATAAGCAAATAAAATGGAATGTATTTTCTTTGTTTAGGGCAAGCACGTATTTGGAGTAACTCTCAGGCACCGGGAGAATTTATTTAATTACTGATCAGCTATCATGTAATACCCTAGATTTTTATTAATTGAAATAACCCTTTTTTTTTATAGCCTTGGTGGACCAAATACTCCTAGTCCTAATTGCCTTAGGAATTTTCAGCTTATGCAATAAGAAAGAGGTTTTAGGTACTAAGTCCACTACTTGTCAACCAAGTCACATTAAATTCACACCATGACTGATTGATTGAATTTAATATACCCTATCACATTAAATTCACACCATGATTGATTGATTGAATTTAATATATCCTATCGCATTAAATTCACAGCATGATTGATTGTTTGAATTTAATATACCATATCATATTAAATTTACACCATCATTGATTGATTGAATTTAATATACCTTATTAATGAGTTGGCAATAGTAGAAGAGCCCAAAACTAAACCCTAATTTTAAGTTATAAATAGAGGTCTAGCCTAACTCTGAATATTCTTCTTCTCTTCTACTACTCTCTTCTACTACATCCTCTATTCTTTCTCTGTGTCAATTATTCTTCTAAGAGGTTAGCAAAACGAAGACCAGGTAATCCTAATCCCCAGAACAATAGGAGTTAATTGTTGCATGTCAATCTCGATCTTTGTGAAAAACCCTTAAATGTGTCGCTGCATTTGTATGTGTATATATATGTTTTCCTTTTCGGTTAGCGTGAATTACTTTATGAAAGCAAAACGTCTCACCTCCTTGTATACATATATTTCTCCTTCTTGATTTGCGTTTAACTATTTTGCAAAACCCTTTATCATTGAATATACATGTACACTTTGTGTGCCTCATTTTTCGTGATTGAAACTTATATATATCCTTTATTAATATATATAATACTTGTACATCTTTTGCCTTGAGTGCTTCAGCTTTTGTATGTATGTATGTATGGATGGATGGATGGATGGATGGATGGATGGATGGATGGATGGATGTGTGTGTGTGTGTGTGTGTGTGTGTCCTTTTAAATTTGTTCAATCTGCACCTATGTTAAAATGTATACATGTTCTCTTTTGAATGGTTTTGCCTAGGTTTCCATAATTGACAAATAGCAGTATATATATATATATATATATAGTTTGAATCCGTAAATTTGAGAAATTCATTTTGTGTGTGATTGAAATAATTTAATTGTGGGAGGATATCTTTGGGATGGTACCTTCTAAAGTGATAAACACAACCTTTGGGCTTTATGCCACCAATGTGAAAAGATATTATCCGTTCTTCTCAAAGTGGTGTTTGGTAGGGTTTCTCGGAACACTAGTAGCAACTTTGGGAAGAAGTGTGCACATTAAGAAGAAATGTTTTATGGCCAATTTGATTATTTGTGACTGGCAGGGTTTCCCGGGTCACAGGGTAGACTGGCAGGGTTTCCCGGGTCTACCATGGTTCTCTTCCCACTAAACTAAATAGGCTGGGAGGGTTTCCTGGGTCTGACATATTCCCTTTAGTTAAACTTTAGGCTTTGGTTTTATTTTAATGTAATGAATTTAGCCTTACGCTTGTCTTTAGTACAAGTGCGGCAGTAACATTTCCCAAATTTGGTTAATTTAAATTTCACAATTATTTATGGTTTTAGAAAATTTATGTTATTATAAATTGTTAGAAATTTGGGGGTGTTATAGGCACAGTCTGAGCCATACATCAATAAAGTATCTTTAATAAGGTAAATAATTATGAGTGATGATTATATTTACTTTTATGTTGGGCAAATAAGAAGACGCCACCTAGCACAATAGTCAGGGAAATCCACCAGTCTCTAGTCCGATCATGTACTCGACTTTCTAAACACGGAAAAAGGGAGTAAGGGGAATGAAGGTTGGAGCTAAATACCCAAGAGGGGGGGTGAATTGGGTATCTTTAAAAATTTAAATATTCTACTATGTTTTTGACTAAGTAAAAAAGGGTAACACAGAGGAGAGAAGAAGAGAAGCAATACACTACAAGATTTATACTGGTTCGGTCTTTTCTCTGACCTACATCCAGTCCCCAAGCCTCACTTGAGATTTTCAATCCACTAAAATCAAATATTGATTACACACTCTGTACTAAGAGTTGTTCTCTCACTAGAACACACTCCCCCTTACAAGTTGTAATCAATACACCCTAACTACCAAGTCCCCTGACTTGTAGTTAACACAATCAGTAAATGATTTACAAGATAAGACTCTCTCACAGAGCAGATAGGATAAGCACTGAAGTACAAAGTATCAAAATGATACAATACAGATGAAAGCTTGATACAATAAATGACTCAATAAATTTTCACTCTAAGTTGTTGTATCAGCTTGAGAAGAAGTTAATGCACTCTATTTATAGGTAGAGAACATTAAATGACCGTTGTAAGATGATTCCAACCGTTGGAAGTGATTAGCTTGGGTTCTGGTCATCTTCTCTCTCTAAACTTCTGCTAATCCAAGTGTTAATGTGATCTGATGTGGCTCTCTGAGAATTTGCCCGTTGGAGATGACTTTACTTGTTGTAGTAAGTATTCTTTAACGTTTAGAAGGCGTGCTCAGATGGATTAGCTGAAAATAGGTTGATTTGCAGAAGTGCATTTAATGCACTGTACACTTTTTGCTTCATGGCTTTGACCTTCATTGATCTTCATCTGTGATTGCTGAAATTCACTCAACAAACTTGTTAAACATAGCTAGGAATATGACTGAATGAATTATGGAAGCAATAAGATCAAACAATAATGATTTGCAAATTCGCGTAATTCAAAACTCAATTTTGACCGTTGTATACCGCGGTAAGTTCCTCTATACTGGAGTATGGCACTGTGCATAAGTGTCCATACTGCAGTATCTAAAGTCATACTGCGGTATGCAGGTTCCAGAGGCAGAACATCGTGAATTGATTTTGAAAGCTATGTCCTATATTGCGGTATGTAAGTAACATACTGCAGTATGCAAATTTTTGACAAAATTGAGAGTCAGCTTAATTGCCCAATACTGCAGTATGCAAACCTATACTGCAGTATGCAATAGTTATGAAATTTGAGAGCTTTCTGTATAAGCCTATACTGCAGTATCCATATCCATACTGCGGTATTGACTTGCTTGAGAAAATTTGGTTGCTCTCTGGATGGCCCTATACTGCAGTATACATACCTATACTGCGGTATTGGCTAGTTTTGGAAAAACTCGGTTTCTCTCTGGAAGTCCAATACTGTGGTATAGCATCCTATACTGCGGTATTGACTTACTTGAGAAACCTTGGTTGCTCTCTGGATGGCCCTATACTGCAGTATACATACCTATACTGCGGTATTGGCTAGCTTCAAAAATTTGCTTGCTCTCTGGAAGTCCAATACTGCGGTATAGCACCCTATACTGCGGTATTGACTTAAATCAAAAATTTTGATTACTTTCTATAAGTCCAATACTGCGGTATAGCACCCTATACTGCGGTATTGACTTAACTCGAAAAATTGGATTGTTCTCTGGAAGTCCAATACTGCGGTATAGCACCCTATACTGCGGTATTGACTTAACTTGAAAAATTATTGCCTTCTGAATGACCCTTTACTGCAGTATGCAGACCCATACTGCGATATGCAACTATAAGAGGATTTTTAAATGATCTTGGAAACTTCAAAACATGTTTACACTTGTTATTAATCATCAAAACACATTGAGAACTAACAGGGAATTCATCAAACTTCCTTTCCCTTGACATTAAAGGACATCTAAAAAAGAGAGAGAGGAAGGATGATTTCATAATGATAGTTGTCACTTTGAGATTTAATCTCAGGACACATGACATTTTAAGATATAAACACTTGAACTTATATGGAATTAAAGTCCAAGACTCCCTAGCCTCCATATATTTTGTCCAAAGAAGCCCAAAATATGGGAAAATATAGAAATTCAAAGGAAAAATAAAGAGGAGAGAAATTGGAGAAAAACTTAGTGTTCTTGAGCTCCTGAGCCAATTACACCTCTGAAATTGTGTTTCAAGATCCTAAGATCTTCTCTAATGCTATTCCTTTCAATAAAGCAGCATTGCTAACGTTTTGAATTCTTGATCAAAGGTGTTTGGTGCTATCTACAAGGTGGAGGTGCTGCTAAAATCAAGAACCAGATATGGAATCGTGAAGAGGTGTGTATAAGCTCCAATTGGAACCGAATATAGTGAGGTTTTCATAGCTTGTTGAGATGCCATGACTTTTAGTCAAACCCGAATCTTAAGAAAGGAGTGTGATTTTGCTAGTTTTGATGCTTCCAATTAGTTTAGAATGAAAAGTTGTGTGGGATAAAGGTGAGAAACCAATCCTAAAAGCATCGTTAGAAAAAACAGAACTTTTGGCCAAAGAACCCTTAAGTTCGGCCTGACGAGTTACTTAGGAAAGAATTGGATTTTGTTAAATTTGAGGTTACAAATGGATTCCATACACAAAATTTTGTGGGAATCGCCTATGGAAATGATTTTGGTTGGATTGGATAGAAAACCCTAAAATGGGAATTTAAGGATAGAGCTATCAGATCATGTTTTTTAGGAGACAGTCTGGTTGTAATGAAATTCGAATAGAAAATCATTACCAATGACTGTGATATTTTCCCAATTGATAGAAGACATCCCAAGTTTTAATTTGATATATAATATGTGTCATTTGGGTTAATAGATTGTAAGATATAAATTTTTAGAGTTTGGGCACTGAAACAGGAACAAATTCTAGAATAGTTTGGTTGACTGAGGATTTCTGGATAACTGTGCATATAAATGGTAGTGAGTGATATTTTTCGTACACAGAGAATCTAAAGAGATTTACATATAACTTTGAAACACACCATTTGGAGGTTTGTAGATTAAAAGTTAGGTGAAAATTCTAGCAGCATAGGCTTGATATGCGAAAATGAGGAATTGGAGTGAATTGTAAATAAGAGTGACTTCCAAGAGTAGAGTTATGTCCTAGAGGCTAATGTAGTCTCATTAGACATTCATTTGTCATGCCTCACTTTCATGACTCTAACAAGTCATGTGATAATGTATCTAGGGCCATGAGGTGACAAAGAAAAGACAATGGAAGCAACTTTGATGGTTTGGGGGGGAAAAAAAAGAATAAGAAGAGGACCTAAAGACTCAAGGTAGTAAACTTACCTTACTTGCATGTATTGATATGTTTTCTTGTGTGTTGATGTGTATCACCTGTCCTAGATACTCATTTGCATCACATAACTTATCATATACTTGAACAGGACCAGAATCTTCAGTTGCTGGTATCTACCTCCTTGCCCTTTGAGCCATATCCGCTATGCTAATCACATTCTAAATCTGTGGAAAGAACTAAGATTCATACAAATCTCAGTAGTAATAATCAATCACTCAGATATAATGCATACATTGAATATAGTAGTCAACCATCAAACGTGCATACAGCACATTCAACATTCAAAGATAAACATAATATGCAGCATCGACTACAATCACAGACCCACCATTCCTTTCCCACAGCGCTAGATATTCAACTAGGCCTCTGCCCTTCTCATTTGAATGCTTAATAAGTGTCACAACACAGGTAACACAATGGTTCATACATGCATATAAAGGAATATATAATATGTGAGAGAAAAGTTACTACCTTAAAACCTTTCAAACTCTTGATCTTGTTCCTAGTCTCTTGGGTGCATGGGAACATATCAAATCCTATAAATTAATATTCACATATGAATGAGTTATTACTTATCTGAGTTCTTCAATATCTTAAGATACTAAGGTTGGTTATCTTTAATGTTATTGTATTATGCAGAAGAGGTGGTTAATTTCCTACACTAACATCATATGCTCATCTTAATCCTTGAAGTTTACTTTTATTACCATTTGCCTAATATGCTTTACCCTTGGTCATCCACCTTATTACAATTTGCCCAAGATTTGACCATATCTCTACCCTTGGATTTTACTCTTATTACCATTAAACCCAAGTGATAATACTTATGTCTCCCCTTGCCAATCATACCTATTCACTAGTCAAGCCATTATCACATTTTCGCATAGCAACCTATATTGCCAGATTTTTCACATGTATTTGAAAAATCATAACTTAATTTAGAAAAGTTGAATTGAGGTGGTTCCAATGAATATATGACCCCTATTACACATGGTAAAAAAGGTATGCATTTAGAATCACAATCATAGTAACATATCACAACATACCATTGAGTAGCCTTACCAAGGCAAGCCCCAGAATCCATATAGCCGTTGAGCCGCCTATCAAGGCCAGCCCCTGAAAATTCTCAGCACTTGGAACAACACAGTAGCTAGGCCTTAAACCCAACTGCCCTGAATGTAAATCAGGCTTGGTACTGACCTAAGGACACGCAGTCTACTAGGCCCTACAACCATAATCCTTAATCATGGCAAACAACCATACAACAGTAACATAAGATACGTGAGTAAACAGTTACTACTTGTAGCTGCTCAGAGACCACTAAACTTTCTCTGCATCCGAGAGTCTCCTCGAATATGTTCTTGCCCTAGAAAAAATAAATATACCTTATTTCCCATACTTACATAAAGTCTTCTTATTTTTAAAAAATCTGACCAAAACCTAGAAATTCCAGAAATCATGCTTCAATTTCAAACATTTTTAATTAATTCTACAAAAATCTAATTGACGTGAATATAGTGGCCATCAAACCCTTAAGATGTCTAGTTTATGATAAAAAAATATTCCATAGACCAAAAGGGTTCATATTCTTTCACGTAGCCAAAACTTTGCTTGCTGGACAGAGAAAAATTCCAATCCTTTATGCCGTTTTAAAAAATTAATTTCTTCTAGTAGGAAACTTGAAAATATATGAAATAATAAATAAAAGTGAAGCCCCAGATGTCTACTTTAAATATATAAAATTTCATGGCCATCGGACTTCATTTACTATTTAAAACCCATTTTTTAAGCGTTGCTACCCAGAATTTCTAGAATCTAGCAGCTTGCTTCTTTTCTTCAGATTTAGGGTTTACGGGTTCACAGATCATGACCTTAAATTATTTCTCATGTAAAATTGCATTTTAAAAACATAAAAATCATACGACAACACCATGTTTTGCGCCAGCTGGACGAAATTTCCAAACTGTAAGTTATAGAAGCTAGTTTTGAACTTACCTTGATCTTGGACTTCAATCGGTGTTTCTCCTTCTTCTTCTGATGTTTGAGCTTAGTTGGACTCTTGTTGGTCAATTTCCTTGATGGTAAGTGAACCAGTCAAACAAGTAATAAAGAGTAAGTAGAGTATCGTCCCACAGAGACTGGATACCAAATGAGGACACCGAATTGCAAGATAGTTGTGTTTGAAAAGAGAATAGATTTGATTTGGTTGAGAGTTTTTATGGCTATACTAATAAACAAGGAAGGAAACTGAGTGCCATAGTCGTAAGAAAATATCAGTAGGAAAATAGGCTGAGCTCGGAATCATTCTTAAGCATATCAATCCCCTAATTGCTTCACACATTGCTATAGTATATATATTGCACAGCTTCCGCAATGCTACAACATAGACACTAATTACAATGCTATTCAGCTAACCCACCACTAGAGTCTATTGAAGTTTCCGCGTTCGATACATGTAATACTAACTTTACTTCTCCCATATGCCTATGGCAATTTTCTAGTTAGATTACATTACAAAGCAAAGTGTTATGGTTATGAGCAGTAGACCCATTCCTGAAGCCTACAATAATAGGTCAAGCTTTGCACCAGCCTGCCTAGCAATCACTGTTTCTCAGAAGTCTAACCCCAACTCCTTTCCAGTAAGCAGAGGCCACTAATCTAGCCTGTAGCTTCTGCTAATCGACAAGGTAATTAATTTACTGATAAGCAAATTGAATTTATTGAATTAAGAACTAGCAATAGGGTTCATTCCAAACTTAAGAAATCATCCTCGATCAGCCATAAGAAATTTAGTTCATGACTGACAAGGGAAACACAAAACAGATAACAACAAAATGACCTATGATCAAAAGATTAAAATGAAAGAAAACAGAAAGCTTGACGGAGTTCCGACGGCGTGGAAGAAGCCCTGTCACGTCACCACTCCACGTCTTCTTCTCTCCATCTTACTACAAGGAAGGATGCTGGGTTATCCTAAAGTTTCTCGTGCCTTGTGAATTCTCTCTCTTCTTTCAAGTCTGGCCATATGAATAGGATTAGACTCTCAGTGACTCGACTCCCTTTATGGTTGGCTTGCTGTTTCTTTATATAACCAGGCTTTCTTACGGCGTAAGTTCCTGCGAGCTGGGCCTTTCCTAATATGTTGAGATCCAGTCGTATCTTTCTTTCCAATCGTAGTAGATTGATTCTGCTAATCCTGCGGGATTCTTCAAATCTTTTAGTTTCGATCCTCCACATCTTCTATTCCGTTACGTCAGCAATCTACCTGTTGTTCTCGACCTTCACTATATTTCTTGAAATAATCTTGACAAAATATCAGAACATATGCGGCATAGCATTGCGTCCTTTACTTTGCTATAGCTTCAGAGATGCCTTGTATTGCACTTTGATAAGCTGTCCTGATGCTATAGCATAGTATCATATTTGCTATACGTTCTTCTCATAAAACCTTATAACTTGTTCTTTTTTTAGCACATGTTTAGGATGCAAATGGTTTTTATCCTTCAATTCCCTATATCATGAATTAATGCCTTTTTGCTTAGATTGATTGCAGTTAAGCTCGTATTTATCATACAATTCAGTCATAAATTACAGGGAAAACATGGCATAATTAGTGCTCATCAACCCTCCTTGGCACCTCTTGAGCATGCCTTATGCAGCCAAGAATGTAGGTGGAAATGTCATTAAATAATGGTCAGGGGTGCAGTGAAATACTCGGTGCATGCTATTGTCCACTGGTTAATAGGTTACAATAGGGTTTCTTGCTTAATTTCCAAGTAATTCTAGAGCCTTTTGGAGCTGGACATGTGTATGGTCTAGAATGCGCCACGTGTCCTCTTTCCATTGGGCCAACTTAAAAAGTAGCTTTTATACCTTGTCATGATGACAAGACACGTGTCATGCTCTTGTGGTGCTGACTCAAAAGCTATATCATAATGAGGGGACACGTGTCACATTTCCATTTGACCAACAAAAGTAGCATATTTCTATTGGACTAACATAAAAGTGTGTCATAATAAGATGACATGTGTCATATTTTTATTGCGCCAACACAAAAGTAGCTTTTTCACTTGTTATGATGAGTCAACACGTGTCACATTCTCATTGTGCCAACATAAAAGTAGCTTTTCCTTTTGTAATCATGATGGGACACGTGTCATCATTTCACTGGGACAACATAAAAGTAATCTTGTACCTTGTCATGATGACGGGACATGTGTCTTCCTCTTATTTGACCAACACAAAAGCCACTTTATGTTTTGACATGATGAGGGACACATGTCATAAACTTGTGGTGACAACTCAAAAGCTATGTCATCGTTAGTCATCATGACCTAACTTATTAAAGTCACTTCATTGGTGCCTGCTCAGGATTGCAACACGTGTAATATCTCGAATTTTGGGCCCTAAGAATTGAGAATATGCCTAAATTAGGCAAACTACTAAGCCTGGTTCAGGAGGTGTGACATTCCTGAACAAGGCTATATCTTTGGCCTAGAGACAAAAAGGGGCACATAAGACTTGTACAGTGTAAATCTAGTTGGAAAAGATGCCACCTAACTATGTCCTGAGGTATAGGACAATTAGTTAAGCATAAATATGCTAGTATAAGTAAGTTTACAACATTTTCAGGGCAGTCGGGTATACCCTACATTTTTTAGAAAACATCAATATGTAGCATCATTTGTCGAGTCTCGGTATTCTTGTCGTAATCCCGAGTAAAACCTAAGCAGGCACTGGTGAAGCAATTTAATAAAGTAAGTCATGATGATCCATGATGGCACTTCTTTTGTGTTGATTTAATAAGAATGTGACACATGTTCCATCATGATTGAAAAGAAAAAGCTACTTTTGTGTTGGCGCAATAAGATCATGACACATATCCCTCATTATGATAAAGCATAAAGTTGCTTTTGTGTTGGTCTAATAAGAGTGTGACATGTGTCTTGTCATCATGACAAGGCATAAAGCTACTTTTGTGTTGGTATAGTGGAAAGAAGACAAGTGGTACATTTTGGGGCTAGACACGTGGCGCCTTGTGGACTAGACACACTACATGTTTTAGGCCACACACACGGCGCTTTCTAGACCACAGCTGTATTCTATATATACCCCCTTTCCTCTCATTTGTCTTTAGGCCATTCTTGGCCAAAGCATGGAAAAGAGAAGAGAGAGAGAGAGAGAGAGAGAGGAGGGAAAACGAAATAGGGAGAGAAGGAGAAGAGGAAGAAGGAGCTCCAAGCAACCCGATGGTTGGAAGAAGAGGAAACCGAGGAAGGATATTAGTCCTTAAGATAATGGACTTACCCTATTTGCATGTACTTGATATATTGCTTTTGTATTAGTGTGTATGATTGTTATGTTTGCTTGTTTATGTTTAACATATTTGAATCATTGAAGTTTTGTTTTTGATTATGCTATGGCCATGAATATGATGCTTGAAGCATTGAGCATGCAAAAATGTCATTATGTTGGCATGAGTCTAAGTAAGGCAAGCATTTCATACACTAGCATTTATCTTACATGCATTGGTTGGCATTGTCTGCTACTGAGATTCCCTAAAATCTCACCCTCCACTACCATTTAGCAGGTGTGTGCTTGGAAGAAGTGCTACACGAGATCTGGGAGGAAAGGTTGATTGAAGACGAACAAGCGAAGGAATGCCAAAGAATTGGAGGATGGCAATGTAAATAATTTAACGCTTGTAATGTGTATAGAGTCTATGGGAATTTCTTGTATGTAATCAAATTGTTATTTTATCAATATATTGTACTATTTCTGTTTTGCCTTACAACCGCATATGGACTGCGTATAAATACTTTGATGAATATTAGGATACTGTATGGTATTACAACACGCATACCATAACCGACAAACGATACCACATACTGATTCTTTTAAAAAACGCAGGGCATACCCCACTGCTCTGAAAGTGTCGTATACTTACTTATATTGGCATATCTTTACTCAACTAATCATCCTATACCTCGGGACATAGTTGGATGGCCTCTTCCTACCAACTCAATGACACCGTATAAGTGTTCTGTGCATTTCTACACCGATAATTTACTCCTACGGCCTACACAATCTAGGTCCTCTGCCCAGCATGGCCGTACCATATAGTCCCTGAGAGGCTTTCTATCTCTCGACATTCTTGGGACTCTTTTCGAACTGGGCTTAGTCATTTGTCTGCCTCAAGTTTCTAGGCCCAAAATTCGAGATGTTACAATTAGGATTTACAATTTTAATCGAGGAAGTTCAAGGAGATGGCTAGGCCATAAAGACCATGCCAAGAGGTGCAATCGGCCTTGTGGATGGAACTGAGGCATAATTGAAGTTGACCATGATTCAAAGTATGGAGATGTTCTAGATGAAAAATTGGAAGGCACCATAATCATCCACTTTGCGTTTAAATTTCAAATTTTGAGTTTTGAAATTATGACTAGTATACATGTTGTTAGTAAACGCAATAAACTCTACGACTAGTATTCATGTTGCTTTCAGGTCTATGGATGGAGGAGGAAGAGAGTCGCTAGTAACGTAGCCGAGCTTGCCACGACCTTTCAGGGTGAACATGAAGGACTGAGCCCATTTCTCAATGGTTATCTCTAGTCTCTGGTCAGCTTCTCTGAGACGATCGCAACAGTCGAGCCTTCAAGCTTGTCGTAATGAGATAATTCCTCAATATATTATTTCTTTACATAATTCACAGATTATATACATATAGGGCATTAATAGGCATCGAGAATCAGGGGATTACAATCAGGAATGTTTACAAAAATTTAATCCGAATTAGATCCTATAATTTCAATGAGAATCAAATCCTATAATCTTAGCTAATTAGTTTCCTAATATTTTGAGATCTCCAACAATTGGAAATGTTATAATAGAAACATAATAAATCACGATTCGGAATCGTAATGTATATGCGCTGAGTTTTTATAGCACCCACATATATGACGGTTTGGAACTGTTATATATGGTAGATAATAACCGACATATATCGCAATTTCTATAGTAGTGTATTAACAATACTATGAAGACAACGACAACAACAATAAAGCCTTATCTCACTAGGTGTCACGGTCAGTTATATGGATCAAACTAAGCCATTGTGCTTGGTCAAAAACCAAATCTTGGGATAACAATATGACTCCTAAATGATATTTTACCGATGATTAGTTGATGCTATTCTAATTGCTTTTGAAGGTGAGTTTGAAAGAAAAAGCTTTTCTAAGGGAATCCTTCTTCTATGGAATTGTGTTTCCTTTCATTTCATTAAAGGAAAGAGATTTAGATTATATTCCAGCTCTTGGACAATACTGCAAAGCACACAAATCCGATTTGGGGAAAACAATGGGCCTATTTGGGTTGTCAGTGGGAGCGGTGGCTTATTTTTTATCTGACTTTTATAGAAGCCCAATAGGAGAAAAGTCAGGTTGTAAATGTAATTTGTGTTTGGATTGACAGTGGCAGAAGTGATTTTTTTTCCAAAGGGAGACATGTTTAGATTATTATTTGAAAAGTTAGTTGAGATAGAAATAACATAAATTTTATTGAATACTAAATATATTAATATTATTGTATATATTGTAGATTGAAGATAAAAATTTGAATTTAAATTTTTTATTTAAAAATTAATAAATAATAAAAGCCCTTACTTAACAAAAGAAAGATATTTTTGGGGGAAAAAATTTGTCCCTTCCCTGTCTCTTATTTTCTCTCTCCTATGTGATGCCAAAAAAGCAAAAAGTCAGAAACTCAGCCCATAAACTCCTCTCCCTAGCTTCTGAAAAAAGGGTTACTTTTTTTTTTTTTGGAAAAGTAGGTTGAAAAAAAGCTGAGCCAAATGAACCACTTCTGCTCCACTGGGCTCCCAACACTGCTTAAAAGCCCTCCAGTGGTGGGCTCTCCAAACAACAGGCACAACATCGTTTTCTCGGCCCTTTGTGATCCCCATTGGGGGCAATGTTTGATTCCAAAATTACCCTCGTGAGCGCGGGAAAGTTTATGCTCCACAATGGCGCCAAGTTGAATTGAATAAAGCTAATATCAATATATCATTGCATTTCAGATTTCATCCTGAATCTCCTATCCAAGCTGAGTTTTACCTTTCTGGCTTTCTCCCATAATTTCCGTCTAGTTTCGTTCTTCTCTCAAGTCAAACCCTATTTTTTTAATTTGTTCTACTCTTGCTTTCTCCAAGACCAAGTACTAATTTGGGTTCTTACAAAACCCTAACTTGTACCCTCGTGCATTCCCTGACAAGATGGAAATGGAGGGATTATCTTTGATTTGTGCCGGCTTAGGAGTCATTGAGGAAGACAAAAATGGAAACAAAATTGGCTACTCGAAAGATGAATACTGTCTAGGTATGATTTAGTTTTATCTCAGTTGTTCCCTTTGGCGCCTGTTTCGATTATAATTTTTGGTTCCTTACGGGTCGATTCACTGCTAGATAATTTAAAGGATTTGCTGAGATTTTTGAGACGTGATGATCCGCAAACCCGAGACGTGTTCAAGCAAGTCTGTAAATGGGACATCGTTTCCAAAGATTTGATACCCATTATCGAGTACTGCCAAGAAGATCGCAACTTGCTTTTAAATGCAGGTTTTTATCATCTCCGTTTTTGTTTATACTTCTTTTTGGTCATATTTATGGGATTTATATGTTATTGTGGTGGACTTGTAGTGAAGGTGCTAGTGTTCATTACGATGCCTATGGAGCCATCTTTGGCAGATATTTCCCAGCAATTAGAGTATCTTTGGAAGATAAAAGCTTCAATAACAAGCAGTGATATTGTGGCAGTGATAGTCTCATTTCTGGAAGGCCCCCTTGAGAATTTGGAAAGGTGAGAGGAACGTTTTATAATTCACAGTACTTTCTCCTTTTGCTGAGAATGGTAGGTTATGAAGAAAACATAATTTGAAATCGCCCCATGTCTGTTAATTTGCCTTCTTCTTTTGGCTACTTTCACAGTGATGCATTTACTGAGGATGATTGGAAACTAGTGCAGCTAGTACTTACTTTATTTCGAAATATCCTAGCTGTTCAAGAAATCCCGTTGCACCAGAAGACAGGGGGTTCTGCTAGTCAATTACTATCACTGAGAAATAGTTTTCTGGAACTTTTATTTCGTGAAAATGTAATGGACATTATTTTGGTTATAATTAATTATTCTGGAGGTTCTAGTGCTTTCCGTCAAGATAATTTGCTTCTTGTGGAAATTTTACATTACATATTTATGGGTCAAGGGCCAGAGCTGATTGTCAGAGCTCATCTCAATGGTTTAAAGGTCAGTTTTCCTACTATATTTTGCGTATTTTTTTTTGGCAATTAAATTAGTTTGTCAAGCTTGTGTGAAGAACATAAAAAAATTAATATGCTAAAGCTTTTTCTTCCATTATGTTTTTGTGTCTTGCCCAGTATATGGTAGAAGTATATCTTTTATTGAACTTCCACATTAAAAACATATGATAGAATCATAGTTTCTGGAAATTGACAGTCTAACTTGTAAGGTTTAGTTTTATCCTATAGCTTAATCTTTTTATGTGCATTAAATCTCAAGTGCCTTTTTTTTTTCTTGAGTTTTAATTTGTTTGATCAATGACATGTTACTATTTTTCTTAGGTAGATGAAGATTCTCAAGTGTCTCTTAATAGTCTCAAATCTGTCATGGAGGAAGAAGCAGAGAAAAGAAGGCGTTGTAGGCTTAACGTTATGATTCGGCATTCGCAATTTAGTGGAACATTTGCACGGCTTACCATGGTATTTATTTATGCTTTCACTGATTAGCAATTGAATGGAAGATTTTCATGACCAAGGTTTGAATCTTGTGTGTAGGATGGTTCAAAAGCAGTATTTAAGGGAAATCCCTGTTCTCGTAATATTCTACACAAATCACAAAATATCACTAGGGGTCCAGTGAAAAAAATTGCATGGGATCATCCAAAGTTTCTTCCAACAAAAGAGAAGATATTGGAGTTGCTCTATGGGTTTGTCAATCAATTTCTATCTAGAGGATACAATAGTATGTTCTTCTGGAGTGAATTATTTATTATCAAATTTTATGACATGGTTTACCATATGTAAAGCTGACTTTTCTTCTTGGAATATATCTTGGTGTCAGCTTTGATGCAATCAATTTGTGAAGATGTTGAAAAGGAACACCCTGCGATTCAACATAGTGATGTCATAGTTTTCTTTGAGGTCGCTGAATTTGTCACTTCATTTCAGTTTTACAAGTATTCAGCTTCTAAGGTGAGAAAGATAACCTGAGATATTGTTATCAATAGGAGTGCTTTTTGAAACTGATATACATAAAGTCATGCCTTGATTAGTGACTGTATCTGTCAGCATTGCTAGAATATAATGGTTTCATTAAAAACTGAAGCGAGAGACTTTTCATTATCTGTGTTTCATTATGCATGGATTACCAATAAAGCAATACCTCAAAGTATTACTTTGTTGTGCTTATGATCCGACGGGCCCAATGTTCATGTGGGCAAAGTTATCTTTATTCAATTACCACGTTAATGGGTCATTCAACAATATTTACAAACAAGCATTTACTTGGTCTAGTCTCTAGAAACTCTGAATTTCAACTGCTATAAAGCTGGATAAAAAACATAGAAGAACAATCTTAATTGCTCTTAAGTTCTTGAATATGGAAATTTGAAAATGAATAGCTAGCTATTACACTTTTTATGTTCATGCTTATTGTGTACCAGTTGATGCTTGGCTCCCCTTAGACTAGTCTGTGGTCAGGTTTGATATAAGTCATGCTAAAGTATTCTGAAGTGCTGTTAAATTTCTCATTGAACCATTCTGTGCAAAAATTGAGTTACACCATTTTGGGACTTCTCCAATGAGAGACTATTGGTATTAGAGTTTATGATGGTTGAATTAGATGAACTTCTTCCTTTACAATGTAAATGATAATTTGGTAACAGTGATTATGAGGATGTTCACACTTCTGTTTTCTTTGATAGATGAACAATGGAATCAACCTTGAGACTTTTGATGATAAAGATACTCTTGGGACAGATTTCAATGGTCAGATATGTGGGCCTATTGCAGCAACTATGAATGAGGCAATGTTTCAGTTGGTCATTTCGAAGTGGCGTCATGCCTTTGATTCTCTAAAGGAAACAAACGACTACAAATTTCTATCAGCAGCTGGATCTCTCATGAAGAATATGGTGATGAGAACTCTTCAATTTTAACAGAACATTTTTCTATGCTTTGTTTAGTTTGTGATTGTGCATGTATGCATAGAGATGGTTGTGCTTAATGTTAAAAAGACAACAGATTGGTTGATGCTTGCTGGTTTGATAGCTGTTTGCTTGTTATTATTTTTTAATAACTGAGTGCCCATGTTACATAGAGGATTATATGTTGTCATAAACATATAAGATACCAATCTCTAGGAGAAGGAAGAAACAGAATTAATTAGTATATTTAGTCAGTTTTTCTTATTTGAATGATTTGAAGTATTCAATTTTGTTATCTTTAGAGATTTTAGCCTTTTAGGAATATAGAAATGATAGTTTATCCTAAATATTTAAATAAGATTATCTTAGTTTATTTAGTTTATCTTAGTCAAATATTTAAACATTGATTAAAGATATTAGGATTATTTTTATATTATCTTTTTGTAAGCTTACCTTGTAAATAGGCTAGCCTTCCTAAAGCTAGTTACTCCGGAATAATATATCAGTTTCATTCTTTTGGATTTTTGGAGATTCTTCCAAAGTATTTGGCTAGTGAGGAAGAGTTGAGCGAGATACCCTCTCTTTTCCATATTAGAGTTTGGCTTTATTAGTGACATGAGTTTAAGATCCTTGCTCATATTCTAGTAGAGATTCTTTTCCTTTATTTTTCTTATTATCTTTTGAGCGCCAACACATCATCAGCCAAGTTCAATTTTGTGGCACTAAAAATTACATTTGAGTTGGTGCTGTTCCAGTCTCTATTCATTCCTCTGTTCTTCCAGTTTGCTTTATTATCATTCTTTCTTTAATCCTAAGATGGGGTCATTGCTCAACATCCTTATGTCATCAAAGTTTCCACTGTTTATGTGCTCCTTTTGGCGTTTGGATCTTGACAAGAACAAGGAGGGATTCCACTACTGGGTTTCTGTAATGTATAAAATATTGGCATACTGAAGTAGCAAGATGAACTCTGCCCTTTCACAATTAGATAAATCTGCTTCCTGACTGCCTTTTCATGCTTGCAGATTGTTATGCTGGATTTGGTTCTCAAGTTATTGCCAGAAGACTCTAAGGAACCTCAAACAGCTCGGATCCTTCTTTACAAATTATTTTATGATCAGACTGAGGAAGGGATGACTCATTTTCTCCTGAATTTGATAAAAACGTTTGACACTCACAAACAGCCTAAAAGGTTTATTTCTTATTTTTTTGGTCCAAATGACAGATGAAATTTGCTCTAGGAAATTGAGTTCTAAATATTGATCTTTTGTTTTCTTTAAAACGGTTTGTCCAATCATGCCACTATATCGGTTAATCATATTGCAACATCTTCCTTGTTATACTTTTTTTTTTTTGCTCAAATACCTTTGATTTTGTTATTTTCTTTGATTGTGACCTCAACCTCAGTCTTGTGGGGGTGGGGGTCTTTTTCTTTTTTTGGGGCAACTATGGATTATACTCACTAAAAATACATGGTTTGCCCCCCATTTTCCAATCAATGTGTTGAACCCATTCTTGAACAGCCTTAAGGAAATAGAGTAGTAGGAAAGCTACGTCAAACAAAATATTTTTTTTTCATTACATGATTATGTTACTGAAACAAATTATACAATATATCATGCAACTTCTATTTCCCATTTGTTGAAAGATCGAAGGCTAACATTTTTAAGCTCACTGTTTGCAGAAGGAAATCCCTTTTGTTTTCCTGATCCAATTTGTGTGATCACTTGTTAATTGCAAGTCAGTCAATGTGTATAATATTACCTTTAATTTTGCACGTCTAACAGTCTGTTATGCACTTTATCCAACTGAAGTTGCTTGATACCAGTATTTATTTTGCAATCATATTAATACTCGTTCTTGTCAGTGATCTTGCAGATTTGGTTGAAATTATTCATGAAGTTGTGAAGCTGCTGGAAAACCTCCAGGCTCGTGGAAAATTAAGGGTAAGCTGATTATTCACGTACACAGTTACTCACATGACAGCCATTTGTCTCCCACAGTTTGAGGTTGTTAACTATGGTATGGTGAAAAGGAGTTCCAGGGTTAATTACAATGGCTTTCTGATTCAAGCATACCTGTAACATAGAACTTCCTTGTTGCTGCAAATATGATCTTATACTTTTTCACAGTGGCTTCAGATTTGATATTATAACTTTGCTCTATTAACTTTCTGATGTTTTACCTATTCAACGTTTCTAATACTTTACCAATCTGAAGTTTAGATATGAAAATAGGCTAAAATACCTTGCACTACACTTTTAAGTGTGGCATAATTTGTTTTTTTATTTCTCTGCTAAATTTTCTGGTCTTTTTTTCTTTTGAATTAACTGTTACTAGTCTTTTATTTCCTTTTTTTTAAAAAAAAAAAAATTTTATTGAAGGTGTCTAGAAAATTAAGGAAGGTGAAAAAGAAAAAGTTCCAGGAGAGAATTGAAACTGGAGACAAACTTTGCAGAGACCATTCTGATGCTGAAGATGAGGTTGGTGACTCTGGTCTCAATCCATTGTTACTTGAAAAGCTGTTGGCAGAGAAGGAATATGCACCGAACCGAAGTTCTGGCGGTGAAGAGGACTTTATTGGACCTGCTAACGATAATCAACATGAAAAAATTGTTCAGGAAGAGGAGAACGTCGTCGGTGATTCGGAACTAAAAGACATTAAAAATTATGAGCATGCTAATGAGGGTTTGTTACATGACACTGGTGATTTTTCCAATGATGAGCAGCAAACTGAATATAATGAAGTTGATTTCAAGGTTTCAACGCTGGTTTCTGCCTTTGCAAATCACAATATTATTCAGAAAATTTGTTGGTTGCTCAAGTTTTACAAGAGCAATTCCTTAGCTACAAACCATCACATAATAAGCATATTGCAGAGAATCTGTGATGACCTTGAGCTTCATCCAATGCTCTATCAGGTTGTTATCGGGAAGCATTTTCATCTTCAATGATATTTTCTAGCTGTTTATGGGATTAAATATTACTCTATTTCTTAATTATTAATCTTGTTACTATTTTACTGCAGCTATCATTGCTCACCACATTTTATGATATCCTGTCGGAACAAAAAAAAAGTTCATCCCAGAAATATGCAAATATTGTTGCTTTTCTGACCAATTTGATTAGAAAAATGCTGAAAACAATGAAAAAACAGCCACTTCTTTTTGTGGATATTCTTTATTGGAAAACCCGAAGGGAATGCCACTACGTTAATGCTGAATATTTGTTGAATGAGCTTAGCCATTTGAAGAAAGAAAGCAGAAATTTGGATTCTACTCAAGTGAATGGAGAAATTGGTTCATCAGCTGACAAATTGTGGACACGTAGGAGCATAGCAGATGCACTTGGTGATGATGAAGCAGATGTTGTGATTACTCATGACTTGGGATATCAAAAGTGAGATCAATTTGACCATTTCTGCATGTTGCCTATTAGTTCACTTACTAATTGTGCCATGGACTTGCCATGATCAATTCACTTAATTCTAGAATCTAGACTACTTGATAGTAATCTGGTGTTGGCAAATATTAAGTTTATTTTATTTTCTATTGATACATGATTTCTTATTGGGTCTTCTTTATTGAATTGACATTCTGCAAATAATCATACACAAAGATGACTCTGGCATTCTTTTTACTTTTCCTGCTATGATGGTCATATTTCTGATGCTTGGTTACTTGAATATTACAGTGGGGAGAAGTTGATAGAAGATGAATCTGGAAGGGCTTCAAGTCCTAGGAAAAGGCTTCGTCTTGATGGTGAACTAGAGAGACAAATAAAGGATCTTTTTGAGGAGTAGGTTTAATTTGATTTTAAAAAATTTATAGCATAGTTTTGAAGGGAGTCTGAAAGATTGATTCTTCATTTTATATTTGTCACCATTGATTGGTGTGTGTGACTGTGACTTTATTTTTGTTGGTTTTCAATCGCGCATGGGAATTAGTTTTGTCTGCATTTTCATAACTAGCTCTTGTTGTGCAATGGCCATTTCAGATTCAAAGATGATCAACATTGTTGTAGTCGTATTGCTGAAGTCATAGATCCAGATGGTAAACTTTCACCTGCTCAAATTTCCCGTCAGCTTAAAAAATTAGGGCTAAGTGCACCAAGGAAAAAGATTGCCAATTCTGATGAACATTTTCCAGCAAGCACTAATCATTACGAGGGTGAAGGAACTACAAACAGAAATAGTAATCTTGGTGAATCATTGAATTCCGAGCAAAATCCCTTGGGGCAGCATCTGTAAGTTTATATGAACTTTTGAGCATATTGAGTTTATGACTTAACCATATTTCTGTGTTTTTTACTGGCACTTGTATATAATTTTGTAATGGCTCACAAAAAGCCTAGGTTATTCGTACCCTTGATCATAAAATCTAATGGCTATTTCACTTCAATTTAGCATAAGCAACTTTAGTGCTAACGTACTGACTATAGTTTGGCCCTCCCTAAAGTTTCTCTATTATTTATTTTGTAGGCAGAAAAGAAAAAGAGTACATGCCTTCAGTGAAGATCAAGAATCTCTAATCAGATCTCTATATGAGCAGTGAGTACCAATATCATTAATCTTGAATACTTTGTTGTAGATATATTTTATCTCTCTCGTCTGCCAATTAAATGAATTGTTGAATGAGTATCTCATGGGCTATTCTAAGTTCTGGGTGTTATTTTGTAGCTAAAACTGCAAAAAGGATACAAAAAGTTGATAACTTTTTTGCTTTGAATATGTGGGTTTTGTTGCTTCTTTAGGTTCAAGGACCATAGAAGATGCTGCTACAAGATAGCCAGTGCACTGGATATGGATGGAAAATTCACTTCTCGCCAAGTGTCTCGTAAACTTAAGCAGCTTGGCTTATCTCTTCCTCAGAAGAATTTGAAAGGCAATATGCACCCAAGAGATGAGGATCTTCACGACTCTTCTACAGATAAAGCAGATGGGTCTGATGATGAGACACTAGTGTCGTTAATTAAGAGGTAATATTATTCTGATATACTAGTGTATGTTTATTTTACACACAACATTATATTGAAAACCTAACAATACATATTTGTTGTAGTTTTCATTTTTACTTTATAATTTGAATATGCAATAAAGCAATTGCTTTGTGGACAATTTGAGAGAAATATATTCTTGTGATTATCTTCCTCAGGTATTGAGATATTGGCTATTTATAAATAAGAGGGAATAAACTCTCATGAATTAGAGAATAAGCAGTTAAAAAAACAGATAATAAAGCTCACTAAAACCAAATGAATGCTAGTGACGGCTATCTCATAATAAAGGGGAGAAAGGGAAGAAAATGAGGGAGATTGTTGGCAAAAACATATAACTTTATTCTAATAAATGAGGAACGCATATGCTGTATATGGAGTTGTAGGTAAAATTATTATTTAAAATAACAATTAAATAATCATAGATAAATATAAGATAAAGCCTTGTCTACATTTATTTCAAACCTAGATAAGATAATCTAAGTCCTAATTCAAGCTACATTAATCCTAAATTTTGAAATAAAGACAATTATTAAACATAAATAATCTAATTGACTAATTCTAAATTTCCCACTCATGATGAGTTTTCCATTTTCCACCTTTAAATTGATGTAGAATAGGTGAGGAAAAGGGGGGAGTGAGAATAAGGAGGGAGAAACGAGAAAAAAAGGAGTGAGATAGAAAAAAAAATGGACAGAGATGGAGACGACAAATACTCAAAGAGCCTGTTTGGTTCAACCATACAGTGGTAATTATGATTGCATACCAAGATAAGAGTGTTTGGTTGTTCTTTAACATGGTAATAGGGTTTACCATGATAATGATGATTGCCAAAATATTGATAATCCTCGTTCATACCTCTCCCCCTATGAATACTCATTACTACCCCATTGCATTGTTGAAAAAGTCCAATTTGCCCTTTAGTTTGATTTGTCTTTGTTTCAATTTTCTCATTTCACTCGTTACATCATGCCACAATCATCACCACCACCTCCTCTTCCTCCTACATTGTTGTCGTCGCCACCCCATGTCACTGCCGCCACCCCATGCCACCGCCATCACCTCTAGCATTGTGACCACCGCCACTACCTCCTCCTCCTCCACAGCCGCCGTTGCCAACCCCGCTATTGCCACCTCCATCGTCGCTGTCGCCGCCACCTCTACCTCCTCCTCCTCTTCCACCTCCTCCATTGCCGTCGTCGTCGTCCTCGTCGCCGCCACTACCTCCTCCTTCACCATTGCCGCTACTGCCACTACCTCTTACATCGTTGTTGTTGCCACCCCCTGCCGCTACCATCTCCACCATTGTTGTCGTCCCCACTGCTACCTCCTCTTCCACTGCCATCGCTGCCACCCGCCATTGCCGCTCCGCCACCACCACCCTCATTGTTATAGTTGTCACCACCTGCTATCACCACCACTACATCACTGTTACTATCGCCTCCACCATCACAACCATCAACATCATTGTTGTTGTTGCCTCTACCATTACAACCATCGACATCAGACGATCTTTCGGCGAGATAGCGTGACGGTTATTATGAGGCAAGATGATGGCTTTTAACTTTTTTTCTACAAAATTAAGGGTAAAATAGACTTTGCGTGATATGTTAATTTAAACAATTATTAAAAAAATAACTCATTGCACCTTACTTAAAAATCAAACCAATCACTAGCCTTGTAATTACGATTGCATCTCATTGCATTGCAAGGTGCAGGGTGTAATGGGATTGAACCAAACGGGTCCAAAGTTTATTAATAACATAAAAAAAAAGTTCTAACGATTGAGGAAATCCTAAAGCTATTTATAGAGTCCTAGGCGCAATTATTGAAATTAGTAGTAATAATAATAATCTGTATGAACTCATTGACGCGGATGGTATGGATTCTTATCCCTTAAACAATGGTTAGGGTTTGATTTTTTGAACTATTGACCCCTAGGTCTAATACCACTAGACATGTACACTCTTATCCTTTTTTCCCCCCCCCCCCCCTGTTTTTTCCCTTTTGAAAATATGAAAACATTTGTGTTTTACTTTAGTTCTTCATATATCATGATATCATTTTAGCATCTTGATTTACCTAGGCATGTGCTTTTCTAGCGCCTCTTGTTTATGTGTTTGAGCAGTTTAGCATCTTAAAGGCACCTTTTGTCTTTTAACTTCCTTGGGTGGGAGAACCCATGCTAAATGTGGGAATTAAGCGTCTTTTACTATTTTAGTCTCTATCAATTTTCGATGAATTTATTTATTGGGAACATGAACCATTAACATTGATATTTGGCGTGTAGTTTTAATTAGTTTGTCCTTTCCCTCCTCCACATGCCCACTCTTGAAAATTCTGACAATAAAGATAGAAGAGAGACACAAGAAGTAGGATAGAAGATGGAGAAGAGAGCTCCTAAGACTCACAATTTTGTATCATTGTAAAATCATGAATTAGACCTGCACAATTGGAGTATTGGGCTATTTGTAACACTATAGCTTCCCTCAAGTCCTAACTAACGGCTACAGGCTTATTAACTAATTATCTAGTTTACAATTAGGTCCCTAGGTCTATCTTAAAATTAGGTTCCTAAGTGCAGCAATATAGATTCTATATCAGTGCCTTCTTGGAACAACTCTTGTCCTCAAGGGTTTGGCAATGGAAATTTTGAAAATAGATTTTTCAGATTAAAGAAGGAAATCCATGTGGCCTATTCCTTTGGATATCCTTGCCATTGCACTAAAACTTCTGTAATTATTCGGCGTTTCTTCCTCCCAATGCGCTGGGATAGAATCTACTGAGGATATAGGGAATTTGGGACTGCTAGCCAATCAATTGGAGGATGTCTCTGTTTCACACTTGGGTCTGGATCAGCAAAGAGACATGGAAAGTAGAATGAATTCTAGTTTTCGGTAGCAAGTTCAACTTGTACACCTTTGGTCCTATCTTTCCCAGCACCCTATAAGGACCTAAAAACTGTGGAGCTAGCTTCTGATTACTCCTGGTAGCTGCAAAAATCTGTCTGTAGGGTTGCAGCTTCAAAAACACCTATTGACCTACCTAAAAATCCCTATTAGACCTTTTTCTATCAGCCTTTTGCTCATGGTATTGGCTGACCTATGCAGATGATGCTTCAAAACAGCAATCATCTTCTCTCTTGTTCAAAACTTCTATCAACAGCCCCCACAATAGCTGACCGAGGCACATATGGGACATAAACAGAAGGTTTTTGGCCATACAAAAGCTCATGAGGAGTGATTTTGGTGGAGGTATGAAAGTTAGTGTTATAACTTATACCACCACTCCACCAAAGCTAACCATTGACTCCATTCATTCGGAACTTGCCAACTCATAGACCTCAAGTATGATTCCAAACACCTATTGAGGACTTGGGTTTGGCCATCACTTTGAGGATGGTAGGTGGATGAAAGACTTTGCTGCACTTTAAGAACTTTAAGAAATTCTTTCTAGAAATTACTAAGGAAAAGAGGATCCCTATCGCTTACAATTTCAACTGAAGCACCATGTAACTTGTAAACTTGATCCAAGAAAGCTTGCACAAGTGTAGAAGCTGATTAAGGATGAGAAAGAGGGATAAAATGAGCATATTTACTCAATCTATCAACAATTACCCAAATCACTTCTTTACCTCCAGATTTAGGCAATGCTTCTATAAAGTCCATCGGTATGCTTTCCCAAACCTTACTTGGAATTGGTAGTGGATTTAACAATCCAGTTCCAGGTGTAGCAACTGTTTCATATTTACCTCTAGCACTAATGAAGTCTTCAACATCTTTATGAAGATCTTTCCACCAAAACAACCCCTTAACCTTGTAATAAGTCCCTTGGATGCTTGAATGGCCTTCTTGAGGACTTGCATGAATCCATTCCAGCAGCTTACTCTTCAATTCAGCAATATTTCCCACAATCAAACATTTATTTTTCCTCAAATAAGTGCATCCCATGAATGCCTTTCAAACACTCCATCTTTCTCTTTCACTTCAGCTAGGATAGCTGCAATTTTTGGATAAAATTCCTAGCTTTTCTGAATTTCTTCCATCAATTCAGGAGAAGTTGTATCCAAGGAAATCTACAAAATTTGAGAACCATGCAATCTTGACAAAGTATTAGCCACTGTATTACCAATTCCTTTCTTATATTGAATCTCATAGTCATAACTTATGGGTTTTGCTATCCACTACATATGAAATGGTGTCTTTAACTTTTGCCCCAATAGATATCTGAGACTTTGCTGATCTGTTCGAATAACAAACTTGCTATGCTCCAAATATTGGTGCCAATATTCCACTGCTTGCACCACAACCAACAATTCTTTTTCATCTATAGAAAGACTCAAATATTTAGGAGATAGAGCCTTACTGAAATAAGCCAATGGCTGCCCTTGCTGCATCAACACAACGCCTATATGCATCGGTTTCAACCACAGAATCCTTGGAGAAGTCTAGCGGCGCCAAAACAGGTGCTGAAATAAGAATTGTTTGCAAATTTTGGAATGTGTTTTTGACCATTCAAAGGCATCCTTTCGTAGTAAAGGTGTCAGAGGCTTATCTATAGATCCATACCCTTGAATAAACCTTCGATAGTACCCAGTCAAGCCAAGGAAAACTCAATTGCTTTGCTGTTTTGGGTTCAGGCCAATTTGCAATAGCCTGAATCTTCTTACCTTGCCTTCACTGATGATATGACCAAAGTACTCCACACTCTTGGCAGCAAAGGTACATTTGCTCCTTTTGACAACGTAGTGATTATCTTGCAATATTCTCATCACTTCTTCAAGGTGTTGAGCATGTTTAACAATCGTAGCACTATAAATCTGAATGTCATCACAGAAAACAAGGACAAACTTCATTTGGAGAGGCCTAAAAATGTCATTTATTGCTCCTTGAAGAGTGGATGGCGTAGTCAATCCAAAGGGCACAACTAGCCACTTAAAGTGCCTAGAATGAGTCTTGAATGCCTTATTGTAACAATCATTTGCGTGCATTCTGATTTTGTTGAAAATTATGCCATAGGGGCAAATCATTGTACTTTTGTGAGAATAAATGCATTTATTATGATTATTTCCTATCTTAGGATATTTCTTATTACATCGCAATCAATTTAATTGATTTTGATTTGATTAGATGTTATGAGATTCTAGGGTTAATTTTAAGTTTGCCTATATAAATGCCTATATGTACTCTTTCTAATTTAGAGATTAAGAATAATATTTCTCTCGCAAAATATTCCACAACTTTAAACATTAACGTTATTTAAAGTATTTCTTCATTTAGTTATCATATCATTTGCATGTTTATTATGATAATTGTATCTTTGGATATATCGTAAAGATTATCCTAAATATCCCTAGTCGGTCATCTACGCGGTAGCAAAGATGAAATAAGACTAATATGACTTTGATGAGGTATGGAGATACGAATCAAAGTCATAGACACTTGTAGGAGTACAAGGTACTGGACTAACCCACTATGAAAAAGCTGCATGGATAAAGTCATAAGCTTTTCTTATGTATAACGACGTCACAGTGCCCTTTGACCTGAGATCATCATGGATTCTTACATGAGAGTTGTTGATCTTTGACCTAGTCAAAAGTCACTTTTGACTGGATGATGATAAAGGCTTTGATCAGGAATAGTGGTTTTCATGTAGAGGAATGTGAATGATCAAGATGAAATTTGTCTCTCACATTTGTAGAGAGATAATACTGAACCCCTCGATGAGTGAGTCTAAGAAATGTATGGCCATATTACGATGGAAAAGAGTTTCCATTTCAATTGTTAGATTACTCATGAATTGACAGTTTCCATTTCAATGGTCAAGAACAGAAGATTGACATTATCCATGCTTTATCCTTGACTAAATTATCGCATAACAAAAGGGACGTGACATGGTTGTATGATAAGTTGTATCGTATCATCGATCTTCATGTAAGTTGAGTAGTCACAATGTCTTGCTGATATTTCCCATGCCATTTCCACGTTGCCGATGTTGCTGATCCTCGTTGTTGGTTTAGGCTGCCTAACCGGAGCCATTAATTCATCTCTGAAACCCCAAATAGTATCTTGCAACTCATCTACCTTATTCAATTTCTGCAATTGTTCTTCGATAGCCAAGATCCTATCTTCCATAGTTCTTGTTAATCTTGAATGGGTTTGGACCATTCACCAATGGTTTGAGGAGAAAGAAAAAGAAACAGAATCAGGGAAGGGGACAACCAAGGAAAGATTGTTTTGATACCACTGATATGATTAATGTGATATATAAAGATAATAATATGCGTTTAGTGACCTAATTGTAAACTAGATAGTTAGTAGGTAAGTACTCATTAATCCTAAACTAGCTGTTAGTTAGTGATTTGAGGGAGACTATAGTATTATAAATAGCCACGCTTCCATTTCTGTACAATTAGATTTCATATTTGCTATGGCTATGCATTGAATACAGAATTGAGAGAATCTTAGGAGCTCTCTACTCTAGTTTCTCTTCTACTCTCCTTGTGTCTCTCTTCTACATCTAATTCTGTATTCTATATCAATAAAAATATTATAACCACATAATTGAGAAATAAAGATAGAAAAGAAACACAATAGGCAGAATAGACGAAGAATGAGAGCTTCAGTATATTCTCCACAGGTTCTGTATTATTGCACAATCTGATTAGTCTTTACAGAAATTGTGGAGTAGGTTATTTATAATACTATAGCCTTTCTCAAGTCACAACCAACTAACGGCTAGTTTAGAATTAGTAAATAATTAACCTACTAACTATCTAGTATACAAGTAGGTTCCTAGTTTTATTTTACAATTTGGTCCCTAAATACGGGATTATATGTTCCATATTAGGCATGCATATTTTTGTTCAATTAATGATATGCATAATTTGAAGTCTATTAAATTGTAGGAAGAAAATGGAGAACCACAGAATCTCAAGGGAAGGGTTACACGAAAATTCAACCAAAGAGAAACTGTCAAAAAATGATTCTGATGATGAAATACTTAGCACTATTCTTAAGTAAATCTCCTCTCTTACCTTTCCCTAAATATTTTGGAGATAGGAATTAAAACATTTATGTCTGACATGCATTTATTTGTTCAATTAATGATATGCATAATTTATTTTCAAAATGAGTTTATGTCTTGATTTTCTGGACGAGCGAGTCACATATCTGGATTTGACTTAGAACATAAATGTCAGTGTGACAGCATTACATTTAAAATGGCGTTGTATACCTGAATATTCTTTATTAGCAATATATGATTCGGTGGTGTTTTTGTATGTAATCTATGCGTTGCTTATCTCAGCCTGAATTGTTTATAATACTAGCATTATGTGAATTCTGTTCAAACTTATAGTAAGGATTTCATGTAAGGATAGTTTCCTGAAATGTCCTGTGTTTTCATTTGCCTCTACGATTGTTTCTTATTTTGTTTTCATTTGTTCTTTGTTGGTTCAATTTCTCGATATAGGAAAACTGGAAGATCACTTCATAAACCAATGATTGATGAACCTCAAACCATCGAAATTCAGAAGACATTGATGAGCAATGGTTCTTCTAATGGTGGCACAAATGACATTTTGAAAAGGTATATATTGAAATTAGAAACTTTTCAAGTAATTCAGGGAAAAATAAGAATAAGGGCCGTAGATGCAAATTTGCCTCCTATTTAGAGCTTATTTCAGATAGCGTTAGGAAGCTTCAAAAGTCAGTTGGGACAATAAAACTAGTTGAATGAAAAATGTGAAATGGCTTTCTGGAAGTAGATTTTGTTTTCCCAAAAGCCACTATAAAGTTGAAACAACTTTTTCTAACTTTTGACTTTTGGTGTTTGGTTTTTCTTCCGATTTGAACATTTTGAAATTGACTTTTCAATATATCATCTAAATAAGTTTTTGTTAAACTAGACTTTTTTTATAAAAGCCTAACCAAGCATAATTCACATCAAACTAAATGATTTTTGTTAGGAAATATTCATAATTAGTCATAATGGGCCTATTATCTCTAAGGCCCCTTCTCTTGTGTATATATATCCCTTTTGCGTACATGAATACTTATGGAATTCAGATTATTTGTCTCTATATTCTACATGGTATCAGAGTATATTTTCTTTCCTTCTGGTTTCCGTTTTTTGTGTTTTGTTTTGTTCGACGTTCGCATTGTTCAACTCTGAGTGAGGTTGCATTGAGCGATCGGTCGAGGTTCTCTTCTTGGAACACGCGCCACCCAGCACGGCTCTCCACCCAACGATCAGCCAATCCCCGGAGGCCCGATCTCATTTCGACGGCACGTGTTGCTTCGCAAATAGTGACCTCTTCTCGGAGCGTGTGAATCATTTTTTGACGGCGGCCTCCACCGTTCCCGTCGCATCACTGAACCCGGTTCCTTTAGGGTGGTTTTATGTTCATTCAATGAGGTTTGCAGATTTGGGTTCCTTTTTTCTTAGTTTCAGGTCTGGGTTTGTGCGTTTTTCAGTCTCTTCTGGTTGAGTCCACTTCCTTTTGCCTCTGGTGTGAGGTGTTTGACAATTCTTGTTTGGTGGTCAATTGTTGGTTCTTTACCTCCGATGAGGTACTTTGGTTGGCGTTTGGTCTCTTGTGAGACATTTGGAAAATCGTACCCTTTGGTGTTGATCTCTTGTGAGACATTCGAAGAATTGTTTGGTTGCTGCTCTCTTTGGTTTCTTGGTACTATCTTCTTTGGTGAGGCTTTCTGCTCACTGTTGGTGCTCTTGCTTAGATAGTGTGTGTTGGTTGCCATCTTGATTATTTGTTGTTTAGAACTTCCTCCATTGTTTGTTGTGGTGCTCAACTTACTCCTAGTGAGGCTCGATGGCTGCATCTACATCTAGGTCTTCAATTGCTCTTGGTATAGGTAATATTGCCTCTAGTTTTGCTACTTCTTCCTCGAAGTGTGTCTGTTATAGAAATTATAGAAATAAGGGAAGAGAGACGCGAGACACATAGAACAGAGGGGTTGAGAAGAGAAATCTGTGATGCTCATTCATTCAACATAACAAGCATAGAGATACAATGGATAGTCATATGCCTTATATAGGCAATACTAGACCTACGAATCCCAACTAACTACTATTAGTTACTAACAACTAACAAACTAACTAATTCCTTCCTAACTAATTAACCTAATTAGTTATTTGTTGTTTACATATCAAAGTGGATCATCAATTCTGGTGCTACTGATCATATGACAGGTAACCACTATTTGTTTTTCTTGTATGCGCCTTATGCCACACCTTCTAGTATAACAATTGTCAATGGTTCTTATTCTCGTGTTCTTTGCTCTGGCACTGCCCAACCTACTCCATCTGTTCCCTTATCCCATGTCCTTGACCTTGCATTTAATCTTTTGTCTCCTAGCAAACTCACTCAACAATCAAATTGTTTCATCACTCTCTTTCCTGACCATTGTTTGATTCAGGATTTCACGACGAAGCGAGTTATTGGTAGGGGCTATGAATCTGGCGGTCATTACTTTCTTGAGGATCAAGTACCACGTTCAGTTGCTTGCTCTGGTGGTTCGTCCCCTTTTGACATTCACTGTCGTTTAGGTCATGTGTCTTTGTCTTTGAAGAGGATGTATCCTCAATTCCATCATTTGTCGTCTTTAGAATGTGAGTCATGTCAATTTGCTAAACATCATCGTGTTCATTTGGCACCTCACGTTAATAAACGAGCTGCGTCTTCTTTCGATTTAGTCCATTCTGATGTTTGGGGTCCATGTCATATCGAGTCCAAGCCTGGTTTTCGATACTTTATTACCTTTGTTGATGATTTCTCTCGTACCACCTGGCTTTATTTAATGAAAACTCGTTCCGAGTTGTTTTCTCGCTGTTGCAATTTTTGCGTTGAACTCAAAACTCAGTTTGGTGTCACTGTAAAAACCTTATGGAGTGACAATGCTAAAGAATATTTTTTTGCTCAATTTCAAACCTATATGCTCCAGCATGACATGCTTCATCAGTCCTCCTGTCCAAATACACCGGCTCAAAATGGTGTTGCAGAACGTAAGAACCGACACTTATTAGAAGTTGCTCGGGCTCTCATGTTTCAAATGAATGTTCCTAAGCCTTTTTGGGTTGACCGCATACCGTTTGATGAGCTACTTGAGGATGTAAGAAAGAAAGTTGATCCGGAGAAGATCAAGTCGTTTGCCTACCCTGAGAGATACTATAGATTAATTGGGAAATTAAACTATCTCACAGTAACTCATCCCGATGTGACATTTTCAGTTAGTGTGCTTAGTCAATTTATGACTGCACCAACCGTTGCTTAGTGGGAAGCATTGGAGCATGTCTTACATTATTTGAAGGGCTAACCTGGTCGTGGTGTACTCTATACGAATCATGGCCACAACAAGATTGAATATTTTTGCGATGCAAATTATGCGGGGTCAAAGGCTGCCAGAAGATCTACCACAAGATATTGTGTGTTTGTGGATGGAAATTTAGTATCATAGAGGAGTAAGAAGCAAGATGTGGTTTCTAAGTCGAGTGCAGAAGCTGAGTATAAAGTCATGTCTCAGTCAGTACAGGAAATTGTGTGGATTCACCAGTTAATGATGGAGGTTGGTCTTGCCACGTCATTACCTGCGAAGTTGTGGTGTGATAATAAAGTTGCTCTACACATAGCCTCCAACTCTGTGTTTCATGAACGTACGAAACACATTGAGATTGACTGTCATTTTGTATGCGATAAGATCAAGGAGAACTTTATTTCTACAGGGCATGTGCTTTCCAGGGACCAATTGGGTGACTTTCTGATGAAGGCCTTAAATGAGACTTGGGTTGACTATCTTTCGAACAAGTTGGGTTTGATTAACATCTATACTCCAACTTGAGGGGGGGTGTTAGGAAATATTCATAATTAGTCATAATGGGCCTATTATCTCTAAGGCCCCTCTCTTGTGTATATATATCCCTCTTGTGTACATGAATACTTATGGAATTCGGATTATTTGTCTCTATATTCTACAATTTTTACCCAACTATAAAGGAGATGTGAGATTTTTGCCTACTTTCTGTCTCAGAGAGGCTATTCTTAGAAAGCTAATGAGATCCTTGCTTCTCTTTAAAAATAGAGAAATATATTATTTTCAAAGTTCTCTTTACATTCCCATTCTCATTTAACCTTCACATCAATACTATAATCAGTATCCCATCACACACTAACATAAAGGATTATTTTATATCCAAGTTTGTCAGCTATAAATTCATTTTGTGCAGGTAATCTATGGAATAGGAAAAAACTAGATCAATTTTCACAGACAAAACTGACTTTTGCAAACTAAAGTTGGGTAAAAATTGTAGAATATAGAGACAAATAATCTGAATTCCATAAGTATTCATGTACACAAGAGGGATATATATACACAAGAGAGGGGCCTTAGATAATAAATATGAGTAGGTTTACCGAGAGAGACTCTAATTCAAAATTCAAATAGCTAACAACCCATGTTTCTAGCAACTAACTCCTACTTTTGTGGATCTTCCACTTATTTTCTAAAGATAATAATAAAATATAATTAAAACAAACTCAATTAATCAAATATTAATTCCTAAAATCTCTAACTTTCCACAACTTCCATTATCTCTTTCTAATCCAGTACTCTATCAGTGTGTTTTCATACAGTTTTGAAATCTTTATAAACCAAAGTAATACGGCACTAACAAAATCTATGGATTCATTTAACTCAACATTTTGATGGATATAGTTTACTCATTTAATGTTTTAATCAACTTGTAATGGTAGTGAAAATTGGCTGGGCCTGTCAAACACTCGAGTAGAATACCAGCAAGTGGTTGATGAGTTGATGGATTCTGAAGATGAGGCCGCTGGAGCTCTTCCTAACAATGCTATATCCAGAAGGAAGCTGAGGATGATTATTGATCCAGAGGATGATGATTAAAATGGATGCACTACCAGGTCAGAGGTTCTTTCGATTATCCTATTTACTCAAGTTTCTGTTTGATTGTCACAATTTAAATTGGATCATTTTCTATAGCAAAGCAATTGGTCTAGATATTAATTCAATCTTAACCAGTCATTTTTCAGTCTAATACAGAGAATGATTTTAGCGAAAATGCATCTGATTTTGTTAAACTGTCCAGCATTCATATTTGATTGTGTTAGTAAAATATAAGGTACACCTCTGGTCCTATAGGATCTAGTTTATTGTGCAATTTACACAACAAACTAGGTCCTACATTTAGGAATAGAGGTGGTATAGTATAATGTAATTAGTTTAATCACTTTCATTTTTTTTTCTTTTTTCGTCAGATCACTGCTCAACGCTGACATAATCAGTTTATATCAGTGTACATATGCTCCTAGTTCAAGGAAAAATCCATTTTCGTGCTGGGGAAAACACTTTTGAGGTATGGGCTTGACCAATCTGGGATAGTAAAGAACACGTTTATGTACATCAAAGCGTGAGACCTTTCTAAGCTAGTCATAACTCAGATAGGCAATCTGGCAGCATGGCAATGGTTGTGAAGCATTACTGGGGTACTGTACAAAATTAGGTGTACATGCCAAGATGAAGAGTCAAAAGGCTTACAAATCTTAATATAAACTGTTTTATCCTTTTTTTTTCTTGGTTCAAAAACTGTTTTATCCTTTATTATAAAAGAAAAGTGAGTTATACTAAAACTTTGTGGAGCATTTGGGAAAGTGAGTTTATATAAACTTAATATTAAAAAATAATAATAATAATCAGGGAGTCCAATATTACAAATTGAAGTCAAACTTGTGCGAAGAATCTCGAATTTACTAATGTTTCCAAATGATCAATCTACTCCTGATAGCATTTGGGGAGCTCATGTTGTTAATATTTATACTGAAGTGACTAATTATAATTCTTAGGTTATTCTCTATATTCAAGTAGTCAATGACACTTGACATGTGTGGCTTGAAAACCTTACTTACATGGTTAGTTTTTGGGAAGCTTAAGTTGTCGGTATGCATATTAAAGCTGTCTATTGCTATGTGTAATTAATTTAGGTATAGAAAATAATAATTTAAGAATTGCAATTAACTTTAGTATATGTATTGATAATTTGAACTCCTCAAATTTTGTTTAGGGCAAATTGTTCGTTTGAAAACATTTTAAAATTACAAATTCCTTCTACAGGTATGACTTGGGATCTGTGATGTGATATTGGAATCTCTTATTTGTTTTTTCCTTATTTTAAACATATTTTTCTTTTATTTTTCCTTTAATTTATCCATGTTATATTCTTAGCTTTGTAAAGAAGGCAGGAGCCTTGGTATGTGGGCAAATTACTAACTTTATTTGAGTGATTTAACACTTTATTGAATTTTTTGAAAGCTTTGTTAAGGGTAAATCTACAATCAAATTAGGTGAGACCATTTTATAAAATAAAAAGACTGAAGAGCCTAAATATAATGTAGAACATGAAGCTTAATTTTGAAAATATGGGAAATTCGGGTATAAATTTCCATTTGACAAATTATTATTATTATTATTATTTTGGGGGGGAGGGGGACTTTACACTCATAGTTAACGCATCCTAGGCCTCATCCCCCAATTAACTTGTCAAATAGGGATTTATCTCTAAAAAGTGAATTATCATAATATCCTTTATATTTATTTTGATTCTAGTTTTGATCCTTAAAGTTTCATTTTGTCTAAAATATTGATTTTTATAATTTAATCAGAATCTGAACTATTGCCCCAGAGGAATCAAAATATATGGTTGTAAATTTGAGGGGACAAAACATAAATTAGAGCACAGTCGAGGAAGAATCGTTATATTTATAGAAATCAACATCCAATACATTATGAAAAACATCTTACAATTCAAAAGAAATTAATCACTTGAGCACTCCCTATATAAAAGAACATTGTCTTCTAAATTTCTTGACTTCTAAAAGTTCTATTAATTAAAAATTCCATAATCCAGAACATTGCCACATTAGTCGTAGTGCCTTTATTGTCCAGAGAGGTGTATCAGGACTTTTGGTATCCTCTAACTAAAATGTTGAGGCAAGATTGTCCTGGGCCTTCAAGAGCAAGAGAAAAAATAAATAAATGAAGATATAAATAAAATACTTTCAATATTTGCACCCCAGGAAAAAAAAAATTCAATATTGTTTGAAAAATCATGGGAGAAAAAAAAAACCGAAATCTACCAAATTCAAGCCTAAAAATAAGGAAACCTATCATATCTAAATGATACATTGAATCTGCTATTGGGAAATAATAATATAAATAAATTCAGGATAATAAATAAAATATCCTAAATTAGAGGAGGTTATCACATTAACAAACCCTTTTAAATTTTTAAACAACTCTACAACTAATAAAGTCAAAAATATAATAAAGATACTAGTAGCCAAAAAGAGGCCGTTTGTCTGGAGCTTCTCCTTTAGCTCAGATCCAAGGAGAATCCTCATTCCATACTTCTCTTTTATGTGCTTCTTCTTTTAAGAAGCACATAAAAAAAATTGATGGATATTTTTTTTTTAATTTTTTACTTTTTTTTTATATATTTATTTATTTCGATTAAATTATACCACTCTGGTCCTATTTATAAGTCCTCTTTGACCAACTTTTTTTGGTCCTATTTATAAGTCCCTTTTGACTAAATAGATAAAATTATGACAATTTTACCCTTATTATCAGACACAATGGTACTTGACTCTTGGAACACGTCTCTTTCATACTCCAATGACCACACTTGCTACTGAACCATGTCTCCTCCCTCATCCAATAACCACTCTGCTTTTTCATCTACTATTAATTTATTTCATTCTCTCTCCCCCCACTTTTACATTTTCGATGCATGCATCCGTTGGATTCTCTTTCCTCCTCTAATGACCACATTGCTTTTTCATTTTCATCCATTAATTTGTTTATTGTCTCTCTCATCCCCTCCTTTTTCATTTCCCATGCATCCCATTCAAATGACCATTTCGACGGCTACCACTCAGATTTTTGATCGTCTTCTTCTTCATGGCTTTTCTGATAAAAAAGGAGGAGTCCATTACACGGTTATGTGGCATGAGAATACTATTGTCTTTGTCATCATTGCACAACACTTCTTTGTTCAAATCTGGTAAGAACGATCTTGTTTCCTCTGTTACAACTTCACAATAACAGGGCATGTTTGCATCATCCAACACTGCTGCACCTTCCTCCTGAGAACTGGGGTGAATGTTTAATTCATTTGCCTCGTCGATTTGAACTTCCGAGCATGGCAACAAGTTTAAGTCGAGCAACGCTTGTGTTTGTTCTTTCATGGGATAAAGTGTGTAATCTGGATTACCTCTCAAAATGCCTGTTCACATTTCTTCTTGGTTCATGCATTATAAACCGCTACTTACTTCTTGTTTGAGTGACTTTTTAAAATTTTCTTTAGCTTCCACTTTTTTCCAGAATTTTTATGCTCAAAATGGCGCCACAGTATGATTTACATTGAGAGGGGAAAGAGAAAAAGATGGAGTGATGACGTTAACACTGCTCCTTTTTTTTCCCTTTTTAAATTGGTTGTCCATATTTGGAAAGAGAAAAAGTCTGACAACAAATTTTAAAAAATAAAAAAGAATGAGTTGAAAATTACTCATTCATAAATGAGGGTAAAATTGGAAATTTGTTTCATAATCATTGAGATTCTTGCCTCTCCTTGGTATGTGAGATTTTGGTCAAAGGGGACTTATAAATAGGACCAGAGTGGTATACTATATCCTAAAACATTTGTTGCACCCAGTATCTCAAATTAATTAATTTACAGGAAACTAGTGTTACAGGAAAAATATTTCTGAATGCAAGACTAGAAATTAATTAATTTGAGATATTAGGTGCAAAAAATATTTAAGGATGCAGTATATAATTTAATCTAAATAAAAATATATATATAATAATTAAAAATAAAATTAAAAAAATTCCATCAATATTTTTTTTATGTGCTTCTTAGAAGGAGAAGCACCTAAGAAGCACATAAAAGACAAGCATGGAATGAGGACTCGATCCAAGGATGACTTGCAACAATGAATAGTTCACAGTCATTAAAATCAATTTTCTTTCCTTTCTTCTAGTTTTTAATAGCTAAGAACCCTGGTCCCATTCGCATCTGATTCACTTAATTAACTAATTAGGAAATTACTCTAATTTACCAATTAATTAGTCCAGCTCATCAAGGGCAATAGAGTGGAAAGCAAGTCTTTAGGAATTCTGTCACTCCTGAGAATGGGTTTGGCAAAGTGGCATTGGAAAAGTTCAGCTTGTTTGAAACCGATTAACTGTGCTGCGGCTTTAAGAAAAATTGCTGAAAAATGTTCTTTGGCCAAAAGTGATCAGCTTCTGTCTTAAGGGTGAGAAGACTTGCAATTGAATTCAATCGACACATAAGGGAGTTTCAAGTGTTAACTTGAGGTTAATATGGTTTGCTACTATCATTGGAAATGATTAATGCACTGCACCAACTGAGATTGGGGAAGCTAGGATAATTGATCATGAGACATTCCTTGGATTGACTCATTTCTTGCATTTCAATTCCCTTTTCTATTTCAATATAATCTAAAAATACAAACAAACAATTGATATTCATTTTAGATTATTTGTTTCACATCGTTGCAATTGAATCTTTAAATAATTATGATAATTTGCATCTTTGTCCAAGTTAATTTCAAGTAGACTTCATTAGGTTCCTTGAAAAAGGAACACCAATGGTGGGAAAATTTGTCTGAACTGACTAAGCTAAACGCATGTCACATTGTATCCTAAAGCTACTGAATATTGAGATGAAGAAAGGGAATATATGATAATGCCGTTGTGATGATGGTCAAGCCCTAGAATGATGTCTTTGACCTTCCTACCTTAATTTAAGATTATGGAGCTTCTAATTAATAAGTTAGTTTATAATTTTCTCCTAATGTGGATAAAAAAGTAATTCTTCTATAAAATATACTAATTATATAAAATAAACAAACAGTTACTGAAAGGAAAAGGGAAATCAAAGACGCCTGGCGGACTCGTGAGGTTGATGAATAGGTGAATTAATTGCAATTTCCTTCTAAGACTGTATTAAAGAGTCCCACATCTAGGAGCAAAAGAAGGGAAGCTGCACTTTTAGTTATATATAGGGAGGTATTCAGTCACTACTCTAAATATAAGTATTGAAATTTTTGTATTATTTTAAGGATTTAAAATTACATATGAAATGTCAAGTGTGATTTTTTACCAACGAGCAGCGAATCATTTTGACAATTACATTCTACTTCCACCCATCTAAAACCTATAATGTAATGTATCCCAAGCTAACTCGAGACCCCAAATGATCGCCCACAGCTCAGCTGCAACACTACTGATGCACTCCAGATTAACCAAGAAGCCGTCAAGGCACGAGCCTGTGTGGTTACACAGGAGGCCCCCGGCATGCTGCTATCCCCGAGCACCATCCACATAAACCAGATTCCGACATCGAAAAAACCATTAACTTAACGACATGGGAGTTACTATAGTCAAAAGATAAAACATCAGGATTCTTAAAATTTTAAATGTCAAGAGAGGTGATGTGTAAATGACCTCAAATTGGGGGTTGTGTACCAAAAGATAGTTGTCCTTGACACTATTTAGAGCCTACAAAAGCATCTGAAGAGGATAGCTTCATATATATGTATATATTGTAAAAGCGCATAAACTATGACACTAAGTCACTAACTACATGAGCTCATAGTGCGTAAAACATCACCCATATGGCCATATCTATCTGCACAGTAGGGGAAGTCAATACCATCATATCTACCATCATGCTCCGAGCATTAAACGCTTTAGCATCAGCAACTGTATTCGAATCATGAGTGCAACGAACCAGAATCCTCGTCCCTGTTTATCTCGAGCATGTTCTGGATATCCATGAGGACTCTGGGTTTAATTAGTTTGTTTGGGTAACGTCGGAATGTATTCAAGACTAGTTAAAGAGGGACTAAAAGTTCAGGGGAATATTGGAACACTTTAAGACAATAGAATATTTGTCACTATTGTAAATTAAGTAGTCAACTTAAAGATAGAAATTAGCAACCTTCCTAAGCTCCAACACTTCAAATGATTGAATTTTTCTCATAATTACCTCTGTCTTATTATTATTATTATTTATTTTATTTTATTTACACTCTTATCAGTTCACCTATCGTATCTTATTTTTGCAATATTAATTTTTGCATTAATAAAAGTGCGCCTCCATGTGGGTCCGACTCTAGAATACGAGCAAGTCTTGCTACATCAACCTCTTACAGTTACTTGCATGTTGATCAAAAATTTATAGTGTATTTTAGGATTAGAGTTTGAACTGTTGGGCCTCTTGTTGGGCCACACCTTGGATGGGTCTCATATTTGAGTCCATGACAGTTGCCCTCCAGTCTGGTAGCTCAGGTCTTTGGGCTGCCAGGATGCATTGATTGTTTGAGGTGAAATGCGGATTTGGCTGAGATATATCCAGCTTATTTGGGTTGTTTGAAAAGAAATATAGTCCCTTGTTTGCTTTCGTAGCAATTTTTTCCCGGGATAATTACCTGATCTATATTCTTGCATTTAATAATATGTAAGTAAATCACAATCAATAGAAAATACTTACTATCTGCGCAAATCATTTAGCTTGCTCATTTCGAATACTTGTCCGAGTTTGATTTCTATTCTAGTTTGCATTAATCCTGGTTATTGATAACATGCTTTTCCACGAACAACTTGTTGTCCACTCTATTGTCTCCCAGCCCAGTAGTTCAAATCTCAGGGCTGCTGGGATGCATTAATTGTTTGGCTTGGATCTCCACACGAACATTCCGCAAAACCTTACACGAAAGCCTAGATTTTAACTAGATTCAGTTTAACTAGGTCCACCTTCAAAACTTTACACAGAGCTCGGATTTTAACCAGATTTAGTTTAACCGGGTCCGCCTTCAAAACTTTACACGGAGCCTAGATTTTAACCAGATTCAGTTTATCCGGGTCTGCCTTCAAAACTTTACACGGAGCCCAGATTTTAACTAGATTCGGTTTAACTGGGGTCCAATTAAGGAGCGTGGATTTAACTGTATAATTTTCAGTATATCCGGGGTCCAATTAAGGAGCGTAGATTTAATTGTATAATTTTCAATGTCTTCAAGGTCCAATTAAGGAGCGCAGATTTAATTGTATAAAATAGACTCAGCGGCATAGCCGTGGCAAAGTGATTCCAATAAAGGAATTTAAAATAGACTCGGCGGCATTGCCATCGCAAAATGATTCCAATAAAGGAATTTAAAATAGACTCGCCGACATTGTCGTCACAAAATGATTCCAATAAAGGAATTTAGGGCTCATTTGGATGGGTTTTTTTTTAGAAAAAAAAAAGCACTTTTTTAATGCAAAAAAAAAATGTTTTTTAATTAATTTATGTGTTTAGATGATATTTTTTTGAAAAAGCAAAACTCACAAAAAAAAAAAAGCCAAAGTGCTGTTTTTTTTAAAAACTCTAATTTGGAGCTTAAAAAATAAGCGCTTAAAAAAAAGTACTTTTTTTAGAAGTCCATCCAAATGGGCCCTTAAAATAGACTTGGCGGCATAGCCGTCTTATACGGAGCCTAGATTTTAACTAGATTCAGTTTAAACGGGTCCGCCTTTTTCGCGTTTCTAGCAAAATTTTACACAGATCTCGGATTTTAACTAGATTCAGTTTAACCGGGTCTACCTTTTCTCCTTTGCCGCAAAACTCTACACAGAGCCTGGATTTTAACTAGATTCAGTTTAACTGGGTCTGCTTTCTTTCCTTTGGTGCAAAACTTTATACGGAGCCCAGATTTTAACCAGATTCAGTTTAACTGGATCCGCCTTCTTTCCTTTTTGGAGGTGGATTCCTCTTTTAAGTACGGAACTTGGGTTTGAACTTGGTTTAACAGATAATTCAGGAGATTTCATAATTTCTTCCTTAATTCCTCTCCAACTACGGCAGACACCTACACCAGATTCTCTTTCTTTAATTTAGATATCTGTTCTTCAGACATTTTGGATGCCTCCAAGAGTCTTTGATACTATCAAGTAGAACGGAAAGGTTATTTTTCTCCATATCCTGGGTAGGATTTTGAAAGATGAAATTTTTCATTTGGGCATTGACAGCTCTTTCTTCAACTCGGCGTTCATGAGATTTAGAATTAATGTGTTGTAGCTCTGAATCTACACCAGGAACGTTGATTGATGCATATTGCATTCTTCTCGATCGCTAAAGATGTTAACCACTACCTAAGAAGGTGTTGAGTTAGACGTTCATTAACAATTGCAAGGCGAGATGAGCACAAGCGAAGAGCATTCTTGATTGCTATATTCCTCGAAGGAAAGATGATCACATTATTGGCAGTCAGGGGAAATGATGATACTTTTTAATAAATCCTGCAACAAGACTGCCAAATCATTTGGACCCAAATGGTTGCTCATAAAGAAAATATTATTTCTGTTTTAAGGTACTTGCGAGATAAGCAAGGAAAGGAATCTTATCATCTCAGAATGACTTTTAGCACGCATAATCTTCGCCTTGTAACTCACATGCTAAATTCCCTTTTTGACACTTCTCAGCAAGACTATTTAGATACTTCTCAACAAGACTATTTAGAAAAGCCTTATAGGTAAAACAAGCGTCACGGATAAATTTCTTTAAATGCAAATAAATTATCTCTCTTCCCTTATCAGTAATATTCCCATTGGCTAGAAAGACTTGAATATCATCTTTTTTCTTTTCTTTTCTTTTTTATACATAGGCAATAGGGGAGGGGGGGATCGAACCCAGGACTGGGGGGTAGGGAGACTACTCCCAATATCACTGCACTACTAGTAGTGTATCATCTTTAACCATGACTAAAAGAGGCATTACTGCAAATCTCCATGAGTTTGCTAACTAATTAAGCTTCAAAATATTCTATACCAACAATAGATACGTGGGTGCTTTTTTTTGGGTTAAGGTGCAGATTTGCCAACGAACTATTACCTGAGGAGCATCTGGCACAAAAAACAATTGAGGGTGTTACACGCCTACTGGCCTCACCCTTTCAGGTGGCGGGTTATAGGAATCCTTTTTGCTTATTCCCTTTTCTTTGTTAATTAGTCACTTTAATCATATATCAGAGTGCGCGCAGTAGAGCATATGATCGGTTTGGACAACTACAATATATTGGTAAAGGTACATACAAAAACATAAAGAAATCCCCTAGGGTTGAGGGTACAATCGTCCAAAACTAAACATACAAAATGAGATAGGGCATTTCATACGACTTCAGTTGTCAGCTTCATTTCTCTTACCCTCATCCTCCTGATCTGCTCAACGTAAACCACTTGTATCTTAGTTCAAAATTGAACCCCCAGAGTAACTGTTAAACTCATATACAATATGTATGCAATGTATGTAATGCAAATCACAAATGGGACAAATAATTCTGCCTCTGGCACAATAAACTGGCATGTATTTTCTGCCTTTGGCACAATCTGTAGGACTGCCTGGTCAAGAAAAGCCCCTGGAATCACAGCGCTACTAGGGCTTCAGCAGCTAGGGCGACCAACCCTAACTACCCACCCCAAGAGGTCTCAGTAGCCAACTATGAACACACAGTCACATAGGTTCCACCTACCTCACATAACTTGGGCCTCAATAGTGACCTAAGGACACACAGTCCAATAGGTACCACTTACCCTACGTTCTAAGGGCCTCCACAGTGACCAAAGGACACGCAGTCCAATAGGTATCATAGCCCGACCTACCCTAGACTTCAGCAGTAACCCAAGGACATATAGTCCAATAGGTACTATAGCCCAATCCCTTACATCATGATAAAACACACATGCGAGAGTAACATAGAGTATGCGAGTTAACAGTTACTATCTGGTACTCCTCGAAAATAGCAAACTCTTCTCTTGGTGTTGAAAATGTGTCCCACATGTTCTATCACCCTAGATACAGCAAAATATCATGCTTTCAATCACATGAACAAACTTTACTTTAAGTTCCATGATTTTCATCTAACACCAGAATTTTCCAGAAACTTTGATCTGACTTTGACGATCTTTAATAAATTCTAGAAAAATCATATTGACGTGAAATCAGTGGCCATTGAACCCTTAGGATGTTAAGTTTACCATAAAAATAATTCCCAAAGTCATTTGGGTTCGATTCCTTCCCTTATTTCCAAATATTAGTCGCTGGTCCGAGACAAAATCCAGGTTTTGGGGTCATTTTCAAGAATAAATAACTCTCAGGAGGAAAACCAAAAAGACACGAAATCTTATATCAAAATCATCCTCATGATGTATACTTTCTCCATGTAAAATTTCAAAGCATTTGAACTTCATTTACTATTTTAAATCATTCGATTAATACACGCTGCCCAGAAAACACCAAAATCGGCAGATTGAGTAGTTTCACGACCTGGGGCTTTTTGGGTTCAAAAAAAGGTGATCCTACTTATCCCCACTCAAAATCACGTTTTGGACTCAATGATAACTCAAAAATATCAAAATCCTACTGCAACTCCATGTTAAACATCATTGGGCAGAAACAAGAATCACTAAGTTGTCAATTAAGTGCTTACCTTGGATTTGTCGGTTGCGTATGACCTTCTTCTTCTCCTTGGACCAAGACTTGGCTGGAAAATCTCCATTCCACACCTTGATCACGTCCTAGGAAGCCAAGAAATGGCCAAAGGGTGTCCTTAAATAAACTCCAAGAGTTTAGGGAATTGTCCAAGTTTGGTTATTACCCGGTGGTCAGAAGGATGCTTTCGGTTTTTATATAATTCGTTGGCTTTCCCTCCAAGTCATTCTAGAGAGTTCTTGGGCAGATGTGTGTCGCCATTTATGCCCCTAAAAATCAAATTCGTAGATTGCCCTTGATGGTGTTTTTCGGAGTTACTAAGGGTAGATTTCTGTCCGGTAATTAAAATAACACTTCAGGGTAAAATGGTTGTTTTGCTATGTTTTTTCTCCAAGTCAATGGGACCCACCATATCTGCCCATAAATGGCGCAATTAATGTCCATGTGGGGTCATAATTACATGACATTCCTTTTGTCCCATCAGATTCAAACTATGTGTTCCAGATTAATTCTGATTATTTTATTTTCTTTCTCCACATTATTACTTGATATGACCTTTTGCTTGCCCTGCAGGTTACTTTTCTCTCTCTTCTGGCCCACCAAATTTCACCCTTTCTCTGTGTCCAAGGGTCTGCGCTCGACTCTGGAACACCCTAACCGATGGGGGCACCTGGCCACGCCTTGTTGTTGCTTGACTCTGGGCATGGTGGGTTGGTATGTGAGGGATTGAGAAAGAGAGTCGTAAGGAGGTGAAAGGATGCGGGATGAGAAGATGCGAAGAGTAGACGGGGTAAGGCCGAAATTTGAACATGAAGTGTCACGACTCTTAGGCGATGAGTTGGAGTGATTCAACGCGAAATGGGCCCAGTGACAGTGGCCCACTAGTAAAAGAAATTCATGCACATAATGTTTTTTCAAAAGATGGGTGCATAGCTGGGTGGTTTTATTATTTGTGGGCTTAAGCCGGGTTGCTATGCTAGGGCAGAAATGTCTTCTATCATGCTATAACACTAACCAGGCAGAACTCGACCCCTGCGGCTGCTAAACAACAAAGAAAAGGAAAATAAGAAGCTGGGCTGCCTCCCAATAGCACTTGTTTTAGAGTCTTCAGCTAGACTTACCTTGGAGATTAGTTCAAGCTGGAAACATGGGCATAGGCTATCCCTATGTCTCCATCCCCGTTTCTTTGCAGCGGTTGGCCTCCTTCTGCTGGGTTTGCATATTGTGCCGTTTTCAAGATTGAAAATGTCATATGGCCATCATTGAGTCGCATCGTGAGTTCTCCTTTTTCCACATCAATCAATGTTCTCCCAGTTGCCATGAAAGGTCTCCCCATAAGAATCGGAATTTCCCGGTCTGCTTCAAAATCGAGAATAATGAAATCCACTGGGAAGATGAACTTATCAACCTTAACCAGGACGTCTTCAAATTTTCCATCTGGTAGGACATTGGAGCGATCAGCTAATTGCAATGTAACTGTTGCAAGCCTTGCTTCCCCAACTGCTAATCTTTTGAAGACAGACATCGACATTAAATTAATACTGGCTCCAAGGTTGCATAAGGCTTTCCTTGAGTATTGAGATCCAATTGTGTAACACCCTACCGGCTTCGCCCTTTCGGGTAGCGCGTAGTGTGGTCCTTTATTATAATTCAATTTTTAGTTCCATGTCCCAGATTAATTACGACAGGCATCAGAGTATAATCAGCAAAGCACACATCGGTTTGGACTACATATACTGGTAAATAAAATACTAAAATGTAAAATTTTCCCCGGTGGGTTAATATACAGTCACCCAGATTCATAATGCATGAAAATAGCCAAAATAATAAATACAGTCATCTGGGATAAAATCCAAAAAGGGAGTCACCAACAGCACACTTCAGTCCCGCTCTGCATGTTTACCTTCGTCTCCAGGCACCGTCCTAGAAGAACTACCTGAACCCTTGCAAAAGCTTGGCATTCATAATTGAATCCCAGAGTAACCATTAATCTCATATGAAAAGTGTATGCAATGCATGTATGTCACCACAATCAGGAAAACAATAGATCATCAACATTCAGTAATCATGCGCAGTAATATAAATAAGCATACCACACATATGCAATATTTACTGCAGAAGGACCCCAAATCCTAATAAACACAGGACTACTCAACATAGCAAGCCCCGGATCCACAGCGCTAGGAAAATCACAGTAGTCGGGCCTGAAACCCGGACCACACTGAATGCACATACAAATGCATGTCTTTCACGAGACATGGGTCCACAATCATGGAAAACTAACATACATAGTAACACAAGACATATAGGGATTAAGGTTACTACCTGTCAATTGCTCACAAGTATCAATAAATTTTCCCAATGCACAATTGGCAAAATAACCCTAGAATAAACAATAATGCAAATAAATTCCCAATAATAATGAAAGTTCACTTTAATAAATATTTGGCTTCCTGACTTGAAATAAGGTTTTTCCAAGCTTCTATAATCTCTAAATCCCTTCGCTCAATTGGAAATCCATTATTTGCGAAAACCCTTTTCATTTTCGGATTACACAGAAAATTCCAGCAACAGTGACTGAAATTCAAAAATTCATAACTAAATCTAGAAATATCCGATTGAGGTGGTTCAAAAGGCCAACTGACCCTTAGTATGTCTATTTTCAATGAAAAATATCCATTTGAGTCAGATACAACCGAAACTCCAGACGCAGGCCAGAACTCCACCTCTGGTCAGACAAAAATTCTAGATTCAGGGTCTGTTTTCAAAAATTTGGTTCTCTTAGTACAAAACTCCAAATATTTCGTGTTACCCATCAAATTAATCCTTGGGATGTCTACTTTGTGGCTGTAAATTTTCAGATTTTTCCAAGTTCATTTGATAGCACGAAACAGTCAACTGACTTCACTGGATCATTGCAAAAACAGTTTCCAACGTTTTAAAATCTTTTCTTTATGATTCCAAAATCATGACCCAAGATTATTCTTATACAAAATCTCATTTTAAACACTTTGAAAACATCAAAACATCCAAAATCAACTCAAATCTTCATGGAAATAGGGCTGACCGAAATTACATAAACACCCAAAAATCCAAATGTTCATCTAAGCAACATAACTCTACTTTAGCATGCTTAATCTTCTTCCTAATCATAGATTAAGACTTCAAGCATATGTTTAATCTTTTCTCACCCAAAAACAGACCCTACCGGCCTCACCCTCTCGGGTGGCGGGTTAGAGGGATTCACTTACTTAGTTACCTTTCCTTCGTTATTTGGTCCATTGAACTTATATCAGAGTGAGCGTAACAGAGCATTTAACCGGTTTAGACTATCTACTGTACTGGTAAAAGTAAAATAAACAGAAAATAAAAGTCCTTGAAGGGTTAAGGGTACAGTTATCCAAAATAAATACCGAAATAGAACATACCTGCATCTCAAATATATGTACAAACAAGATAGGGCATTCCCTATTCTTCAGTCTGTACCGATTGCATTTATCATTCCGAGGAGGGCTCTTCACATCGGGCATGTCTCCTTTTGACAACAGAAGAGGCTGGGGGTCCAATAACGGCCCCCAGAGTAACCGTCAGTACTCAAATACTAAATGTGTAAGGAGTATGTAAGCTACCATGCTAATCAGAAACATAAGAACATGCTAAATACATACCATATATGCATCCAGATCATACCACAGCAAAGCACATATCACAATCCAAGAACCCGTACAGCTGCCAACCAAGGCAAGCCTCGGACTCACTGGACTCACAACCCGTAGAGCTGCCCTTTCTAGGCTAGCCCCGGACTGATAACTCAACCCGTACAGCCGCCAACCAAAGCCGGCCTCAGACTGAACAACCTCAGCACTAGGAATCACATAATACTGTATGCATATTTGGCACAACATATACAAAGAAAACACACATGGCAAACACAAACATACAGCAAAACACATGAAGATATCTGAGTAAAACGGTTACTACCTGGTGTGATATTTATTGTCCTTAATATTTTAGTGGTCCGTTGACTTCTCAAAGGTTCCTTTGACCTATAAATCATCAAAACACACTTATTCAATATTTACAAAATTGCCAACACGTTTTTCTCTTCAAAACCGAGCCCAAACTAGTTTTTCCAGAAATCCAGTGATTTTGACCCAACTTGTGGGATTTTTAATAAATTCTACAAAAATAATTTTTACATGAAACCGGCTCCATTTGAACCACTGAAATTTCTATTTTCCATGAAAAATACTCCCAGACCCTGAAAGTACTTTTATTTTATCGTGGTTCTCACTTTTCACACCTGGGTCAGATTTCGCCCTGTTGCACACAGAGCCAACTTCAACAATTTTTATCTCTCAATTGGTACATCAAAAATATGTCGAATTATATATCAAAATGATGCCCCAGATGTCTACTTTTCACCTGTAACATTTCCGCTCAAACCAACAACTCTACGGTTTTACAAAAATTTTTGAAGCTTCGCTGCCCAGAATCCAGAACACTGGCAGCAAGCTTCTTCTTTGAGTTTTCGATGTTTTCGAGTTCGAAAACTTAAACCATAGCTTAAACCCACACAAAATCACGTTTCAAACACTTTGGGACCATCAAAAACTCCAAAATCAGACCCCAAAACCAAGCCCCAACCAGCAGCACGAAATTCCAAAGTTAAAACTCTAAAGGTTCAAGTTGTCGGTTGTTGCCTATTTCGGTGCTTCGGCTTGATGGATGAGGTGGTTGAGAGCTTCACCTTGGCTATGGAAACTTGCTGGTCCCCTTTCTCTTCTTCAGCTGGAGCACGCCTTTTTGGAGAGAGAAATGACAATTTGAGCTCCTTTTAATAATAATTCACAAGTGGCCATTTAGTTCCAACGTAACTAAATAAATTCCTAGTTTGGTTGGCTTCCAATTGACATTACTTTGGATTTATCCCATGTGACAATTTGAGAGTCTTCTAGGGAGTATATGTGGCGTTTTTACAGCCCACTTATTCAGATTTCAACTTGCATTTTGATAAGAATTATCCATTTAGACTTAAGATTCCATTTGACTTACCGGCGGGCCCCACGGTTAACTTAATGGACTAATCAAGCTTGCTTTTGGTCTTCAATTCAGATTTTGCTGCCCAAAAAGAGTGTTACACGTCCAAGGGGTCCCAGCAAAATGATCCCCAATAATTAATTCCAATTTCCCACTTTATCGGTCAATTTTGGGGTCTACCGACCCCTATCGGGTCCCGAAAATGCGTCTTTTTGTATTTTTCTCTATCTTTTCCAAATATTTTCCTCTGCTTGGGCATACTCATGTGGCACCTTCCCTCTTTCCAATGTGGCCCCACATTTGTCTCATTCCGTCCAAAATAATCCCCTATCTGGTCCTTATCGGTCCCCTTTTCTATCGGTTAATCGCCTGCGGGTCCCGTGTCTTATGTCTGGACCGGGGTATGGATAAAATCATCTAATTTTCTTTCTTCTCTCATGTTGGACGAAATTCAATGCCCAAAGGACAAGGAATTGACCATTTTGCCCTTGCCTTATCTTCCTTTAGTCTCGGGGTGACACGTGTCCTTGTGCAATGATCACCCTATCTCTTACTTTTTAGAACATGCCTTTTTCAATGTCTCTTTCTCTCTCTTGTCCCTGTATGGCGCATACACACTTCCAGGGGTCAAGAATCTTTATTTTGACTTCTTTCCCAGGTCCCGCTTCATCACACCGCTTTATACCTCACCAGTATCTTGCCCTGGGCCCGCATCTTTTCAAACCTGGGCCCACCAGAGACTTCCTATCTCTTATCATTCAAGGGATTCTTCCCGAACAGGGCTTAGTAGTCTGCCTAATTTAGGCTTATTCTCAATTTTCCGGGTCCAAAATTTGGGATATTACAAGTCTAGTCTCCTCTATAAATAGAAGGGAACCCTAAACAGGTGCACAGGTTCTATCTTATGCTCTATTTACCTTCCGTTACACAGAGCACACACCCCACTCCCCTGGCTACGTGCCTTCCAGTATATCACGAACTATGTGGACTTTGATCCCTTCAAAGGGTACGTAGGCTCTAGGCTTGACAACCTAGTCAAGTCCAGTCTTTGTGTTCTTAGGACAGAACATTGGCGCCGACCGTGGGGATCTATAAACTTCTATCCCTGTGACCGCTGATGGCAAACACCAGAAGCCACAGCAGAAATCCCCCGCGCGGTGGGTGGGGACCCCCAGCCAAGCCGGCCTCGACCAGATCAGCCCCCGGAGCAACCGCGGCGAGAAAACACCCCGGAAGGGCATGTCACTGACACGGCAACCTCCCCTTCCTCGGAAGAGCAGCCACTGCAAGAAGCGCGCACAGAACCCCCAGTACGAGACGTCCAGGCGGTCGAAGCCAATGTCCGCATACTACGGAGGACACAGGAGTCATTCCTCCAGAGATTTGAAAACAAGGAAAAACGAGATGACCTATAGAGGCAGGCCGACTTGGAGGCCTTCGGCTGGATGATCCAGGAGGCTCTCGAGAATGATCGCCGACGGGGAAACCGCCAGAGGAATCACAGAAGAGGAAGGAGGGCTCCCGTGGATGACAGCAGTTCCTCGAGCAGCCCAGAGCCGAGGAGCACACGCCGTGGTAACGACGAGCCGGAGCAGAGGACACGCACCGAGAGAGACCGATCACGGTCTCAGGAGAATGAAGGGAACCGCAGTGACGGTCCTAACCGCACTGATCGGGCGGCCAGAGAAGGCCGGGACCGAGAAGAACGCCGTGTGGAGGACAGAACTCCCCGGACTCATAGATCACCTCGCCAGGGATCCCCCCGGGAATATCGGGTGACGTACCTGTCGGACTCCAGTAGATCCCCATTCTCCAGGGAGGCAGCCACGGCCCGTTATCCGAAACATTTCGATCTAGCCGACCTTCCAAAGTACGACGGAACCCAAGATCTACGCAACCACCTTGACGTGTTCGAAAAGCTCATGTGGATGAGATAGATTAGCGGTCCAGTCGTCCAGCGTCTCTTCGTGGCCACTCTGAACGGACCCGCACATAGATGGCTGAGCTCCCTCTTGGATAACTCAGTCTGGAGCTATGAAGACCTCGGACGCAAGTTCGAGTTGCAATTCGCCACTAGCAAGAAACAGCCAAAGACCACATTCACACTAAGTAAGGTACGACAGAGGAAAGGCGAGGCCCTACATAAGTACCTGGATCGGTTCCGCGATGTAGCCATGCAGGTGCGGTCGCTGCCCGAGGAGGTTCACGTACACTGCCTGGTCAACGAACTAGACCCGTCGTCTCGACTAGCTCGACACCTGTGTAAGAACCCAGTGTACACCTTGACCGAGTTCTACACCCAGGCAAAGAAGTATCTGGAGGTAGAGCAAATGGAGGCGGCCAATGCCGATGAACTCGAACGGACTAGGAGAAGTCCGCCCAGCGATGAAGAACGGCCAAGAGGAACGAAGCCCGACCCTAGAAGGCGGAACCGTGAGAGCTGAGCCAAACCTGACCGAGCCGACCAGAAAGCCAAATACGATAGCTATACCCCGTTGAGTCTTTGAAGTTTATTGTGAAGGTCTCGATGATAATGGGAAGAAACATATCTTCTTCTCATTAGCCTTTTCATCTCCACCCAACTATCCACCAATGGTTCTTCATATCTCAACCTCTCCTTTTGCAATTGATCCCATCAAATGAGAGCATAATCACTAAACTCCATGGCTGCCACCTTCATTTTCTTCTCTTCAGTATAATTGTGACATGCAAACAAGTGCTCAATCTTCATTTCCCACTCTAAATAAGCCTCCGGATCACTTCTTCCCTTAAAAGATGGTATATTAAGCTTTACTCCCTTAATTCTATCCTCTCTAGCATTATTCTCATAATCTCTTCTTCTCCTTCTTTCATCCCTCCCTCTCTGTCTATCTTCATTATGATTCCCCTAATTTTCTATTCTCTCAATTCTCTCATATAACTCCTCTATGTGTTCTCTCATCATCCTTTGCATTTGAGTTGTAATGGCTTCAATCAGCAATCTATTATCTTCACCACCTGCCATAATTTCAAGGAAAAGAACAAGAATAAAAGTAATAGGACCTTACCACTCGCTCACGTGTTTACACTCTTAAAAATGTATCACTCGTGTTTGCTGCTCTCTATAAGGCTTTTGTGTAGTGTGCTCTCTTGCCTTTTACCACTCAATAGCTCTCTTTAAGTTCTTAACAGAATCTCCAAGAACACTCAAGAGTACAATCCCAAACTCCAGAATTGGCGGTGACTCACAATACAATTTGGAAAAGATGTCAAAGAAGACAACAAGACAGAAAATTCAAATCAATTTGGAGGAATTATTCAAGGACACTTTGGACTCAAAGAAGACAAGACAAAGAAAATCCAAAACCAAAACAATTTGGAGGAATTATTCAAGGAAGACACATTGGACTTGATTCACACGTAGTAGTGTGTGTAATTGAATAATAGCAAGGTACTGTATAGTATTTTTTTTTCTCTTTTTTTTTTAACACCTGATTCTTTTTTTTTTACAACTGATTTTTTTTCCTTTTTTTTTGTTTATAACACCTGATTCTTTTTTTTTCTTGTTTATAACACCTGATTTTTTTTTTTCACAACTGATTTTTTTCTTTTTTTTTTTGGTTTATAACAACTGATTCTTCAACAAGAGGAATTTGTGATTTTGGAATCAAACTTTGAAATTTGCACTAATTCAGAACTGAACTAGATAGAATTCCCCATAAAATGAGCTATTACTTAACACACTAACAACACACTACTCAAGAAACATGAATCGAAACGAGGGATGAACACCAAGAACAAAGTGCAGAAATATATGAACTGAACAAGAAATTGAAAGGAAAAAACAACCAGAAGATTGAAAGAACAAATTAGGAACAAAGAACGACACCTAAAAAAGAATTTCACAATTCAAAAACCAAAAACACAAATTTAGGGATTAGGGTTACCAGATTGGATGTAAACAATCAAGAAAAGATAACCCAATTCCAATCCTAGAACCGTGCTCTGATACCAAATGATATGATTCCCGAAAGAAAAGGATGATCGGATCAACTAGGAATGGAATTTTCGCACCAGAATTTTCAGCCTCTGACGCGTCCTAAAGAACAGAATGTATCTCGAGCTACAGACCTCGGATTTGAGCACTTCCAAAACGACCTGAAAGATGACGTTCTGAACTATGATTTTGACTAATTAAAGACCGAAAAAGGATAAGGAAATCAGGAGATACAGAATGAAGAAATTTAGCACGAAAACTGCAGATTAGAGGTAGACACCACAATTCCAAAGAATTGATAAGCCCAAGAACGCCACAAGGATCGATGCCCTTGATAAGTTCAGAGATTCTCAAAAGAACCCTAGAGAAGCTTGTCTCTCACCAAAAAGGTTAAAATCTCAATTCAAATCTGGCGTTCCATAAGCCATGGTGTTCCCTTATAAACTGGGCAACATCCATATTAAGTTTAACCCTAATTATGCTTACACACAAAGCCCAATAAACAAGCCCAATAAGCCTTATTACAAAAGTTTAACTAAATGTAAGAAACTAAAACTAAGTGCAGAATTTGGGCCAAGGCCCAATGAAGCCTTTATGCATATCCATTGAGGCTTATTCTTCAAGGTCTTCAATCTGGAGCCTTTTTAGTTTCTGCTCTTGTCATTGGGTCTCCAAGACCTTGTATGTCCTCCAAGTTTGTTGCCTTGGTCATGCCGCCTCTTATGTCCTCATCAGAATCCTTCTTGCCATTGCATCATATTATGACTATGAGATATGGCAGATGGACGTCAAAAATAGCCTTCCTTAGCAACCTCGAGTTTGCCAGAGGCAGAGAGCATTTTGACTTAAAAACATTTTCTTAAACTCGACACCTCTTCTTACAAACCTCAAGTTTGAAAATCTTCAATGGTTTACAAAACCTGTAAACTCGAGCCTGTTATGACAAACTTGAGTTTACCTCTAGCGGGAAGGATTTTCAAAATTATGAGATTTTCATAAACTCTACATTGTTTCATTCTGAGTAAAGTTTTTCTAGTTTGAAAAAATCTCAAGAGTTTACAAAACATGTAAACTCGAGTTCATCATTCTAAACTCGAGTTTACACTTAGCCGAGAGCTTTCAAAGATTTTCAACCAAAGTAAACTCGAGACTCATTTCATAAACCTCCAGTTTACTTCAAGCCAAAAAACATTCAGAGTTTTTTAAAGTTGAAAAAACTCGAGCCTAACCTTGTGAACTCGAGTTTAAACCTTACAGAGAACAATGAACTTTTCAACATGAAAAAACTCTAGAGTTTGCATTGGAAACCTCAGGTTTGCCTCTTGAAGACTAAAACTAAGTTTTGACTTGAACAATGTCAAACTCGAGCCTGCCTACTAATAGACTCGAGTTTTTGTCTGAAAACAATTCCAGAGCTCAAAATCACGATAGTTCTCTTTGTCTGAAGAGAACTCGAGGTTAGATATGCAACCTCGAGTTCAGATCAACCCGAGAGCCTTGTAGTGTCTCTGTGTTTTAAAAACCTCAGGTTTTGATTGCAAACCTCCAGTTTAGATGTTTTGAACTTAAAACGCTTTTACAAACTGAAACTCCAAACTGGAGTTTGCATGAACTAAACTCGAGTTTACATCGTTGATTCAGAAATTCAAATCTGACGATTTTGGAAAACATTCTTGTTCGATCTTAATACTTTGCAATATTATTCTCTGATATTCCTAGCTATGTCTAATGACTTTATTAGTGAATTTCATATGGATTAGATAATGTTTATAGAAGGTTTAAAGGAAAAGCAAAAAGCAGTGTCAGCACATTAAATGTTATGCCCAGAAAGTTGCACACTTTTGGGTAATCCATCTGCACACGGTTGCAAAGCATTAAAGAATGATTTCTACATCAAGCAACTGCTTCTCCAACGGATTAATTCAGAGGAAGTCAACTCTAACCACTTGGACAGCTGGATTAAATGGATATTAGAGAGAAAAGAAGACCAAAGTTGCTCCTGACCTCTGCAGATCACTTCCAAAGGTCTAATTAACAATGCAACGGTCATTTAATGCTATCTGACTATAAATAGAGTTGCATTCAAGTGTTCTCAACAACCAGAACTACTGAAAATGAATTGCATTCAAATCTACATTTATTTTCTTCAGTTTTCACTTGTTTGGTATCTTCTGATACAAAGAGCTTCAGTGTTTATCAATATCTGCTCTTAAAAAGAGTTTCTTTCTGTAAATCATTTATTGTAAAGAATCACAAGTCAAGGGGACTTGGTGATTTGGTAATTCATTGATTACAACTTGTAAGGGGGAGTGAGTTGTAGAGAGAGAACTACTTCTTGAGTGCAGAGTGTGTAATCTTTGATATAGTGGAAAATCCCAGAGAGTCTGGGGACTGGATGTAGGTCAAGTTGTTAAGACCGAACCAGTATAAATCTTTGTGTCCAGCTATTCTTTCCCTTACTCTGTTCACCTCTGTTTTTATTGCTTCAAAACAGAGTTATTGTCGAAAATTTTGAGAATACCCAATTCACCCCTCTCTTGGGTATTTAGCTCCACTTACACAAAGTACCAGGAGACGATAATGTTGATGATCCTCTTACTAAGCCTCTTGCACAAGCAAAACATGAGCGTCATGTTAGGGCAATGGGAATTAGAGTAATTAATGATTACACCTAGTGCAAGTGGGAGTCTGTTGGAAATTATGCCCTAGGGGCAAGTCATTGTTCTCCATTTAGTTATCATTTCATTCGCATGTTTATAGTGATAACTTATCCCTGGATATATCTTATAGATTATCCTAAATGTCTCTAGTCGGTCATCTACGTGAGAGTGAAGATGAAATAAGACCAGTATAACTTTGATGAGGTATGGAGATACGAATCAAAGGCATAAGCACTTGTAACAGCATAACAAGATTATGCTACTTCTGAAGGCAATTGATGAAGAATTTGTTACTTCAGATAAGGTACTTGCCAGCACCCTAATTATGAAGTTTTCATCCTTGACACTCACTGTAGTAAAAGGTGTGCGCGAGCACATAATACAGATGAGGGACATTGCAGCTCAATTGAAATCACTTGAGGTTGATATGTTTGATTCTTTCTTTGTATACTATGTTCTGAACACTCTTCCACAACCATATATGTTACACCCCTACCGGCCTTGCCCTTTCAAGTGGTGGGTTAGAGGGATCCTCATCGCTTATTGTCTTCCTTATGTCAAATAATCACTTTGAATTTATATCAGAGTATGCACGGCAGAGCACAAGATCGGTTTGGACAACTTGCAATATACTAGTAAAGGTACAAACGATTACATAAAATAATCCCCAAAGGGTTAAGAGTACAATAGTCCAACGTAAGTACTAGGCAATAAGTAAGCTCATACAATCATAAAATATACAATGAGATAAGGACTTCCATACGTCTTCAATCTTCGTCTTCATTGCTCGTACCCGAATCCCTTTCCACAGTCCAACCGGCCTACCGCCTTATACCTGTATCTTTTAAGCCAGTCTAGAGTTCAAAGTTGAACTCCAGAGTAAATGTTAAACTCATATACAATATGTATGCAATGCATGTAATGCAAATCATAACAGGGAAGATAATTCTGCCTCAGGCATAGTATACTGGCATGTACAACCTCCGTAGGACCGCCTAGTCAAGACAAGCCCCTGCATCCAGTGCGCAAAGGGCCTCAGCAGTCAAGGCGCGACCCCAACCACCTAGCCTAGGGCCTCAATGGACACCTATAAACACACAGTCATATAGGTTCCATCTAGCTACATACCTCGGGCCTCAGCAGCCACCTATGAACACACAGTCACATAGGCTCCACCTAGCCTACATGCTAAGGGCCTCCACAGCCCGACATACTCTGGACTTCAGCAGTAACCTAAGAACACACAGTTCACTAGGTACCACAGTCCAATCCCTTACCTCATGATAAAACACCCATGCGAGAGTAACATAGAGTATGCAAGTTTACAGTTACTACCTGGCACTCCTTGAAAGTAGTGAACTCTCCCCTTAGTGTCCGAGATACATCCCACATGTGTTAACACCCTAGATATAGCAAGAACATCATGCTATCAACTACACATCCAAACTTTACTTCAAGTTTTATGAAATTCGCAAAGCACCAGAATTTCTGACCCAACTTTGCTGATTTTTAGTAAATTATAGAAAAGTCATTTTAACATGGGATCAGTGGACTTAGAACCCTTAGAATGTCTATTTTATAGGAAAAATAATTCCCAAGGCCAACTGGGTTCTAATCCTTTTCTGGTTCTCAAACTTTGACCACTGGTCCGAGAGAAAAATCATGCTTTTAGGTCATTTTCAACTTAAAAGATCTCTCGGTTGGAAACTCCAAATGACACAAAAGCTGATATCAAAATCATCCTTAGGATGTCTACTTTCACCATGTAAAATCTCAAAGAAAACGGAATCCATTTACCTCTTCAAAACCACTGATTAATCTTCAAACTGCCCAAAAACCGTAAGAACCGTCAGATTTTCGTATAATAAAGACTTAGGTTTTTGGAGTTTAGAAAGAGGTGATCCCACTTGACCCTGTGCAAAAACATCCACTGGACCCATTGAAGACCTCAAAAATATGAAGAACCTACTGCATTTCCACGAAACACTATAGGGCAGAAGTGAAGATAACTCGGTTGCCGGTTTAGGGACTTACCTAGGGATGTCAGTTGCGTATGGACTTCTTCACCTCTTGGACTGGAATCTTCAGCTGAGGACTCTCCCTTTCACCTTGAGCTCGTGGTTGAGGTGGGGAAAATGAAGGGAGGAGTGCCCTATTTATAGGATCCAAGGGTGCAACCTTTTGTCCAACTTCGGTTATTATCCATCGGGTAAAAGGGTGTTTCGGATTAATTTAACATTTCTTTTGCTTGGTCATCAAGTCTTCTAGAAGCCTTCTAGAGTTCTCCATGGCAGATTGTGGCGCATTCCAAGGCCCAAAATGGAGTTCCAGATTTGCCCCTAGGTGGTCTTACTTATAGGTTTTAGGTGTAGGGGCAAAATGGTCATTTTGCACCGCTCTTCTTCCAAAGCCGTGGGACCCACAAAATCTGCCCTTAGATGTGCCATAAATTCCCTTTATGAATCATAATTACATGTCACTCTAATGTCATATCAGTTTCAAAATATGTGGTCTAGATTTGACAGGGTTATTTTATTCTTTCTCTTTATAATTATGACTTGATATGACATTCTCTCTCTTCATTATTACATGACAATACCATTTCTCTCTCCTCTAGCCCACTGAAATTTCTCCTCTTATCAGAGTCCTGGGCCTGGGCCCGACTCCGGGAAATCCCAACCAGTCCCGCTCAGCTCCTTTTTTGCCGGTTACACATTTCCCCATAATGCGTGCCCTTCTACTGGACTTGTGTGGGCCCAGATCATCAGTCACTTTTCCCAGATCACAAGTGGGCGGATTATAATTCCTTGGGGAGCAAGAAACCCTTATTCCATTACCTCAGATTCACCTCGTAATACGTGCTACCCAATAATCCAACTTCTGACCCCGAAATGCCACGTGTCCGACATAGCACTACTACTACTGACTTTTCCTTCTGTACTTGGTCTAGATACACTTTCTCTCTCTCTCTCTTCCCGTCTTATTTCCTTCAAAAATGCAGGTCATCTATGACTGCCCTGAAAATGCCATATACCTACCTGTACTGGCATATTTTTGCTCAACTAAATGTCCTATACCTCCGGACATAGTCGGGTGGCATCTTTTCCGACCAGACTTACACCATATACATCTTTTGTGCCCATTTTGCATTAGCACCTTAATTCCACGGCTTCAACATACTAGGTCTACTGACCCGTATAGCCGAGTTACTTAATCCCAGAGAGGCTTCCTGACTCTTAACGTTCTTGGGACTTGTCCCGAATTGGGCCTAGTCGTCCGTCTATTTTAAGCTTATTCTCAATTCTTAGGGTTCAAAATTCGGGTTCTTACAATATAGACCCTTTCGATTATCCTACAATACACATAAGGATAAATGGTCAATCAATGAACCTTTGACCATGTGTGCTCAGGAGAAAGGAAGGCTGAAAATGCAAATGGGAGAATTTCTTGAATATGACTTGATTAGTAGGAGTGATCAATTCAGAAACCTTGTTTCTGAAAAATATTATTCAGATAGTCAACCTTCCACTTCGAGTTTAAGATTGGTTGTTACAATGTTCCTTCGGTTCAACTGAATATTGTACAATCAGTCATTCAAGATCCACAACATGTTGATATTGATCCAGTAGATCAAGTTGTTGATAAGGAATAATAAGAAATTGTTGAGCAACTTGTTGGCAACTTATTGAACAGCAAGTTCCTTAAGAAGATAATGCAACAACGTTAAGGAGATCTACTAGAACATGAAGATCATCGATACCTAGTGAATATATTTTGTATGTGTAGGAATCTGACTATAATGTAAGAGCTGGAAATGATCCTGGAATGTTTCCACAAGCCATGAACAATAGAGAATTAAAATCATGGTATGATGTGTTACACCCTACCCGCCTCGCCCTTTCGGGTGGCGGGTTATAGGGATTCCTTTTATTTAATTGCCTTGCCTTCTTACTTAGTTCAATTAGCTTAACTCAGAGTTAGCACAGCAGAGCACAGGATTTGGGTTTGGACATGTCTAGCATACTGATAAACATTTAAAAGATAAGTATCGAATAAGTCCCCGAAGGGTTATACAGTCATCCAAAATAAAGTTCTGCATATAGACAACAGTTATCCAAAATATAGAGTACAAAATGGGATAGGGCATTCCCTATTTCTTCAATTCTCTGCTCCACGCCCTACCTTCTTATCACCTTCAACTGCTTCCGCCTTACTCCTGTTTCTCAAAATGGTCTGGAGTTCAAGGTTGAACCCCAGAGTAACTGTTAGACTCAAATACCATATGTGTACAGTGCATGCAATGCAAAATCACAACCAGGAAGTACAAATAAACCTGCCTCACAGCACAAACAACCAGCATGTAGCAACTCCTTAGGACCGCCTGGTCAAGACAAGCCCCTTGGAACAGCGCGCGAATGGGCCTCATTAATCAGGGAGCGACCCCAACCACTTAGCCTAGGGCCTCAGTGGACACCCATAAACACACAGTCATATAGGCTCTACCTACCCCACATATCTCGGTACCGTAGCAGGGACCCTAAGGACACACAGTCACATGGTACCACAGCCCGATCCTACATGCTCTCGGTACTGTAGCAGGGACCCTAAGGACACACAGTCACATAGGTACCACAGCCCGATCTCGGTACTGCATCAGAAACCAAAGGACACGCAGTCCAATAGGCACCGTAGCCCGATCTCCTACATTATGATAAAACATACATGCGAAGGTAACATAAAGTATGCAAGTCAACAGTTACTACCTGGCACTTCCCGAAAGCGATGAACTTTCCTCTATACGACAGGGTGAGTCCCACACACGAGAATACCCTAAATACAGCCAAGTACCATGCTTATCAATTACATATTCAAACTCTAACTCTAACTTCAAGAAAATCGCATAGCTTCAGATTTCCAGAATTTCTGACTCAACTTCACCGATTTTTCATAAATTCCACAAAAATCGTTTTGACATGGGATCAGTGGCCTTAGAATCGTTAGAATGTCTATGTTATAGGAAAAATAGTTACCAAGTTCATCTGGGTTCGAAACTCGTCCTTTTTCTCAAATACTGGCCACTAGTCTGAGAGAAAAGTCCAGTTTTTAGGTCATCTTTAGCTTTAAATATCTCTCGGTTGGAAACTCCAAATGATACAAAATATTATACCAAAATCATCCTCAGGATGTATAATTTCACCATGAAAAATTTCAAAGAAATCAGACACCATTTTCTACCTCAAAAATATCGATTAACACTTACTGCCCAGAAACCGAATTAACCGACAGATTTTCGTATAAGAAGATTTAGGGTTTTCAAGGTTCCAAACGAAGTGATCTCACTTAACCCCACACAAAAATACCCTCTGGATTCATTGGAGACTTCAAAAATATGAAAAACCAACAGCACCATCACGAAACACTACAGGGAAGAGAAGAAGATAACTCGGTTGCCGGTTTAGGGACTTACCTCCGGATGTCGGTTGCGGGTGACCTTCTGCACTTTCTGAACCAAAGACCTCAGCTAACCACTCCCTCCAGCACCTCTTGATCTCGTGATATGTGGGAAAAAATGGAGGGGAGAGGTCCTATTTATAGGCCTCAAGGTTGCACTCCTTTGTCCAGTTTTTGTTATTGTCCATTGGGTAAAAGAATACTTTGGATAAAATTAATATTTTCCCTTGCTTGCTGCCCAAGACTTCCAGAAATATCCAGGGCTATCCTTTGGACAAAAATGGCGAATTCAAGGCCAAAATTTGAAGTTCCAGATTTGCCCCTAGGTGGTGTTAAGTGTAGGTTTAGGGTGTAGGGGTAAAACAGTCTTTTCGCGCTGTTCTTCTTTTCCAAGACTGGGCCCACGAAATCTGAACCCTAAATATGCCATAATTACCCTTTCCAAGTCATAATTACTTGTCATATAAAGTTTGAATTGTGTGGTCCAGATTTAACCAGGTTATTTTATTCTTTATCTCTCTTCATTATGACTCTGATGTGACAATCTCTCTCCTCATATTACATAGCCAGATATTTTCTCTCTCCTCTGGGCCCACTAGAATTCGCCTCCTTACCAGTGTCCTGGGCCTGACTCCGGTAATCCTAACCGGTCCCGCTCAGCTCCCTTTCTGCCGGTCCCACCTTACCTCGTAATGCGTGCTCTTCAACTAGACTTATGTGGGCCCGGATCGTCAATCACTTTTCCCAGACCACCAGGGGTTCGAATTCCTGTGCCTTGGAGAGTAAGAAACCCATATTCTCGTACTCCAGATCCTCCTCAAAATATGTGCCATCCGACAATCCGACTTTTGGCCCCGATATGCCACATGTCCAACATAGCACTACTTACGACTGACTTTTCCTTTTTCATTGGGTCCAGGCACGTGTTCACCCTTCCTCTCTTAGTTAACACGGATACCCTGGGCCCATAATGCTTGTTTTTACTTCCTCTATTATGCCGGTTATATCTCCGAGATTTCTTCGGGCACAAGTTACCATACCGTTGATCAGGGTTTCTTCTTATTTTGACTTAGTACCTTTGCTATCTACTCATAACTAATGATTCCCATCTTAGGGCCTTTGAAATAATTTTATGCCATAACTGCGGGAAATAAATACTCAAAAAGGCTTCTCATTACTATGAAAATTTACACTGATACATGCATTACAAAAGTAGGGGTGTTACATGATGCAATGAAGGATAAGATGAATTCTAAGGCATTTAAAAGAGGTTTGGGATCTTGTTAAGTTGCTTGATGGTGTAAAAGCCATTAGATGTAAATGGGTCTTCAAAACAAAGAGAGATTCATCGGGCAACATTGAGAGACCTAAAGCAAGACTCATTACTAAAGGATTCACTCAAAAGAAAGGAATCAATTAAAAGGGGACCTTTTCTCCTATATCTAAGAAAGATTTTCTTCGTATCATTCTAGCATTGGTTGTAAATTTTGACTTAGAATCACAACAAATGAATGTGAAAACAACCCTTCTCAATGGAGAACTAGAGGAAAAAGGTTTACATGAAACAACCAGAAGGATTTTCCTCTAATAATGGTGAGCATTTGATGTGCAAGCTCAAGAAATCCATATATGGATTGAAATAGGCTTCCCATCAATGGTGTTTAAAATTTCATGATGTTATCGCTTCATTTGGTTTTGTAGAAAACATTGTGGATGAATGTATATACTAGAAGGTTAGTGGGAGAAAGATTTGTTTCCTTATTCTATATGTGGATGACATTTTACTTGCAACAAATGATAATGGTTTACTATATGAGGTGAAACAATTGCTTTTTGAAATCTTTGATATGAAGGATATGGGAGATGCATCTTATGCCATTGGCATTAAGATACATAGAGACATACTCAAGGTTTGTCTCAAGAGACCTATACCAACAAAGTTTTGGAAAGATTTCGGATAAGGAATTGTTTACCAAGTGTAGCTCCCATTGTGAAAGGTGTCGGGTTCAATTTGGACCAGTGCCCAAAGAATGACTTTGAGTGGGAAAAAATGAAAAACATTCTTATGCTTTAGTAGTTGGAAGTCTTATGTATGCTCAGGTTTGCACAAGACCTGACATTGCAGTTGCTATTGGAATGCTAAGGAGATATCAGAGTAATCCAGGTATAAACCACTGGAGAGCTACAAAGAAAGTATTGAGATACCTTCAAGGGACTAAAGAGTAAAAACTAATTGATAATTTGGAAGTGACTGGTTACTAGGGTTCAAATTATGCTAGCTGCATGGACTTAAGGAAATCCACTTTAGGATATATGTTCATGTTAGTCGATGGAGCTATATCATGGAGTAGTAAAAAAAACAGTCTTTAATTGCTACTTCCATTATGTAACTTGAGTTTGTATATTGTTTTGAGGCTACCTCACATGGTGTATGAATAAAGAGTTTCATTTCTATGCTTAGAATTATGGATCTAATTTCTGGGCCATTGAGGTTATATTGTGACAATTCAGCTGCTGTTTTTATGACTAAGAACAATAAAGATGGTAGTCGAATCAAGCATATCGACATTAAGTGTTTAACTATAAAAGAGCGTGTTAAAAATAAAACAATGGTTATTGAACACATGAACACTGTATTGATCATTGTTGATCCTTCAACTAAAGGCATGCCTACATTGAAATTTCAGGATCATGCAGAAAGAATGAGACTTGGTTCCTTTATGTGTTGTCGTTGTAAGAATGATCTTATTTATGAAACTCTTGAAGGTTGGAGCTAAATACCCAAGAGGGGGGGTGAATTGGGTATCTTTAAAAATTTAAAGATTCTACTCTGTTTTTGGGTAAGTAACACAGGGTAAAACAGAGGAGAGAAGAAGAGAAGCAATGCACTACAAGATTTATACTGGTTCGGTCCTTTCTCTGACCTACATCCAGTCCCCAAGCCTCACCTGGGATTTTCAATCCACTATAATCAAATATTGATTACACACTCTGTACTAAGAGTTGTTCTCTCACTAGAACACACTCCCCCTTACAAGTTGTAATCAATACACCCTAACTACCAAGTCCCCTGACTTGTAGTTATCACAATCAGTAAATGATTTACAAGATGATACTCTCTCACAGAGCAGATAGGATAATCACTGAAGTACAAAGTATCAAAATGATACAATACAGATGAAAGCTTGATACAATAAATGACTCAATAAATTTTTGCTCTAAGTAGTTGTATCAGCTTGAGAAGAAGTTAATGCACTCTATTTATAGGTAGAGAACATTAAATAACCGTTGAAAGATGATTCCAACCGTTGGAAGTGATTAGCTTGGGTTCTGGTCATCTTCTCTCTCTAAACTTCTGCTAATCCAAGTGTTAATGTGATCTGATGTGGCTCTCTGAGAATTTGCCCGTTGGAGATGACTTTACTTGTTGTAGTAAGCATTCTTTAACGTTAACAAGGCGTGCTCAGATGGATTAGCCGAAAGTAGATGAGATTGTGCAGGTGCATTAAATGCAATGTTCACCTTTTTGCTTTTTCTCACAAATCTTCAACAATCTTGATCTGTGCTAACTGAAAAACACTCAACAGACTTGTTAAACATATCTGAGATCATGAGTGAATGATATATGAAAGCAATTAGATCAAACAACAAGATATAGCAGATTTCACAAATTTGAAAAAGCACCAACGGTCACAAACCTTGAGGTTAGTTCATCCAACCTCGAGGTTGACTTGAAAACTTCAGGCAAACTCATGTTTTTAAAAACATCCAACCTCGAGGTTGAAAAGTGAACCTCGAGGTTTCTCTTAAAAAGAAACCTTTTGAAAAATCTCATTAACTTACAAACCTTGAGGTTCCAAAGGTAACCTCGAGGTTTGAAGATTGTTTCAAAACTTTATTTTTCACTGGAGCCCGACAACCTCGAGGTTGTAAATCTATACTCGAGGTTGGCCTTTTGAAAATGCAAAGTTCAAAGTTAAACATAAAGCCCAGCCTCGAGGTTACAATCTTAACCTCGAGGTTTTCAATACTTTGAAAACCAGTGTGCTTTCTGTAAGTGATAAAACTCGAGGTTGAAACATCATACTCGAGGTCCAAAGTGTTTTCATCGAGCTTAAGTTTCAAATCAAAGTGTCCAACCTCGAGGTTGAAACATGAACCTCGAGGTTTCCATGCTTGATGAAAAATGTGACCTTTCTGTATGAGTTAAACCTTGAGGTTTGCTTTGCATACTCGAGGTTGCAAGTGTTAATGAAGAAACTTGGGTTTTCCAAGAGAACCAGAACCTCGAGGTTGACTTTTCAACCTCGAGGTTTCACATAGAATTTGTGAAACCAAGTTTTGTAACATTAGAACACTTGACTTTTTAAGGCTTCTGTAAGGTCAAACCTCGAGGTTACAATCCCAACCTCGAGGTTTGCTCTTAAACAGAGTTTTGACACTTAAGAGCAAAACCTCTTCAATTGTTTGTAGTTGTTGACAATCATCAAAACCATCAGAGAACTAACAACTCTATTTGTGATATTCTTTCATTTAATATTGCGCACATATTCATTTTGAGAAATATCATTAAAGTTTGGACCTAGAATAAACATGGGGTTTATTCATTAAGTCACATGGGCTTGGGAAACATGATGCACTGTGATACATGGAAGATAATACTTGCTTTAAGAGGACCTATCGCTATGATCCATGCATTTTGTTTTTTCCTTGTGGTATATGATGAAGTGTGTGGACCAAGTGAGAGAATATTAGAATTTTGAATTAATATTTGGATATTTTTAATTCTGAAAATTCCATTAAGTGGTCCATTTGTATGAATTTTATGTGGTCCATGTTCAGACCCATTAACCCACTACACTTCTGTGACTGCCCACTTTATACACACGATTATGATCCACCTTTGTGATGGCCAGAGGTTAAATTAAGAAGTGTATATATGGTTTTAGTCCCCTAAGTCTACTCATGCATTCTGATCTTACACCATCTATACAGTGAGAGAGAAGGCTTAGAAGAGCCAAAACCTATAGTTAATTTCTTCTTCATCTAAGAACAAATCAACGGCTGGAGGTATGTCCGATCTTTCATTTTCTTAATTCCTCATTGATCTAATTGCTTATTTAGTTAATTAGCATGATTAGATCGCCTTAATTTCCATCAGGATGTTCTTTAAATTGATGGGTGATGCAAGAGTGGTTTGTAAATATTGCAAGTATGTTGATATGTGGAAACTTGTGCATGGGTGACTTGTCAAAATTAAGGTTTCAAAATGGTGGCTCATAAACTTGTCGCTATTGTATTGGGTGTTAGACCTGGCTGTCACCCAAGAGGGGGGTGAATTGGGTGTCTAATAAAAATTTATCAGCTTTGAAAATCTTTTCGCAACTTATAGAAAGTAGTTTATATGATAGTAATGATTTATAAAGCAATAAACAATCATTCAAATATGTATGCTGGGAATATAAGAGTAAGGGAAGAGAATATGCAAACAGAGATTTATACTGGTTCGGCCAATCCTTAACCCATGTCCAGTCCCCAAGCTTCACTTGGAATTTTCAATCCACTATCTTCTTTCAACTTGATTACACACTCTGTACTCGAAGTAATCCTCTCACTGGGATTCACTCCCCCTTACAAGCTGTAATCAATACACCCACTTGATTACACACTCTGTACTTGAAGTAATCCTCTCACTAGGATTCACTCCCCTTACAAGCTATAATCAATACAATGGGTTTCCCACTTAAGATCACCCAATCTTGAGAAGCTTTCGGATAGAATGTTTACAGATAACTCTTCTCTCTTAGAAGTGAATGAATAAACACTAAAGTACAATTCAAGATCATCTTACTCTCTACGGTAAACTATGTAAGCATTGATAACAAATAGTAAGTGAATATCAGAGTATTGGCATTTTGAAGATGTAAGTGAAAGAGGAATATCACCTAGAGGGGGGGTGAATAGGTGATTTAAAAAAAAAATTGAGTGTCTGATGGGTAAATAATAGGAATAGTAAACAGAAATAAAGTCGACACAGAGGGATTATACTGGTTCGGTCCAACTCTTGACCTACGTCCAGTACCCAGTCACTCTGGGATTTCTCACTATCTCACAAATGCAATTACAACCTCTGTAACACAGAATGACTCTCACTCTCCAGAATCACCCCCCTTACAAATCGTAATTGTACAACCGTACTCAAGATACCACTACCTTGAGATTTTGAACTAAAACTGAATACAATTGAAAAAGCTCTCTTATAGAGTAATTGATAATCACTGAGGCACGCTTATATCACAAGATATGAACAAGTATAAGAACTGATCACTTTGAATGCTATTGTCTGTGTATGCGTTGTTCTTGTAAATGAACTCTATTCTTCGTGAATTTATAATAGTTGGAGAAATAGCCGTTGGTAGGATTTGAATTCGTCCATTTGATTATGACTGTTGTTAGCATTTAACCATTCACGCTAATCTCGCTTCAATTGGGTTTAATACATTATCTCTGTTCGTCTCTGTTTTATGAAACCATTTCTGTCCGTTGATCAATCAGAATATGACCGTTGCTAAATCATCTGAAAATCACTTGTCATTATGATTAATGAACTTATAATGAATAATAAATGAGTTTAAAAGAGATATGAATGAAGAGTTAGGAATTAATATCACGTTACAGAAGGTCGTATTTCTTGGCAAATTTCCTGATATAACATACTCGAGTAGCCATCTTCATATACTCGAGTATCTCCTACAAAATCACATGTCAGATGCTTTTTCTTGCTCATACTCGAGAATCCCATTCTGTGTACTCGACTATCCATTGCAGAAGCACCTGACAGAAGCTTGATCCTTGATAATACTCAAGTAGTCCATTTCCCATACTCGAGTATCTATTCGATTCAGATATACCAGAAGCTTTGCAAATGATCATACTTGATTATGTTGAGATCAAAGAAATATTTCAAAGAATTTGAAGTGATCATACTCGAGAATCTAATGGCCATTCTCGAGAATCAACAATTAGTGAAGTATTTCGTCAGTGAAAGCTTTACCTTCTATTCTCGAGAGTTATTTCATCATACTCGAGAATCATATGTTCAGAGGACTTCATAACAATTTGGAAATGATCATTCTCGAGAATCATGTTCTCATTCTCGAGAATTAGCAAAGTAGAGTATGAGATCAGTGAACATTTACCGCGCATTCTCGAGAGTTATCTTACACGTTCTCGAGAATCATATCAGAGAGTTGATTCTGTCACATACCATTCTCGAGAATCCTTGATCCATTCTCGAGAATTGCTCAGATGGGAGAAAGCATTTGACATTGTGGATTACGCATTCTCGAGAGTCATTGAACCGTACTCGAGAATCACTGAACCATATTCGGGAATCAGTTTCACATGGAGGTGCAAATGAGTTACTTTTGATTCAAATACTTAATCTCTTCAAAACCTTCTTTCCATGCAGGAGGAATCAACTCCAAACTGGTTGAATTACATCCATTAACATCAGAAGAATGAAGATTGTCTTTATTAGCGTTTTCTGCAGCAATCAGAACAGAATGTCAACTTCAAAACATCATAAATCCTTCAATTGATCTTCGGTTTTCGTGTTCTTGATGTTTTTGGAAAGGTATTTGAGTCTAGTTTCAAATGACACTGGTTTCATCTCAATCCGATTTTCCGTTTGTGAGATATGCTCAAAATACCGAAGCTTGGTCCTGACTGTGACGTTGATTTTTGTGTCAACTTGTAAAATTCATAGATAATTCATATGACCTCCTTTGGACATGAAAGTTTACCACAAATACGTGTTGGATGTCTAGTTTCATATTCCTTTGGTTTCGTGTCAATCCGATTCCTAGTTTGGGAGATATCGTCGATTTACTGGAGGTCGCCAGGAACAGAGCAGAACAGAGTATGCTGGAATTCATGATTATACTCGAGAATGCATATTGAATACTCGGGAATTGCTTCTGAATTTCGCTGAATAGTGCCATTCTCGAGAATTGGCTGAGTATTCTCGAGAATTCTTGCCATGAACAGTTCCATTCTTGCAAATGACTCCAAGAAGCTTATTTTAACTTTGAATTCAACTGTTCCAACTTCCATTTGATCACAGAGACTTGAATATTAATATTCTTATGATTTTTAACAGATTCTTCCTTCTTCAAACTCATCTCTTAATCATTCTCTATAATTTAACTTGGATTATCCTATAATAAACAAAGTAGTTAGTTAATGTATATGATATTAACTTTTTGCTCTAGGTAATGACATGAATATAAAACATCATCAAAACAAATCATAACTAACAGTAAGCTTGTGTCTCTATGTTCACATGTACACCTTCTTCCATTGCTCTTCCTCTATTTATAGACCATTAGTATTGATGTTGTTAGAAGCATTCGTCCGTTGCATTTTGGCTGTTGTGAATAGTAGCCATTGAGTCACTTCGAAAAATGTCTGTTAGAGTTGAAGCGTGAAGTGTCTGTAAATCGCCATTAGTATTTTTGGTCTTTGCAAGCATTCTTCATTTCTTTTGTTTTGTCCATTGAGAGGTAGCATTTAATGCACAGGCGGAATATCAGTGCTTTACATTGATTAGAGAAATGGTAACAGAAGATATCACTGGTTTTGGCAACTGCATTTAATGCTTGTCTCACACACAAATTGCTTTATACAAATTTGTTGTTAATCCATGATAAAATCATCTGAAACTCATTAGCAAACTGATTAAAAGCAATTAGCAATAGTAATGAGTAATGATATATAGAAATGAAATCACATACGATGATTTAGGATTTATGAAGACTGATATTTTTAAAACGGAGATGATCATGCTCGAGCATGACTATTAGTATGCTTGGGCAACAGTAGATGAGATACTTTGAAAGAGAATAAATCACCCTCTACTCGAGCAACACACCATGCTTACTCAGGCAAGCTTTTACCAGTGAATTTTGAAAGCAGTTTTTGTCGCTGATCTCGAGTGAGAAAGATTTCATGCTTGGCAAAGTTTTTGCCAATGCTCGAGCAACAAAGAAAGTATGCTCGAGCAAGAGCCACACAGAGGCTAAGACTTACAGTGATAATGATGCTGCTCGAGCATGTTTTCTCCGATACTCGAGCATGACATATTCATGCTCAAGCAAGAGTTATCCAAAGACAAAGAGTGATGTGTTGATTGATGTCGCTCGGGCTCACATTTACCTCTGCTGGAGCATGGTGGTCAAGCATGCTTTTACCTTTGCTCGGGCATGACTCTTCAACTTGTAAGGCTTTAGCTCGATGATGCTCGGGCATTCCAATCTCCTTGCTGGAGCATGATTGTTAACTTGTAATTGTTTTCTTTCTGAGCCCGATGATGCTCGGGCATCCCAACTACTCTGCTCGAGTAGGCTGCCTTCGAATGTTAGCTGCTGCCTACCATGATCTTGTGCAAATATCAAACTCCATTGACTTTCAAAACGTAATAGCAGAGACAGTACAAGAGTCAATTTTGAGTGAGCATAACATTTTCAATATAGCTCTAAATTTGGCAAATCACCCATTCTCAGAAAGCTCTTTAAGTCTTCTTTCCAATGCAAGAAGAATTAGCTCCAAACTCATTGTATTTCATCTATTATCATCAAATGAATGGAGGTTGTTCTTGACCAGCATTTTTTGCAACATCCTAAACTGACCGTCAATTTCAAAACATCATATCTCCTTCAATTGATCTTTTTTTTTTCATGATTTTGATGTTTTTGGAAAGGTATGTGAGTCTAGTTTCATATGGCACTAGTTTTAGCTCAATTGGATTTGTAAATTGTGAGATACACCCAAAATATCGAAGCTTGGTCTGCTGTGTGGCGTGAATTTCAGTTCCAACTTCTACAATTCATAGCTCCTTGATTTAAACTCCTTTGGGCTTGAATTTTATATCAAAATGATGCATTGGCAGTCTAGTTTCATCTCAATCGGACTTCTGGTTGGAGAGATATCATTGAATTACCAAAGGTCGCCAACTGAAACGCAAAACAGAGGTGAACAGAGTGCTGAAAAACGTTGTTGCTTGAGCAAGCACAGTTGTTTGCTCGAGCACGACAATTTTTGTGCTCGAGCATGACACTGTTCATGCGAAAATTACTGTAGCAAACTACTATTCATCCGGAAGCTTGAACTTGCTTATTTTAACTCCGAATTAAGTCGTTCCAACTTCTATTTGATCACAAAGACTTGAATATTGATATTTTCATAATATTTTACAAGTTCTTGTTTCTTCAATATCCATTCTTGATCATTCTCCATTGTATTAAACTTCACATGAATATTAAATATAAGAATTAATCAAAGTAGAAGATAAATATAATATGCAAACTTTTTGCTCTCGATAATGGCGTCTATATAAGACATTATCAAAACTAATCATATCCAACATTCTCCCCCTTTTTGGTGATGACAAATACTTTATGAAAAATATGTATGAATATGAAAATATATTAGATGTAACATATTTTTCTTGCTATTCTCTCCCCCTTATTTATCATTAGCAAAAAGTTGAAGTATAAAGAAGATGTGCTTGGAGAGGTAGGTATGAAATCCAATTAGAAATTTTCTTCCTTGAATAATATGTCAAGAAAACAATTTTCTCTCCCTTATGTAAAAGTAGTTTCATTTTGATATGATGCAAGTTGGAATGTTTTTATGAAAACAAATTTGAGACAATTTGGAGAGATTTTCAAGAGAAAAACTTTCAAAAATTGAAACAAATTGATACCAAACATGTGTAAAATATTCCCTGAATATAAAAAGATAGATATTAGAATTGCTCATGTAGGTTTTGCAAATTGATGAATGATCGATGAAGTTCATTTGCTTGCTTTCTTGTTGTATGAGATCATCTAAAGTGTGCTCAATAGAAGGATCATGAATATCATTTGAGATGTAAGAATAGGACGAAAGTACTGGCTTCCTAAGGATTATCTTGTTTGAATGAATATAGTCAGTACTCATCTTTCATCCCTTGTCTCTTCTTTATAGAAATTTTCTGTAGAGGTTTTTCGCCTACTTTGTAGAGCATATCTCAGCTTTAGTGTGATTGAATGTCAAAACATCTTTCCTCAATGTAATAGTTTCTCCTTGTGGTACATTAAGGAAAGTTCTTGCACAGACTGACTTCTCCTGCGACAATTATAAAGCTTTCTTGCAAGAGAGAATTATTAGTGCAATCAGATATCAAAATATCCTTTCTATATGATATTTTCAAATTAAGATAATGAAAGGAAAATATGATATTAACTCATCATCAAAACTAATAAAGCATAGTGAATGCAGATGAGCAAATTTAAAAAGGGTTTTCTTCAAATAAAGGAGATGAGCTTTTAGCATATAAAAACACATTTGAATGTGAAGCTCCCCCTTAATGAATGGATGACTAATAATATGAAACTCCCTTTAATGATACCAAATAATAATGTGACACCACAATGTTATAAGGGTTGGAGTTATCCCTACTCCAAAGGACACAACATGGTATCTCAAAATTGAGAACTTTCAAGTTCACTCGGGTGGACTTGAAATTGATATGAAGAAATCACTTATACTTTTATGATGATAAAAATGTTTAAGGCATAGGGATCATTTTAAAAATGAGTTTGCTCAGACTAAATTTCATAAAAGAAGATGGAGTGAATGAAATCAACTTAGCCTAGCATGATTAAGATTTATGCATGTTACAATACCTCACTCAAGTAATATCGTAATTACTTGAGCCATAATCCTCTATTGTCCATTGATGCATCACTGGCTAGCCACTATCTGATGATGTGATCAATGTTGAAGATCTCCCTGATTTGATGCATAAGGATGAGTTTCTGTGAAGTTTTGGTTGATCAATTCATAGAGTTGTCTAATCTTGTCATTTACAGAAGTGATGAACTTCAATATTGTTTGTGGTAAGCTCAATGTAGAATTGATAAAGTTCCTTTCCCATATAGCTCGAGTGGTTACTCATGTGATGTTCATGACTCTGTAGCCATTACTTGTAGTTTACACAAGAGGACCTTACAAGCTTATCTTCCTCTATTTATCCCTGTTTCCCAATGCAAGAACAGAGGATCCTACAAAACAAATATATGCTTTTTGGTACCCGATGTTTCTTGGGTCCACACAAGATTAGACATGACAACTCTTATGCTCTTACAATTTAACCATATGATATTTGAGCAAAGAGTATAACAACCAGAGATCAAATCATAATTTTACCCAATCAAATAAATTCAAACCAATGAATCACAAAGGGTAACAGTTAAATGATACCAAGAATGTTATTTCTCAATGACAATTTGGAAATACACTTTAAGTAGAAAAGATATCATTGAAAAAATGCATGTAAGTTTGATCAAAGAGCATAGAAATTCTTATCCATAAAGATAAGCATTTATCAACTAATAGTTTATGAATGAGATCAGAATTTTCAAGAATGAAGTATGGAAAATGTTTCAAAGCTCAAATGTACTTTCAAACATTGATCATGTATTATAAAATTGAAATTTTAATGAGTGAAAGATTCAATTTTTTTTTTTGAAGTATGTTTAAAATCGATGCCCACTTTAAACATAGTGGTAGTCAACAGATTTAATGAATATATCAGAATGCTTCAGTTTTGGAGAACATGTTAAACATTGAGGTTAACATGTAGAAGAATTTTCCCATGAGCAAAGATCATATGGATGATGCATTAGCAAGACATGCTTAGCACAATAGAGATACATATGCATAATGACTTTGCTATAACCAAGATATAATCTTGCTTCTTAGAAAAAGAGTCTTGAAAATATATGAACATTCAAGGCAAGAATTTGAATATATGGCTATAGATACTTAGAAATGGATGAAGACAAATGTTGATGTATTTGAGTTCCAGAATGAGTACTAAGATTCATGGATAATGAAGCACATACTCATTAGTCCAAATGACTAGAGTTCCAGAAAATCATCCTAGTAAGTTATTCCACTAATGGTTAATGCATTAACATTCAATGCACTAATAAACATTAATAAAGCTTGGAATAACTCACAATCAATTAAGAATTTATGCTTTAAGCATAATACAGACAAATTGAATTCTTTTCTTGAAGATAGGCTTGAAATTCATATATGATTGACTCGTTAGACATGAGATCCAACTAGTTAGAGAATGAAACAAAGAAGTTCAAGCAACATATTGGATTCCAAAGATCAATATGTGAAATGTAAGGAAAAACTGAACTAGACAAATTTGAAGCATATCCGACATTCAGTATACAATATTAACTTACAATTTTGAAACATCATTTGAATGCAATCAAAATATTTATCAAAACATTTGTATGCATTTTCACAAAACAAAGTGAATTAAAATTCAAAACAAATTTTAGGATTGTGCATTTTAAAAAATAAACTCAGAAAACTTTGCACAATTTCATTTACTGTCCATTTAGCAATCTGAAAAACACTTTGAAAAACATAAATAATTGATTGCTAATGGAATGCAATGATGAACAAGTATTCATTATTAAAAAATGAAGGGTGAAGGTGCGGATTTGCCACCCAACTATTACCCAAGGAGCGTCTAGGTCAAATAACTATTGAGGGGACCAAAATTGCCAATCAACAATTAAAAAGTGAAAAAAACACCAAACAACTATTAAAAAAAACAACTATCACAATTAAGTTATCATATGAGGCACTGGCGTAGGACGGAGGCAAAAACACTGGAGAAAAGAGTGGTTAAGCCTTCTTGTTGGAAAAGGAAAACACCAACAGAGATGGGACCCATGGGAGCAGGCATTGCGACAGCAGCGATTGCTGCTTGTGGCATCGGAAGGATGGAATCAGGGTGCAAGGTGCGTGCCAGTCGAATGCTATGGACTACTGGATGAGTTCAAGAGGGTGAGTGGAACACCCAGCAACAATAGAAGCTTTGGAAATGCCGACGTTGCTAACACTGTGACAGTCAATGGAAGACGGAGACACCAAGACAGTAATGGGGTAATAGTTCGTTGGTGAATCTGCTCCAAATTGTGTTTTTTTTTCACTTTTTAATTGTTGATTGGCAATTTTGGTCCCCTCAATAGTTATTTGGCCTAGATGCTCCTCAGGTAATAGTTGATTGGCAAATCTGCACCTTGACCCAAAAATGAATATATAATCACAGTACGGGGTAAGAGTAAGATATCACCGTAATTCCTCTTGTCCTTATAATATCTTGCTTGGTTGAGATGGATTGATGTAAATAACTCCTTTTCTGACATTCACCATTAACGTCAACCATTGCTTATTTGGCTTCCTCAAGAGTCGAATTGTTTCTCTATATAATTGTATTCTCGAGAAGCTTTTTCTTTGATCCTACAGAGACATATAAACCTTTTTCTCCCATGGTATCCAACCGTGCTTGGATCCATTAATTGTTAAGTTTATAGGAATTATAATAGAATTCATATGCTTTTACGAGAATAATCAAATCAGAACAATTGAGCATAATGAATTAAACATGACTTTATGCATACAAGAGATGCTTTCTTTTCAAATTATCATGTATGCATAAAGAATTAAATCCTTGAACATTACAATCTCTTTGAAAAATGAATCAAGATGTGAAAACCCAATTTTAAAATAGTTTGCAATGCTCATTCTTAAGGTTACAAAATATAAAACCTCAATGAATATTTCAAATGATAGCAAGGGAGGTTTTACCATTATATACATTTGTCTTAGGTACTTGGAGGATTGACTTTGCTTACCCATTGATTCTTCACATATTTTCTTACGGGTGTCGACAAAGCTTTCTCAGAAGGTATAGACTTCAAGAGTCTTCTGTTTGATATCTTAGATATTCTTTTCTTGTTCTTCTCAAGATAGTTGAACGATACTCGATGGTAGTCCATTCTTGAGGTGGATGATACTCCTCTTGCTTGTATCCATTGTTTCTTTTGATGTTCAGACCTTGTAGTTATAACAATGGGTGCTCCTTCGAGAGTTCTCCTATTTGATATAGGTGCTATGCTCCTTTTTATTGGTGCATGAGAAACTCTTGGATTCTTCTTCCTCTTCTCTATACCTTGATGTCCATTGATATTCAAATCATCCTACACACATGGAGTACTAGATGGACATTTTGGTACCCACTTATACTTGGGTCCTTGATCATTAGTATTGGACCTTGCTTGTCCTTTCGGAACCCAAACAAATTTATTCCTCATATTAGAATTTCTCCTAATATAGCATGTATGAGAAATATGGCCAGATTTTCCATAATAATTACAAATAATATAATGGTATACATCATGAAATTTTATGTAAGCATTGTGTCGGTCCTAAGAGAAAATTTTTAAATAAACTTCATTTGAACATTCTTTCTTCATAATAAATTTTCTAGCATTATTTTCGAAAACATTTTTGCTTTTCAAATTAGAATCAATAATTGGTTGAAAGACAATTTTATGCAAATGTTCAAAATCATTTTTCTTAACTACACGAGAGGAATTGGGATTGTTTACTAGATGTGCATCTTGTGATCCAGATAATGATTTACCATAATCATGCATAATGAGCTCCTGGGAATCGTCTTCCTCTTGTTCTATGTTGACCAGAGCATGGAAGCATTTTTTTTGATTTCACCTTCTTCAATCTCAACTTCCGTTTGTTCATCAATCGAGGATATAGAACTTATAGCTTCAGATGAACTGCCAACGTTGTAAACTTCAACATATCGATTAGAAGCATATATACAATCAAGAGTATCCCAGATATCTTTAGTACTAGAGCAACATTTAATTTTTACAAAATCATTTTCGGTTAAAGCACTATACAAAATTTTCATTGCTTTAATGTTCAACGAAAACACTTTCTTTTCTTTTTCTCTCCAATCCTTTCTCGGTTTGAAATCAAAGACATTTATAAAAACTTTCCACGTATGAAAATCCGTTGCTTTGATAAAACTAGTCATTCTAGCTTTCCAAAACAAAAAAATCAATATCTTTGAAAAACGGTGGAACGGTATAATCAAAACCTTCCGAAAGTGAACAACACCCAAAGTCAGCCATTGACAACTCTTGAGACTGTTAAGTCCTTTAAACAAGAGCCCCACTCTGATACCAAATGATAGACCTGGCTATCACCCAAGAGGGGAGGTGAATTGGGTGTTTAATAAAAACTTATCAGCTTTGGAAATATTTTCGCAACTTATAGAAAGTAGTTTATATGACAGTAATGATTTATAAAGCAATAAAAAGTTATTCAAATATTATGCTGGGAATATAAGAGATAAAGGAAGAGAATATGAAAATAGAGATTTATATTGGTTCGGCCAATCCTCAAGCTTCACTTAGGATTTTCAATCTACTATTTTCTTTCAACTTGATTACACACTCTATACTCGGAGTAATCCTCTCATTGGGATTCACTCCCCCTTACAAGCTGTAATCAATACACCCACTTGATTACACACTCTGTACTTGAAGTCATCCTCTCACTAGGATTTACTCCCCTTACAAGCTGTAATCAATACAATGGATTTCCCACTCAAGATCACCCAATCTTGAGAAACTCTTGGATAAAATGTTTACAGATAAATCTTCTCTCTTAGAAGAGAATGAATAAACACTGAAGTACAATTCAAGATCATCTCACTCTTTACGGTAAACTATGTAAGCATTGATAACAAAGAGTAAGTGAATATCAGAGTATTGGCATTTTGAAGATGTAAGCTTGTGTCTCTGTGTTCATGTGTACACCTTCTTTCATTGCTCTTCCTCTATTTATAGACCATTATTATTGATGTTGTTGGAAGCATTCGTCTGTTGCGTTTTGGCTGTTGTGAATAGTAGTCGTTGAGTCACTTCGAAAAATGTCTGTTAGAGTTGAAGCGTGAAGTGTCTGTAAATCGCCGTCAGTGTGTTTGGTCTTTGCAAGCATTCTTCATTCCTTTTGTTTTGCCCGTTGAGAGGTAGCATTTAATGCACAGGCAGAATATTAGTAAATGCTTTACATTGATAAGAGAAATGGTTACGGAAGATATCACTGTTTTGGCAACTGCATTTAATGCTTCTCTCACACACAAATTGCTTTATACAAATTTGTTGTTAATCTATGATAAAATCATCTGAAACTCATTAGCAAACTGATTAAAAGCAATTAGCAATTGTAATGAGTAATGATATATAGAAATGAAATCACATACGGTGATTTAGGATTTACAAAGACATAGATTTTTAAAATGGAGATGATCATGCTCGAGCATGACTATTAGTATGCTTGGGCAACAGTAGATGAGATACTTTGAAAGAGTATAAATCACCCTCTACTCGAGCAACAAACCATGCTTGCTTGGGCAAGCTTTTACCAATGAATTTTGAAAGCAGTTTCTGTCGCTGATCTCGAGTGAGAAAGTTTTCATGCTTGGGCAAGATTTCGCCAATGCTCGACCAACACAGAAAGTATGCTTGGGCAAGAGCCACACAAAGGCGAAGACTTACAGTGATAATGATTGTGCTTGAGCATGGTGCTCGAGCATGACATATTCATGCTCGGGAAAGAGTTATTCAGAGACGAAGAGTGATGTGTCGATTGATGCTGCTCGGGCACACATTTATCTCTGCTCGAGCATGATGGTCAAGCATGCTTTTACCTTTGCTCGGGCATGACTCTTCAACTTGTAAATCTTCGCTTTAGCCTGATGATGCTCGGGCATTCCAATCTCCTTGCTGGAGCATGGTTGTTAACTTGTAATTGTTTTCTTTCTGAGCCTGATGATGCTCAGGCATCCCAATTACTCTGCGCGAGTAGGATTCCTTTGAATGTCAGCTGCTGCCTACCATGATCTTGTGCAAATATCAAACTCCATTGACTTTCAAAATGTAATAGCATAGATAGTAGAAGAGTCAATTTTCAATGAGCATAACATCTTCAATATAACTCTAAATTTGGCAAATCACCCATTCTCAAAAATCTCTTTAAATATTCTTTCCAATGCAAGAAGAATCAGCTCCAAACTCATTGTATTTCGTCCATTATTATCAGATGAATGGTTATTCTTGACCAGCATTTTTTGCAACATCCTAAACTGACCGTCAACTTCAAAACAACATATCTCCTTCAATTGATCTTTGTTTTTCATGATTTTGATGTTTTTGGCAAGGTATGTGAGTTTAGTTTCAAATGGCACTGGTTTCATCTCAATTAGATTTGTAGACTGTGAGATATACCCAAAATATCGAAGCTTGGTCTGTTGTGTGGCGTGAATTTCAGTTCCAACTTCTATAATTCATAGCTCCTTGATTTGAACTCCTTTGGGCTTGAATTTTATATCAAAATGACGCATTGGGAATCTAGTTTCAAACAAAATTAGTTTCACCTCAATCGAACTTCTGGTTGGAGAGATATCATTGAATTACCAGAGGTCGCTAGCTGAAACGCAAAACAGAGGTGAACAGAGTGCTAAAAACGTTGTTGCTTGAGCAAGCACAGTTCCATGACAATTTTTGTGCTCGAGCATGGCAATTTTGTGCTCGAGCATGACACTATTAATGTGAAAATTACTATAGCAAACTACTATTCATCTGGAAGCTTGAACTTGCTTATTTTAACTCCAAATTGAGCCGTTCCAACTTCTATTTGATCACAGAGACTTGAATATTGATATTCTCATAATATTTAATAAGTTCTTCTTTCTTCAATCTCCATTCTTGATCATTCTTCATTGTATTAAACTTCACATCTACATTAAATATAAGAATTAATCAAAGTAGAAGATAAATATAGTATGTAAACTTTTTTCTCTCGATAATGGTATCTATATAAGACATTATCAAAACTAATCATATCCAACATTGGGGACATGTAAATTGGCTGCTTTTCAAATGGTGGCTTGTAAATGGAAGGCTCATAGGTAGGTGGCTTTTCAATGGTAATTTATAAATGGGAGGCTCATAGATTGGTGGCTTATAAATTGGTGGTTTCTCAATTGGTGGCTCATAAACTGGTGGTTTTTCTATTGGAGGCTTATAAATGGGTGGTTTGTAAATAGGAGGCTTATAGATTGGTGGCTTCTCTATGAGAAGCTTGTAAATTAGTGGCTTGTAAACATGAGGTTTATACAATGGTGGTTTCTCTATAGGTGGCTTGAAGATTGGTGGCTTGTAGATAGGAGGCTTGTAGATTGGTGGCCTTTAGGGGGCTTGTAAATCGGTGGGTTGTAAATTGGGGTCTTGTAAATAGGAGGTTTATATATTGGTGGCTTCCCTATGGGAGGATTGTAAATAGGAGGCTTACAGATTGGTGACTTCTCTATGGGAGGCTTGTAGACTGGTGGCTTCTCAATAGAAGTCTTGTAAATTGGTGGCTTCTCTATAGGAGGGTTATATGTTGGTGGCTCATAGATGGGAGGCTTGAACAAATGGGCAAACCCCAAAGGGGTGAGAAATGCAAGGAGAAACACGAAAAGGAACAAGGAGGAAGCCATTGTTAACTTGGCGTTCTAATGAAGCTGCTGAATAGATTTTATACTGAAAAAGGCAAGCAACTTTCCCGTCAATGACTCACAAGTGGGCTTTCTACTAATTAATGATTTTAGTTAACAGTTATTGCCAAAAATCAAAAGTGTACATGCAAAAGTTATATCACTCATTTAAATGCCGTTTTATTTAGTTGAGATGTAGGATTGCTAACGCTCACATTTATGTTCATACAAATCTCAGGTCTTATTTAGGAATTACATGCAAGTTTGGCGACTTGAAAAGTTGACTACATTTAAATTTCAATTTAAACCATATACACTTCCTCCCTATTTATAAGGTCATATACTCATATAAACCGAATTGTGTTATTGAAAAAAATAGTTAAATTAAAATGAGTTAAAGGTGATAAATAGGTTGGAAATATACATGTTCTTTTAAATATACTCTTATTGATATAAGTTGTAATGCCATATTGATATACCGACATTCATTAGAATATTTGTATGCAGTCCAGTAGGCAAAACAAGAGAGCCCAAACAAGTTTAGTCACACAAACTTAGCCCACAACCACGTCACACTCACCATTTGGACTGCCTGGTCAAACTTGCCACCATCAACCCCGATCCACAAATGTAGCAACTACCTTAAAGCCTACGCAAATCCGTGAAAAAAGGAACTAACCCACAAAGCTTGATGAATTCAGCATTATAAATAGAAGTAGCCATATACACTGGAGGACAATTCGATCACGCTCATTTTGCCTACTCTTCTCCTCACTTGTCACTTTGTATTTGATCAATACCCGTAACAAAGTCATTCTTCATTTCTCATTATTAATTTATAACAATTTTTTGTTTTACTTAATAATCTCTTCATTGTCAGTACCTTCTCCACGAAAATCCCCTTCCAACAAATTATTGCTCATACAATAACTTAGTCTCTGAACTTTTGACTCACTTGCAACTCAGTTCCAATGTGGCAAAAACATGTTAAAATACTGTTAAAAAATTATGTAGGTGAATCTTACATAATTTTTTTATTTTTATTTTTAAAACAGTATCCTCATCTTTACCAACTCACATCCCCTCCTCCTCTGTTTTCAAGAAACCTTACTAGGCATCCGTAGAGTCCATGACAGATCCCTCAGAAGCACTGACGAGAGCTATCGAACCCATGGAAAATAACCAGGTTTTCCAAAGATTTGCAATATAGGGACAACCTAAATTGTCTCTAAAGGAATTCACATTTGGTCTAAATCACTCAATAAAACAGTAAATTAAATGGGGGTTTTCAGTGTAATTATAATTAAAGAAAGAACTATAGCAAAATGATAAACATAAGATAATCAGATTTAAAACAATCAACCTAGAATTGGGATTCCAACAACTTCCATCATTGGACATAAAATTACTAAATTCATTATTGATTTTGGACATTTGTCCAGAAATCCCCTCGACTAGATGATCATCTAGCATTTATTCGAACACGTGGAGTTTTCACTGTGTGGTCGCACAGTGTTCACTATAACCTAGTTTAGACTATGTCCTTGGACTAATCCATCCAAATATTAAATCTAACATCCAATTTTTTCCCTAGAATTGAATCCGTTTTAATTCAGTTATCAAATAAAGCATAGAATGAAATTTCCTCTGGACTACATCGTGAAATCCTCAACTTGTGGGTTGATCAAAGAAACTTAATGAAGCAGGCACAAAAACGTAGAAGAAATCCTCATGAACATAAAGAACACGAGAGAGAAAATATAAGTTTCTGTTTTCAATTCGAAAATCTCCAAAAATGCAAGACATAAGTGTTTCAGCTTATCCTAGAGTATTAGCCTAAACTAAAATGGGTAGGATCTCCACAAATTTCTCCTGAAATGAAAACAAATTAGAAATTATTTCAATTACAAATTCAAACCCAATTAAATAAACAAAACTCCATAATTTCACGTCTGACTTTGGCTCCAATTTTGACCATCTTCTTGTCCGAATTTAGCTATCAAGTCTTCATATCATTTGTAACTCTCCTAATCAACTAAAAAATGAGACAAGAATGAGGTTAATCAGATACCTAGAGAAAAAAATATGGTGAAAATACTCAAAAAATGTAAATTTAGAATTTTATCATCAAAACAAATTAAAAACCCAAAGTCTAATTAAGCTCAAAAGCCTATTATTTATGATCTTGTTCTGTATGAAGAACACAGAGATTGGACTTGACTAGGGTGTCAAGCCTAGAGCCTACGTACCCTCGAGGGGATCAAAGTCCACGTAGTTCGCAACAAACTTGAAGGCACGTAGCCAGGGGAGTGGGGTGTGTGCTCTGTGTGGCAGAAAGTAACAAGAGCATAAGATAGAACGTGTGCACCTGTTTAGGGTTTCCTTCTATTTATAGAGGAGCTTGGTGCCCGTATCTTCCCATTGATGGGCGATATCCATGATTGAGCCCTTGAGGGTGTAAGTTCCGGCTATCACCCAAGAGGGGGGGTGAATTGGGTGATATATAAAAATTTCCACTCTTTAAAACATTTTCGCAATTCAGTGTTTTCATCTTGAGTAACAAAAGTAAGTTTTCAAACAATTGATAATTGCTCAAATGTAAATGCTGGGAATGCAAAAGATAAGGAAGAAGAGCTTGCAAACAGATTTATACTGGTTCGGCCCTCTCTGACCTACGTCCAGTCCCCAAGCCTCACTTGGGATTTTCAATCCACTATCTCACTCAAGCTTTAATCGGGTACTTGAGAACCGCTACAATCCCACAAGTTTAGCCGGGCACTTGTGCAGCCTTTTACAAATCTCTTACTGAGATACTCCCCCTTACACACCGTAAGGATACACTGCTTGATCACACACTTCGTACTCGAAGTAATCCTCTCTCTCTAGGATTCACTCCCCCTTACAAGTTGTAATCAACACAATGTATAACCCACTCAAGATTACCCAATCTTGAGTTTCTCTCAGAAGGATAATGTGTTTACAATGAATTTCCTCTCAAAGGAATGGATAAATAAACACTGAAGTACAGACACAATTCATTTCACACTCTTAAGCTATTTAGATATGAAAAACAGAGTGAGAATGATGTAGAAGAAGAGCATCAGCATTTTGGCATGGTAATCATATGTCTCCACGTTTTTCTGCTTCAATCCATGTCTTTTATAGGTAGAGAAGAGTCTGTGACCGTTTATGACCGTTGAAGAATCAATCAGACCGTTGTAGCTGATTATCTTTAAGTTTGGTCAGCTTCTTTCTCTAATCTCCAACTAATCCAGTTGTATAATTGATCTGAGGTGGCTTTCTGTGGATTTGCCCGTTGGAGAAGACTTTGCTTGTTGTAGTAATCTTCCTTTTAGCCTTTTGCAGACGTGTACAAGTGGATTAACTAAAGGAAGCAACTATCTGGGCTGTGCATTTATTGTTCTGACAGTTTTTTGCTTTTTGCTCTAATCCTTCAATGAACCTTCGTTAATCTGTCTGAAACTCACTAGAAAGATGGTTAAACATATCTAGAATCAATATAGAATAATCATGTAAAGCATTGAGATCAAACAAGAAGGTATTGCAGATTTCCCAAATTTGAAATTGCACCAACGGTCACAAACCTTGAGGCCAACCTCGAGGTTAGCCTGAAGGTTTCAGGCAAATTCAGTTTCAGAAACTCACAACCTTGAGGTTGAAACAGTAACCTCGAGGTTGGAAACTTGGTTGAAAGAGCATTTTTCCTCTGGAGCCCGATAACCTCGAGGTTGGAAATCCATACTCGAGGTTTGCTTCTGAAATTGCAAAGTTCAGTTCTTGAAAACAAGCCTCAACCTCGAGGTTGCAAACTTGACCTCGAGGTTGTCAATACTTTGACAACCAATTTGCTCTCTGTAAGCCATAATACTCGAGGTTGAAACTCCATACTCGAGGTTCAAAGTATTTTCATGAAATCTCAAGTTTAAAACAGAATACCCAACCTCAAACTCAATTGTACATGTCCAAGCTCGATGTAAGAATCCAATGCAAGAAGAATCAGCTCCAAACTCATTGTATTATGTCCATTAAGATCGGATGAATGAAGGCTGTTCTTGATCAGCCCTTTTCGCGTCGTCCTGAACTGATTGTCAACTTCCAAAAGCCATATCTCCCTGGTCTGAAATCCGTTTTGGTCCGTTCAAGTCTTTTTGGAAAGCTATGTGAGTCTACTTTCATATGCCACTGATTTCAGTCCAATCTGATTTGCCGTTTGTGAGATATACTCAAAATACTAAAGGCTGTTCCTGACTGTGACGCTGATATTTGTGTCAACTTGTAAAATTCATCAATAATTCATCTGAACTCCTTTGGGCTTGAATTTTTGTCCGAAATACGTGTTGGATGTCTAGTTTCCAATGCTTTTGGTTTCGTGTCAATCCGATTCCTGGTTTGAGAGATATCATCAATTTACTGAAGGTCGCCAGAAGCTGAACGTGGAACAGAGTGCACCAGAGTTGCTGATAGTGCTGAAACCTTGAGGTTATGACTACAACCTCGAGGTTTCACTTGCAACCTCGAGGTTGCACTTCCAACCTCGAGGTTGGCTAGTCCAGAGACACCAAAGATGCTGAAAACACTCAAACCTCGAGGTTCATACTCAAACCTCGAGTTGTCTCATCCTAAACCTCATATTTGCTCTGGTTTAACTCTGAAATGACCCATTCCAACTTCCATTTGATCATGGAGACTTCTAGGATCAATTTTAGAACTTGGATAGTGATATCTTCATTCCATTCAACAAGATCTTCCTTCTTCCATCTCCCAACTTGATCATTCTTCATCAATTCTTTCTTTCTTCTCTTCTCTTGATCATTCTTGATAATGCAACTCTTTCTTCAGCCTTGAATGCTTCTTCTTTATTTGGTCTCTTTTCTTCTACTTGGTTATCACCAAAACCCATTGATAATATCTTGCTTTCTTGATAACCTCTGCAGATACTTCTTTCTTTCAACTCTTATCTTCTTCTTGATTAATCTTCTTTATAATTCAACTTGGATTCATCTTCATTAAATACAATAGTTAGTCTGAGTAAGAGATAATTATATTACTCAATCTTTTTGCTTATAAGAATGACATCTATGTAAGACATCATCAAAACTAAGTATAACCAACATTCTCCCCCTTTTTGATGATGGCAAATACCTTAAGAAAAATATGTATGAATATAAGAATACATTAGATACAACATATTTTTCTTGCCATTCTCTCCCCCTTATTTGTCATTAGCAAAAAGTTGAATTGAAGTTATCAGAAAACGACTAATTTTGCATTTCAACACAAGTTGATCAGAGGATGACAGTAGATAAACATATAAACAACTAGAAATGTATTCAATGAACAAACTTCATAAACGCAGAACTGATATCAGAGAGGATAAATACTCTGATAATCACTGATATCAGAAATAGTTACTACAAGATTAGCAAAATGCAATGAGATGCAATGAAATACAACACCCAGAGCCTATGCACCTTATGCATGTTAAAAAAAATATATGAAACCAGATTAAAGGAGTCAAAGAAACTGATTTTCTCTCCCCGATTGAAAGTGCTGTCATTCTAAATATGAAGCAGCTTAGAATGTTTTTATGAAAACAAATTTGAGAAAATTTGGAGAGGTTTTCAAGACATCTTTCACATTTAAAACATATAGATACCAAACATGTGCAATATAAAAAGTAGAGATTAGAAATGCTCATGTTGGTTTTCCAAATTGATGAACGATCTGTGAAGTCCATTTGATAGCTTTCTTGTTAAAAGAGATCCGTGATGTGCTCTGAACATCCTTTGAGATGTGGAATGAGACCAAAGTACTGACTTCTTGAGTTGTATCTCATATGAATGAATAATATTAGCATTCAGATTCAATCCTTCGTCTTTTCTTCATATAGCTATTTTTCTAGCACATAACATAATCTCCTGCTACAAATTGAAAACATTCTTTCCAAAAGATTTGTTAGTGCAAGCCAAATATCAAAGTTTTCAAGAGCGAAATTAACTCATCATCAAAACTAACAGAAGATAATGAATGCATATGAGTATGCCCCAAAAAAAAATTCTTCAAGTAAAGGAAATGAGCTTTTAAAATATCAAACACATGTGAATATGAAGCTCCCCCTTAATGAATGCACGGCTAAAAAGTGAAGTTCCCTTTCATGATGCCAAATAATAATGAGACACCAAATGTTATGAGGTTTGAAAATATCTTTGCTCACAACATGGTACCTTAGAATTGAAAGACTTTCAAACTCAGTTGGGTGGACTTGAAATTGGTATAATCAAATCACTTATGCCTTTTATGATGATAATAGAGTTTAAGGCATAAGGATCATTTTTTTTAAAAATGATTTGCTTAGGCTAAACTTCATGAAAAATTTGAGTGAATAAAGTCAAGTTAGCCTGAAGAGTGATATGAGAACAGAGAAATGATTATGATATATGAATATTATTGCAAAATACAATACCTCACTCAAGTAATGCCGTAATTACTTGAGTCATAATCATTTGTAGTCCATAGATGCATCACGGGCTAGCTTTTATCTAATAATGTGATTAATACTGAAGCTCTCCCAGATGTGACTAAGCTTCAAGATGAAGAGTCACATAACCATCAGATGTTCTGAATGCATCTTAGACGCTGAAATCCTGAATGAACTTTGTATAAGATTAGTTTCTGCTCATAGCTTCTCATCAAGTTAACATGCTCCTTATCATCTCGGTTCCTTGAGTGACACTTCCTTCTGGTTGCCCTTTGACATTCATACCTCCAACCTCGAGTTTACCTCTAGAACCTCGAGGTTCCACGGTCTGTTTGGATGAGATGTCTTCTCTGTCTGCCACAAAACTCGAGGTTCCACTTCCATACTCGAGGTTCCATCCTTCAGGAACCTTGAGATTTTGTTTGACACCCCGTCAACCTCGAGGTTGGCTTCTCAACCTCGAGGTTCTGCCTTTGACAGCAAAACCAACACCTGCAATAAAATGAATGTTCTTTGGTACTCAATGATTCTTGAGTCCACACAAGATTAGACATGACAACTCTTACACTCTTATAGGATTAAACCATATGACGTATGAGCAAGAAGTATAACAATCAAAGATCAAAATATAGTTTTACCCAAACAAGATCAAGCCAATTAATTGAATAGGGTAACAACTAAATGATACCAAAAATGTTATTTCTCAATGACAATTTGTGAATACACTAGATGCAGAAAAGATGTCATTGATGAGTATAGAAAACCTTATCTATAATGATAAGCATTTATCAATTTGAAGTTCAAATTTTTCAAGAAAGATAGTGAAATATGCAAAGTATTTCAAATCTTGAATGATCTTTCAAAAAAAAATGTGATGACACATTATGAAATCAATATTTTTCATACATGAAAGATTTTTGAAACATGTTTGAAAACAGTGGTCATTATAAATATGATGAAAGTCAATAGGTTTAATGAATATATCAATATGCTTCAGATTTGGAGAACATGTTAAACATTGAAGTTAACATGTTGAAGAATTTTCAGAAAAGCCAAAGTCATGAAAGTAAAGCATTATCAGGACATGCTTAGAACAACATAAATAAGCTTAATGACTTTGCTATTGACCAAGAGATAATCTTGCCTTAGAGAGTAGAGTATCGAACATATGAGAGCATTCAAGGCAAGAATTATGAGAATACAAAACTAGTTACTCTAAACATGAATGTGGACAAATAATTATATATTAGAGTAACACAAGTAGTACTAGGATTCATAGACTATGAAACACAGATTCTTTAGTCCAAAAGACTAAAGTTCCAAAGAATTATCCTAGAAAGTTATTCCATATAATGGTTAATGCACATGATGCATTAATGAACATTCATAATATTTGGAATAGCTTAATCAATAAGGTTTTATGCAACAAGCATAAGTTTTCACATACTGAATTCATTTCTGGAAATTAGCTTGAAACTCATATATGATTCACTTATTTGACATAAGGTCCTACCATTTAGAGAATGAAACATAAGAGTTCAAGCAAAACATTGAATTCTATAGATCAATATGTGAATGACAGGAAAAACTCAATTGGACACATTTGAAGCATATCTACCATTCAATATACAATGTTAACTTCCAATTTGAAACATTATTTGAATGCAATCAGAGTATGAACATTTTTCAAATCATGCGTATGCATTTTCACAAAACAGAGTGAATTCAAATTCAAACAAGTTTTAGAATCGCGCATAACAGAAGAATAAACTCAGATGGTGAAGCATCAAACTCAAGTTCATCTTTTTCTTCAGACTTTCATTTCTTCTTCGCTTGTTGTGGATTTGAATTTAGCTTGTCAGTGTCAAGTTTGCTTCTCTTGGTAGCAAACTTTAGCAGGATTTCAGAGGATAATAATCATCCTGTATGAAAATCACATCTAGATTCTCCAATACTTAAGTTAGTAACCAATTAATCATCAAAACGCAGAACTAACATTAAGTGGAGGCAATTCACAATCTATTGGGATTAGACATTCCCAAAATTTCTCATTATCCAATCGAATTGCTCGTAGATGAATACGATATTTCCAAAAATATGTATCACAAATAATCTTACAAATTTGAGTAGATACATAAGCGAATATGTGATACCAAGAAATTCAGTGTTCAATGACGATTTGAAAATACATTCATGGAAAATATGTCATTGATATGAACTTTTCATAAACTATGCAAATAGTTTTCAATATCTCAAATATCAATCGTGATAATGTTATATGAGATTGAGATGTTGATGATATGAAAACTCATCTTTGTAGAAGTACTTAGAGAAACAATGCATTTGCAAAGTATGGTGGAAATTGAATTCCAATCTTGAGATATCATTTGAGTCAAGACATGCATATTTTTAGAAACATTGGAATGCATTTTCCAAACATAGAATGAGTTGTATTTCAAAAAAAAATCTTGACTTGTGCATCTCAGAAACTTTCAAGTCAGAAAAATTATGCACAAATTCACTTGTTATCCATTAGCAATCTTGAAAACATTTTTAAGGTCACAAGTAATTGATTGCTTAATGGTATACAGTATTGGACAAGTATACATTACCCAAGAATGAATTTCACATAAACACAATATGGGGTAAGGATTATATATCACCGTATTTCCCTTTGTCCTCATAGAAACTTGCTTGGTTGAGATGGATTGGTGTAGACAACTCCTTTTTCGGTTGTTCACCATCAACATCAAGCATAGCTTGTTGAGCTTTCTCAAGACTTGAATCATTTCTCTATGTTGCATTCTTGAGAAGCTTTCTTTGATCCTACAAAATCGTATAAGTCTTTTTCTTTCTTGGTATCCAATCTTGGATCCAATCATCGTTAGCTTGTAGGAACCAAAATTCACATGCTCTTATTAATATAATTAATTTAGAATAATTGAGCAAAATGAGTTGAGCATAGCTTTATGCATGAAAGATATATTTTTCAACTCATAATGTGTGCATAAAGAGTTAAGCTATTAAACATTGTAAACTAAATATATCAATAAATCTATCAAATAGATTTTCAATTTTAAAAATCGTTTTCAATGTTCATTCCTACTATCCAATGTGTAAAACCTCAATAAATGTTCTAGATAATAGAGTAGGAGGTTTTACCAACATGTACCCTTTCCCTAGGTACTTGGAGGATTAGCTTTGCATACCCATTGACTCTTTGGTGTCTGCAAAGTCTTCACATAAGGTACGATCTTCAAGTATCTTCTCCTTGACACTTGAGAGGTTCCCTTCTTTTTGTTCTCCTCAAGGTAATTGTATGGTACTCTTTGGTAGTTTGTTCTTGAGGGAAGATATACTTCTCTAGCTTGTACCCTTTGCTTCTTTTGATGTTTAAGACTTGTAGGTTCAGCAATGGGTGCCATAGGAGTTCTCTTGCTTGATATAGATTCTATGATCTCCTTCTTTGGTGCATGAGGAACTCTTGGCTTCTTCTTCCTCTTCTTTTGACCTTGATGTCCATTGATATTCAAATCATCCTGCAAACATGGAGTACTAGATGGACATTTCGGTACCCACTTATACTTGGGTCCTTGATTGTTAGTATTGGACCTTGATTGTCCTTTAGCAACCCAAATAAATTTATTTCTCACATTAGAATTTCTCCTAATATAGCATGTATGAGAAATATGTCCAGATTTTCCACAATAATTGCAAATAATAGAATTATGCTTATTATGAACAACTTTGCAAGAATTATGTGGTTCTAGTGGATGCAATCTCAAGTGACTCATGTTTGTGAATTCTTTCTTCCTATATGAGTTTCCAGCATGATTGAAAACGTTTTTGTTTTTCAAAATAGAATCAGTCAATGGTTGAAAAACAATTATATGTGACTGTTCAAAAACATTTTTCTTATATACACAAGAAGAATTGGAGTTGTTTACCTCATGTGCATCTTGAGCTCTAGCTAATGATTGATCACAATCGTCTATGAGCTCATCTTGGGAATCCTCCTCCTCTTGTTCTTTTGTGTTGGCTGGACCATGGAAGCGTTCTGAGATTTCTCCTTCTTCATGCTCCACCTCCAATTGTTCATCAATCATGGATATGCAATTTATAATTTCTGATGAACTACCAACACTATTAACTTCAACACAATTGTTATAACCATAAATAGAATCAAGAGTATCCCAAATATCTTTAGCACTAGAACAAAACTTGATTTTCTCATAATCATTTTCTGTCAATGCACTATAAAGGATTTTCATTGCTCTAATATTCAATGAAAACATTTTCTTTTCCTTTTCTGTCCAATCCTTTCTTGGTTTGAAATCATAGACATTTATAAAAACATTCCACATATCAAAATCAGTTGCTTTGATAAAACTAGTCATCCTAGCTTTCCAAAACCAAAAATCAATATCTTTGAAAAGTGGTGGAATGGTAAAATCAAAACCTTCTAAAAGCGAAGAACACCCAAAATCAGCCATTGAAACTCTTGAGACGGTTAAGTCCTTTAAACAAGAGCCTAGCTCTGATACCAAATGTAAGTTCCGGCTATCACCCAAGAGGGGGGGTGAATTGGGTGATATATAAAAATTTCCACTCTTTAAAACATTTTCGCAATTCAGTGTTTTCATCTTGAGTAACAAAAGTAAGTTTTCAAACAATTGATAATTGCTCAAATGTAAATGCTGGGAATGCAAAAGATAAGGAAGAAGAGCTTGCAAACAGATTTATACTGGTTCGGCCCTCTCTGACCTACGTCCAGTCCCCAAGCCTCACTTGGGATTTTCAATCCACTATCTCACTCAAGCTTTAATCGGGTACTTGAGAACCGCTACAATCCCACAAGTTTAGCCGGGCACTTGTGCAGCCTTTTACAAATCTCTTACTGAGATACTCCCCCTTACACACCGTAAGGATACACTGCTTGATCACACACTTCGTACTCGAAGTAATCCTCTCTCTCTAGGATTCACTCCCCCTTACAAGTTGTAATCAACACAATGTATAACCCACTCAAGATTACCCAATCTTGAGTTTCTCTCAGAAGGATAATGTGTTTACAATGAATTTCCTCTCAAAGGAATGGATAAATAAACACTGAAGTACAGACACAATTCATTTCACACTCTTAAGCTATTTAGATATGAAAAACAGAGTGAGAATGATGTAGAAGAAGAGCATCAGCATTTTGGCATGGTAATCATATGTCTCCACGTTTTTCTGCTTCAATCCATGTCTTTTATAGGTAGAGAAGAGTCTGTGACCGTTTATGACCGTTGAAGAATCAATCAGACCGTTGTAGCTGATTATCTTTAAGTTTGGTCAGCTTCTTTCTCTAATCTCCAACTAATCCAGTTGTATAATTGATCTGAGGTGGCTTTCTGTGGATTTGCCCGTTGGAGAAGACTTTGCTTGTTGTAGTAATCTTCCTTTTAGCCTTTTGCAGACGTGTACAAGTGGATTAACTAAAGGAAGCAACTATCTGGGCTGTGCATTTATTGTTCTGACAGTTTTTTGCTTTTTGCTCTAATCCTTCAATGAACCTTCGTTAATCTGTCTGAAACTCACTAGAAAGATGGTTAAACATATCTAGAATCAATATAGAATAATCATGTAAAGCATTGAGATCAAACAAGAAGGTATTGCAGATTTCCCAAATTTGAAATTGCACCAACGGTCACAAACCTTGAGGCCAACCTCGAGGTTAGCCTGAAGGTTTCAGGCAAATTCAGTTTCAGAAACTCACAACCTTGAGGTTGAAACAGTAACCTCGAGGTTGGAAACTTGGTTGAAAGAGCATTTTTCCTCTGGAGCCCGATAACCTCGAGGTTGGAAATCCATACTCGAGGTTTGCTTCTGAAATTGCAAAGTTCAGTTCTTGAAAACAAGCCTCAACCTCGAGGTTGCAAACTTGACCTCGAGGTTGTCAATACTTTGACAACCAATTTGCTCTCTGTAAGCCATAATACTCGAGGTTGAAACTCCATACTCGAGGTTCAAAGTATTTTCATGAAATCTCAAGTTTAAAACAGAATACCCAACCTCAAACTCAATTGTACATGTCCAAGCTCGATGTAAGAATCCAATGCAAGAAGAATCAGCTCCAAACTCATTGTATTATGTCCATTAAGATCGGATGAATGAAGGCTGTTCTTGATCAGCCCTTTTCGCGTCGTCCTGAACTGATTGTCAACTTCCAAAAGCCATATCTCCCTGGTCTGAAATCCGTTTTGGTCCGTTCAAGTCTTTTTGGAAAGCTATGTGAGTCTACTTTCATATGCCACTGATTTCAGTCCAATCTGATTTGCCGTTTGTGAGATATACTCAAAATACTAAAGGCTGTTCCTGACTGTGACGCTGATATTTGTGTCAACTTGTAAAATTCATCAATAATTCATCTGAACTCCTTTGGGCTTGAATTTTTGTCCGAAATACGTGTTGGATGTCTAGTTTCCAATGCTTTTGGTTTCGTGTCAATCCGATTCCTGGTTTGAGAGATATCATCAATTTACTGAAGGTCGCCAGAAGCTGAACGTGGAACAGAGTGCACCAGAGTTGCTGATAGTGCTGAAACCTTGAGGTTATGACTACAACCTCGAGGTTTCACTTGCAACCTCGAGGTTGCACTTCCAACCTCGAGGTTGGCTAGTCCAGAGACACCAAAGATGCTGAAAACACTCAAACCTCGAGGTTCATACTCAAACCTCGAGTTGTCTCATCCTAAACCTCATATTTGCTCTGGTTTAACTCTGAAATGACCCATTCCAACTTCCATTTGATCATGGAGACTTCTAGGATCAATTTTAGAACTTGGATAGTGATATCTTCATTCCATTCAACAAGATCTTCCTTCTTCCATCTCCCAACTTGATCATTCTTCATCAATTCTTTCTTTCTTCTCTTCTCTTGATCATTCTTGATAATGCAACTCTTTCTTCAGCCTTGAATGCTTCTTCTTTATTTGGTCTCTTTTCTTCTACTTGGTTATCACCAAAACCCATTGATAATATCTTGCTTTCTTGATAACCTCTGCAGATACTTCTTTCTTTCAACTCTTATCTTCTTCTTGATTAATCTTCTTTATAATTCAACTTGGATTCATCTTCATTAAATACAATAGTTAGTCTGAGTAAGAGATAATTATATTACTCAATCTTTTTGCTTATAAGAATGACATCTATGTAAGACATCATCAAAACTAAGTATAACCAACAGAGGGCTGATTGGCTGGTGCCATGATTGTAGGAGGATCTCCTATTAATGAGTTCCTAAATATAGGGGATCTCGGATCCTTTCCAAATATAGCGCGGATCCCTTATAGGTGCTGTTGGGCCAGGGTGTGGACTTAGGCCTATTGGGCCGGTCCGTAACAGTTGCCCCCCAGCTTGGTCGTTCAGGCTTCTGGACGGCCGAGATGCTTAGTGCCCCGTGCCCGTTTACGTCCGAGGTCCTTTTTTTCGGACTGGGCCGGCTTTCGGATGCCGTGGCCCTTAGCTCGGCTTGGGACTGTGGTCGGCTCCCTCGGTTCTCGCCCCGCCCAGAACGTCGGTTTTGCTTATGCCCGGGCGGTTTTTATCCTGCCCGGGCGGTTTTTATCCTGTCCGGGTCCCCAAGCGTTCTCTTGCCTTTTGGGATTCTTCGTACGCTTTGGTTTTCCCCCTACGTGAACCGTCACTGTGGTTTTATAGCTGTCAGACCCTTAGTGGAGGGAGTCTGCAACCGTCGCGCCTTTTCGTTTCTCGAGGCCTGTGCGCATTTATTGCGCTGGCGTCGTGCTGCGCCAATCTCGTTTCGTCTGTATGGGAAAATACCGTTGTACCCTTCTTGTGTTAGGATTCCGGTTTAAATAGCCTTCTCTGTGCTTCTTTCCCACTTTTCCCGCTATTACATTTTCTCTCTCAGCTCACTCTCTGGTTTCTCTAGAGCTTCAGAGGGGATTCTTTGTGCCTGGAACTTTCGCCGTCTTCCAGCGTTCTAGTTCCTTCCTCTTTCACATAACAGGTATTGTGCCACTTTCCCGTCATTTTGTTCGGTATTTCTTTCTCTTTTACCGTTTATTCTTCGTTGTTTGCGTCATCACTCTTCCCTCCTTCCGGGTCTCCTGGGTTTCTTTAGAGTCAGTGCACCCGAAATTCGTCCCATTGTTTCCCTAGACATTGTTCTTAGCGCCTTAGGTTTCTGACCATGGTGAGGGGTAGAGGTATCCCTGGTTCTGCAGCAGCTCCATTGACGCCTGAGGAGGAAATGCTCCTTCGTGCGTGTCTCCCGCGGGCTACTTACTGGGTTCTTGGAGGTGAACCGCCTGCTTCGGGAATCCTGGATCCTTCGCGCCGAGGTGGCGCCGTGCGTCCGTGGCGAGGTGGGGCTCGCCCGTCCACGGGAAGGGTTTCCGTTTCAATTCCACGCTCACCCTTCCGGGCGCTTGAATCCGCTCTTCCTCCAGAATCGCTTGGTGGGACCTTGGTGGGTTCCTCTTCCAGCTCCCAATCTCCGGTGGTGATGGCTCGGCCACTGAATTTTTACGAGGGTCCCTCTACTGGTTGCCCGACGTCTGCCCCAGAGGGTTATGCCGGCCCCTGCTGGGACTGCCTGGCGGAGGCTTCCGTATTGATGGCGGGTGATAGAGATGTCGAGGCCTCATCTATTCTAGGCTCCTGCCGGCATTGGTCTGTCCCGGCTGCTCCCTCTCGTGTCCCTATTCGTCCTAGTCGGCCTTCTTTAGTACCTGCTGTTATGCCTGTGCCAGGTATTTCTGCTTCTTTGCTAATACCGGCTTTGTTTATTTTCATATAGGCTTATTTATGGCTCCCAAGTCGGGATCTTCAAAAAAGCGTTCGGAGGCCGGTGGTTCGGACTCTCTCAGTCCGTCCGAAGCCCTGATTCGCCGATACGGCTGGGTATCGCACGACGTGCTGGCAACAACGTCGTTGATGTCGGAGGTAGACATAGCACGGCTGGAGGTCCCGGCCATGCCCGGATGCGTCCTTAGGCGTTCGGGTCCTGAGGAGCCTGTATGTGCGGCTCGGACCGAGGGTCAGCCGGACTTTTTCTTCTTTTACCGGGACTACTTGACTCGGGTCCGAGTTTCTCTCCCTTTCACCTCCTTCCAGATGGAGGTGTTGCGGCATCTTCGTCTCGCCCCGACACAACTTCATCCGAACGGTTGGGGATACCTAGTGGCCTTCGAGCGGTTATGCGGCCATTTTCCGCTCCCCATCCCCTGTACCGCCAACCTCTTTTTCCACTTCTTCTTACCTTTTGCCCCTAGTTCGTCCGCGAGGGGTGACAATCTGAGGGGCATGGTATCCCTGCGGATCAACCCAGACCGTCACTTGATGACGCCCTTTTCCGACTCCTTCAAACGGTTTAAGGGGGCTTTCTTCAAGATCGAGGCTGTCCCGGGGGAGCGGCCGTGGTTCTTAGAGGATGGTGGTCGGTTCCCGCTGTATTGGGGGGAAGGTCATTACAAGGCTAAGGCCATCTCCTACCAGGTTCCGCTCGAAGACCTGGTGCCGGAATCGGTTTCTGCTTTGCCACGACTCGAGGCCCTGGTTGCCGAGTACGGTGTGCAGCCGGCTGGCTTCTATATTTCCGCCGAGCCGGCGCCTTCCTCCTGTAGGGTCACTAGTAGTTGTGTTTGTTTTTGTTTTCAGTATTGTTCTTATGAATCGGTGGTTTCCGATCTACTTTGTTTCTGTTTGTTTGCAGCTAGGGCTATGGACGACCTGCCGCTATACGCTCGCTTGTCGAGGGCGGCCGCCGCGCCTACGAGTCGTCCCAAGAAGCGGGCGGCTTCTTCCACTGCCGGTGTTCCTTCTGCCCCGGCCCCTAAGAAGGCCAAAGGCCCTGCTGCTGATGGCCTTTCTTCCGCCTCGGCTTCACAGGCTGCTTCCTCAGGGGGGGCTCCGGTGCTTGAGGGCCGGGAAGTCGCTGCTGTGGACCCATGCCCGGTGCCTGGTTCGCAGGCTTCTGAGGGGCGTGAGGCCCCGATTTCCGATGAGGAGGTTGAGGCTGAGTTTTTCGCCGATGATCCTCCTTCATCTCTGCCGGATCTGCCTTCGTCATCTTCGCTTCCGCCACCACCGCCGCCGAAGTCTCTTCTCGCCCGTGGCCGTCTTTGGCATGATGGGGTAGTTCCTGAGGTCTCCACCGCCTTCCTCCCCCCCCGACACTTCACTGGCTGCGCTGCCCTGACTCGACCGGCCCTGGATGAGCTGCACAGGAACCAGGCAGAGCTTTGCCGGGCGGTGGGATATAACCAAGCCCTGATCCTCGTCCGGGAGCACTATGCTCGTGCCCACGCTGATGTCCAGAGGCTGCGGGCACAGGTCGAGGAGTTGGCCAAGAGTTTGTCGGCTGCGGAGGCCAAGGCCGCTTCTGCTGGCGAGCTGCAGGAGGAGCTTGAGGTAGCTGAGGCTAAGGCTATGTCGGCCGGGGAGGAGCTGGCCAAAGGCCTGGCGGCGCGGGATGCGGCCCTCGCGGAGCTGGAGGGGGTCCGGGCGGAGCTGGAGGCCGCGAAGGCCGCGACGGTCCGGGCGGAGCGGGAGCTGCAACTGTCCCAGGAGCATGCCGAGTCGGTTGCCGTGGAGTGCACCCGGGCCTTGAAGGAGAGGTCCGAGAGCCTGGTTGCGGCCAAGGCTTTGGAGGAACGGCTGGCTGCTTTGGACAGGGAGGAATCGGCGGCTCGGGCAGCCTTTGCTGCTGAGAAGGTGACCTCCCGGGAGCTTACAGACGCCCTGGTGCAGACTGCCGAGGTCTGCTTTAAGCAAGCCTTGCTCCAGATCCGGTACCTCAACCCCGGGGTTGAGCTTCGAGTGGAAGGATATGATCATCGTGCCTTTGTCAAGGACGATGGATCTTTCCTCCCATTCGAGCCTCAAACCGTCGAGGACCCTGATGAAGTGGCCGCGGAGGGTGCTGCCGGGACCGGGCCGGAGGAGGAAGCTGATGCTGGGTCGGGCTCCTCGCCTTAGCTTTCACTTTTGCTATTTGCCTTTCTTGGGGTGTTAGAGCCCTTGTAATTTTTGCTTTTCTTTGGCCTTGGTGGCATTCTTGTACAGACTTTGAACGACTAAAAACAATTTTTCATGCCTTGTGCCGCGATCTGTACTTGTTTTAATTTTTACCGTCACTTTTGTCTGGATTCGACAATGAACGATTTAACTTTGTATCATCCTTTTCCGTCAATCTGCTGTGTGGGCGTTTAAATAACTTAGACAATGGGTGAGCTTATCTCCCTTTTGTCTAGGTTTGGGTGTTCTTTCGGCTGTATGGTTGCGGGCCGTCTGGATGCTCTAGACAACGGATTTTGCAATCCTTTTGTCTGAGCTTAAGAGTCGGTCGGTCGGCCGGGTGGGTACGGGCCGTGTAGATAACTTAGGCAATGGATAATTTTATCGTTCTTTTGCCCAAGCTTTAGTGTTTGTCGGCTGCATATGTACAGGCCGTTGTTTCTCTACCACACTTAGTGCGTGGGAGGTTGGGGCAAGGTTGTCTTGTTTCAGCCTCGTCAGGCATAACTAACCATACTGCCTCGGCCCGGCTTTCAAGTAGCCGAGCTCCAACTTTCTTTTAGTTGGATCAAGTTGTACCGGCGTAAGGGCGGGACTACCACGTGTCAAACCGAGGCTTCGTCTGCCTGGAGTCGGACATTTTGACCTGATCAGGGTCGGCATGGCAGGCCGCTTGCTTAGCCGGGCGAGCGTTGACGCGTCAATTTCGCAAAGGGCCGTGTTCGATTCCTTTGCCGAGCTCTAACCAATGCCTGTCGGAGTACGACGGCCGGTTTTTGTACATCTAGATGTTTTTGGTTCTGGCCGGGTTTGTGACCTCGGGGCCGTCTACCGGTGCCGGGGTTAGTAACCCCGGCTTTTGGTTTCTTAGCCGGGCTTCATTGCCTCGGCCTTGTTGCCTTTGGCCGAGCTAAGCGGCTCAGGCTTTATGCTTAAGCTTTGTGCGTTTTGGTAAATATTCCCAGCGGGATCCTTTATTGATGAAAAGAAATAGCCCTACGGGGCCTTACAAAGCATCATAATCAGAAATGACATAACTTGGACTCAAGACGAAAGGAAAACAAATGCGAGGAAAGGAATAATCGTAAAAGCTAACAAACGCTGCCGAGAAAGGGTCTAGCTATAGTAGATCTTCAGCTTATCGGCATTCCATGTCCTTTTGATTGGCTTTCGTGCCAAAGTCTCGAGGATATATGCTCCTCCGTCGAGCTTTTCCTTAATCCGGTAGGGCCCTTCCCAGTTCGCCGCCAGCTTCCCGTCCTTGGCATTCTTGTTGCCTATGTCGGCCCGTCGGAGTACTAGGTTGCCTCGGTTGAAAGACCGGGGTCTGACCTTTCTGTTGTACTTAGCCGCGAGTAGCTGCTTGGCGGCTAGTTCCCGGCAGTGCGCTGTAACCCGGATTTCATCAATGAGGTCCAAGTCAGTCTTCAAGGCGTCGTCATTCGATCCATGCCCCTCTTGCCCGGCTCTCACCTTTCTCCAGGATGGCTGTCCGATTTCAACCGGGATCATTGCCTCACATCCATAGGTCAGCCTGTACGGGGTTTCTTGAGTCGAAGACTGTACGCTCGTGCGGTACCCCCAGAGGACACTGTGGAGCTGTTCGGTCCAGCTGGTCTCGGCTTGCAACATTCGTCTCTTTAGTCCGTCGAGGACGATTTTGTTGGCGGCTTCAGCCTGGCCATTGGTCTGTGGGTGTTCGACGGACGAGAAGTGCTGCTTAATGTCCAAGTCGGACATTAGTGCCTGGAAACGATGGTCCATGAATTGGGTCTCATTGTCCGTGACGACCTCGGCTGGTATGCCGAAACGAGAGACGATGTTGTGCCTGAAGAATTTCATCACTCTGGCCGACGTTATTGTGGCGAGTGGCTCTGCTTCGATCCATTTGGTGAAGTAGTCGACTGCGACGATGAGCCATCTACACTGCCCTTGCGCCGGCCGAAAGGGTCCGAGGATGTCCATGCCCCACTTGAAGAAGGGCCATGGGGCTGGCATTCCTTTAAGTTCAGAGGGTGGTGGCCATATGACCCTGGCGTGCTTCTGGCAACTGTCGCATGTCTTGGCCTTCTCCATGGCGTCCTGACTCATAGTCGGCCAGTAGTAGCCGGCGCGCAACGCTTTCCGGGCTAATGCCTTGCCCCCCATGTGGTGGCCGTTAGCGCCTTCGTGTAGCTCGGTCAGCACATATTTGGCTTCGGAATCTCCAAGGCATCGCATCATTGGGCAATGGAGTCCCTTCCTGTATAGTTGGTCGTCGACCATAGCATAGAGGGCGGCTTCTCTGATCAGCTTTTTTGCGTCTGTCGGGTCGGTGGGGATAATTCCCCTCTCGAGGTAGTCTTCAATAGGCTTTCTCCAGTCGGCCCCTCCAAAAATGGCCATGATGCAGCTGGGCTCGGCCAGGTTCTGTTGTATCACGGTCCTATGGTTGTCCGGCCCCTTAGTGCTTGCCAACTTAGAGAGGATGTCGGCTCTTGCGTTCTCTTCTCTGGGGATATGGGACACTGTGACCTCTTCGAATTCGGCCATCAGCTCTTTGGCTTTATTTAGATACTTTGCCATGAGCGGGCCCTTCGCTTGGTAGGTGCCGTTTATCTGAGCCGCGACGAGCTGCGAGTCGGTTAAGACCTTTACTCGTTGGGCGCCATTATCCTTTGCCTGGAGTAGTCCAGCCAGTAGGGCCTCATATTCGGCCTGGTTATTAGAGGTCTGGAATTCTAACTAAAGAGAGTGTTCGGTGGCTACTCCCTGTGGGCTTTCCACGATGACTCCTGCACCGCTGCCCTTCGCATTGGACGACCCATCCACATAGACCTTCCACGTCCCGTCACTGACTATGGCCGGGGTGAGTTCCCTAATGAAGTCTGCGAGTGCCTGGGACTTGATCGCCTGCCGGGCTTCGAAAGCGATGTCAAACTCTGATAGCTCTATGGCCCAATTGGTCATCCTCCCTGCCAGGTCCGGCTTATGCAGAATTTGCCGGATCGGCTGGCTGGTTCGTACGACAATCCGGTGTCCCTGGAAATACGACCGGAGTCTTCTTGCGGCTGTGAGTAGAGCAAAAGCTACCTTCTCCAGCTTCTGGTACCGGATTTCAGAGCTTTGCAAGGCCCTGCTGGTGAAGTATATTGGTGTCTGCCCTGCCTCGGACTCCCTTACTAGGGCGGCGCTCACGGCTTCATTGCCGATTGATAGGTAGAGGAATAAGGTCTCTCCTGGGTCCGGCTTCGTGAGCACCGGAGGGGATGCCAAACATCTCTTAATTTCCTCGAATGCTGCGTCACAGTCCGGGCTCCATCCGCCCCTGGTTTCTTTCTTTAGCAGCTTGAAAAGAGGTAGGGCTTTCTCGGCCGACTTCGGCAAGAAGCGCGTCAATGCGGCTAGTCGGCCCATCAGCTGCTGTACCTCCTTTTTAGACCCCGGGGGCTGCATGTCGAGCACGGCTTTGCATTTGTCCGGGTTGGCCTCTATCCCTCGGTTCGTTAACATGAAGCCTAGAAATTTCCCTGCTGGGACCCCGAAGGCACACTTGGCCGGGTTCAACCTGATTCGATGTCTTCTTAACTTCTCAAACGTCTGTTCTAGGTCCCGGATGTGATCTTCTGGGAGTTTTGACTTGACGATCATGTCGTCTATGTAGACTTCTATGTTACGCCCGATCTGATCCTCGAAAACTCGGTTCATCATCCTTTGGTAGGTGGCCCCGGCATTCTTCAGTCCAAAGGGCATGACGTTGTAGCAATAATTTGCCTTATCGGTTATAAAGGCGGTCTTTTCTTGGTCCTCGGGATGCATGGCGATCTGGTTATAGCCGGAGTAGGCATCCATGAAGGAGAGGAGTTGGTACCCAGCCGAGTTGTCCACCAGCTTATCAATGTTGGGCATCGGGTAGGAGTCCTTAGGACAGGCTTTGTTGAGGTTGGAGTAATCGACACACACTCTCCATTTGCCGCTGGGCTTGAGGACCATGACTACGTTGGAGAGCCAAGTGGTGTATTGTACCTCCCGAATGAAGCCGGCCGCTAGGAGTTCCTCAATGTGGTCCTCCAGGGCCTTCTGCCTATTGTCCGCGATGTTCCTCTTCTTCTGTGCCACGGGTCTAGACCCTGGCCATATGCCGAGCTTGTGACAGCAGAAGTGGGGGTCAATGCCGGGCACCTCGGCCGAGGTCCATGCGAAGACGTCACGGTTCTGCCTTAAAAAGCGTATCATGAGGTCTCTCAGGCCGTGGTCCATATTACGGCCAATTTTGGCAGTCTTGGATGGGTCCTCGCCTAGCATTATCTCCTCCAGCTCCCCCTCTGGTTCGGGCCTCGGATTGTCCGGCTCCCGGAGGTCCAACTCGACCATGTTGACTTGCTGCCGCGGGCGTCCACCCGAGGCGGCTTCGGCTACTTGCTCATTAGATCCGAGCCGGGGTGGAGACGATGCTCCTCCTTCCTCGACCCGGAGAGCTTCGTAGTAGCACTGTCTCGACTCTTTCTGGTCCCCAGAGACCACGACTATCTGGTTTTTACTATTGACCATCTTGAGCTTCTGATGCTTGGTGGATACTAGGATATCCCAATTGTGGATCGTTGGTCGCCCCAGGATCACATTATAAGGGGACCGGAAATCAGCAACTACGAATCGTACCCGCTCCGATTTGAAGGCTTCTTTGGTGCCCAGAGTTAACCGGAGGTCGATGTAGCCTTTTGGGAAGGATTGCTCGCCATTGAAACCCACCAAGGTGGTTTTGCAAGGCTTAAGGTCCTCTTTGTCGAGGTGCATCCTTTTGTAGGCATCCCAACTTATGATGTCCGCTGAACTTCCTGTATCCACAAAAATTCTTTTAACACGACAGTTTATCAGGGTTCCGGTGATTACCAGTCCGTCCAGATGTCCGGGTATGACATCTTCCAATTCTTCATCCGTGAAGGTTAGGGCAGGCGGCCGAGGCTTCTTTGGGTCTTCCTTGAATTTAGGGGGGTCTCGGACGGTCAATACCTCGCGGAGATACTTCTTTCGCTGGCTTATTGTGTCTCCTCCTCCCCCAAATCCTCCACTGACGACGTTGCACTGGAAATCGACGTCGGGAAATTCGTCGTCCGAGGCCGCCTTCTGCTTTTTTCCCGAAGTCCGGGATTCCTTGGGCGGACTTCTGGAGCGGGCGCGGTTGTTGCGCTTCCCGTTCGTCCTTCCCTGAGTCTTGATCACGTACTGACGCAATTTCCCGTCCCTTACGAACTTCTCGATTGCGTCACGGAGGTCATAGCACTCGTCGGTGGTGTGGCCGTTGCAGTCGTGGAACTTGCAAAACTTGGAACGGTCCGTGTTGGAGCGTCCTCTGATTGGCTTTGGCCTGTCCACCCGCTTCATCTCGGTCTGGGCTACCTCCTTCCACACCTGGGATCGAGGGACGTTCAGCGGGGTGTAACTGTCGTACTTGGTCTTCTGGTCGGCCCGGTCAGACTTTGTCCGGCTGTCCCGGCTGCGCTGTCTCGGGTTGGTCTTCGTCCTTTGTGGGCGTTCCTCGTCGCTAGGCGGGCTCTTCCTAGTTCGTTCGGGTTCATCGGCATTGGCCGCCTCCATCTGCTCCATTTCCAGGTACTTCTTCGCCTCGGTATAGAATTCGGTCAAGGTGTACGCTGGGTTCTTGCATAGGTGACGAGCCAGCCGGGATGCTGGATCCAGTCCATTGACCAGGCAATGTACGTGGACATCCTCGGGCAATGACCGTACTTGCATGGCCACGTCTTGGAACCGATCCAGATACTTCTGCAAGGCCTCACCCTTCTTCTGACGTACTTTGCTCAAGGTGAACGTAGTCTTCGGCTGCTTTTTGCTGGTGGCGAAGTGCAGCTCGAATTTTCGTCCGAGGTCTTCATAGTCTCGGATAGAGTTGTCCGGAAGAGACGTCAGCCACCTGTGTGCCGGCCCGTCCAGAGTAGCCGCGAACAGGCGCTGAATGACCGGACCGCTGATCTGTCGGACCCACATGAGCTTCTCAAAGGTGACCAAGTGGTTCCTGGGGTCTGGGCTCCCATCATATTTCGGCAGGCTGCTTAAATCAAAGCGTTTTGGGAAACGGGCTGTTGCCGCCTCCCTCGAGAACGGGGATCTTCCCGTCTCTGATAGGTACGTCACACGATATTCCCGAGGCGATCCGTGGCGGGGCCGGGGAGTTCTCTCCTCGACGCGGGTTTCTTCTCGATCACGGTATTCCCTTTCGTGCCGATTGGTGCGGTTTGGACCGGCATCGTGGTTTCCTCTGTCTCCCGGGGATCGTGGTCCGCCGTGGTCTGTAATCGGACGCCGCCTCGGTTCGCCGTCGTCGCGGCGTGGGTTCCTCGGCTCCGAGTTTCTCGAGGAGTTGCTGTCGCCTGCCGAGGCTCTCCCTGTACGACCGCGACCCCTGTGTCGGCCTCTCACGCGGCGGTCATTCTCGAGCGCTTCTTGGATCATCTTTCCGATAGCCTCGAAGTCAGCCCGCCTCTGCAGGTCGTCGTGTTTTTCCTTGTTCTCCAGGCGCCGCATGAACGATTCCTGAGTCCTCCTCATCATGCGGACGTCGGTATCGACTGCCCGGACATCACGCGTTGGCGATGGCGCGAGTGCTTCTTCTGGATGCCGGTCTTCATGCCGCGGCTGCTCGTCATGGAGCGGCTGTTCCCTTTCCGGGGAGGAAGTCACCGTATCAGTAACATGTCCTTCTGGGGTGTTTCCTCTCCGAGGTAGTGCCGGCGGCTGGTCTGGCGGCGGGCGGCTGGCTTGTGGGTCTCCTCCCACCGGTTGGGGATTTCTGCTGTGGCTTCTAGTGCTCACCATTAGTAGTCACGGGGATTGAAATTTACGGTCCCCACGGTCGGCGCCAATGTTCTGTATGAAGAACACAGAGATTGGACTTGACTAGGGTGTCAAGCCTAGAGCCTACGTACCCTCGAGGGGATCAAAGTCCACGTAGTTCGCAACAAACTTGAAGGCACGTAGCCAGGGGAGTGGGGTGTGTGTTCTGTGTGGCAGAAAGTAACAAGAGCATAAGATAGAACGTGTGCACCTGTTTAGGGTTTCCTTCTATTTATAGAGGAGCTTGGTGCCCGTATCTTCCCATTGATGGGCGATATCCATGATTGAGCCCTTGAGGGCTGATTGGCTGGTGCCATGATTGTAGGAGGATCTCCTATTAATGAGTTCCTAAATATAGGGGATCTCGGATCCTTTCCAAATATAGCGCGGATCCCTTATAGGTGCTGTTGGGCCAGGGTGTGGACTTAGGCCTATTGGGCCGGTCCGTAACAGATCTAAACAAACCTAAATTTATTAACCAAGAAATACAAATAAGTATAATAATATTCAATTATCAAGCACCAAAAGGGTAGCAAGCGAACGACTTAGATTGAAGAAAAGGTTGAAGCCATTAATGATGCTTTTAACTTCGATAAAGAACCCAAATATGTAAGAAAAAGTCATTGCGGAAAAAGAGATTTCTTAATTTTTTAATGATAAATGATGAATAGTTTGGAAGAGGATGAGAATAGAAAAGGTTGAAGTACACCCACTTCACAATACCTAGGGGCTAAGGGTGGAAACGCTAGGCCGTACCCTTAACAGGCCAAGCCTGTTATGTAAGGGAGTGGCTTGAGCCTGGCTTGTGACTTGTTACAAATTATTCTTAATGATCTAAAATACATCATAAAAAATGAAATCAAATACATCATAAAAATACATTGGCGGTAGTGTGTCTTTGACTTGTCTTTTTTTTTTTTTTGGCTTCAGAAGACAATATCAACTTTTTTTTTGCTTCATAATCTCCAATTTCCTTCTCGTGCCATTTGTCTCCTGCAAATTTTTAATACCATTAGTTCAATAGTTTAATTTCCTGCCAAGTCGCTAGCATGAAGCCTGATTTTTAACATAGTTATTTACAATACTAGAAAGAGATTAACTAACAGCCAAACAAAGTAACTAATCTTTTGGCAATTGATCACTGTCTATCTACCCAGACTTCTAAGGCCCAAATTTAGATTCACAAGTCTCAGGAAAATATTAGACAAAACCACAAAATAGATCCAAATAACATGGAAACTCTGAAGTTTCTCAATGCAAAGTACATACTTGAACAAGGAAATTCATGGAAAAAGCAATCTCAGGTAAGATTAATTGATGTAACTGACAATCTCATGATCATAAAACCACTTTAACCTAAATTCGAAGAGAAATTCGTCTTCCATTTTTTGCTCAAAAATGCATACTTATATTGATAGAACAGAGACCATGGTTCTTAAAATCTCGATTTACCACTGCGATTTTATGTTTTTACGATTTTTTTTATTAAAATGATTTTACTAATTTTTCAAATGCTTTTAAGTTTTTACAATTGTTTTACGATTTTGCTATGTTAGGATTTTACGTTTTACGATTTTTAATTCTCCTTCCGTTTCTGTTTTCAGATAAAATCTAAAATCTACGTTTTTACAACCATGAGAATGACAGAGACAGTACAAACAGATACAGGGGGATAGATAACCAGAAAAGTACAGCTCGCAATACAAATAAAGACTAACAACCAACAATAACAAACCAATAGAAAGCAAAAACGGGAAATACAACCCGAAAGTAAAATTCGTCTTCCATTTGGTAGTACAGAAACAAGAAGATTTTAAAAACTTGAGCATGGGGATTATATAATAATAGGTCAGAATAATTTTTCCCAGCTTTATTCCAACAGATCGAAACATAATTTCTTCAAAGGGGAAAAACGATCAAGCAAATTAGAACAATAGATCCATACATCGTTATCCCTAACGAATTCTCAATTTTCCGAATGACAAACATCATATAGCCAGAATCATCAAAATTCGCACAAAGATTTGAAAGAAACCACCAGATCTAACAAAACCCTAACAAAATTCTCGAATCCTAAAAAACGAGATGAAAAATTTATCATGAGCAACTCTTTGTGGTCTTGCAAGAGGCTCTGATGCCGAAGCCTTGCCCTATGATCTTCGTACGAAGCATACGAAGACTCCATAGGAACAACCCCTTTCATCTTCTTCATTGTGAGATCAGCGAGGTATCAAAGGAAAACACACAGAATAAAAAGGGAAAGGGATAAACAAGAGAGGAAAACGCAAGAGAAGAAGAAGGAAGAAGAAGGTGAGTGAAAGGGATAAACGAGAGAGGAAAACACAAGAGAAGAAGAAGGAAGAAGAAGGCGAGAATGAGGAGCAGGAGAAGAGACGGAACTCGGAAGTCGAAAGCTTGTGTTGCGTGATTCACTGAGCGGTCGAAAGATTGAATGATTTTTAGGGGTTTTTCACATAAGCAGGTATACACGTGTCACACTCTTAATGGGAGTAAATAGAGAAATTACAATTTTAGTTTCATAACAGGCCGGTTTGACAGGCCTAACAGGCTTATTATCAAGTCTAGACCTGGCCTATTACGAAACACAGGCCTTGAAAGAGGCCGGTCTTTTAGGTTGACTGGTCAGACCTGATTAGACTCGAAACAGGTCAAATCACAGGTCCCTGACCTTTTTCCATCCCTACCAGAGGCACAATTTCTCCTTTTAATAACTAAAGAAACTAAAAATTCTTTAAATGATACTCATAATTTTGAAGGCACTTTAATATATAAAAATTAATCTCACCTTATGCTTGGAATGAGCTTCCAAAGGATCTGTCATGGATATGGCAGAAGGCTAGTGAGATTTCTGAAAAGATAGAGGTAAAGTAGGATTTGAGTTGGTGGGGTGTGGGTGGGGGATGGGGATGATGGTTATTTTTTTGATTCATTTAATATTTTTTGCTACATAGGATAACTTAAAAACATCATTGATAGAGTTGTAAGAGAGTTAAAAGTTCAGAGACTCAATTATATAGAGTCAAATTCTAGGAATTGAGTTATAAGTGAGTTAAAAACTTTAAGGCCCAAAAAATTAATTTATTTTCCTTATTATAATAAATAAAAGTTAGTCGGATTTATTGGTTTGCCTTAATTTTTGAAGTTTATAGTTACTTTTGCTCTAACAAATAGATTATGGTTGTTACACTTTTGATAAAATTGAAGGTTATTTTAGTACCTTAATCCTAATAAAAATAATAATGAATTTTATTTGAATGGAGTTTGTGAATAGGGGGGTTTTTGGATTAATTTTTTTGGGATAGGATATTGTCACTACTAAGTCACTACCACTTTTTCAGAATCGCTCTGATCTAACGGTGAAAAAGTGATAGTGACTTAGTAGTGACATTGTAACACCACAATTTTAATACCCAAAAACTCGGTCAAAATATTGAAAATACCTTCAAAAGAGTTCAACAATATCCAAATCCTTTTACAATGTTACCATTTCGAATAAAACCCGTAATACATAATCAGGGTAAATTCCAGAAAATATTTCAGAGTTTAATACAAAACGGAAGTCTTAGGTTCATGGCAAATAAAATAACATAACATAAACTATAGGAGTACAAAAGAGCTTCCAGAGCTCACTCCATAGGTGCCTTCCCTTGCTCTCTACTAGAATAATCACCTGAAAAATGTTAATATGGGATGAGATTCCACGTCTCAGTAACTACTGAATATTTCTACCGTACACGAGCAAATAATATATGACAAAAAGATGTGGGCTGATTTCAAATATATATGTAGATTCCATAATTTCTCATACAAAATAATTTATACTAATAGTCATCAATATAGAAGGTAATAAAACATATATATCTCAAAAGTTCTCTTCTCATGTCTTTACAGATTATTCATCATTATATCAAATTCTTGAACTGTTCAGAAATGCATTATGCAGTATGCAGCCTCCCTTATATCCCCTTCCAACCGTATACCGCTGACTGGAACCATAGGCTAACATATAGTCCAATAGAAACTCATTCATTTGACTGGATGGTTTCAAGCTCACCAAAACTTAAGATACACCCGGCCAAAGGTATAGAGCTTAAATCTGGACTATGGCTCCCCTCCTTTAAAATAACAACTAAGGAGGTGTCACATGTCCCACATCTCCAATGAAATCCCGGCCAGAGGAAAACATGGAAGATGGGGCCCTGAAAAGTACCATCCACTGTGCACCGAGTGGTGGCATAAACAATTCTTATCATTCAATTCCCTCCTTACTCCACCCATCACAATACAACCGCCATGATGTATTTACTAAAAAATAATGCATTATTATACCATTATATACGTTGATATGCGTATCTGTGAATAGTAAAATACTATGCGTATCTGTGAATAGTAAAATACGGTATATACATGAATAGTAAAATGAGTAGTAAATACGGTATACGTGAATAGTAACATGAATAGTAAATACGGTATACGTGAATAGTAACATGAATAGTAAATACGGTATACGTGAATAGTAAAAATGAATAGTAAATACGGTATACGTGAATAGTAAAATGAATAGTAAATACGGTATATGTGAATAGTAAAATGAATAGTAAATACGGTATATGTGAATAGTAAAATGAATAGTAAATACGGTATATGTGAATAGTAACGTACGTATAAATAGTACCTCTACAGATTTGCAAGTCAAAATTCCCACACCAGATCTTAAAACCATAAATATTTTCTAAATATTCTTGCCAAAATAGTAAACAAACAAATTTATAATCATACATAATTCACAAGTATAAGGAAGAATATTCAGAGTTACCTGTTACTTGCTAATACCCGAATCACCAACCAGCTATTATAACTCTTAAGCAAATATCTCTACTCTCTTTCTCTCTCTACCTCTCTCTATGGCTCTTAGAAGTTGTGAAGAATGAAATGAAATGGAAGGTCTATTTATAGTTGGAAAATGGGTCTTTAAGTGTAATTTTCGTCTCTGAGTCGTTTTACGTAATTTTCCTAAAATTATAAAAAGAAACTTTCCCGTGACTTCTTCAGCCGCCCCGTGAACCTTTATTAAAAAAAAATTAATAATATTTTAATATATATTATTTTATTATTATAATATAATATTATTTAAATAATAAATTATTATTGAGTGGGTCCCGCGGCCATTTTTTTCAAACTTCACGAGAAAGTTTGCAGAATTATTTTTGGCCGTGGGTCCCGCAAAATACTGATTTCAAATTCATCACTTTCTGAAAATAGAGCCTACTAGTCTTTCCAAAATAGGTTTATGTTCAAGATATTAGATTCAAAATTCAGGATGTTACATTTCTCCCCTCCTAAAAGAAAATTTTGTCCTCAAAATTTCGCTATAATAAGAATTCTAACCTATTTAAATAAGTGAGGATAGGTTTGTCGCATGCTCTCCTCCGTTTCCCAAGTAGCATCTCCGGGAGTCATTCCTTTCCACTCGACCTTTACAAGTCTAATGGTCTTGTTTCTTAATTTCTTGTCCCTTGCATCAACAATCCGCTCCGGCTCAGCTTTATACGTCATGTTATCCTTGAGTTCTACTTCTTCTACTTCTATAATGTGGGAAGGATCCGGTTGGTATTTCTTCAGTTGCGATACATGAAAGACATCATGAAGGTTCGCAAGCTGTGGAGGTAATGCAATTCTGTAAGCTACCGGTCCAACTTTCTCCAAAATCTCATAAGGACCCATAAAACGAGGTGAAAGCTTCTTTGCTCGTATTGCTCTACCAATGCCAGTCATTGGTGTGACTCTTAAGAATACATGTTCGCCCACCATGAACTCCAACGGTCGTCTTCTCTTGTCAGCATAACTCTTCTGTCGACTCTGAGCAGTGAGAAGTTTCTGTTGAATCACCTTAATCTTTTGAGTCGTCTCGTCCACAAGTTCTGGACCTATTAAAATTCGCTCATTCAATTCCGTCCAGCAAATAGGAGATCTACATTTTCTTCCATACAAAGCCTCATAAGGTGCCATCTCAATGCTGGAGTGATAACTATTGTTATATGCAAACTCCGCAAGATGAAGATGATCGTCCCAACTTCCTTTTAGTTCGATTGCACAAGCCCGCAACATGTCTTCCAGAGTTTGAATAGTCCTCTCAGTCTGCCCGTCAGTTTGAGGATGATAAGCGGTACTATAACTCATCCGAGTTCCCATAGCATTCTGCAATGCTTTCCAAAATCGTGAAGTGAATCGTGGATCACGATCAGATACGATGCTATTCGGTATCCCATGCAATCTGACAATCTCCTTCATGTAGATCTTTGCTAGTCTCTCCAATGAGTATTCTGCTGCAATTGCTAGAAAATGAGCTGACTTAGTTAACCTATCGACAATTACCCAAATGGCATTATGTCCGGATGTCGTTAGAGGAAGCCCCATGATGAAATCCATAGAGATGCTGTCCCATTTCCACTCTGGGATATCCAAATTCTTTAATAATCCAGGAGGTTTCCGATGTTCGATCTTGACTTTCTGACAAGTCAAACAACAAGTGACAAAGTCAGTCACATCTTTCTTCATGCCCCGCCACCACCAATTCCGCTTGAGATCATGATACATCTTGGTTGCTCCGGGATGGATAGTGTATTTACTCCGATGTGCCTCCTCTAGTATGAGCTTTTTTATTTCTCCATCATTAGGTATGCACACTTTTCCTTTATACCTTAATATCCCATCTCTATCGATCCCAAATTTCGATTCTTTTCCTTCTTCAATATCTTCCCTCACGTTTAATAGATATTCATCTTCGAGTTGAGCGAATTTAATCTCTTTCCAAATTGTGCTTTCAATAGTTAATGCTTCCATGGTAGCGACCAAACCTGACATTACATCAATAGATGTACTCGGTATCTCCTCGAGCAATTTATATTCTCTGATCATCATCTGGGCTACATGGATTGTCTTTCTGCTTAAGGCATCTGCTACAACGTTCGCCTTTCCTGGATGATACTTCAATTCGAAGTCGTAGTCCTTGATAAACTCCATCCATCTCCTCTGTCGCATGTTGAGCTCTTTTTGGTCGAACAGGTACTTTAGACTTTTGTGGTCACTATAAACCTCGAACTTTGAACCGTAGAGGTGGTGCCTCCAAATCTTCAGAGCAAACACTACTGCTGCCAGTTCTAAGTCGTGAGTAGGATAATTCCCTTCATGTGGCCTTAACTGTCGAGAAGCATAAGCTACTACCCTACCATTTTGCATTAATACACACCCAAGACCTTTCTTGGAAGCATCTGTGTACAAAGTAAAGGTCTGAGCAGGATCTGGAATTATAAGTACTGGTGCCGTAGTCAACTTAGTCTTCAAATTTTGAAAAGCTGCTTCACACTTTTCGTCCCATACATATGGTTGTCCCTTCCTTGTTAACTTAGTCAAAGGCATAGCTATTTGCGAAAAGCCCTTGATAAATCTCCTATAATAGCCAGCTAGACCTAGAAAACTCCTGATCTCAGTCACGGTCTTTGGTCGTTCCCATTGGAGAACTGCTTCAACTTTAGTATGGTCCACTGCAACACCTTCAGCCGATACGACATGGCCTAGGAATTTTACTTCCTTCAACCAAAATTCGCACTTAGACAGTTTCGCATAGAGCTTGTGCTCCTTCAACACTTGTAGCACGATTCTAAGGTGCTCTTTATGCTCTTCTTCATCCTTAGAGTAGATAAGGATGTCGTCAATGAAAACCACTACAAATTTATCTAGATATGGTCGGAAAATTCTATTCATGTAATCCATGAATACTGCTGGAGCATTTGTTAGCCCAAATGGCATAACAAGAAATTCATAATGGCCATATCTAGTTCTGAATGCAGTTTTTGAGACATCTTCAGCTTTGACTCTCAGTTGGTGATAACCTGATCTGAGGTCGATCTTGGAGAATATGGATGCTCCCTTCAACTGATCAAGTAGATCGTCGATCCTGGGTAAAGGATATTTATTCTTTATAGTCACTTTATTCAACTGGCGATAGTCAATGCATAGTCTCAGGCTCCCATCTTTCTTCTTCACAAAGAGTACGGGCGATCCCCAAGGAGATACACTGGGTCTGATAAAACCCTTTTCTAACAATTCTTCGATCTGCTTCTTCAATTCTGCTAGTTCCGATGGAGACATTCGGTAAGGAGCTTTAGAGATAGGTTTCGTTCCAGGTACGAGATCAATAGAAAATTCTACTTCTCTCTCTGGGGGTAAACCTGTCATTTCTTTCGGAAATACTTCCGGAAATTCTTTCACCACTTCAATGTTCTCTATCCCTTCCTCCACTTCTGCTTGAATGGAGAAAAACACCATGTACGCAAGACAACCATGATGAACAGGCTTTTCATCTTGTACTATAGACAACAATTGTGGTCTACTATGACTCATAGAGTCATCCGCAAGAGAGATAGTCTTCCTCTTGCAGTCAAGGATGATGTCATTAGCTGACAACCAATCCATTCCTATTATTACATCGATACCCTTCGTGGGTAAACAAACAAGGTCTATATTTGAGATCCTTTTATCAATCTCAATCGTACAATTTAAGCAAGCCCTAGAAGTTTTTACTGAAGCTCCCGCCGGTGTAGAAATAATCATATAATAAGGCAATTCACTCACTCTTAAATTCAATCGAGGCACACAGTCGTATGATATAAAAGAGTGTGTGGCACCAGAATCAAATAAGGCTTCTACTTCAAGACCTTGGAGTTTGAGGATACCTTTAATCAGATTTGGTGAAGCACTTGCCTCCTGATGTGATAGTGCAAACACTTTCCCTGGCACTGCAGTTCTAGCATCCTTGGCTCCTCGAGGCTCCTCCTCGCAAAATCTGGAAATGTGTCCTGGCTTTCCACAGTTGAAACACGTCACACATGGTCCTTGGTGTATTCTTCCACACTTGGCACACATCTGATTGTTGGCGGTGCTTGCAGCAGGAGCTGTGGATCCCCTATATGAACTCTGACCTCCACTGAAGTGACTCCTTTGAGGTCCTTTGAATTGACTCCTCGGTGGTCTGCTGAAATGACTTCTTTGGGGTCCAGTAAAATAACTCCTCGATGGTCCACCAAAGTGATTTCTGGATGGTTGGCTAAACCGCGTATTCACATTACTGAAGTTGTGACTCTGCTTCTTAGTAACTCCTCCCGTTGGTCTCATGAGGTGTGTAAATCTGGCCTGAAAACCCTTCATCTTCTCAGCTTCCTCTTCTCGTTTGTTCCTTGCTATCGTGCGCAGTTTGTCACATATTTCTTCAAAATCCCTTGTTTCATCAAGGAACGGTGATAGAGCTGTTTTTAGGTCTGGTCTAGCTTTTTCAACCAATCGAGCACTCAACCATTTAGAGTTGTTCTGTGAATATCCGCAGAATTTAGACAACTCTAAAAAGCGAGTAATAAATTCGTCTTCATGTAATTCCCCTTGCCTGAATGTGAGGAATTCAGTTTCTTTCTCTATTCTGATTGAAGGGGAAAAGTAATAATTTTCGAACTTTTCCTTAAACTCTTCCCACGTCATCTCAGCATTTCTTTTTGTTTTGGTGCTTTCCCACCATTCTTCAGCTGCTTTCTGCAACAATTGTTCAGCAACCATCACCTTTTGTTGTGAGCTAATCTCGATAACTCTGAAAATCTTTTCTACACGCTTCAGCCACTCCAGTGCTGCAATCGGATCTAGCTTCCCCTCGAACATTGGTGGAGTAAACTTCCGAAATTTTTCCCAAACCTCAGTAATAGGTAAGGGATGATACTGAGAATGAGAACCGCTACTACCTCCATCTTCAGTACGAGAATAACTTCCTCCCCTAGATTGATGGTCAGAAGGTGTGACTTCCAGAGCCTTCTCCTTTCCTTCCTTACCACCTTGGCCTCTTCCTTTTGCTAGTTCATCCTCGTGTCTATTCACTTTCTCCCTCATCTCCAAGATGACGTCTCGTAACTCTGCCAAAAGGGCATTGTTATCCTGAGGATAGGGACCATCTTGATGCGGAGGGAGACCTCTTTGGGATGGAGCAGGGGTTGAATTAGTTCTTCGAGTTCTTGCCATTATCTCCTCCTATGATTAATACTATAAGGACACTAAACAAATAAAAATAGCTAAATAAATTCTAAATCTAACAAAGGGAAGTGCTCATGTTATGATATTTAATTTGCCACAAACTTTTAAAAATTTTTTTTTTTAAGAAATCACTTTAGAAAATAAACAAAATTGCCATGGAACCTTTGGCTCTGATACCAAAAATGTAACACCACAATTTTAATACCCAAAAACTCGGTCAAAATATTGAAAATACCTTCAAAAGAGTTCAACAATATCCAAATCCTTTTACAATGTTACCATTTCGAATAAAACCCGTAATACATAATCAGGGTAAATTCCAGAAAATATTTCAGAGTTTAATACAAAACGGAAGTCTTAGGTTCATGGCAAATAAAATAACATAACATAAACTATAGGAGTACAAAAGAGCTTCCAGAGCTCACTCCATAGGTGCCTTCCCTTGCTCTCTACTAGAATAATCACCTGAAAAATGTTAATATGGGATGAGATTCCACGTCTCAGTAACTACTGAATATTTCTACCGTACACGAGCAAATAATATATGACAAAAAGATGTGGGCTGATTTCAAATATATATGTAGATTCCATAATTTCTCATACAAAATAATTTATACTAATAGTCATCAATATAGAAGGTAATAAAACATATATATCTCAAAAGTTCTCTTCTCATGTCTTTACAGATTATTCATCATTATATCAAATTCTTGAACTGTTCAGAAATGCATTATGCAGTATGCAGCCTCCCTTATATCCCCTTCCAACCGTATACCGCTGACTGGAACCATAGGCTAACATATAGTCCAATAGAAACTCATTCATTTGACTGGATGGTTTCAAGCTCACCAAAACTTAAGATACACCCGGCCAAAGGTATAGAGCTTAAATCTGGACTATGGCTCCCCTCCTTTAAAATAACAACTAAGGAGGTGTCACATGTCCCACATCTCCAATGAAATCCCGGCCAGAGGAAAACATGGAAGATGGGGCCCTGAAAAGTACCATCCACTGTGCACCGAGTGGTGGCATAAACAATTCTTATCATTCAATTCCCTCCTTACTCCACCCATCACAATACAACCGCCATGATGTATTTACTAAAAAATAATGCATTATTATACCATTATATACGTTGATATGCGTATCTGTGAATAGTAAAATACTATGCGTATCTGTGAATAGTAAAATACGGTATATACATGAATAGTAAAATGAGTAGTAAATACGGTATACGTGAATAGTAACATGAATAGTAAATACGGTATACGTGAATAGTAACATGAATAGTAAATACGGTATACGTGAATAGTAAAAATGAATAGTAAATACGGTATACGTGAATAGTAAAATGAATAGTAAATACGGTATATGTGAATAGTAAAATGAATAGTAAATACGGTATATGTGAATAGTAAAATGAATAGTAAATACGGTATATGTGAATAGTAACGTACGTATAAATAGTACCTCTACAGATTTGCAAGTCAAAATTCCCACACCAGATCTTAAAACCATAAATATTTTCTAAATATTCTTGCCAAAATAGTAAACAAACAAATTTATAATCATACATAATTCACAAGTATAAGGAAGAATATTCAGAGTTACCTGTTACTTGCTAATACCCGAATCACCAACCAGCTATTATAACTCTTAAGCAAATATCTCTACTCTCTTTCTCTCTCTACCTCTCTCTATGGCTCTTAGAAGTTGTGAAGAATGAAATGAAATGGAAGGTCTATTTATAGTTGGAAAATGGGTCTTTAAGTGTAATTTTCGTCTCTGGATCGTTTTACGTAATTTTCCTAAAATTATAAAAAGAAACTTTCCCGTGACTTCTTCAGCCGCCCCGTGAACCTTTATTAAAAAAAATTTAATAATATTTTAATATATATTATTTTATTATTATAATATAATATTATTTAAATAATAAATTATTATTGAGTGGGTCCCGCGGCCATTTTTTTCAAACTTCACGAGAAAGTTTGCAGAATTATTTTTGGCCGTGGGTCCCGCAAAATACTGATTTCAAATTCATCACTTTCTGAAAATAGAGCCTACTAGTCTTTCCAAAATAGGTTTATGTTCAAGATATTAGATTCAAAATTCAGGATGTTACAGACATAAAATTGGTAGTGACAATATCATATCCCAATTTTTGAACAATAGTTTTCATGATTTAGAAGATAAGAGGTTTTGTATGGAGCTGCCAATCCCCAAAAAACGGTTTCTCTCTATTATTGACCTCAAGACAAAGACAGTCCTCAAATTCAATTCCGTGAATCCCTGCACGTTTTTCATCTCCACCAAATCATTAGCTGGGAAGATTTCTGTGCATCTTCCAGGAGTCGTCGCCCATTCCTGGTGTGGTTGGCTGCGATTTCTTAATCTGGATCGTTATTGTTAGCGCGAGTAAGCCAAAATTCTGGGTTTTCTGCGTTAAGTTTCGCAATCGCATCTTCCACAATGACGATCACGATGCAATCGACACCCGGAAGCTCTGGGTATTTGGAATTGTATCCTGAAAGGAAAATGTCTTTTTTCAAGAACCCTTATATTCTCGGCCTTACAGCCGTCGCTGGCATTGGCGGGCTGCTTTTCGGCTATGATACAGGTATAAACTTTAACTACTGTTTGATGAGTGATGCCAATAAATTTGGTTAGCTCAAAGAATGCCACCCATTTCTTTTGTTTTTATTCATACATGAAATTGTCTGATTTTCCCCATAAAATTTCGGACGAACGAAATATAATGTTTGTTTTGCTTGGAAATCGTAACCATGTTCTCGTAACTGGAATGGACTAACACACACATACTGACGAAAAAATGACGCTTGAAAACAATTATTTATAACCCTCAGATTTTCTTGCCTAAAAGCGCTATCTGTAATTTTATTTCATCCTACTTTTTAGATTTTCTGTGAGAATATCTTTTGTTTACGTTGTAGTGATGTTCTCTATGGCATTGGTAAAAAATATTGAATGGCCCCAGCATTTTTTTACTTCAATTTTTTGAGTAGTTTTACTATATTATATTTTCTTGGAAATAAATCTGGACTGTCTGCATCGTTGACATTTGACACATGCTATATATATGTTTGATTTTCACTGTTCTTTCCAATAGAGCATCTAGATGGAAGGCTAGGACATAGCAGTGGAATTCTACAGGAAAAAAAAAAAAGTCTTTTTTGATTTGCTATTCGATTAACTTCTGTTTATGAAGGAACAATTATCTAGGAAAAGACTTCTGCTTGAATGAAGAAAATGCTTTCATGGTTGAATGACAAATTCTTAAGTATACTTGACAATTCTCTGATTCTGCGTTTTTTTATCAGAAAAGATTTGATGTATTTTTGTTTAGGTGTTGGTTGTTCTGAATATCCAGTCTGTTCTTTCTGCTGATTATGGGTGTTTCAGTTCTCTCTTGAAAATGTTAACATGTTACATCTTTTACCACAGGTGTCATATCAGGTGCCCTTCTGTATATCAAAGATGATTTTGTGGAAGTTAGAAATAGTAGTTTCCTTCAGGTACATCCTTTTTTTCCTTTAACACTTTCATGAATTCAGAAATTGTATTTCTCTGTGGTTTACAGCAAGCCTAAGTATTTAGCAAAAATCTTCATATGTAGTTATTGGCAGTGTGTGCATAGGTTTTAACTGGAATAGTCGACTCATAACCTTTCTGTTCTGGTTTTCCACTGCAGTGGAAGAATTATGATTACAAATTCAATTGTGATGGGAAAAAGAAGCAAATAGAAATAGAAGGAGAAGAATAGAGATTGGCAGAACTTTGCATTCATCAACTATCATAACAGTCTGTTTCCTCCTCATACATGCTATTTAAGTTAGCAAGCTAACTATTTCTCTTGCGATAAAAAACAATAGTAAACTAAACTGCTGACTACTTTATCCCCCAATTATACGTCTAATAATTTCTCATATCTAACATCTTTGCGGATGGGAGTACAGGGACATCTGCATTTGTTTATTTAAATGACATGTTGTTTTGTACGTGGGTAATTTGTTACCATAATGAAGCCATAAATACTACTTTCAACATGGGATACAGAAAACTGGTCGACATAACTATTCTTGGATGATTCAGACAAAAAATATAAATAATTTTGTTAGGGATCACTTAGCATTTATGTCTTTGTGAAAATTGTCAGATATGTTGCTATTATCTGATTATTGAATATCTGGTTAGGTCTGCACTTCTGCGGTTAACATTTAGTTATTGTATAATTATCACTTTAGTTATTGCAGGGCTGTTAAAATTTCTTAAACTCCCCAATTGTTCTCCTTTGAATTGGTTGAACTTCAGTTGTCTTGAGTCAGTCTCCTCTTGTTTGAACTGCAGTTTCCACTATATAGAATTCATTCAGAATTTTATAAATTATCAAATTTCTGTGTTATGACCTTTTTTGACTTGGTATTAGAGCAAGCTTCTGGCCAAAACCCACTTCTCTTTCTTGGCATCCCCATCTTCTCTCTTTATCAATTGCACCACATGTCATGCAAAAAACGGCCAAATTGTTTGCCAACCATCAGGGTTAAAGCCCCCACATTAGTTGCTGCAGATGGGTTTATTAATGTCATAACTGGGCACTAGTTGAATGGTTCTAATTACTTGCAATGGTCCAAATCAGTGATGCTCAATGTCGAAGGCTCGGGAGAAGACAATGTTTCAATGATGGAGCGCCTTCTAGAAAAGGACCCAAAATACAATATGTGAAGTGGATGAAAGCCAAATTTTGATATTAGAATTGGTTGATCAACATCAAGAATTTTAAAACTCGATGGTCCTCTTCTATGACAATGCCCAAGAGATTTGGGAGGCAGTGAACTAGAGTTAATTCTGATGGAGATAATGTTTCTGTAATTTTTAAGTTTGAGATCCAGAGTAACCCTCACATCCTCAAACAAGGTGAGCTATCTGTCATGCAGTATTGCAATGCTTCGACTTACCTTTGGTAGGAAATGGATGTATATCACATCCTGGAATGGATGAACCTTGGAGATGCAAAGTATAGGTAAATTGTTGAGAAAGAGAGGATCCTTAAATTCTTGCTTGATCTGATAAGTCCCTGGATGAAGTGTGGGGAGAGGGCTTGGAGCTAAGCCCTTACTTTCATTAAAGGAAGTCTTCTTAGAAGCATGTAGAAAAGAGAGTAGAAGGAAGATCGTATTAGATGCCTTTTCAACTGCTGCAATTATTGAAAGGTAGTTGTTGATGCTATCTTTTCTTTTTTTGGGCACAAGGGTAATATGGAAGTTACATTTGAATGTACTGATTGGAGGTAATCAAGAGGGATGAATAACTAAGGTTACATTGCTTTCCCTGAAGGATATTCCAAACCAGCAAGCAAACCAACAGTTTTTATTTAGAACAGGTTGATTTGCTTCAAAAATAATAGTCAAGTTTCCTCTTCTAATTCCCTTGTTTTACTAGGCCTATAGCCCTAAGAGGCAGTTTTCCATATGCCTTTGATACTAATTCTAGGACAATGATTGAGGTAAGTTGGATAATTGATAGTGCTTCACACTGAATGGCTAGTGATATGTTCTTATTCCATAATGCAGCTCTTGAAAAAATAAATATAATGAATGCTTGAGCCTTTAGGGTATATACCATCAAGACAAAAGGGAAAGAAGGTAAAAGAGGGAATTCACAATGCTAATGAGAAGGGAGTGGTTAGGGAACAGTTGGTGTTGGCTTTGTAAGGGGAAAAGCGGAATGAAAAGTGAGAAGAGTCTGAATCTGGTATTGGATGGAGATAGCCAACATCTCAAAAGTTGGTAAGTGTGTTTTGGTCTTTGGTGCTCTTGTGTAGTGTTTTATCTCGCTGTTCTTTTTGGTATAGAAAGTATCTTACCTAGCCTTAAGTTGACGTTTTTGTAGTGAGGTACTGAGCGAATCTTTGTTTGTGATAGACAGAGAGATTATGAAAGCGATCTAAATCTCTGTGGCTTAATTTATTCTAGAAAAAATAAGCGTATTAGGATAAATTATGAATTAATTTTTAATTGAGTCTGTTTTTTATTGTCTTTTATTATTATCTTTAGGAAATAAGTGGAATATCTCAATTAGATAGATTTAGTTGTTAGGATTTAGGATTATTAGTTATCTTTATGAATTTCGTAAGTTATCTATTTGAATTTTGTATTAGTCTCTCTCTGTGTAAGCTACTTCTATTTATTGGCTCTTAGCCTTTTAGAATAAAGCATCAAATATTCTGAGAGTAAATTAACATTGGAGATTCTCCTGGGCTGTTCTTAAAGAGTTAACGAGATAATTGTTTTCTCTTAAAAACAGAGCAATTATGTTTCCCTTTTGGGTTCTAGATTTCACCACATAATTTGTAATGTACTATTTGGTGTCAGAGCTTTGTTGGATCCAATCATGGTTTTGCCACGTTCTAAGCATCAGACATCTCCACAGCCGAACGAACCCAATGAACCCACTGCATCACCATCATTGGACCCTCTCGTCACCAGTGCCACTTGTCTCCACGAAATTGAGTAATTAAGAGATAAGGGTAATGCATTGGAGGCCAAATCAGCTTGTTTACACTGTCGCAAAGGAAAGCAAGCCACTTAGATGATACTGCCAGTGAGACGGATTCACCACGACGGCACCCATGTCTACCATACGCAAAAATCAATTTTCCCAAATTTGAGGGGGGTGATTTGAGGGGTTGGATCTTGAAAGCAGAGAAATTCTTTCACTACTATGACACACTAGAGGGCGATAAACTGGATGTGGCGGCATTATATCTCGAAGTTGATGCTCTGGATTTGTTCTCCTGGTTGAATTCATAACGCACACTACGATACTAGGAAGATTTAGTCAAGGTGTTCCTAGAACACTTTGGGCCTCCTAAGTTAGAACTCCCCTCTACTGCCAAGATCCACCTGGCGTTCCATGTTTCTTTACTATGCCCTACTCCAGGCCTTCAAGCGGCCTCCCCCCTTCCATTGCTTCCTATTTCAGCCGATATGGAGCTACTCCTCACTCCCTCCATGGTGCTTCAACATTGCTTGACTCCAGTTAGGCAATTGGAAATCCTCATCCAATGGGAGAACCATACTCCGGAGGATGCTACATGGAGAAGATTATGATCTGGTTGCTGCTCAATTTCCTGATTTTTGCCATGAAGACAAGTCGTTTTTCCAAGGGGGGAGAAAAGATAGCGATCCAAATCGTTATGGCTTAATTGATTCTAGAAAAAATAAGCGTATTAGGATAAATTAGGAATTAATTATTGAGCGAGTCTTTTTTTTGTTATCTTTTATTATTATCTTTAGGAAATAAGTGGAATATCACAACTAGATAGATTTAGTTGCTAGGATCTAGGATTATCAGTTATCTATATGAATTTTGTAAGTTATCTATTTGAATTTCGTATTAGTGTCTCTCTCTGTAAGCTACTTCTATTTATTGGCTTTTAGCTTATTGAATAAAGCATCAACTATTTAGAGAGTAAATTAACATTGGGGATTTTCCTGGGTTGTTCTTAAAGAGTTAATGAGATGCTTGTTTTCTCTTTTAAACAAAGCAATTACCCTTTTGAGTTCCAGATTTCACTGCATAACTTACCAAATTATCTTAGAAATTTAGTCATTGGCCCTTATTCAAGAGCTATTTTATGCTGTAATAGTGATGCCTTCTTTTTTTGTTACCATTTTTCTTGTCTGTGCCCTGTTGATAGGTGATATGTAAGGTGTAGAGAATATATTAGTTAGTTAGTTAGGAAGTTAGTTCTATTAGTTAGTTAGTTAGGAGGATTAATTAGTTAGTTAGTTGTTAGTAACCATTTTGGATTAATGGATTTTGAGGGTTGCCTATATAAGGCATATGGCTCTTCATTGTATGCTATGCTTTTAATGTTGAATGATGAATATGTGAATGAATGAAGATGCACAGTGATGTGATTCTGTGTAGTCTCTCTTCCCCTTTCTCTTTCTCTTCTCAAATCCTCTAATCTTCTACAACTATTGTATCAGTGGTATCAGAGCGAGTCATCCTCGGCTCCCCCGCTGTGATCTCTATGGTTCTGTTCTTGAATTAGTCCACATTTATTCTTCTCTTCATTCACGGCTCAGTTCTGATCAAGAAATAACCAATTGACCCAGTGCAATGTGAACCAGGCGGAGTCATGACCCTAATGGGTCAGTTCGACATCTGAGTAAGCAGAAAACTCTAAAAAAGACACCTACCAAATTGACGTGCCCAGGTTTAAAGAAAACAAGAAAATAGTCCAAGATCAGTGGCAGACTCAGCGAAATCCTCCCACATCACTAGCTTGAATCGTTGACGCAACACCATCAGCATCATCTTCGATTTATTGGTTTCAGTTCTTCTAAATTCCGGCTGAGGTGTCGACATTTAAAGAACTAGGGAAACAGTCAAGAAAGGTTCAAGATTTCCACGTATCAGTTCGAAACCGACCTTATCGCACTCAGACTCTACGAAATCAAGAAAGCCACACGTTTGCCAGTTTACATCGACTTGGCTCATCCTCGTCATCAACCTTCAAAATTCTGGGTACGTGTTCTGCCGCAAGTGGTCTGCCTCAATGGGTCTGAGGTCACTTTGTATCGTTAGGTCTGATTCTAGTTCTGCCTCGTCTCATCGAAGTTTGGAATTCTCGAAAATGTCGAAGTTGTGCCTGAATCTTCCTTCGCGAGAGCTAGACGGACACGGACTGGTGTGGTTTGTGGTCCCGAAATGATATTACAGATGAAAAGGTCGAAATGGCGTTTCTTGAAATGTGAGATTTGCGATCTGGTTTTTTTTTTTTTAAAAAAGAGTAAAGTTGGAAAAAAAAAAAGAAAGAAAAGAAATTCTCTTACTTTTGGTATGGGACAACAGCTTAAGGGACCAAGAAAAATAAAAGATTCCTCTTCTTGTTGGTATGGGACAACAGTTGAAGGAAACCAAGAAAATCAATGATGTGTTCTTTGAGAAACGGCTAACCAAAGAGGGCTACCTACGAAGGGTTCTGACCGGAGGGGCTGACCGGCAAGAGGTTGAGTAAAGCGCCACGTAAAGTATCGTGGAGTGAAGTCGTCGGAAAGTGGGCTTTCAAAGGAGATGTTTTTGATTAATTCAAATTTGTATTTTTGAGTTTTGTAATTTTTGTTCTTTAGGTTTGTGTTTTTGTTGTCTTACATCCTTGAGGGCAAGGATGTTTTGGGGAGGGAGTATTGATATGTAAGGTGTAGAGAATATATTAGTTAGTTAGTTAGGAAGTTAGTTCTATTAGTTAGTTAGTTAGGAGGGTTATTCAGTTAGTTAGTTGTTAGTAACCATTTTGGATTAATGGATGGCTCTTCATTGTATGCTATGCTTTTGATGTTGAATGATGAATATGTGAATGAATGAAGATGCACAGTGATGTGATTCTGTGTAGTCTCTCTTCCCCTTTCTCTTTCTCTTCTCAAATCCTCTAATCTTCTACAACTATTGTATCAATAGGAGAGTCCTATCTTCTTTTATGTTGTTGTAAATACTTAGATCTGTAGCTATTATGTAAGCTTGTTTGCATAACTGATCAGATCTGTGTTCTAAATGTGTAGCTTATTAGATCTGAAGTTATTGTAGTTATGGTAGAAGTGATCAGATCCATGGTCATTGGAGGACTATTGCAATTTTTTAAATTCTTTAACAGATCCATGGTCATTGGAGGACTATTGCAATTTTTTAAATTCTTTTAATTTTTTTCCCTTCTGATTTGCTGAACATCAGGAACTGATTTCCCCTTCTGTTTCAGTCTTCTCTCTTTTATAAAATGCTGCACTAACCCTGTAAAATTTATGGAATGAAATGATCAGGCTGTTATTAAATGTTTTCCAGCCTTTTTCCACTTCGTCTGAATCTTTCTATTAGTATCATTCTAAGTGTTTGAGTTGCCAGGAAACAATTGTTAGCATGGCATTGGTTGGTGCAATTCTTGGAGCAGCAGCGGGTGGTTGGATTAATGATGCTTATGGACGAAAGAAGGCAACCCTTATTGCTGATGTTATCTTTGCTCTCGGATCATTTGTCATGGCTGCTTCACCAGGTCCATATGTTCTCATATTTGGACGTCTTTTAGTTGGCATTGGTGTGGGCATAGCATCTGTCACTGCACCCGTGTATATTGCTGAAGCTTCGCCATCTGAAATAAGGGGAGGATTAGTAAGCACAAATGTGCTTATGATAACTGGTGGACAGTTTCTTTCCTACCTTATAAATCTTGCTTTTACAGAGGTTAGTTTTTGGTGCTTTGCTGTTTGGTTGGTTTTTGTTTGTTTGCTACTCCAACCCATTATTTATAGACCTAAGGAACCACAAGTATCAGACCCTAACGTACTCCTAACTCTCTTTTATTGTTATAATTACATGACAATACCCTCTACCCCAAAAGACCCTTGTCCCCAAGGGTCGTGTACAAAGAAACTTATACTAACCCAGACCCTAGTAACATTTTAGTCCCTTCAAACCAAAACAGAATCAGAAATCTTGTAGGGCAAAATCTAAGAAATAAAAGGCCAACTATGCCACTCCAGCAACAGCCCATTAAGAATGACATTTGTGGAGCATAGACCCATATAATTGAAATTGGTCTAACTAAAATTGATTGCTTTTATGAGGACTAATTTTGCAGCACTCTGGAACCATCAAAAGAAACCCTAGCAAAGTCAACCCTTGTAAACTCCTTGTCCAAGGCATCTGTAACCTTGACTTTTCTTCTCCTAGGCTCATCATATCTGGTACTTCCAAGGACTGGGTAACTTGTTCCGAGTTGAAGAGAGTTGTGAAAGACCCAACAGAGCCTTGGTTGGAGTTTGTTGGTATACTGGAGGGCATTTTCATCACATCTTGTTTGGTGGGACCCATTGGAAAAAGCATTCTTCTTGAAATTCTTCCCCTTGCCCAACACAAAGGAATCTCCCCACGAGTCCCGTGAGCTATGAAAAGAACCAGAAGTCATCATTTTCTTTTCTGAGACACCCTTAGACGCATCTTGCAAGTTCAGTTCTTGTTGGAGTGCTCCAAACTTCTTTCATCTTGGAGGTTTGTAGGTTTTAAGATGCGGCCTGCGAAGTCCTTCGGAAGCCCCACCATGTAGGACTGCACCAAGTAATCTTCAAAGAGATCAAGCTTACAAGTAATAACGTCAACTGCATAATTGTAGTCAGCCAGCATCCCTGTCATGCATAATCGAATCTTATCATTGAAGCTGCTTTGTATGAAGGTTTGAATCACGCTTTGATGGCATGTACTTATTCTAGCGACAACTAAGCCTTCCTTTCCCATGATCACTAGAAGGTTAGGTTCCATTGGAAGGCTTGCTCATCTAAATAGTGACAGGCAGCAGTTGCCTTCCATCCCTCTGGTGTCTCATCAAGCTGAAATTAAGATCCATCCACGAAGGTAGGCTTTGATTGGTCAGATTGAAGTCCTTGAATGCTTTCCTCTATTGCCCGGAAACTCTCCAACTAGGTTTTCCATTCCCTCTGGTCTGAGGAAGGTAGGTTTTGATACCACTCTCCTATAAAAGCGATAGGAGGAGGGAAGAGAAGAAGAAAGAAGAAGTAAATGATGAGAGAGAAGAGATGAAAGAGAGGGGAATAGAGGAAACTAAGGTCCTAATAACCGATAACAAACTTATAAGCTATGTTTAAAAACTATCCCAACCCATTTATTTATAGGCCTAAGGCACTAGCAACCCTTAACAGACTCCTAACTAACTTTCTTTTGTTATCATGATTACATAACTGTATACAATACCAGAAAGTTTATTTCTTGGTCGCTTGCTCTGATATATTGCGTTAATTAGAAGTGGCACTTCCTTGGCAGAAAAATACTGAAAGGACCCTCTTAGCTGGTCAGACCTACGTTAGAAGACCAAGGAAGATTCCCAAGAAATAGAAAAAAGGGGAAGATACCTTTTAAGGTTACAGGGTTGACCCTTTTGATTTCTTTCCATTGGTGTTTATTTGCTGGTTCCTAACAAATACAATGTGACTTCTGTAGCATTTGTGGACTTATTCCAAGTTGTGGTTTCAAAACACTGATGTCATTACCTTTCATTTTTCAATTTCTCAAAATTTAAGGGCTTCAATGTTCTACTTTGTAAAAGCTAGAAACGATCAAAATAACTTCCACAAACTGAGAGAAGTTTCATGCTTTGGGAACTATTTGGTGCATAAATATTATACATAACTGTCTCAAACTTTTTGGATATTTCTTTTCTGACCGCTTACCACATTCTTCATCAAGCAGGTCCCTGGTACTTGGCGATGGATGCTGGGAGTTGCAGCGGTACCTGCTGTTTTGCAGTTCTTCTTCATGCTCTTCCTTCCTGAATCCCCCAGATGGCTTTTTATCAAGGTAAACAATTGTATATATTTTTAAGAAACTGTATGTTAAAGTGTTGGCCTTCAAATTATGCTGATTTCTAAACCTCCCTATATCTTGGCTCCATGCAGAATAGAAAAAATGAAGCCGTTGTTGTGCTTACGAAGATATATGACTATGCTCGCTTAGAGGATGAAGTTGATTTCCTTACAGCTCAGTATGAACAAGAAAGCCAAAAGAGGAATGATATCAAATACTGGGATGTGTTTAAGTCAAAAGAAATTAGGCTTGCTTTCCTTGTTGGAGCTGGACTGCAGGTACTTAACAAGGACATACAATTGTTACAAAACATAGCCTTTGAATATCAGAGTGACAGATGTGAATGCCCCTTGCTGTCGAAAGGTTGAGGGGAATAATTCTTCTTAACCAATCAAATTATATGTTGTTTTCTGAAATTTATAGTTCCATTGTCATTTTACAGTTTAAAGAACAAGATCAGGCATGAAATCAAAAGTCAGTTGGGTTGGCCATCAAAATGAAGAATGTAGCGTTAGTTTTTGGTCATTGAAGGATGTATTAGTTAGTAGTTACATACGATTTCTATACATCATGTATATATCCTTCCTCTTTTATCTTGCTTTCTCTCTCCCATCTCTGCCCCCTAACTCTCTACAGCTTGCTACACAAATTCTCCTGGATACCCCTCCCCTAGAAATTTTTTGTCAATAATACAACAAGATGGTGAAATTAATGGAGATATTAATCATAGAATTCAAGTTAGATGGTATAAATGGAGAAAAGCTATTGAAGTTCTTTGTCATCGAAAAGTACCTAAAAAGGCAAAAGGGAAGTCTTATCACACTGCTATAAGACCAGCAATGCTTTATGGTAGTGAATTTGGGCTTTAAAGGGACAACATGAACATGAAATGGGGGTAGGCAAGATGAGAATGTTGTGATTGATGTATGGTCATAGAAAAAAAAAAGGTAAGATTCGTAATGATCATATACGCAAACGAGTTGGAGTGGTATCTATAGAAGAGAAAATGGTAAAAAATCGTTTGGTAGTTTGGACATGGTCAAAGAAGGCCATTGAGTATGCCGGTGAGGAGGGTTGATCAGACAGTATGGAGTCTTGTAAAAAGAAGTCAAGGAAAACCAAAGTGAATACTTAATGAGGTTATAGTATGGAATCTTTTGGTTTGTAATCAATCCAAATATTTGGTTTTCCAAAGAGTACAATGACGTTGTGGGATCCATGTAGGCGACCCCACCTAGTGGGATAAAGGCTTTGTTGTTGTTGTACCCCTCTCCTAAATTCTTTTACTGTTAATGCATTATATTTATACCCTATTCAGTACCTTTGTTTTTTACCTTCCCTATTCAGCACCAATTGAATGTTAAAGATCAGTAGTCAATCAAGGTATGGGAACTACTGTTTAAATGCTTGGAGGATTTCCTAGAGGCCTGCTCTGAATGAGGCATATTATACATCTTAACAACCTTCATAGTGAGAATCTTGCAGGGCTCTATTTAAAGTGCTTTTTTCCCCTTCTCCGTGTAAGGAGAAGTCCTTCGACATTTTCATAATCGAAGGGAGGACACTGTTATGAAGTCACCTCTTTGTGGAGCGAATAGTGTTTTATCCAATGAGTAAACTAACAAATATGATCATGGTTGAATGATAAGTAGATTAACTGAGTTTGGATTAGTTGATTAAGTGAAAATTTATCCAGTTTTTAGTTTGAGTTGCCTTGATTTTTGACAACTCTCTGATATCAGAGCCTGAGTTGACCTTTTTTCTCTTAGATTAGTGATTTCAGAGATAAGAAAAGAAGCCGCTTTTAGAGATCTATGGAAGTACTAAGGAGAGCACTGAGTTTCATGAAGATGGCTTGCATATATAATTGAAGAGATCTTAGCATATTCAGTAGAACTTCTGTGATTTCATCTGTAGCCCTGGTTGGTTATTTAACTATCCTATGCACATTTGTTTTAAATGCATGTATTTGTGATCAAGCCGTTTGAGATTAAGGTACTTCAATTTTGTATGCGTTTTTCATTAAGTTTCTGTACTTGTTTGTAAATGACAGTGTGTTCATGCAAGTGTATTCTTATAATATCCCATGGTTCCGCAGGCTTTTCAGCAATTTACAGGTATAAACACAGTCATGTACTACAGCCCCACAATTGTCCAAATGGCTGGCTTCCATTCCAATCAGTTGGCTCTTCTTCTATCCCTCGTTGTTGCTGGTATGAATGCTGCTGGTACAGTTCTTGGCATATACCTTATTGATCATGCAGGGCGGAAAAAATTGGCCCTTTCTAGCTTAGCTGGAGTAATCGCTTCTCTGATCCTACTTGCTGTATCATTCATTAACCAATCTTCTGGCTCCACAAATGATTTGTATGGATGGCTTGCAATTGTGGGTTTAGCCACGTATATTGCTTTCTTCTCCCCTGGAATGGGACCAGTGCCATGGACTATGAACTCAGAAATATATCCTGAAGAATATCGGGGAATATGTGGGGGTATGTCGGCTACTGTGTGTTGGGTTTCAAATTTGATTGTGTCCCAGACCTTTCTATCAATCGCCGATGCAATAGGGACCGGTCAAACATTCTTGATTTTAGCTGGTATAGCTGTGCTGGCCTTTCTCTTTGTGGCTGTGTACGTTCCAGAGACCAAAGGATTGACATTCGATGAAGTGGGGCTGATATGGAAGGAGAGAGCTTGGGGCAAGAATCCAGACGCACAGAGCCTTGTTGCCCATGGAAGTGACACCTAGAAGCCCGTTATATAAAATTCCAGACTGTGGCCAGTGAATGAATCCCAGGTGTGCCCGATCTTTTGTTTCGTTTCATGAGATTCAATTAGTATATCTTTCCTCCAGTTACCGTTTATGAAGGGCGCAGTCGGTCGTGAATTATGGTGGCCGAATCGTTAATTTATCATAATATTACTCGTTAGATTTTGCCCTACGCTCTCTTTACCGCCATGTGCTTCATTCATAAGCTTCTGTGGTATCTCATGGTTTTATTGCAAAACGACAATGTGAGTTATGTATTTTAAATCATAATATTACTCGTTAGATTTTGTATCTTATTTGGATATAGAAGGTCAGTTATTAGAGAGCTGCATTGCTTGATTAAGAAAATCCTTAACCACATTCGGTAGTTGCCTATTACTAAGAAGTTCAAATGAACAAACCTTCTCCATAAGTTTTGGCTTTTAGTAAATTGATCCTCCCCGGTATTGAATTTTTGGCACCTCAGCAAGAGGTTCTCTCTTGTTCCAAGATAGATTCTATTGGTTAGTGATTATAGATATCTGTGCAAAGCTAAACGCTAAACTTAGTTTGCTTTGTCAGTATTGGTTTTTTAAAAAATGGATCAATCTTTTTTAGCAACTAAACGCACGCACCAGGCCATCCCTCAAGTCAAATTTGGGCGCATAGGAAACAATCTTCCTGCATAAATAAATTATCTACAATTCAAAATATCAAATTCATCATTTAATAACGTAGTTTTAGTATGTGTCCGTCCGTCCGTCCGTCTATAAACAATTCAGAGCATTTCGAATAATTATATAAAATAAATGTAAAGAATTTGAGGACAAATTTGGTATTGTGTTTAAAAGCTCTCGTTTTTTACATTCGTTGCGCGTTCTATTGGTTCTTGAGATTGGAGGGAAAGGTGATTTATTTTTCTAGTTGGTAAATTTGTGTAAGAAAATGTATAATTGTTGTTGGAATATATTGAAATTTGAAGGATTATGCATAGGGAATAAGAACCTCTAAAATAATATTATGAATCTTTGAATAAAAGAGAGTACATAGGGTTTTTATATAAGTAAACATATAATCTAATTTAATCTAATCAAATAAAAAATAAACCAAAACAACTAAGATATAGTATCCTAATATATATTATACATATCTAATCTTAAGATATAATAAATATTAAATAATAAAATAAAACTTAATAATAAAATAATATCATTCCCAACTTGAAATCTTTCAAATCTAACTTTGCCCAATGGTTTTGTCATAACGTTTGCAATTTGATCTGTAGATTGTAGACGGGACCGACCCATGGTGCCTTCTTCTATCTTTTCTTAATGAAGTGTTTGTCTATTTCAACATGCTTCATTCTATCATGATATACTGGGAGCAAATGAGTCAAGGTTGACTACAAGGTTAGGCTCAGGTGGTAGTGATGTGTTTTTTGGGACATCAGAGTTGGATTATTCTGAATTTAGCCATTCAATGTCATTATACTCCCCCTGAATGGGTAATTTGGAATAGTAAGCTTCTTCTTCTTCTTCTTCAAAATAAAAAAGATGGTATCCTGGGAGATGAGTTTATTAGAAGTAGGACAATAGCATTGTACCCTTTATGAGTAGGGGAATAGCCAAGAAATATGTATTTATTAGCTTGAGTGGAAAATTTGTTGCCATTATTTTTATGAACAAAGACAACACACCCAAACACCTTTAAGGGTAAGGAATTGATTCGTGAGCAATTCGGAAATTGTTCAAGAGGTTTTTCGATTGAACTAATGTAATTGAAAACTTTGGATGACATTCAGTTAATCATATAAGCGGTTGTAGTACTGCATCACCCCATAAGATGGTGGGAACGTTTTTTTTCCATTAACAAGGTTTGGATTACTTCCAACAAGTGACGGTTTTTTTCCCTTGGCCACTCGGTTTTGTTAAGGGGTGTAAGAGTAAGAAGTTTGGTGATAAATTTCTTGCTGATCAAGAAATTCCTTAAAGGTTCTACACGTGTATTCCTTGGCATTATCACTTTAGGAGATTTTAGTGGAAGTATTGAATTGGGTTTGTACAAAGGTACGAAGCTTTGAAACACTTTGGCTACTTTGTATTTTTCTTTCATTAAGTAAACCCATGTGGTTCTTGTGTGATCTTCTATTAAAGTAACAAACCATATAGCATTAGTGAGGGTTTTTATTCTTGTTGGACCCTAAATATCACTATGGATTAGTGTGAATGGTTCAAAAGCTGTGTATGGTTGTTTGGGAAATGAGGATTGATTTTGTTTTGCAAGTTGTCAAGTTTCACAACGAAAAGGAACATAAATTTTATCGAACAAACCTAAAAACATATTTTATATAATCAAAACTAGGGTGGCCTGAACCTTAATGCCACATAAATAGATCATTTATTTTGAGAGTTGGAGCTAACTAGTGACCTTCTTGCCTTCCATGCATCTTTATTTTTCACGTTTGATCCTTCAAGGTAGAACAGTCTATCATGTTATACCCTCCAATATCTCACCGTTTATCAGAGTAAGTATGCGCAGTTCAATGATCTTTACCTTACTTGTACGCAGTTGTGGAGTAAAATTAGAAATAGTAAATGTTACACTGATATAAGATTTCTTGTTTACATTACATAGTTCTCAAATGAATCTACACATTTATCGATTACAGCTTCAGACTTATAAACTCAACTAGAATTTAAACTGTGCAGGGCCAGCATCTTCACCTGTTGTTACCCATCATCCTGTTCCACGAGCTACATCCAAATCCTCTGCCTGCCAGTATTTGCCACCTCGTCGTGGGAACCGCATCCAATTTGCTGTACTATTACAGGTAGCAACAAGAATTGAGACCCTGAAGGTTCCCTTAGTAACAAATTAACCTCACATAGAATGTATACAAGGCACATGACAGTTAACCATGCACATAAAACAATTCACAATGGCATACATAACAATATTAAAAAAATCACATAACATTAGTCTTACGCAGCATCTATTGTGAACAAATCACAAAACACACTAACATGGTTTAGCATACATATGCAGATATACACAATATGTGAGAGTTAGAGTTACTACCTAGATGCTTTATCACTTTACCTATTTTGCTCTCGATTCTTTCCATTGCTCGAGCAAATACTGTTACCTATAACCATATATTTATGGACGGCGGATTATTATTTATCCAATACTAAGATTGGATACTTATTAGGCCTAACATAGAATTAAAGGCCTATTCTAGCTCCGTAAGTTCATTTTGATTCTTCTAGGTTAAGTTATTTAATATCGGTCTTGCCAAATTCAATTTTGCCCTTTTACACCAACACTGCCAAAATTTTTGATGAACTTTGGAAATTCATAGTTAATTGTAGAAAAATCCAATTAACATGGTTCCAAAGGTTATGTGGCTCTTAATGTGTCAATTTTTTTTTTTTTTTTTGCCAAAACTAATTTCTGGAACAAAAGAAATTCGCACCATTTCAGTTTGACCAAAATACCCTTGTTGTTTAGGTTCTTGTTTCAGAATTAAGGTCAATTTCAAAAATTCATATCTTTTTGTATATAAATCTAAAAATTACAAATTACCTATCAAAATAAAGATTGTCATGTCTACTTTAATCTAAAAATTTTCATAGCCATTGTACTGTTGGAAATTATGCCCTAGGGGCAATTCATTGTACTTTGGATATTTAAGTTATTTAAAGTATTCTCTTTTGTTATCATTTTCGTTTGCATGTTCGTATTGATAACTGCATCCCTGGATAATCTCATAGATTATCCTAAAAGTCCCTGGTCGGTCATCTACACGGGAGTGAAGATGAAATAAGATCAGTATGACTTTGATGAGGTATGGAGATACGAATCAAAGTCATGGGCACTTGTAAGAGTACAAGGTGCTGGACCGACCCACTATGAGAAAGCTGCATGGATTAAGTCATAAGCTTATCTCATGTATAACCGCGTCACGACGCCCTATGACCTGAGACCATCATAGATTCTTACATGATGAGTACTGGTCTTTGACCGGGTGATGATAAAGGCTAGGACCAGGATCAGTGGTTTTCATGCGGAGGAATGTGAGTGGTCAAGATGGGATTTGTCCCTCACATATGTAGAGAGATAATGCTGGGCCCCTCGATGAGTGAGTCTAAGAAATGTATGGCCATACTGTGATGGAAAGGAGTTTCCATTTCACTTATTAGACTACTCGAGAATCGAGAAAGCATTGGTCAAGAAAAGGAAGTTGACATTATCCATGCCTCATCCTTGACCGAATTATCGCGTGACAAAAGGGACGTGACATGGTTGTACGATAGGTAGTATCATGTCATCGATCCCCATGTGAATTGGGTAGTCGCAATGTCTTGCTAGAGGCCGCTTGCGACTTGTGGGCTGATACAGTGTTCGCCCACTGCCAATCTCATATGGGCCTGCAGGGTCGCACACAAGAATAATCCAACACGGATGAAGGTGTCCAGGTTCATTGAATCTCAGATTTATCTGAGATTAAATGAATACTAAATTTGATCTAGGATTTATATATATATATATATATATATATATATATATATATATATAATTCGAAATTAATATATATATTATAAATTGATATTATAATATTATATATGATATTTGTTTAGTATTTAATTTATTTGATAAATTAAATATCTGAAACAAATAGAGATATTGTATCTCATTTAATTTCGAATAAAGATATCGTATATCTGTTTAATATTAAATTGAGATATGGTATCTCAGATTTAATTAAATAGATAGATATCATATCTCGGATTTAATTTATGATGATAAATTAAATCAAAAGGCTTTAAATTTAGATTTGATTTAAATTTAAAATTCGAATTTCCAAATCTGGCTTTTAATATATTCAATTACATTTATGAGATAGATGTGATTGATATGTTGACCAGATTCAAAATCCGAATTTCCAAAATTAATAAAGGATTAATTTTGGTTATATAATACGCTTATCGGGTTTAGAAAAACCTACGGGATTTTCAGTCGAGCGTATTCAGAAAAGCCGCGAGAAACCCTAGAGCAACTTGAGAGAGAGAGACGCACAAGAAGCGCTAGCACGCTGCCGCAACTGTGTTCTGGGGATTGTTCGTGTGGATACCAGTAGAGGAAGCCGATCCAAGAGTCGACTTCTGCTGATCGAAAGAACGAGACGCGGACGTGTTGATCGCCCACCTGATCAAAGAAACGAGACGCGGACGTGTTGTTCGAGAAGGTAGCCCACCGGATCAAAGGAACGGAACGTGGAATAGTTCAACACAAGGTATGATTCGGTTTCCTTAACTCTGATTTAAACGTCGTTGAGTGATCCTTCGGAAGGATTCGTAAGAAATTTTTAATCCGCTGCGTGTACGAATCCCAACATGTACACCATTTACTTGTCTAAAAACTTGTCACAAGTTCGCTGCCTCTTAGGGTTTCAAAACTGGTAGATTTGCAATACTTTGTTACATAATTTTATTGTTTCTAAAATCATGTTGATGCTTACTCTTATATAAATTTCATTCTAAACTCTTTAGAAATATCAAAATCACCAAAATCAGATTATACCACCATGTTATTGCTTCTGGCCAAAATAAACCCTAGAGACAAGCATGACAAGTTTTAGTTCTAATTGCATATACATCATAGTTCATGCTTTTCCTTTCTTTCTAAGCCATAAATCTTGACTTTAAACGGTTGGTTCTTGGAGTTTTTATGATAACAAGACTTAGTTGATTAAAGCCTTTTGCTAAAATGAAATTGTGTTTTTGAATCAGTAAATATTAATTATGTTGATAATATAATTACTCAAGTAAGTTGTTTTAAGTTACTCAAGTAATTATCATCTAATGAAATTGTTAAGTGTTGACAGAAATGCAAAATATAATTTGGGGAATCAGTATAAAATTACTCGAGTAATTCTTGGTATTACTTGAAGTAATATCGACTTCAAAGGTAAGTTTAGAGGTTGTCAAATATAGTTACTGGATCAAGTTTGATTAATTACTCGAGTAATGTCACTAATGGAACAATCATTTTTAACTTACGCGAAATTACTCAAGTAACCAATATTTGTTACTCAAGTAATTTTGCTTCAGTGGCTACCATTTTGAATTCCCACAAAATTACTCAAGTAACCAATATTGTTACTCAAGTAATATTGGATATTACTCAAGTAACAAATATGGTTACTCAAGTAATATTTAGATATTGCTCAAGTAACAAATATTGTTACTCAAGTAATCTTTAGTTAAAGACGTTTCTATCGCGTGAAGCCTCTTGAAATTACTAAAGTAACACAAAACGTTACTCAAGTAATATTCAGATATTACTCAAGTAACATGAGATGTTACTTTAGTAATTTCGATACAGTCATTCATTTTCAAAGAACTATTCGGTATCACTCTTGGACATTAGTCAAGTAATAGTCACCTGCTCTGCAAGTAATTTCGTTAAAGCACTACAAGGGTTTCTATTTTTAAACACCTTTGGATATTACTCGAGTAACAAGTATTGTTACTCAAGTAATATCTTTCCAGTGGGATTTTATTTTGAAAATGTACGATATTACTCAAGTAATTTATTAAGCTACCCGAGTAAGATACTTCAGTATCCCAGATCACTTCGCTAAATCGTTAAACTCAATTCTAATCATTATGGGTCATTATCTATTTATTATTCTCATTCAAACTCATTTATATCATCACTAATCATCTTTTTTAGTGGATTTCAGTTGATTAACCTTGTTTAAATTAAGATTGGCCGAAAAGCCATCCTACGTGTCAGTAGCATTTAATGCTCATCGTAAGCAGAGTCTACAAATGGAATAAACACTTTGAGTGGACGAATACATTCCTTCGAGGCGTACTTATTCCGACAATTATTCTAAGTAAACTTCTGCACAAGTACAACCGACGGCGAACACATTTAATGAAGCAACGGTCAATTAATCTCAATGGAATTCATCTGTGCCTAACGGAAGTTCGAAATCCCTTAACGGCTATATTCAAAGCTTCACAACGACATCAATGGAGTTGCCTATAAATGCTCACCACATTCAATTCCGCTATCTATCGAAACTTTGTGCAATCAATTCGACTCAACTACATTTTACTGTTTCATTAAATTCTCTTAAATATCTTCAGATATTTTTATTGTTCTTCAATGTTTATAATTTATATACTTAGTGAGGAGTTTAAACACTTATTTGATTTCTTGTTTAATTGTTAAATCTTAAGGTTGTGGAACCTTAAGTGTGGGTTTACGATTACAACTTGTAAGGGGGAGTGAGTCCTAGTGTAATAGGATCATCTCGAGTATAGAGTGTGCAATTGTAACCATTTCTGAATTAGTAAATACCCAGAGCGCCTAGGGACAGAACATAGGTTGAGGAGTTAGACTAAACCAGTATAAATTATCTGTCGTTTCTTTCTGTCTCTGTATCTGTTCTTTGTGTTCGTATTTATTATTCGAAAAAGAATTTCGAAATCCCTTATTCAGCCCCCTCTAGGTGATCTTCTCTCTTCATTTGGTATCAGAGCAAGGTATTCTTTGTTGGGATTAACATTCCAAGAAAGATCATGGAAGGAATATTACCTGACGATGCTTCAATCAACCAACCACTTGGCTTTTATGGCAAACACTATTCGTTCTGAAAAGCAAAGTTCAAAGTATTTGTGTTAGCCAAGGAGTATGGTCTTTGGCAAGTAATAGAGAATGGGGATTACGTTCCCACAAGAGTGGAAGGCAACATTAATGTTCCAATGGTTGAAGATGAGTTCGACGAGGATGACAGAAGGAAAATAACTCTTAACAGCAAAGCATCTTGATGCTTCAGAGTGCTATTAGTCAAAAGGAGTATTTCCGCATCTATAATCTATCTACTCTTAAGGAGATGTGGAAAGCTTTGGAAATAGCATATGAAGGAACCTCCGGCATAAAGGAGAATCACATCAACACGTTGACGACCAAGTATGATCTTTTTCGAATGAAGACCAGAAGTCCATTGCTAAATTTCAACTTTGCTATACCCATCTGATCAACCAATTATTAGCTCTGGGTAAAAAGTATGAGCAAGGCCCTCAAGTTAGAAAAATTCTCAATGTCTTGACGAAAGATTGGGAAGCCAAAGTCATGACAATTGAAGAAGGCCGTGGCGAATCAATGACTTCAGTTGCTGCTCTATTCGAAAGCCTATCTGAATATGAAAGGAAACTGAAATTCAAGAAGGGCCTGGACGAAATCAACACCAATCATAGTAAAGGTGTTGCCCTCAATGCTGTAAAAGAGAAAGAAGTCAAAGACGAAGATGATGATGACGACAACGATGAAATGGGGATGTTCGTGCAAAGATTCAAGAAATTTTACAAAATGGATCAAGGCTTCAGAAATCGATTCCAGAAAGGGAGCTCAATCAACATACTAGAGTTCAAGGATAAGGATAAGATTATATGCTACGATGCAAGAAGCCTAGTCATATCAAATCTAAATGTCCTTAATTGAAAGGCAAAGAGAAGGAGGAGGAGGAGAAGTTCAAACACTTCAAAAAGATAGCCTACATATATGCCATATGGGGTGACAGCTCCTCGGATGAGGAAGAAATTGAAGAAGAGGAAGTAGCTAATGTCTGTCTGGTGGCAGAAGAGGAAGAACAACCTGAAAATGACGATGAGGTATATGATTTTGAATCCACCTATGATTCGTTACTTTCTGAGTATAATGATTTACATTTTGAATTCAAAAAGATTGCGAAAGAACTTATTGCTTCCAGAAAGAAAATCAAATTGCTCGAGTAGCAAGCTAAAGATTCTTCTCCATCTTGCGAAAATGTGATTTGCGAAAATTGTCCTAATCTTACAAAGAAAAATGTGCATCTTACAAAAACTCCTGAAAAATTCACTAAAGGAAGTGAAATGCTTAATGTGATTTTAAAAGCACAAAGATTTACAAACGATCGATCAGGCATTGGTTACAATCTTATCTTTGACAAAAAGAAAACTAGAGAAAAATCTTGAATTATTTTCAGAAATCTGTACACACTTCAAATCCCTTGGCTCATTGTAATTACTGTAACCTGTAATACCCCAGATTTTTATTAATAGAAATAATCCATTCATTTTATTTTATTTTATATAGCCTTGGTGGGCCAAATACTCCTAACTCTAATTGCCTTAGGAATTTTCAGCTTGTACACTAAGAAATAGGTTTTAGGTAATAATTCCGTTACTTGTCAACCAGGTCATATTAAATTCACATCATGATTGATTGATTTAATTTAATATACCCTATTAATGAGTTGGCAAGAGTAAAAGAGCCCAAAGCTAAATCCTAATTCTAAGTTATAAATAGAGGTCCAGCCTAACCCTGAATACTCCTATTCTTTTCTACTATTCTCTTCTACTATTTCATCTATTCTTTCTCTATTCTTATAAGAGGCTAGCAAAACGGAGACTAGGTAATCCTAATCCCCAGAACAATAGGAGTTAATTGTTGCATGCCGATCTCGATCTTTGTGAAAAACCCTTAAATGTGTTGCAGAATTTGTAAATGTATATATATGTTTTTCTTTTCGGTTAGCATGAATCACTTTATGAAAGCAAAACTCCTCACCTCCTTGTATACATATATTTCTCCTTCTTGATTTGCATCTAACTTTTTTTAAAACCCTTTTGTCATTGAATATACATGTACACTTTGGGTGCCTCGGCTTTCGTGATTGAAATTTATAAATGCTTTCATACACACACACACACACACATATATATGTATATATATATATATTTATTTATTGAGAAATCCATTTGTTATGTGAGTGTATTTAAAATAATTTAATTGTGGGAGGATATCTTTGGGATGATACCTCCTAAAGTGATGAACACAACCCTTAGGCTTTATGCCTCGATATATTATTTGATGTGAACCGATTATATTAGTTCTTCTCAAAGTGGTATTTGGCAGGGTAACTCAGGATACTTGTAGCAACTTTGGGAAGAGGTGTGCACATTAGGACGAAATGTTTTATGGCTAATTTGATGATTTGTGACTGGCAGGTTTCCAGGTCACAGGGTAAACTGGCAGGTTTCTGGGTCTACCATGGTTCTCTTCCCACTAAACTAAATAGACTGGTAGGTTTCCGGGTCTAAACAAGTTTAATAAAGATAATGAATAATATCTTATTCGGTGTGAATATATGTATATATATGATGAATATTGGAATTGTTATTTGATTCAATTACTATGTGATTATATATTTGATTTTATTAATATATCTGAGCCATATAAATTGTGTTTTAATTAGGATTACTAGCTTTGCTGATGTTTGTGTTCTGGGCTGTGATGATCCTTCTGGGAAGTAGAATTTCAGTGAAACAGGTTTTAAGGTTGGGGCTAGCAGTGTGAAGTGTCCAGAAGAGTCGGCTAATTCTAGCTAGTTTTATTTTTCTTTATGCTTTGAATAAAACATTTTTATTTAAGTTTGGATTTGCATTAATATAATAAGGTAGTCTTGCACTTGTCCCAGTACAAGTGCGGCGGTAACACTTCCCAAATTTGGTTATTTTGAATTTTAGTATTTATTCATAAAAAAATCATTGAAATTTTACGTTATGATAATTGTTAGAAATTGGGGGTGTTACATAACCGAAAGGGACACAATACTTCATCTTGTTTTCATAAGAAAGAAAGACGAGATAAACCTATTGCCAATTATTAGTGGGTGCCTAAGGGAACCTATGTTAGGATTCAAACATACAGCGGAAGAAAGTTATCAAAATAAATTTCGAATCCCAATGGAGGATCTCTACCAATGGCGTTTAAATTAGAGTAGTCAGAATTGTACCTTTCCTCCGAATGCGTCTTGATCAATCATTAGGAGCCAACTGAATGAACCAGCTCCTTCTATCGATATCCACACGAACAGGACCCCAACACAGGCATCGTGCTAGCGCCTCCAACGTCTTTCTTCGTATCCTCTAGGGTTTTCTCTATTTTTTTTTGGCCAATCTAATACGACTTGCTCATTATCTTATAGGGTTTTTCAAACCCTAATAGGCCATATTAAATATTCAAAATTAATATTAATTAATTTTGAAATTTGAATGGTATTAAAATAATATCAATTAAATCTGTCCAACATATCTAATCTAATCTATTTACTTAATATGAATTAAAACCCAACTAATTTAATTTATCTTCATACGATAATTAAATTTGAGATACGATATGTCTATTAGTTTTAGTTATTTAATTTATCAAATAAATTAGATACAAAACAAATACTACATAATAATATTATTATCTATATAAATAATAATATTATTATTTTCGAATATATATATATATATATATATATATATATATATATATATATCTCCATTCTCCCTAGACTAAACGTTATATTCATTAAATCTTAGATACATCTTAGATTCAATGAATTTAGACATTATAGCTTGTGTTGGGCTATTCTTGTGTGCGACCCAGTAGGCCTACATGAAATTGGCAGCGAGCCAACACTGTACTGAAAGTGGAGCTAAATCACCAAGGGGGGATGAATTTGGGATTTTAAAAACTTTTCGTAATACTCTGTTTTTGAACACAAAAACAGGGATGAACAGAGAGTAGAGAAGAAGAGCAAGACACAAGGATTTATACTGGTTCGGTCCAACCTCTTGACCTACGTCCAATCCCCAGACTCTCTGGGATTTTCACTATATCAATTGATTACACACTCTGTACTCAAGAGTAATTCTTTTACTAGAATTTACTTCCCCTTACAAGTTGCAATCAATGAACCCAATCACCAAGTCCCCTGACTTGTGATTCTTTACAATAAATGATTTACAAACAACAAACTCTCTCTAAGAGTGGATAATGATAAACACTAAAGCTTTGTGTATCAAAAGATACTTTACAAGTGAAAACTGAAAGAGTAAGTGTAAGACTTGAATGCAATTCCTTTTCAGCAGATGTGTTGGTTGAGAAGAATTGAATGCAGCTCTATTTATACCAAGAAAGCATTAAATGACCGTTGTAATCTTTAATATAACCGTTGCCTTCATTAGACAAGGATTAGGTTAAGCTTTGGTCTTATTCTCTCTCTATTCTTCACTTAATCCAGTTGCATAGAGGTCTAGGGTTGACTTCTTGAATATTAATCCATTAGAATAGCTACTACTGGATGTGGAAAGCAGACATTAATTCGTTGTTAACGTGTGCAGAAGGATTAACCAAAAGTATGCAAGCTTTCTGGGCTTTGCATTTAATGTGCTGACGTCACTTTTTGCTTTTGCTTTAAACCTTCAATAAACATCCTCTAAATCATCTGAAACTCACAAACAAAGTGGTTAAACATAGCTAGAAATATTAGAGAATGATAATAGGAAGTATTAAGATCAAACAAGAAGGTTTCACAAATTCGTCATATTCGAATTTCAAACTCTGCGATGAAAAACTCGAGTTTGTTTGTCAAAACTCGAGTTTCCATAGCAAACCTCGAGTTTCCTCCATCCAAAGAGGAAAGTCGTGATTTAAGCTTTGGAACACATTTTTGAACAGAAACTCAAAACTCGAGTTTCCATTTCTAAACTCAAGTTTTGGACTTTTAACATGAAAAATGAATTTTAGTCTAAAACATCAAAACTAGAGTTTTCATCCAAAACTGGAGGTTTCAAATCATCGAAAACTAGCAAAGCTCTCGGCTTGGCCAAAACTCGAGTTTTCAAATCAAAACTCGAGTTTTCAAATCAAAACTCAAGTTTTCATTTAAGTATGAAAACTTGAGGAAACTGTGTATGACCAAAACTGGAGTTTTTATTCAAAAATGATGGTTTCAAAAACTGAGTAAAACTTGAAAGCTTTCTGCCAAGTCGAAACTCGAGTTTCCAAACCAAAACTCAAGTTTTCACAAAAACTTAGGAAAACTTAGAAAACTCATGGAAAACTGAAAACTGGCGGTTTTACATCAAAACTGGAGTTTTCACAAGCATAAAATGTTGGAGACTCTCTGTATGACCAAAACTCAAGTTTCCAAATGAAAATTGGAGTTTTGTCTTTTCCAGAAAATGTTGAGAAGTCTCAGTATAGTGAAAACTGGAGTTTTCTCTGAAAACCGACGGTTTTGCTTTGTTAAGAAAATTGAGCTATTCTCTGTAAGGTCAAAACTCGAGTTTTGATACTAAAATTCGAGTTTTCCTATGACAGTAAGTTTTTCAACTTACCAAAGAAAAACTTTACATCTTGTTTACAATTGTCAGTTATCATCAAAACACATAGAGAACTAATATTCTCCCCCTTTTTGATGATGACAACACTTGTAAACCAAAATTTCAAGAATTTGAGAGAGTTTGCATGTTGAAATGAAATTGTTCAAATCTCAGTATTTCAAATTTCAAAAATTTGACAGATAGTTGTATTTTGAAATTCTCTATTCATTTGAAATTGATTTTGCACACTTGATAGGCACAACATTTAGACATATCAGAGATAAGCAACAGAAGCAATAAGCAAATAGACAATTTCATTTATAAAGGTGCAAAGCAGTACATGAGTTCAGAGTGCATGAGAACAAAAAGATGCTACTAAGACACTACTACATTACTCAGTCTCTCCAAACTCTTCAAACTCAAATTCTAGTCTTGGCCTTTCTCTCCCCCTTTGTCATCTTCAAATTGGGGAGGAGCTGAGACAGAGGATTCATGGAGAGGGTTAATGAGTGGAGTAGCAGGAGGTGAGTCGTGGTGAAGGACCTCAGTAGAGGGAGTAATGGGAGATGAAAATGGTAAGATCACTGTGGCAGGAGTGGATGAGGGAATTGGAGAGGGAAAATAGGAGTAGATGGGTTAGGTGAGGAGGTGGGAATCTGAGGGCTAGTGAAGGTAAAGGAAGGAAAGGATGAGGAATCAGGATTAGGCTTAGGTACAGAAGAGCTAGGACCAGCAGCAGACCCAATGCTGAGATGCTTCATGATCTTGTCCACTTTTTCACTAAGGGTCACATTTGAGACCAGTTGGGTGGAAAGCTTGGCATCAAGGTCGAGCATTTGATCAAATAGCTCATTGTGTGAACTAGCAAGGCCAACAATCTTCTCCTTCAACTCATTGTTATGTCCAGAAATGCCTTCCACTTGCTCTTTCAGAGTTTCCTAAGCCTCAATCATCGCATCATTGCCTCGGGTAAGTTCAGCTACTAACTTCCCCATTTCAAACTCAATCCTTATGGACATAGCTACAAGAGCAGCATCTACTATCTCCTTTACTCGAGATGCAAAGTCAGGAGGCAATGAAGATTGAGGATCAGATTGAGCTTCCTGTGCTCTGGCCTGAGATGCTCTAGCTTGGGATCTAGAGGGGGCCCTTGATTGGCTAGAATCTTCTGCCTCAAAGTTTAGCCTCATGAGATTCTAGGATTTGCCAAATTGTGAAGGAGTCTTAATGGAGTCAGGAGGGCCAAGATACCAGATCTTGTGATAGAATAGAATCACAGAGACGAGTGATGGATATGGGATATGCGAAGGCCTACGGGAAGCGAATTTAAATCGCACCATCTCCTGAAATATCCAATGGCCTAAATTGATAGGTGTTTTCTTGACCAAGGTAGCAAAAAGGGTGTAGTCCTTTTGTGCGAAATGAGTGAAGTTCCCTCACTTTTGGATGAAATTCCTAGAGTAGATGTACCATAGGACCCTGTTTATAGGAGGCATCGACACAGGATTAAAGGATAGAGAATGAGATTGGTTTTCAGGGAAGGGCTCATTTGGTCTGAGTAATTGGAAAATCTCACGATTGCTAAACTTGATCGTAGGGACAGGAGGTGGGTTGGCTATTTTCAAGATGGTATTGATGATAGAAGCAGAAAGAGTAAATGTGACCCCTTTGACAGTGGTAGTCACTCTCTCCTCAACTAGATTTCCCTCAAAGTCTAGGAGGTTGTCATAGGCCATGTTAAAATAGAAGATTTTAACATTGTTAGGAGTATAGGAGGCTGAAATAGAAATAAAAGACTCATGGTCTTTCAGCCAGGGTCAGAGATCTAGGTTATGCTCATCTTTTAACTTAGCCAAATCAACAGATACTGAGGGGCAAAACTCCTTGTTTAGAAAATATTCTTTGAATCTATCAGCATCCTCAGATGAAAGAGTAGAGACAGTAGATACAAACCCATTTGGAGGCGTACGATGTTCGTAAAATTGCATTTGCCACAACTGGAGATGCTTCCTCAGGTTGATCAGTAACAGGGGCACCTTGAGAAGAGGCTTGACGTTGCTCAGATTCTGGACTAGCAGACGCAGTATTGGTTTTCTTCGACTTAGGAGGCTTAGAAGAATCGCCAGCCATCTTCTTTCCTCTGCCCTCAACTGGTGTAGGCTCATGCCGCTTCTTCGAGCAAATTTCTGAGGGTTCATTGAAAGAAACCCCTTTCGTTTGGGGTGAAGAGGCAGAAGCAACCTTTGATTTTGACGATTCAGAGACACCATTTGATTTTGGTGAGGATTTAGGGATTTTCTCACCAATGCCCTTGATTGATCAATCTACTCCATAGCGCTTTGGGGTAGATTTCATCCTTTTAGGTCGAGTGAGAAGAGTATCAGTAGGAGAGAGTTCTGACTCAGGATTAGGTTCATCGCGTGTTGTCTTAGGAGGTCGATTGGAGGCCATCTCTAGGGTTTTAGAAAAGGAATTTGGTCAAGAGTGGGAAGAATCAGAGAAATGAGAGAGAGGCGCTAGGGCAAACTTGATTTTTGAAGAACTTAAACAGTGACTCATATATATAGATGCGACAGAAATTCGAGTTTTCACTACAAAACTAAAGTTTTGAAGAACGATTACTAACCTGGACTTCAAAGGTGTAAGGTGAACCTTTGAACTTCCGCGACCAAAACTCGAGGTTTCACTTACAAACTCGAGTTTTCATTCTTCAAAACTTGGTTGCTCTTGGTCTGATGGAAACTCGAGTTTCCACTCACAAACTCGAATTTTCAATTGCTCCAAAAATCAAAGTTGTTCTCTAACCCCGACAGAACTCGGCAAAACTCGAGTTTTGTTCCCAAAACTCGAGTTTTCTCTCCTTGACAGAAAACATCAAAATTTCAAGCATCCTGCATAAAACACAACTAGACACTCCGATGCTTAAGTTAATAACTTATAATCATCAAAACCATAACTAACATTGAGGAAAATACTTACAACTCATTGGGATTTACCATTCCCAAATCTCTTCTTATGAAGTTGAATTATTCCTTAGCCAATGGTTTGGTGAAGATATCAGCAAGTTGAAGATGAGTTGGGATGAACATGACTTTGACATCTTTCTTCTGAACATGATCCCTTATGAAGCGATGCCTCACATCAATGTGCTTGGTCCGAGTATGTTGAACTTGATTCTTTGCCAAGCTTATTGTACTTGTATTGTCACACAATATTGAACACAACAACTTGAAGCAGCTACATATTCAGCTTCAGTAGAAGACACAGCTACACTAGTTTGCTTCTTGTTGAACCAAGACACAAGTGAACCACCAAGGAATTGACATTGGCCACTTGTGCTCTTTCTATCCATCTTGTACCTAGCATGGTCTAAATTTGAATATGCCACCAAATGTTCAGGTTGACCTTTGGGAAACCACAATCCAAGTGTTTTCATGTCAGCAAGGTATCTGAAGATTCTCTTCATATGCTTAGCATGAGTCTCTTTGGGAGCAGACTGGAACCTTGCACACATCCCCACACTGAATTGGATGTCAGGATGACTTGCAGTCAGATTGAGCAATGATCCAATCATTCCTCTATATCTTGTAATGTTAAAGTCCTTGCCCTTTTCATCAGCATCCAATGAAGCAGTTAAACTCATTGGAGTGTCAGCTCTATTGCATTGATCCATCCCAAACTTCTTCAGCAGATCATTGAGATACTTGGTCTGAGATATGAAGATTCCATCATTTTTTTGTTTGATTTGCAGACCAAGGAAATAGTTGAGTTCTCCCATCATGGACATCTCAAACTCTTCTTGCATATTCTTAGCAAACTCTTCACACAAAACATCATTAGAAGCACCAAATATAATGTCATCAACATATATTTGAACAGTTAAAATTTCATTAAGCTTATTACTCGTTATGAAGAGAGTTGTGTCTGCTTTTTCTCTAATAAAACCTTGATCAAGAAGGAATTTGCTTAATCGCTCATACCAAGCTCTAGGAGCTTATTTAAGACCATAAAGAGCTTTCTTGAGACGATAAACATGATCTGGATGATGATTATCTTGAAACCAGGAGGTTATTCAACATAAACTTCCTCTTGAATAAAACCATTCAGAAAAGCAATTTTCACATCCATTTGATCGAGCTTGGATCCTTTGACACAAGCAAAGGCTAGAAGAACTCTTATTGTTGGGATCTGTACACGCAGCGGATTAAAATTTTCTACGAATCCCGTCCCGAGAAACACTCAGGTGCGTTTAAATCAAGGTTAGGGAACCCGAATCATACCTTATAGAGAACTCGGAATCATCCGGAGCCGGAGGTTTTCCTTTGATTTTAACGAACTAGTAGCTCAAGAATCTACAAAAACCCTTTGGGCACATTTTCTCATGGCGATCAAGAAAACCCAAACTGTAGTGAATTCGTTCACGTCTCGTTCTCTTTGAACTGGTGGACTACCTTCTCGATCAGCAGAAGACGACTCTTAGAATCGGCTTCCTCTACCGGTATCCACACGAATAATCTCCGAACACGGACGCGGCAGCGTGCTAGCGCCTCGAACTGTGCGTCTCTCTCTTTTCGGTCTAGGGTTTCTCGCGGCTTTCTAATACGCTTGACTAAAAGTCCCGTAGGTTTTTCTAAACCCATCGGCGTATTATATTCAAAATTAATCCCCATTAATTTTGAATTTTGGAATTTTAATTAAAAAATATATTAATTAAATCTATCTAATAGATTTAATCTAATGTATTTATTTAATTCAAATTAAAAGCCTTCGGATTTAATTTATCTCTATAAATTAAATCCGAGAAATGATATCTATCTATTTAATTAAATTTGAGATATAATATCTCAATTTAAATTAAATAGATAATGATATCCTTATTCGAAAATCAAATGAGATATAATATCTCTATTTGTTTTAGATATTTAATTTATCCGATAAATTAAATATAAAACAAATATCATATAATAATATTATAATCTCCATTAAATAATATTATTATATTATTTTCGAATTTAATATATATATATATATATATATATATATATATTTATCCTAGATTAAATTCAGTATTCATTTAATCTCAGATTAATCTGAGATTCAATAAATCTGGACATTTTTACCCGTGTTGGATTATTCTTGTGTGCGACCCTGCAGGCCCATATGAGATTGGCAGTGGGTCAAGACTGTATCAGCCCACAAGTCGCAAGCGGCCTCTAGTAAGACATTGCGACTACCCAATTCACATGGGGATCGATGACACGATACTACCTATCGTACAACCATGTCACGTCCCTTTTGTCACGCGATAATTCGGTCAAGGATGAGGTATGGATAACGTCAACTTCCTTTTCTTGACCATTACTTTCTCGATTCTCGAGCAGTCTAATAAGTGAAATGGAAACTCTTTTCCATCACAGTATGACCATACATTTCTTAGACTTACTCATCGAGGGGCCCAGTATTATCTCTCTACAAATGTGAGGGACAAATTCCATCTTGACCATTCACATTCCTCCGCATGAAAACCACTGATCCCGATCCCAACCTTTATCATCACCCGGTCAAATGTGACTTTTGACTAGTCAAAGACCAGTGACTCATCATGTAGGAATCCATGATGATCTCAGGTCATAGGGCGTTGTGACATGGTTATACATAAGATAAGCTTATGACTTAATCCATGCAGCTTTCTCATAGTGGGTCGGTCCAGCACCTTGTACTCTTACAAGTGCCCATCACTTTGATTCGTATCTCCATACCTCATCAAAGTCATACTGGTCTTAACTCATCTTCGCTCCCGCGTAGATGACCGACCAGGGACATTTAGGATAATCTATAAGATATGTCCAGGGATATAGTTATCACCATAAACATGCGTATGAAATGATAACTTAATGGAGAACAATGACTTGCCCCTAGGGCATAATTTCCAACAGACTCCCACTTGCACTAGGCGCAATCATTAATTACTCTAATTCTCATTACCCTAACATGATGCTCATATTTTGCCTGTGCAAGCGGCTTAGTAAGAGGATCAACTACATTGTATTCTCCTAGTACTTTGCATACTTTTATATCACCTCTATCTCTGATTTCTCCGATGAGATGAATTCGCTTGAGTACATGCTTGGTCCTTTAATGTGACCTAGGCTCCTTGGTTCGTGCAATAGCGTGGCTATTGTCACAGAACAAGTCTATTGGATTTGAAATGGTTGGAACCACCCCAAGTTCATAAATGAACTTTATAATCCAAAAGGCCTCCTTTGCTGCATCCTATGCTGCTATATACTCAGCTTCTATTGCAGAATAAGCTACAGTGCTCTGCTTAGAGCTCTTCCAGCTTACCGCACCACCATTCAACAGGAATACATATCCTGATTGCGATCTTGAATCATCTTGGTCAGTTTGGAAACTCGCATCTATGTAACCAGTTACACAGAGCTCATCCTCCAAGCCACCATACACCAAAAATAAGTCCTTAGTCCTTCTTAAGTACTTAAGGATATTCTTGACAGCAATCCAGTGACCCTCACTGGGATCTTGTTGATATCTGCTGGTCATACTCAAGGCAAATGACACATCCAGTCGAGTACATAACATGGCATACATGATAGATCCAATGGCGGAGGCATATGGAATCTTACTCATGTGGTCTCTTTGATCTTGTGTACTAGGACACAGATCCTTACTGAGATAGATGCCATGAGACATGGGCATGTTATCCCTTTTAGAATTTTGCATACTGAACGTATGCAGTATCTTGTCTATATATGTGCCCTGACTTAGGCCTATCAGCCTCTTGGATCTATCTCTATAGATCCTAATCCCAAGGATATAAGTGGCTTCGCCTAAAATTTTCATTGAGAAAGACTTTCCTAACCAAGACTTGACACTCTGCAAGGTAGGAATGTCATTCCCAATGAGTAGGATGTCATCAACATAAAGCACTAGAAATACAACTGTGCTCCCAGTAACCTTCTTGTAAACACAAAGTTCATCGATGTTTTGAATGAATCCAAACTCTTTGACTACTTCATCAAAACAATGATTCCAACTCCGAGATGCTTGCTTCAATCCATAAATGGATCTTTGAAGCTTGCAAACTTTACCAGTGTCCTCTGAACGCACAAAACCCTCAGGTTGTGTCATGTACACATCCTTAAGAAGCTTTCGGTTAAGGTAGGCTGTTTTGACGTCCATTTGCCATATCTCATAGTCATAATATGATGCAATGGCAAGAAGGATTCTGATTGATTTGGCCATTGCAACTAGGGAAAAGGTTTCATCATAGTCCACACCATGAGTTTGAGTGAATCCTTTTGCAACCAGTCGTGCCTTGAAGACATTTACTTTGCCATCCATGTCAGTTTTCTCTTTGAAAACCCACTTGCACCCAACGGTTTTTACACCCTAAGGTGGATCGACTAAGGTCCATACCTTATTGTCGTACATAGATTGCATTTCAGACTTCATGGCATCAAGCCATTTTTCGGAATTTGGTCCCACTACAGCGTCTTGATAGGTCGTTGGCTCATTCTGCTCAATGAGCAAAACATCACAACTTCCAGTAATCAGAAACCCATATCTCTGAGGCTGTAACGGTGATCTATCAGACCTTCGCGGGCCTTGTGTTACTTGAGTAGTCTCAACTACTTGTTGTAAGTCTTCTACTGTTTCCATCTGTGGTTCTACATTGTCTTGTGACTCTCGAACTTCTTCGAGATTCACCTTACTCCCACTGGCTCTTTTAGAGATAAACTCTTTTTCCAAAAAGATACCATTCTGAATAACAAATACTTTGTGATTGGTGGGACTGTAGACATAGTATCCTTTAGTTTCCTTAGGATACCCCACAAAAAGGCATTTTGAGGATCTTGATGATAATTTATCAGAGGCTTGTTGTTTAACATAAACCTCACATCCCCAAATCTTAAGAAATGACAAGCTGGGTTACTTCCCAGTCTATATCTCATATGGTGTCTTTTCAACCGCCTTTGACGGAACACGATTTAGTGTGAACACAGCAGTTTCTAGGGCATGACCTCAAAAGAAAGATTGAAGATCTGTTTGACTCATGATAGATCGAACTATATCTAATAGAGTTCGATTCCTCCGTTCAGAAACACCATTCCATTGAGGTGTTCCTAGAGGAGTAAGTTGTGAGATGATCCCACAACTCCTAAGATGGTCAACGAACTCTTGGCTCAAATATTCACTACCCCGATCAGATCGAAGTGCCTTAATTGTTTTGTCAAGTTGGTTTTGCACTTCATTTTGGAATATTTTGAACATTTCAAAAGATTCAGACTTATGTTTCATTAGATAGATATAACCATATCTACTAAGACCGTCTATTAATGTAATGAAGTACAAATGACCTCCTCTGGCAGCTTCATTGGTCCACACACATCCGTATGTATGAGGCCCAATAAATCGGTGGCCCTCTCGCTGTGTCCAGTAAAAGGTGTCTTTGTCATCTTACCCAATAAACAAGACTTACATATATCAAATGATTCAAAATCAAACGACTTCAGAAATCCATCTGTAATGGAGTTTCGAAATGCGTTTCTCATTTATATGGCCTAGACGACAATGCCATAGGAAGGTAGGACTCAAATCTTTTGACTTGATCCTTTATGTCACAAATGTCCATTCAATTTTCTACTGTCCTTGAGTTCCTATACATTTATACAAATGCGTGAACCACATGTAGTATCTAATACCCATGTTTGAGGAAGTAGAAAAGCGAATGCCTATGACATAGATACCTGAAGCGATAGGCCCGCTATCCTTCTTGTCCTTTTCCAAATCTTCTTGATAGAGCTTGCAGTTCCTCTTCCAATGACCGATTTCATTGCAGAAGAAGCAGACCTCATCCTTCAAAGGTTTTGCCTTCTTGACTTTCCGTTTCATACCCCTTCCATTCTGAATAGACAAAACAGAACTGGGCCTCTTCTCAAGGCTCTACTCAGCAGTTTTGATCATCTCATGCGGTTCAGAAATTGATTCCTTCATATTGTTCATGTTGTAATCCATGACAAAGTTATCATAACTTTCTGGGAGTGAGATCAAGATCACATATGCAGCTAACTCCTGGGATATGGGGAATCCAAGCCTTTCAAGGTGATTAATGTAGCCTTTCATTTTCAAAAATGAGGACTAACTGATTCACATTCAACCATCTTGCAAGAGAATAAGGCCTTTGTGGTCTCATACCAATCTTGCGTCGCCTGTTCCTGGAACATTTCCATAGGATGATAAATCATCTCAGACACCTCCATGTGTTCTAGATCTCCATCGAGGTCTGGAACCACAGTGGCAGGCTTTAGGCATCCTGTATCCATAGAGTCATCCTGATGCTTCATGTAAGTATCAATTTGAGCTCTTGGATCATCAGTCTCAGGCTCGTCAGGAATGGGTTGATAGATAAGATACTCCTTTCTTTCGTGTTTAGGATCAACACTTAAGTCCTCAAACATGTCAAGAAAGTTTGTCTCATTGAGTTCGTCCTTCTTAAGAACTGATCGCATTGATGGTGTTGAGGTGTTACTATTCTACATGATTCTACAATTTAAAAGATATGCAAAGTTTAATCAGTAACCTCCCACTGAATTAATAACCCTCCTTATAATTAGTGGGCTAAGGTCCATATTTAGCTTAATCTTAAGTCCGCTTTGGCAGGACGCTTAAAATCAAGTTATTTAGGTAGGCAACAACTTTGCCAATTACATCACATGTAACTCTTAGATCTTTATGGGATTTGATCATCATATGTCCTAGCATGTTTAATCCCATCCAATGCCTTGAAATCCAAAACTGTTTTGATGATCTCAATTAAGTCAAGACAATAATGAATATAGAGTATCATCATTACTCTCTCTTGTCTCCCCAAGATTACTCAGATGCATCCACTTTGGTGGAACATACAAATGGGTGATCGAGGTTTTGACAAGTATTCATTTATTGATGGCATTGTGACTTAAGATTTTATTCAGAGGGTATTATTAGATACATTAATCATATTAATTTAATTCTAAATTAATTATGAGTGATCTAATCAAATCATAATTAAAACTCTAAATTAATCATAACATATGTTAATTCATACAATTATGAAATAAATCATTATGATTAAATTATTGAGACTTGCAGCTGTCGCATTATTTTAATACGACTAGATCTATATCTTATAGGATTTCTAAAACCCTAATTGGCCGTATTAAAATATTCAAAAATTAATCTCAATTAATCTTGAACTCAAATTTTAGATTAAAATAATATTGATTAAATCTGTCCAACAGATCTAATATGATCTATTTATTTTAATCTAAAAGCTTGCCGATTTAATTTATCTTTATTAATTCTACCTATATGAATGCAATCATTATTGTATATCTCATATAGAATCTAAATTAATTATGCAGTGATCATATCAAAACATAATTAAAACTCGTGAACAACATGGCTCATGTAACCTGTAGTCCCCTCAAGCCAATGAGAGGACTTCTCTAAATAATAAGAGAAAACACATATTTAAATTTACAACACTAGTAAAATCTAGAGTCATGTTGTTCACCATACCCAAACAACACTTTGTAAGGTTATGAACATATTTTAATTCATACATTTATGAAATAAAATATTACTCATGATAAACTTCTCTAATCTTATATTACTTTATATCATGATTTAAATTCTCACACTACAAACAATTTCATTTCTCGCACTACAAACAATCAGCCGGTCCCTACGGCGGTCCCACTAGCCGGTTAGCAGGAGTGCCCCGAGAGCTTTTGAAAACATCATATTCTTTTAGAAAGAGAGTTTCATAAAACTTAATTTCAAACCCCCAGGGGCGTTGTCCGAGCATGATCGAAAATTCTGAACGATTCAGAACGTCTTCGATGCGCACGAACGTGACGGATGATTCCGAATATCTTGCACTCTGAACAATTCAAAACTGTACGAAGCAGCCGCGACACAATTCTAGAGACCCGTCTGAAACCCTAACACGAATTTTCAAATTAAAGCATTCAAGATTTGATTTCTTGATACAAAGATTCAGTTTCTTGCATACAAAGATTCAAATTCTTGCATACAAAGATTCAGATTCTTGCATATATATCACATATAATAGCATTTACAGAAACCCAATTTAAATGCACGTTGAGTTGGCTCTGATGCCACTGTTGGGATCTGTACACGCAGCGGATTAAAATTTTCTACGAATCCCGTCCCAAGAAACACTCAGGTGCGTTTAAATCAAGGTTAGGGAACACAAATCATACCTTATAGAGAACTCGGAATCATCCGGAGCCGGAGGTTTTCCTTTGATTTTAGCGAACTAGTAGCTCAAGAATCTACAAAAACCCTTTGGGCACATTTTCTCATGGCGATCAAGAAAACCCAAACTGTAGTGAATTCGTCCACGTCTCGTTCTCTTTGAACTGGTGGACTACCTTCTCGATCAGCAGAAGACGACTCTTAGAATCGGCTTCCTCTACCGGTATCCACACGAATAATCTCCGAACACGGACGCGGCAGCGTGCTAGCGCCTCGAACTGTGCGTCTCTCTCTTTTCGGTCTAGGGTTTCTCGCGGCTTTCTAATACGCTCGATTAAAAGTCCCATAGATTTTTCTAAACCCATCGGCGTATTATATTCAAAATTAATCCCCATTAATTTTGAATTTCGAATTTTAATTAAAAAATATATTAATTAAATCTATCTAATAGATTTAATCTAATGTATTTATTTAATTCAAATTAAAAGCCTTCGGATTTAATGTATCTCTATAAATTAAATCCGAGAAATGATATCTACCTATTTAATTAAATTTGAGATACAATATCTCAATTTAAATTAAATAGATAATGATATCTTTATTCGAAAATCAAATGAGATATAATATCTCTATTTGTTTTAGATATTTAATTTATCCGATAAATTAAATATAAAACAAATATCATATAATAATATTATAATCTCCATTAAATAATATTATTATATTATTTTTGAATTTAATATATATATATATATATATATATATTTATCCTAGATTAAATTCAATATTCATTTAATCTCAGATTAATCTGAGATTCAATGAATCTGGACATTTTTACCCGTGTTGGATTATTCTTGTACGCGACCGTGCAGGCCCATATGAGATTGGCAGTGGGTCAAGACTGTATCAGCCCACAAGTCGCAAGCGGCCTCTAGCAAGACATTGCGACTACCCAATTCACATGGGGATCGATGACACGATACTACCTATCGTACAACCATGTCACGTCCCTTTTGTCACGTGATAATTCGGTCAAGGATGAGGCATGGATAACGTCAACTTCCTTTTCTTGACCATTACTTTCTCGATTCTCGAGCAGTCTAATAAGTGAAATGGAAACTCTTTTCCATCACAGTATGGCCATACATTTCTTAGACTTACTCATCGAGGGGCCCAGTATTATCTCTCTACAAATGTGAGGGACAAATTCCATCTTGACCATTCACATTCCTCCGCATGAAAACCACTGATCCCGATCCCAGCCTTTATCATCACCCGGTCAAATGTGACTTTTGACTAGGTCAAAGACCAATGACTCTTCATGTAGGAATCCATGATGATCTCAGGTCATAGGGCGTTGTGACGCGGTTATACATGAGATAAGCTTATGACTTAATCCATGCAGCTTTCTCATAGTGGGTCGGTCCAGCACCTTGTACTCTTACAAGTGCCCATGACTTTGATTCGTATCTCCATACCTCATCAAAGTCATACTGGTCTTAACTCATCTTCGCTCCCGCGTAGATGACCAACCAGGGACATTTAGGATAATCTATAAGATATATCCAGGGATATAGTTATCACCATAAACATGCGTATGAAATGATAACTTAATGGAGAACAATGACTTGCCCCTAGGGCATAATTTCCAACACTTATGGCTTCCAATCTTGCCACTAGAGCATAAGTTTCTTTATAATCATTTCATTCTTCTTGATTATAGCCTTTAGCAACCAATCTTGCCTTATTACGGACAACGATTGCTGATTCATCTCGTTTGTTCTTGAATACCCATTTAATGCCAATGACCGGATGGTCCTTAGGCCTAGGTACCAAATCCCAAACTTGATTTTTATCAAATTGATGTAACTCCTCTTGCATTGCTATCACCCAATCATTGTCTGAAAGGGTTTCATCAATCTTAGAGGGTTCAATATGAGAAATAAAAGCAGTAAAAGTTACTTCATTCAAAGTACTATTTCTGGTCCTCACTCCCTAATTTACATCACCTATCACTTGGTCCAAAGGATGATTCCTGATGAACTTCCAAGCTCTAGGCTGAGAATGATCAAGATTTTCTAAATCATTTTGAGGGCCAGTTTCGAAAACATCTTCAGGATTTTCAATAGAACCAGGAGTAGTTTTTGAAAAGAATTGATTTTTGAAAACATTTTCTTCATCATCATCCAAAGGTTTATCAGATTTGGATTCACATAAAACAACATGCATAGACTCTTCAACAATACGAGTATGAGTATTAAAAACTCTATAAGCTTTACTTCTATTTGAATAACCCAAAAATATACCTTCATCTGCCTTGGGATCAAACTTTCCCAAGTTATCCTTACCATTGTTGTGGATGAAACACTTACATCCAAGCACATGCAGATGAGATAGATTTGGCTTTCTTCCTTTGTACAGCTCCTAGGGAGTCTTGTTCAACTTTTTCCGGAGGTAGGCTCGATTTGAGATGTAGCAAGCAGTATTCATTGCATCAATGTAAAATACTTGAGAAGTGTTGTTCTCGTTCAGGATAGCTCTTGCCATCTTGGTGAGGACTCGATTCTTTCTCTCTACAACGCCATTTTGTTGAGGGGTCCTTGGGGCTAAGAAGTTGTGGTCTATTCCCATGCTATCACAGAACTCAGCAAAAGCATAGTTTTCGAATTCTCCTTCATGATCAGTTCAAATCCATGAAATAGAGAAACCTTTCTTGTTTTGGACCTTCTTGGCAAAAACAACAAACTGATCAAATGTTTCATCTTTAGAAGATAGAAAGATAGTCCATGCAAATCTAGAAAAATCATCAACTATGACCAAGGTATAAAAATTGCCACCAAGGCTTTTTACTCTAGCTGGTCCAACTAAATCCATATGAAGGAGTTGAAGAGGTCTATTAGTTGAAATTTCATTTTTAGATTTCAAAGATGATTTGGTTTGTCTTCCTTTTTGACAAGCATCACAAATCATGTCGTTTTAAAACGTAGTTTAGGAACACCAATCACCAAATCCTTTTTAAGTAATCTGTCAAGTTGAATCATATTGACATGAGCTAATCGCTTGTGCCATAACCAACTTTCATCCAAATTACTAATAAAACATTTTTTAAAAACAGAACCATTACTAGAGAGATTAAGTGTATAATAGTTTCCATCTCTAGGGGCTCTAAATAAAGCTTTTGATTTTATGTTTTCTAAAGGGAGAATATCCTAACTCACAATCAAGCATTCCTCAGAATCAAAGATAACTAAGTTACCTTTATTAGTGCTTTGGCTTACACTAAGGAGATTGTGGCAAAGTCCTTCCACAAGGTAGACATCTTTTGATTTTTGGTCCTTCATTATTGCCAATTTCACCAATTCCAGCAATCTTTCCAAATTGGTTTCCACCAAAGGTCACCTTGCCACCATCCTTGGGGTTGATTGAGGCAAATTTGGATTGGTCTCCTGTCATGTGCCTAGAGCATCAATTATCAATGTACCATTTGTTGGACTTAGATGCTCTAAGACAAACCTGCAAGACACAACAAATTAGGTCTTAGGTTGACCTATCTTTTCTTGGGTCTTTCGGGGTTAGTTTGTGTCTAAGGAATCTTGTAAGATGCCTTTGGCACCAATTGATAATTTCCTATAGGTTTACTCTTTCTTTCCTTTTTATGAAAACAAGAAGAAGTAGTATGACCCTTTCAGTTACAATAATTGCAATATGCAAAAGGATTTGAAGAATGCACTAATTTTCTAAAATAGTTCATGTAAGACTTTTCTCTAAGTTTCTTTTTCCCTTTCTTTTTATCAAAATCAGGTTTGTAACCAATTCTTGACCTGTCATTTGTAAACCTTTGTTGTTTCAAAATGACATTGAGCATTTCACTACCTCTAGTGAATTTCTCAAGTGCTTTTGTGAGATGTAAATTCTTTTTCTTCAAATCAATGCAATCATCACAAATAAGATTTTTAGGTGAAGAAAGATTTTCTACTTGCTGTTCAAGAGTGATATTTTTCATTTTCAAAGTGAAATATTTATCAGCAAGTTTTTCAAATTCTGATTGCACAACAATGTATTCAGCAAATAACTCATCATAAGATGGTTTCGAATCATATACCTCATCATTGTTGTTATGTTGCTCTTCTTCTTCAGCAATTAAGAAAATATTTGCTTTTTCTTCCTTATCAGCTTCATCTTCATCTGACGATCCATCACCCCAAATAGCTGAAACATAGGCCTTCTTTTTGAATTTGTTGAACTTCTTCTTTTCTTTGTCCTTGTTGTTTAGCTGGGGGCATTCAGACTTGATGTGGCCAGGCTTTTCACACTCGTAGCAGATGATTGGCTTCTTTGCCTCATAATTGGAGCTACCCTTGTGAAGTTTCTTCAATCCTTGGTCCTTCTTGTAGAATTTCTTGAATCTCTGGACCATCATGCCTATCTCCTCATCTTCGTCATCATCATCATCGTCTGACTCTTTAGCTTCTTTGACAGCTTTGAGAGCAATTCCCTTGTTCTTGCCATGTGCTTCATCAAGTCCCTTTTTGAACTTGAGCTTAGCCTCATATTCAGAGAGGCTACCAAAGAGGGCTGCTACAGATGCCATAGAATCTCCACGAGCTATTTCAATGGCAATGACTTTGGCTTCCCATTCCTTGTTGAGGATATTGAGAATTTTCCTCACTTGGACAGGTTGCTCATACTCTTTGCCCAATGCAGCAAGCTGGTTGATCAGATGAGTGAATCTTAGCTGGAATTCACCAATGGATTCACCAGGCTTCATACGAAGAAGATCATACTCAGTCATAAGAGTATTGACTCGGATTTGCTTGACTCCAGCTGTTCCCTCATGAGCTATTTCCAGTGTATCCCACATGGCTTTAACAGTAGGTAATGTGCAGACATGAAAATATTCTTGTTGACTCAGAGCACTTTGTAGTAAAAGAACAGCTTTACTATTGAGTGTGACATTTCTTCTGTCATTCTCATCATATTCTTCTTCTAGCTTGGGAGTTCTAACACCATCTTCAATAGAGGCAGGTTCATAGTCTCCTCTTTTGATTACTCTCCAGAGGCCATATTAAGTAGCCATTAAAAAAACCTTGAACTTGTCTTTCCAGAAGGAGTAATGCTCTCCATTGAATCCTGGTGGTCGGTTGATCGAAGCTCCATTAGGTAGAATACCATCCATAGTGATCATTCTCGAGATGTTAAGCTCTTTTGAGAAGACCTTGCTCTGATGCCAAATGAAAGTAGAGCTAAATCACCAAGAGGGGGTGAATTGGGGATTTTTAAAACTTTTTGTAATACTCTATTTTTGAACACAAAAATAGGGATGAACAGATAGTAGAGAAGAAGAGCAAGACACAAGGATTTATACTGGTTCGGTCCAACCTCTTGACCTACGTCCAGTCCCCAGACTCTCTGGGATTTTCACTATATCAATTGATTACACACTCTGTACTCAAGAGTAATTCTCTCACTAGAACTTACTCCCCCTTACAAGTTGCAATCAATGAACCCAATCACCAAGTCCCCTGACTTGTGATTCTTTATAATAAATGATTTACAAACAACAAACTCTCTCTAAGAGTGGATAATGATAAACACTAAAGCTTTGTGTATCAAAAGATACTTTACAAGTGAAAACTGAAAGAGTAAGTGTAAGACTTGAATGCAATTCGTTTTTAGCAGATGTGTTGGTCGAGAAGAATTGAATGCTGCTCTATTTATACCAAGAAAACATTAAATGACCGTTGTAATCTTCAATATAATCGTTGCCTTCATTAGACAAGGATTAGGTTAAACTTTGGTCTTCTTCTCTCTCTATTCTTCACTTAATCCAGTTGCACAAAGGTCTAGGGTTGACTTCTTGAATATTAATCCATTGGAATAGCAGCAACTGGATGTGGAAAGCAAACATTAATTCATTGTTAACGTGTACAAAAGGATTAAGTATGCAAAACCTTCAATAAACATCCTCTAAATCATCTGAAACTAACTAACATAGTGGTTAAACATAGCTAGAAATATTAGAGAATGATAATAGGAAGTATTAAGATCAAACAAGAAGGTTTCACAAATTCGTCAACTTCGAATTTCAAACTCTGCGATGAAAAACTCAAGTTTGTTTGTCAAAACTCGAGTTTCCATGGCAAACCTCGAGTTTCCTCCATCCAGAGAGGAAAGTCGCGATTTGAACTTTGGAACATATTTTTGAACAGAAACTCAAAACTCAAGTTTCCATTTCTAAACTCAAGTTTTAGACTTTTAACATGAAAATGAATTTTAGTCCAAAACATCAAAACTAGAGTTTTCATCCAAAATTGGAGGTTTCAAATCATCGAAAACTAGCAAAGCTCTCGGCCTGGACAAAACTCGAGTTTTCAAATCAAAACTCAAGTTTTCATTTAAGTATGCAAACTTGAGGAAACTGTGTATGACCAAAACTGGAGTTTTTATTCAAAACTGGCGGTTTCAAAAATTGAGTAAAACTTAAAAGTTCTCTGCCAAGTCGAAACTCGAGTTTCAAAACCGAAACTCGAGTTTTCACAAAAACTTAGAAAACTTATGGCAAACTGAAAAACTGGTGGTTTTACATCAAAACAGGAGTTTTCACAAGCATAAAATGTTGGAGACTCTCTGTATGACCAAAACTCAAGTTTCCAAATGAAAACTGGAGTTTTGTCTTTTCCAGAAAATGTTGAGAAGTCTCAGTATAGTGAAAACTGGAGTTTTCTCTGAAAACCGGCGGTTTTGCTTTGTTAAGAAAATTGAGCTATTCTCTATAAGGTCAAAACTCGAGTTTTGAAACCAAAACTTGACTTTTCCTTTGACAGTAAGTTTTTCAACTTACCAAAGATAAACTTCACATCTAGTTTCCAATTGTCAATTATCATCAAAACACATAGAGAACTAACATGTACCAGCCCACAAGTCGCAAGCGGCCTCTAGCAAGACCTAACGTCCCTTTTGTCACAAGATAATTTGGTCAAGGATGAAGCATGGATAGTGTCATTCTCCTTTTCTGAACCATTACTTTGTCGATTCTTAAGTAGTCTAACAATTGAAATGGAAACTACTTTCCATCGTAGTATGACCATACTTTTCTCATATTTACTCATCGAGGGGCCTAGTAATATCTCTCTACAAATGTGAGAGAAATCTCATTTTGACAATTCACATTCCTCTATATGAAAACCACTAATCTCAATCAAAGCCTTTATCATCACCCGGTCAAAGGTGACTTTTGACTAGGTCAAAGATTAGTGACTCTCATGTACGAATCCATGATGAACGCAGGTCAAAGGGCATTGTGACGTGGTTATATATGAGATAAGCTTATGACTTAATCCATGCAGCTTTCTCATAGTGGGCCAGTCTAGCACCTTGTACTCTTACAAGTGCCTAAGACTTTGATTTGTATCTACATACCTCATTAAAGTCATACTGGTCTTATTTCATCTTCACTCTCGCATAGATGACCGACCAGGCACATTTAGGACAATCTTTATGATACATCCAAGGATACAATCATCATAATAAACATGCAAATGATATGATAACAAATTGGAGAAATACTTTAAATAACAATAATGTTTAAAGTACAATGATTGGCCCCTAGGGCATAATTTCCGACTATATTCCCTAAGGCTCGAACTAACTCGAAAGGACCCAAGAAAAGATGGGTATCTAAGACTTGATCATCTCTGATTTGCTGGTATTTGAGAGCATCAAAGATCAACAAGTGGTATATTGATAGCAGGTACTCCAGACACATGACAGGGGATCAATCTAATTCGTCCAAAGTGTTTTTAAAATCAACTGCTATAAGGAACACATAAGCATGTGTTTATGTCATAAGGATGAGTCATAGGCTTCTTTAATAAGCCTCCAATTTGTCCAAATTAAAGAGCAAGATAGAAAGTCAACAAAACTTGTAAAATAAGCTAAGTTTAAGAGATATTTTTTAAGGGCACTTTAGTGATTTGACTGGGGGGGATTTTTAAGTGTCTTCTTGATATAATTCAAGACACTTTGCACTTCTTTTGGCATAATAGTTAGGAAATGAAGAGAAAGAGACAAGAAGAATTTTCAAGATAAAGGATACATGGCAACTCAAGAAATTCAAGCAAAAAGAAGTATTTGACTTTCGATATTAAGCAAGATATGCTTACATCATCAAATGGTCATATGTTGACATAATATATATGTGTCCAATAGCGTTCAAACATGTATAAAACTCATTAATTAAGGACTGAATTTGTGCAGCCCTAAAAGAGAAGAAAACAAGAATGATTTTTGCACATGTAAGATACCAAAAGTCAACAAAATGAACCTTAGAAAACGAAGTGGCATAAGGGGATTTAAATTGACTTTGTGGGGGACATTTAAAAACTTTATCCCATGTCATTATGAAGCTAAAATTCCTTCTCCCATAAGCCTCAATTTGTCCTAATAAGAAACAAGAAAGAAAAAACATGATGCAAGTATGAAAACACAATGAAAGAAGTCAAAAGTTAAGAACATAAGGGCCACAAAAGGGGCCTAAATATGTACTAAAAGGACACTTAAGCAAGCTTATAATTATGCGCAAGAATCAGCCAAAAAACGTGCATCCATGAAGCTTATAATTATTGTCCAAGGCTTGCTATTGTCCAATGGTCCAAAGGATGTACTTGGTTTGTACTTGTTTCTTTGGCTTGCTCTCCAAGTAATTCTAGAGAATTCTAGGGCAAGTATGTGGCGCCATTTATGTCCACAACATTCAGATTCTTGGCTGCCCATAATGATGGTTTTTGAATTTACTATGTGCAAGCTTTTATCCAGTGGTTAATACAGTGTCTTGTGGGTAAAAACTTGTACTTTTGGTTTCTTTTTCTCCAAGTCAGTGGGACCCACTTGGCCGCCCTAAAATGGCACCATTTTGCTCCATGTGGGCTCAAAATTACATTTTAATCCTCTTGTCACATCAAATTCAAATGTGTGGTACAAATTCATTCTTATTATTTTATTTTCTCTCTTCATCATTACTTGATTTGACTTTGCCTTGCTCTCCAAGTCACTTCTCTCTCTCTTTCTTGGCTCTATATGTGGCGCTATTTTCCCTGTGTCTAAGGGTCTGGGCTCGTCTCAAGAAACCCCTAACCTGTCCCACTCAGTTGCCCTTTTGCTGGTTACACTTCCCTTACTACTTGGGCTACTCAATTGGACTTGTGTGGGGTCGAATTAGCTATTTCTTCTCCTTGACCATAAGTGGCCGAAGCTCAGTGCCTTGGGGAGCAAGAAATTCATATTTTAGTATCTCATAATTACATTGTACTTCGTGCTACCGAAAATCCAACTTCTGACCCTGAAACGCCATGTGTCATTTGAATCATCACTACCACTGACTTTTACTTTTGCACATGATTTGTATACTCAGTCTCTCTCCTCCCCTTGTGGATCAACGCATACCAAACCCTACAGGGTTGGAGTTTGTGTCCGACTATTGTCTTTTGTCTCTTCTACATTATACCGGCTTACATCTCTTCAAACTTACTTCATTCTCAAGTCACCATGTAACAACTTAATTATGAGAATTAGTTTATCACCTTAGAGTCCTCAAATCAATTTATATAACACATTACAGAAGAAAATAACTCAATTCGTAATAAAAAAAACTTCTCATTATTCCATTAACTCATACTTGTATACTGACTACAAAATAGGGGTGTTACAGTATACATAGCACACAACACATGTAACGTTAACGACGAAAGCACATACAAGTGCTAGTTACATATCTCCGTAGACATGAGTCCTCAGTGCTAGGAAAACAAGCATGCAGTTGTAGAACAAAATATCACCAAGAGGGGGGGGTGAAAATTGTGGATTTAAAAAATCTTTTCCTAAACCTCTGAGACTAACGCACTATAACAAAGTATAACAGAGAGAGGGAGAAAGATGAACTCAAGAGATTTATACTGGTTCGGTCTTAACTATTGACCTATGTCCAGTCCCCAAACTCTATGGGATTTCACTATCACTTTAACAGATTACACACTCTTTACTCAAAAGTAATCCTTTCACTAGGATTCACTCCCCCTTACAAGATGTAATCAAATATCCCAATCTCAAAGTCCCAATACTTTGATATTCTTACAATGATTTATAATCAGAAATAAACTCTATAAAAGAGCAGAGATAGATAAACACTGAAGATTATATATATCTGAAGATATTACACAAGTGTATAAAACAAAAAAATGTGTATTGATCGTTTGAGCGTTTTTGTTTTCGATGGTTCAAACGAATTGAATGCTTCAGCTTATATATGGTGAAGGCGATTAATGACCGTTGGAAGCCTTCAATGCACCGTTGAGAGTAATGAATATAGTCGTTGGACTTGAGCCTTGTTCGTTACTCGATGCTTGATTCGTTCACAAACATTCTTCATTGGCATTCCTTATGTTCTTCCCGTTGGCTGATCTAGTGTTCAAATGAGGAAAGAAACCATTAATGCCTTTGGAATGTGCAAAGAACGATCGACCAAATTCGTGCTTAGTTTTCTGAACCAGCATTTGATGCATCTGACGTAATCACTTGCTTTTTGATTAATCTTCAGTTAATCCATTATCTAATTATTTAAAACTCACTAACAAACTGATTAAACATAGTTAGAAACAATAATGAGTTATGATATGAAATATACAAATCATACTTGAAGATTCAAGATTTACGGACATGGTGATTGTAAAACAGAGATATATCATACTCGAGTTCATTTCAACCAAACTGGAGTAGATGACTCGAGTTAAGCATTCTAGACTCGAGTCACTAGTTCATCTTCTTTGAAAAATAAGTTTGAAGTTTAAATGAAGATGTCTCTATGACTTAGGCTTGAGGTTAAAACATTTAGCTCAAGTGCACGACTCGAGTCAATTAAGGTTAGCTTGAGTCAATTTCTTTTTTCACAAATGAACTTTGAAATAGCATTCTGAGAATGGTTTGATATCGCGCTAGCTTGAGTCATTAAGTGATGACTCGAGTCAACTCAGTTCATTTGAAAATTGATTTCAAAAAGCATGCTTGAGTCAAGAGACATAGGCTCGAGTCAAGGACTTCTAAATTTGAAAATAAGTTTAAGTCCTTAAAATATGACTGGAGTCAATTCTCAGAGGCTCGAGGCAACAACATATTTGAAATATTTTACAAGAGCTTATGACTCGAGTTGAGCACAATTAGCTCTAGTTACTTTAAGTTCAAGTATTTTTGAAAGTTCTCTGTCTTATGTTGTCTTGAGTTTTACAACCTAAAACTTGAGTCAATTTGACAATAAGTTACTGGTTCAAGTTTGATCAAGTTAAAGCATTTTTGACTTAAACCATTAACTTCGTTTTGCGTACAATTGTCAGTTATCATCAAAACACATAGAGAACTAACAGTGGCATTATCCTATTAAAACAATAATCCACAGCTAGCTGAATGAAAAACGCATCACTTAGGCATACTTTTGGCCGATTTCCTTGATGGAAAGTGAACCAGTTGAACAAGTAATAAAGAGTAAGTCGAGTATCGTCCCACAGAGACTGAATACCAAATGAGGACACCGAATTGCAAAACAGTTGTGTTTAAGAAAGAAATAAGTTTGATTTGATTGGGAGTTTTATGGCTATACTAATAAACAAGAAAATAAACAGAGTGTCATAGTTGTGAGAAGATATCAATGTTGGGATCCGTACACGCAGCGGATTAAAATTTTCTACGAATCCCGTCCTGAGGATCACTCAGGTGCGTTTAAATCAAGGTTAGGGAACCCGAATCATACCTTATAGAGAACTCGGAATCATCCGAAGCCGGAGGTTTTCCTTTGATTTTAGCAAACTAGTAGATCAAGAATCTACACAAACCCTTTGCGCACATTTTCTCATGGCGATCAAGAAAATTCAAACTGTAGTGAATTCGTCCGCGTCTCGTTCTCTTTGAACTGGTGGGCTACCTTCTCGATCAGCAGAAGACGACTCTTAGAATCGGCTTCCTCTACTGGTATCCACACGAACAATCCCCGAACACGGTAGCGTGCTAGCACCTCTTGTGCATCTCTCTCTTTTTCGCTCTAGGGTTTCTCGCGGCTTTCTAATACGCTCGACTAAAAGTCCCGTAGGTTTTTCTAAACCCATCGGCGTATTATATTCAAAATTAATCCCCATTAATTTTGAATTTCGAATTTTAATTAAAAAAAATATTAATTAAATCTATCTAATAGATTTAATCTAATGTATTTATTTAATTCAAATTAAAAGCCTTCAGATTTAATTTATCTCTATAAATTAAATCTGAGAAATGATATCTATCTATTTAATTAAATTTGAGATACAATATCTCAATTTAAATTAAATAGATAATGATATCTTTATTCGAAAATCAAATGAGATATAATATCTCTATTTGTTTTAGATATTTAATTTATCCGATAAATTAAATATAAAACAAATATCATATAATAATATTATAATCTCCATTAAATAATATTATTATATTATTTTCGAATTTAATATATATATATACACACATATATATATTTATCCTAGATTAAATTCAATATTCATTGAATCTCAGATTAATCTGAGATTAAATGAATCTGGACACTTTTACCCGTGTTGGATTATTCTTGTGTGCGACCCTGCAGGCCCATATGAGATTGGCAGTGGGCCAAGACTGTATCAGACCACAAGTCGCAAGCGGCCTCTAGCAAGACATTGCGACTACCCAATTCACATGGGGATCGATGACACGATACTACCTATCGTATAACCATGTCACGTCCCTTTTGTCACGCGATAATTCGGTCAAGGATGAGGCATGGATAACGTCAACTTCGTTTTCTTGATCATTACTTTCTCGATTCTCGAGCAATCTAATAAGTGAAATGGAAACTCCTTTCCATCACAGTATGGCCATACATTTCTTAGACTTACTCATCGAGGGGCCCAGTATTATCTCTCTACAAATGTGAGGGACAAATTCCATCTTGATCATTCACATTCCTCCGCATGAAAACCACTGATCCCGATCCCAGCCTTTATCATCACCCGGTCAAAGGTGACTTTTGATTAGGTCAAAGACCAATGACACATCATGTAGGAATCCATGATGATCTCAGGTCATAGGGCGTTGTGACGCGGTTATACATGAGATAAGCTTATGACTTAATCCATGCAGCTTTCTCATAGTGGGTCGGTCCAGCACCTTGTACTCTTACAAATGCCCAAGACTTTGATTCGTATCTCCATACCTCATCAAAGTCATACTGGTCTTAACTCCTCTTTGCTCCCGCGTAGATGACCGACCAGGGACATTTAGGATAATCTATAAGATATATCCAGGGATATAGTTATCACCATAAACATGCGTATGAAATGATAACTTAATGGAGAACAATGACTTGCCCCTTGGGCATAATTTCCAACAATCAATAGGAAAATAGGCTGAGTTCGGAATCATTCTTAAGCATATCAATCCCCCAATTGCTTTGCACATTGCTATAGCATCCATAGTGCACAGCTTCCGTAATGCTACAGTATAGCTACTAGTAACAACACTATTCAGTTAACCCACCACTCTAATCTATCGAAGCTTCTGTAATACCACGAATTTTGGACCCTAAGAATTGAGAATAAGCCTAAATAGGCTGACGACTAGGCCTAGTTCGGGAAGAGTCCCAAGAATGTCGAGAGATAGAAAGCCTCTCAAGGACTAAGTAACTCGGCCATACGGGTTAGTGGACCAATATGAATAAGCCGTGGAACTAAAGTGCCAATGAATAAAGCGCACAGAAGACCTATACCGTGTAAATCTAGTGGGAAGGATGTCACCTAACTATGTCCTAAGGTGTAGGACAATTAATTGAGCGAAAATATGGCAGTATAGGTAAGTATATGACATTTTCAAAGTAGGCATGGATGTCCTGCATTTTTAGAGGAAAGAAGAAGGGAAGAGAGAGAGAATGTGTGTTTGGACCCAATATAGAAGGCAAAGTCAGTAATAGTAGTACTACGTCGGACACATGGCATTTCAGGGCCAAAAGTTGGATTATCGGGTAGCACGCATTACGAGGTGATCCGAGGTACTGGAATAAAGGTTTCTTGATCCCCAAGGTGTTATGTTTTGTCCACCTGTGGTCAGGGGAAAAGAGACTGCTAATCCGGGCCCACACAAATCCAGTTGAAGGGCACGAGTTACGAGGAAAGGGTAACCGACAAAAAGAGAGCTAAGCGGGACTGGTTAGGATTTCCTGGAGTCGGGCCCAGGCCCAGGACACTGATAGGGGCGAAATTTTGGTAGGCCCAGAGGAGAAAGAAAAGGTCACGTCATGTAATTATGAAGAGAGAGAATGTCACATCAAGTAATTATGATGAGAGAGAAAGAATAAAATATTCCGGTTTAATCTGGACCACATCTTTTGAAACTGACATGACAATGGATTGACATGTAATTATGACTCATAAAGGGCATTGATGGCATATCCTAGGGCAGATCTTGTGGGTCCCACGACTTTGGAAGAAGAGCGGTGCGAAATGACCGTTTTACCCCTAGACCACCTAAGGGCAATTTTGGAATCTCGTTTTTTTCATAGGAATGCGCACCCATCTGCCATGGAGGACTCTAGAAGACTTGGGAATCAAGCAAGGAAAAGATAATTTAATCTGACACACCCTTTTACCCAATGGAAAATAACCAAAGTTGGACAAAAGGTTGCACCCTTGGAGCCTATAAATAGGGCACTCCTCCCTTCATTTTTCCCACACCAATCACGAGCTCACGGAGGGTAGGAGGGTGCTCAGCTGAAGTCTTCAGTTTAGGAGGTGAAGAAGGCCATATGCAACTTACATTCCGAGGTAAGTTCCTTAAACTGGCAACCAAGCTACTTTCACTTCTTCCCTATGGTGTTTCATGGGAATATAGTATGATTTTCATATTTCTAAGGTCTTCAATGGGTTCAGAGGGTGTTTTTGTTTAGGTTCAAGTGGGATCACCTCTTTCTGAACCCTAAAAACCTAAGTCTTTATTATATGAAAATCTGTCGGTTCTTATGGTTTTTGGGCAGCAAAGATTAATCAGTGGTTTTGAAGGGGTAAATGGATTCCATTTGCTCTGAAATTTTACATGGTGAAAGCAGACATCCTAAGGATGATTTTCATATAAGCTTTTGTGTCATTAGGAGATTCCAACTAAGAGATCTGTTAAGTTGAAAATGACCCAAAAACATGGATTCTGTCTCGTACCAGTGGCTAAGTTTTGAGAATCTGAAAAGGATTCGAGCCCAGTTAGCCTTGGGAATTATTTTTCCTATAAAAGAGACATCCTAAGGGTTCTAAGGCCACTGATCCCATGTCAAAATTATTTTTCTAGAATTTATTAAAAATAGGCAAAGTTGGGTCAGAAATTCTGGTGCTATGTGAATTTCATGAAACTTGAAGTAGAGTTTGAGTGTGTGATTGATAGCATAGTGTTTGGCTGTATTTAGGGTATTCTCACGTGTAGGAAGAATCTCCGAAGCTAAGAGAAAGTTCACCGCTTTCAGGAAGTGCTAGTAGTAACTGTAAACTTGCATACTCTATGTGGCTCTTGTATGTTATGTGTTTTCATGATTGTGGATGTAGGCTAGGTGGTATCTATGGGACTTCATGTTCTATGCTTACTGCTGAGGCCCAAGGTATGCAAGGTAGGTAGTACCTGTAGGGTTTACTGCTGAGGCCTGAGGCATGGTGGCTAGGTAGTACCTGTAGGGGTGCTACTGAGGCCCTTGGCATGTAGGCTAGGTAGAGCCTATGTGACTGTGTGTTCATAGGTGGCTGCTGAGGCCTAAGGTATGTGGCTAGGTGGAGCCTATATGACTGTGTTTATATGTGTTCACTGAGGCCCTAGGCTAGGTGGTCTGGGGGCTTGTCTTGACCAGTCGGTCCTAAGGAGTACATGCCATGTTTGTGTTTCCTGATTGTGATTTGCATAACATGCATTGCATACATATTGTATATGAGTTTAACAATTACTCTAGGGTTCAACTTTGAAATCCAGTCTGGTTTGAAAGACACAGGTGTAAGGCGGTAGGCCGGTTGGACTGTGGAAAAGGTACGGGTAAGAGCAACGAAGACGAGGATTGAAGATGTACAGAAGTCCTTATCTCATTGTATATTTTTATGACTATATGAACTTACATATTGCCCAGTACTTACGTTGGACTATTGTACTCTTGACCCTATGGGGATTACTTTATGTTTTTGTATGTACATTTACCAGTATATTGTAAGTTGTCCAAACCGATCCTATGCTCTGTCACACACACTCTGATATAAATTTAAAGTGATTATTAGACAAGGGAAAGGTAATAAGCGAAAAGGATCCCTCTAATCCGCCACCCGAAAGAGCGAGGCCAGTAGGGGTGTAACAGCTTCCGCGTCCGATACATATAATACTAACTTTACTCCTTCCATATGCCTATGGCAATCTTCTAGTTAGATCTGCACTACAAAGCAACGTGTTATGATTATGAGCAGTAGACCCATTCCTAAAGCCTACAATAATAGGTCAATCCTTGCACCAGCCTGCCTAGCAATCACTGTTTCTCAGAGGTCTAACCTCGATTCCTTGCCAGAAAGCCGAGGCCACAAATCTCGACCTTAGCTTCCGTTAATCAATAAGGTAACTAAATCATTGATAAGCAAACTGAATTTATTGAATTAAGAACTAGCAACTGGGTTCATTCTAAGCTTAAGAAATCATCCTCGCTCAGCCATAAGAAATTTAGTTCATAACTGATGAGGGAGACGCAAAATAGATAACAACAGAATGACCCATGATCAAAAGATTAAAATGAAAGAAAAATAGAAAGCTTGACGAAGTTCCGATGGTGTGGAAGTAGCCCTGTCACGTCACTACTCCATGTCTTCTTCTCCGCCTTACTGCAAGGAAGGATCTTGAGTTCTCCTGGAGTTTCTCGTGCTTTATGAATTCTCTCTCTCTCTTCTCGAGTCTGGCTGTAAGAATAGGAATAGACTCTTTGCGACTCAACCTCCTCTAGGGTTGGCTTGCTGTTTCCTTATATAATTAGGCTTTCTTACGGCGCAAGTTCCAGCGAGCTGGGCCTTCCTAATCTGTCAAGATTCATCGTATCTTTCGATCGTAGTATATTGATTCTGCTGATCCTGCAGGATTCTTCAAATCTTTTAGTTTCGATCCTCCACATCTTCTATTCCATTACGTCAGCAATCTATCTGTCTTTTCTCGACCTTCGCAATATTTCCTGAAACAATCTTGTCAAAAGATTAAAACATATGCTGCATAGAATCGCGTCCTTTACTTTGTTATGGCTTCAGAGATTCATTGTATTGCGCTTCGATATGCTATCAGAATGTTATAGCATAGTATCAGCTTTGCTATACGTTCTTCTCATAAAACCTTGTAACTTGTTCTTCTTTTAGCACATGTTTAGGATGTGAATGGTTTTTATCCTTCAGTTCCCTATATTTATGAATTAATGTCTTTTTTCTTAGATTGATTGCAGTTAAGATTGTATTTACCATATGATTCAGTCATAAAATATAGGGAAAATATGGCATAAATTAAGCTCATCAAATACCCTCACATTTAACTTTTTGCACTCCTGGGCAAAATAAGATAAGGCTAACAAAAACTCGTAGTCGTAGTACTCCTGTTTGTATAACCTTGCTTACACAATTGCTTTCAGTTCTCGTCCCCATTTCGGCAATCCTACTCCTAGCTCTAGCGTTTTGTGATGTGTGGCATCACTTAGATGAGGATGCGTAAAGAGGTTGTCAGTGTCCGTGTTTACACTTTCTTACCTTGGGGATTTTAACTTTCTCTTTTGTCGTGCTAACTTAGAAGTTCCATAGTCTTGTCAAAGTTCTAAGATTGCTTCCTACCAGCTGAGTTTTCATTCATCCAAAGGACTTTTTGGGTTATAATGGTGTGGATGGATAGATGTTGAGGCGAGAAGTGATGGTGAATGCTATAGCAGGGTACTTAGACAAGTCTTCTTTGGCCTTAGCAGAATGCCTCCCTCTGAACTTTGTATTTCTTGCTACTTTTTGATTCTATGCCTTTTCTCCCTCTTTTTTTTTTCAAATCAGAGCAAACAACAGCTCTTTTTGCTAGTTCTTTTTGCAACACTTTTTGTGGGAGCATTCTGCCTTAGCATTTCTTCATAGTTTTGTTCAAGCTTGTCTGTCTAACTAGTTCCGCTATAGCACAATCATGAATGCTCAATGGGGTAGCAAAATGGGGATGATGATAAGCGGTAAGGTCTCTGGTTTGTGCATAGGAATGGAGGGTGTGATATGAATGCCTTTATCCTACGAATTACACGCTCAGATGCTAAGCATTCTATCGAAGAACTAAAGACAAATCAAGGATCAAACATGGGCTAGCAGACATGCACACTAGAATAAAACAATTAGGCTCAAATAAATCCTTCGATTGTGGGTTCTTCTCTCTAAACTTCCTCACTGTCACTTTACCCCACATCAAGTTGGCTAGCGCTGTCAATTTCCCAAGCCTAAAAGTTCAGTTCTCTTAGGCAATTATGCTACACTTCGTTATACAGACATTCATCCTACTGCTATAAAAATCTGTTCTTGCTTCATCATGCAATTTGGAAAAAAAAAATCAGTTTGTGCAAAAGCTAAATTCAGGGTAAATTAGGGGGTGGTATACGCATATTGGAGCAGTAGCAGATTATATCATAGATTAACATAACTAATCCCTCCCCCACACCTGAACGATGCAATGCCCTCATTGCAGCAACATAGAATGAGGGGTAATCATAAATAGAATGCGCATAGGGGCAGCGGGAGGTAAAAAGAAAAGCAAGAAAGCAAGATTAATCACAGCATCATTCACAAAATGGCCCTGGGGAAAATGCCCAGGGCATGAGCAGATTGTCAGAAGAAACAAAATTAACAAAAGAAAATATAACTAGGGGGTAGGAGGAGTAGGAGGGGCTGGGGCACTGTTGGCCGTATCCTCCTCAGCAAAAGTGTTGCCCAGGTTGTTGATCATTGAGAGAGAGAGAGAGAGAGAGAGAGAAAGAGAGAGAAAGAGAGATAGCTACCGGGACACTACGGTGGTGGGCTTCGAGGTATGCCCAAGGGTCGCGCCAGATTGTTTTGAGCTTTTTGTGTATCCAACAAAGGCGACGCGGAAATTTTCCTGGAGACTTCTCATTGGTAGCCGAATGCCAGTAAAGGGGGGGTGTGGGTTAGGATGTAGGAACGATCAGATGAATCTGTGGTGCTTGACATCGGAAAGGGTTCAGTGGATGAGGAGGAGGGAGAGGAAACCGTGACGGCAATGGGTGGTGCCGACACTGGGGGTGGATTACGAACAGGCAGTTGATGAGCGTAGACCAATGGGGGCACCTAGCCAGGATGTGCCACACGTTTTACCCGGGGCATGGTGGTTGGGTAATTTGAGGTTTAGCGCTGGAGGGGTCAGAGGGAGGTGAAAAGACACGGGACGAATGGATGGAAAGAGTAGGCAGGATAAAGGAAAAATTTGAATGTGAAGCATTACGACTCTTGAAATTGATGAGCTAAAGTGATTTGGCGCGTAGTGGGCCCAGTGAAGATGGCCTGTTATTAAAAACTCATGCACATAGTGTTTATTTGAGAGGTGGGTGCATACCTGACTAGATTTTAGTGGGTTTCTACCGCGTTACTGTGCTGGGGCCGAGATGTCTTTGATCATGCCGTAGCATTGGCCATGCTGGACTCGTCCCCTCCTGCTGTTATGCTAACAAAACAAGAAGTTGGGCTGCCTCCCAATAGTGCTTGCTTTAAAGTCTTCAGCCAGACTTTGCCATAGCAGTTTAATGCTGAGGTAGTGTAAGAAGGTTGCCTGCTTCTTTACTGCCTTTGCTGTCATTTTCAGAAGTTAAGTACTTCTCAGCTGGGTCTTCGAATCTCACGGTCTTGAGGATTGAGAAGGTAACCTGATCGTCATTAACATGCATAGTGAGTTCTCCTTTTTCCACATCAATCAACGTCTGCCCAGTTGCCATGAAAGGTCTTCCCAGGAGGATTGGAACGTCGCGATCTGCTTTGAAGTCAAGAATAATGAAATCCACAGGGTAGATGAATTTATCCACTTTTACCAGGACATCTTCAGTTTTTCCTTCAGGTAGAACGATGGAGCAATTGACTAGTTGCAACATAACTGTTGTGGGCCTGGCCTCCCCAACTACCAACTTTTTGAAAATAGACATAGGCATGAGATTGATGCTAGCACCCAGGTCACACAGAGCTTTCCCTGAATATTGAGGTCCGATTGCACAGGGGATTGTGAAGTTGCCAGGGTCTTTTAATTTTGGTGGGATCCGATTTGTTAGCATGGCACTGCAATCCTGGGTCAATGCTACCATCTCAAATTCTTCTAGCCATCTCTTTTTGGACAAAATTTCCTTCATAAATTTCACATAGCTAGGCATCTGTTCTAGTGCTTCCACCAAAGGGATATTAATGTGCAATTGTCGTATCGTGTTGATCAAACCATATTTTTATATGATTTTACATGATTAAATTGGGATTTTTAAAGTATTTTCTGGAACATTATTGCATGATTAGCCACTAATTTGAGTTAGGGACATTTATATTGAATTAAGTGAAATTAGGGGTAAAATGGTCATAAATGGTTAATTATTCATGCAAATGATTTCTTGGACTTTTGATGCTACACTGTGTTTAATTTTGCGTTGTAGGTGTGAAGAGAAAAATTGAAGAAAATGGAAATTTTTGAGAGTGAGAATTAATGTTTTGAGGACTGGGGAAAATTACAAGAAAAGGCCCTCATCAAATGGCGCCGTTGCCGGGGAGCTAAGTAATTGGCTCCCTAGGTAATCTAATTGTCAAATTAACTTTTGACAAGGGGTTTCTTGTGTGAAGCTTGATAGTTTTGCATTTTGCATTTTTCATTGCACATATTTTTGGATTTTTGCATTTAGATAGCTTGCATAACATATTGCATCGTTTTGTCTTGGTAGCTTCTGTGTGGTGTGTCTGCATTAAATTTGATATGATGTTGAGCTTAATTGTTTAAATTCACCATGTCTCCAAGTTAATTCATAGGATACTTGCATTTTTATTTTATTTTATTTTTGAAATTTCTTTTTTCTTCATTTGTATTTTCTTTGATTCTTTTTCTTAGTTTTTATAGGTCATAGTTTGATACTGATCTTATGATTTATTTGGGAATTTATTATATCGAACTTTCGTGGCTTGGTTTAATGGTAATCAAGATTCACCATTTCAATCCCACTCTTTTGTAGGAGATTCGACCGGAAGGGAGGAATCCATCTCTCAAAGCATCGATTCCATTCAACAAACAATACGGGCTCTTCAAGCTAACTTGGGAATTCAAGATAAGAATCCAATTGGTCAAGAATGTCATGGTCCATTCCACCACCCATATCATGAACCTTACCACCAACCTCCATTTCAACCAAATCACTCACCACACCTACCTATAGATCATACAATGAGCCTTCTCCACCACAATACAACCCATATTATGAGCCTTCTCATAATCCTCCACCATACAACCGCAACCATATCATGAACCTCCGCCTTCATTCCATCTCACTTCTCGACCATGTCATCCATCTCATTAATTCCTAAACCCATTTAAGCCACCTTCTGGACCTCATTCTCAACCATGTGTGCCAAACAAAAAACCTACCATTCGTGAAGTCCTTGGAAAATTGCAGAATCAAGTGAATCAGACTGTAGATGAGGAGCGGTCACACAAGGCCAACTTTGACCATCAAATGGACTCTATAATGAGACGAATGGAACATCAAGAGAAAGAGAATGAGAGAATGGAAAAAGGAAATTGAGCGTCTCACTCAGCAATTACAAGTTTTGAAGACTAATTTCCAAGAAAATCCTCTTCCCATGTTCACACGTACACAAGAAGTGGAGCAACTAGAAGAAAACAGTGAGAAGTTGGAGAAAGCAATGGAGTGGCCTGCACAAGAGTCTTCAATGTGCCATACCCTACAAGAGACTGGCCCACCACATACACTTCCATATGAGCCACCCACTCTACTATGCCACGAACATCCACCCCAACCCTCTACTCCTCCACCTTCCGGGCTTGATGCCTTCCTCACCTTGCCATACATGGATGATCAAACTCTTACCCTAAGAAGAATGTATGACCAACTAAAGGTCCGGCATCTATTTTTATTCAATCTCAAAGAGGCTCTTCCTCGTGGCTTTTCTGGGGAAATGGAAAAAGAAATGGAGCACATTGAAAAATTCATTAAGGATTTTGTTCACCATGTGCTATGGATAAAAATCGAAAGAGAAGAAGGAGCTCCATGGTCATGTACCTCCAATGATGATGGGAAAACCAAAGAACAACACCTAAATACCACTTCACAAGTGGAAATTTCCAATCCTTTGGTACCTATTCCCACACAAGCACAAGAAGTGAAGCAAGTACAAAAGAGCATTGAAGAGTCTTCTCTACTATTTAGTAATGATCCTATCCTAATAGAGGTAGACTCTCCTACTACTTTAACTAATGAAGTAGTTCATGATTTGAGTGATGATGAGGAGGATGAGGAAATTATTGTTGAATCCCCCCAAATGTTTGAAAATGTAATTGCTCAAACCATTAGCTCTAGTAGTAGTGATTCGGTTGTACTTGTTGATGATTGTGCTCTTACTTCTTTGTGTGATGCTTCAACGGTTAAAAATGCTTCTCTTCATAGTACTAGAGATGATTGTGATAAATTGAATGAAATACTTTCATGTTCTTGTCTGGAATATCAAATATGTGTAGACTGTTATCATGAAAAAAGCCACTTACTTGTTGAGTTTCAAAAGAAAGCATTTAGTGAAGTGTTTGATTCTACCATTGATCATAATGCACCCTCTAGTACTATTGATGATAGAAAGCATGTCAATTGTTAAAAGGTTGAATCTTGCATGGATGATAATGTGGTTGATTTTAGTGAGAAAGACCATAGCTTTGAAAAAGATCTTTATTTTGATTCCAATGAATTGCATGATAGTTTAATAAGGGAAGATTCAATTGTTTTGACTAATGATATTACAAATCAAAATGAATCTTTCCATATGATTCTTTCTTGTGATTTGCCACCTGATATTGACAAAGAAAACGATTCTTTTGAAAATTCAAAAGTTTTGGGTGGTAACAACTTGAAAAATTCTCTTTCTACTTCCACTCTTTTGCCCTCCATCTCTTGTGATTGCAATGATGATGTGGTGTGCCCCAACACTAAGTTGGATTCTGCACCTTCCCTTTTGCAAACACAAGAGAATCTTCAAAATAGAACTGCTTGTTTGACTCCTACTGATAGGAGTAATATTGATTTCCTTGGATGCGATAGTTACTTGGAGAGTTTAGAACTTAACATGCCTTTAATTCACTTGAAACTTCTCCATGTTTCTATTTTTGGATGAGATACTGCTGGTTGCTTGTCTTCTTTACAGGCACATTCTTGGAAAGGTCATCGATGGAACCAACATCCACCGTATATTCTTGGGCCTCTTCCGATTGATCCTGAGCCACCTCCACCAAGGAAAATCAATGTGGGAGAAGATGTTTTCAAAGACAAATGCATGATTCTCATCAAGGATGAGAACTTCTCCTTTAAGCGACTCAAGATACTCTAACACAGGTTGCCTCTTTCCTCACTTATTTTCTTCCTAACTCATATGATTTTTTGGGCTTAATTGTTGTGTGAGGAAGATAAGTGTGGGGGAGGGACACAATCCAGCAGAAAAAGTAGAAATAATTTAGTTTAGTAAGCAGAATAAGAACCCCTTATGTATGCTTTGCATTTTCTTAGCCACTACCCTACTTAATTACCATTGTGCCTTGAATTTCAACTTGTCTAGCATTCTCTTTAGAGTGATTTTTCACATTGAGGACAATGTGTTGATTAAGTGTGGGGGAGGGGACTACATTTTGAATCCCAATTAATTGGTTGTTTTCAAATGAGAAAATGCCTAAAATTAAAATTTTTTTCAAGAATGACTTGCTCTATTGCATGTTCTAAATGGTAAAGGGTCGCATTTGCTACTTTGGAAGTGTAATTTGTGAGAAATTCTTTGAGCTTTTATAAGATCTAGAGTTTTGGCAACCTTTTCAAACCATTTCTTGTTTTTCAAGTGAATGGGAAGAGAAATGAACCCACAATTGGATTTTTGCTTACTCCTTATTTTGAAAATGAGAGTTTATATATCATTTGTGCATTTAGGAGTTAAGCATTATTTTAACTGATTGCAATGTTTTGATTGGTCGTGTTTGTAAGGTTAGCACTTGGAATAGTTTAGTAGATGTTTTGTGGTTAGTTTACTATGCAATTGATTGTGTTAGAGTGAGCATTGGAGAAAAACCTTGTTGGAAGGATATTTGAGCCTTAAAGTCTTTTCATGTGTGCATGTTCTCTTAGTTTTTCATCTTCTAGAACTTGTTTCAACTCTTTTTCGAAACAACATTTGCATTAGTGTTATGGAAATGAAAGAGGCATTCAATTCTAAACCATTGTCACCCAAACACAAACCTTCATTCATTTACCCTTTGCTTACCCCATTTGAGTCATTCCTATGTTGTATGTAGAAGGCATTTGTTCATGATTTTCAAAATAAGTAGTAAAAGTTTGTAAAGTTATTTAGATGTTGAACTTGGTTATTAACTTTGACTTGCATATCAACAATTCATTTTTCTAATTAATTCATTCCATTTAGCCTTCATCCAACATTACAAGCCTTCTAAGTCCTCTTGATTCATTACATTAATTGCTATTGGTAGTGGAGATTTTAGAGTTGTTACAACCTTATGGTAAGGTGTTGATTAAGTGAGCTAGAGTGAAATTATTCCAATGAGGTGAGATGAGTGAAACACTAATAATACCTTGAGAGTCCTCTTATGCTTCATTCTAATATTTTGAGTTGTGTAGTCAGCTAATTTCTTTTCATCACTTGATTGTCCCTAGTGTTAGCTTGACGAATTTGATTAATTGATCCATTGCTCTTTAATTATGAAATATCTCATTTTTCAAATGCATTAGTGATTTGGACTTGGAATTGTGTACTCAATTGCCTTTGTTCAGGAGTACAAAGGTCTAAGTGTGGGGGAATTGATCGAACCATATTTTTATAAGATTTTACATGATTAAATTGGGATTTTTAATGCATTTTCTGGAACAATTTTGCATGATTTGGCACTAATTTGAGTTAGGGACATTTGTATTGAATTAAGTGAAATTAGGGGTAAAATGGTCATAAATGGCTAATTATTCATGCAAATGATTTCTTGGACTTTTGATGCTACACTATGTTTAATTTTGCATTGTAGGTGTTAAGAGAAAAATTGAAGAAAATGGAGATTTTTTAGAGTCAGAATTAATGTTTTGAGGACTGGGGAAAATTACAAGAAAAGGCCCTCATCACATGTCCAAGAATTTATGAAATTGTTTCTCTTGACCTTGCTTCTGTAGTCTTTGTGGGAAAGGCGAGGGATGCTTTAGCATCTTTGAAGACCCGAGATCATGGTTACGTTGTGATGATGATGCGGTATCGTTCCTTGTTAGGTGTTGCACGTGATCATCTAGTGCGGTAGTTGGAGGCAATATCGTGGCGTTGATACCTTGTTCAGGTTGTGAAAGCCTTGGGTGCCTCTACTCGTCTTCAAGGAATTTGTCATTACTTTCTTGTCCCTCCTATGCTTTCCCAAATTTCGGGTTAGCAACAACCGTAGGTTGCTTGGTTTCTCTCATTGGTTCTAGACTCTTGTCGCTTCGGAGCTCTATTGACTTGACTTCCTCTTTTCCGTGGATTCTGTGGACTTCGTGTCACTCAGTAGAGATCCTGAGGGTCTATTGTTGAGGGCAGTAGCTAGTTGTCTGACTTGCTTTTCAAGGTTCCTCAGGGTTACTTGTTGATTCTAAATGATTGCATCATTTTTTGCCATATATTCCTTCAGAAGGGCCAACATGGAGTGCTGCAGCTCTAAATCACCGCCCTACTGTCGTGCTTGCTGGGTAAACCCTGGTGGGTTTGATGTTCTGTTTGTTGGTTCTCAATGTGTTTTGATGATTAACAACAAGTGTAAACATGTTTTGAAGTTTCCAAGATCTTTTAAAAATCATCTAATAGTTGCATACTGCAGTATGGGTCTGTATACTGCAGTAAAAGGTCATCCAGAAAGCAATAATTTTTCTAAGTTAAGTCAATACCGCAGTATAGGGTGCTATACCGCAGTATTGGACTTCCAGAGAACAATCAAATCTTTCGAGTTAAGTCAATACCGCAGTATAGGGTGCTATACCGCAGTATTGGACTTACAGAAAGTAATCAAAATTTCTAAGTTAAGGCAATACCGCAGTATAGGGTGCTATACCGCAGTATTGGACTTCCAGAGAACAATCAAATCTTTCGAGTTAAGTCAATACCGCAGTATAGGGTGCTATACCGCAGTATTGGACTTACAGAAAGTAATCAAAATTTTTAAGTCGAGTCAATACCGCAGTATAGGTATGTATACTGCAGTATAGGACCATCCAGAGAGCAACTAAGTTTTTCAAGACGAGTCAATACCGCAGTATAGGTATGTATACTGCAGTATAGCCTTATACAGAGAGCTCCCAAATTTTATAACTATTGCATACTGCAGTATAGGGTTACATACTGCAGTATTGGGTCTTTAAACTGATTCTCAATTTGTCAAGAGCTCGCTTACTGCAGTATGCTACTTACATACCGCAGTATAGGACTTGACTTTCGAACACAAGTCACAATGATTTGCCTCTGGAAGCTGCATACCGCAGTTTGACTTTGGATACTGCAGTATGGACACTTATGCACAGTGCCATACTCCAGTATGGATCAACATACCGCAGTATACAACGATCAAAATTGATTTTTGAATTACGCGAATTTGCAAATCATTATTGTTTGATCTTATTGCTTCCATAACTCATTCACTTATGTTCCCAACTATGTTTAACAAATTTGTTAAGTGAATTTCAGCAATCACAGATGAAGATCAATGAAGGTCAAAGCCATAAAGCAAAAAGTGTACAGTGCATTAAATGCACTTCTGTAAATCAACCTATTTTCAGCTAATCCATCTGAGCACGCCTTCTAAACGTTAAAGAATGCTTACTTCAACAAGTAAAGTCATCTCCAACGGGCAAATTCTCAGAGGGCCACATCAGATCACATTAACACTTGGACTAGCAGAAGTTTAGAGACAGAAGATGACTAGAACCCAAGCTAATCACTTCCAACGGTTGGAATCATCTTACAACGGTCATTTAATGTTCTCTACCTATAAATAGAGAGCATTAACTTCTTCTCAAGCGGATACACCTACTCTGAGCGAAATTCTACTAAGTTCATTTATTGTGTATTAGCTTTCACTTGTAAAGTATCATACTTGATACAAGCACTTCAGTGTTCATGATATCTACTCTGTAAGAGAGTCAAATACTTGTAAATCATTTATTGATTGAGATAACTACAAGTCAGGGGACTTGATAGTTGGGGTGTATTGATTACAACTTGTAAGGGGGAGTGTGTTCTAGTGAGAGAACAACTCTTAGTACAGAGTGTGTAATCAATAATGTTGAGTTAGTGGATTGAAAATCCCAAGTGAGGCTTGGGGACTGGATGTAGGTCAGGAAAGGACCGAACCAGTATAAATTGCATTGTGTTTTGCTCCTTCTCCTTACCCTCTCTGTTGTGCCCTGTTCTGAGTGATCAAAAACAGAACAAGTTACGAAAATTTTCAATATACCCAATTCACCCCCCCTCTTGGGTATAAAGCTCCCGCTTTCATTTGGTATCAGAGCAAGGTCTTCTCAGAAGAGTTTAACCACTCGAGAAGGATCACTATGGAAGGAATTCTTCCGGATGGAGCTTCAATCAACAGACCTCCCGGTTTCGATGGCGAACACTACTCTTTCTGGAAAGCAAAATTTCGTGTGTTTGTTATGGCTATTGAGTATGGCTTGTGGAGAGTCTTTGAGACTGGAGATTATGTGCCCGTTAAAGTTGAAGAGGGTATTACTATTCCAAAAACCGAAGCTGAGTTCAACGATGATGATAAGAAGAATATCACTCTTAATAGCAAGGCTATTCTGATGCTTCAAAGTGCTCTTAGTCAAAAAGAGTACTTTCGTGTTTGCAACTTGTCTACGGCAAAGGAGATGTGGAAAGCTCTGGAAATCGCATATGAAGGGACTTCTGGAATCAAAGAGAACCGCATCAATATTCTAACAACTGAATACGATCTGTTGCGAATGAAGCAAGGAGAGACTATCGGTGAATTTCAGCTTAGATATACTCATCTCACAAATCAGTTGGCAGCCTTGGGAAAGATCTTCGATCAGAGATCTCAAGTGAGAAAAATTCTCAATATTCTCACGAAGGATTGGGAAGCCAAGGTTACTGCTATTGAAGAGGCCCGTGGTGAGTCGATGACCTCTGTTGCTGCATTGTTTGGAAGTCTGTCTGAGTATGAGGGCAAATTGAGATTCAAGAAGGATTTGGAAGATGTCAACGGTGCCAACAATCGCAACAAGGGAGTTGCTCTCAATGCTGAAAAAGATGAAGAAGATGAAGATGAGGATGAAGAAATCGGCATGATGGTCCGGAGATTCAAAAAGTTTTATAAAAGAGATCAAGGCTTCAAGAGATTTCAGAAGGGAAATTCAAGCTATGAATTGAAGAAGTCGGTTATTTGCTACGAATGCGAAAAGCCAGGACACATCAAAGCGGAATGCCCTCAGCTGAAAAATCAAGAGAAAGAGAAGAAGAAATTTAAAAAATACAAGAAAAAGGCATATGTGTTAGCCATATGGGGAGATAGCTCATCGGATGAGGATGAAGCTGAAGAGGATGAAAGTGAAAAAGCCAACATTTGCCTGGTTGCTGAGGAGGAAGAGCAACCCAATGAAAGCGATGAGGTATATGATTCAAAACCTTCCTATGATGAATTATTTACCGAATACCTCAATGTGCAAAATGAATTTGAAAAGTTAGCAAATAAATATCTGAACTTGAAAAGAAAAAATACCACTCTTAAGCTACAAGTTCAAAACCTTTCATCTTCTGGAATTTTGATCTGTGAAGAGTGTCCTGATTTGAAACAAAAGAATTTACACTTGACCAAGGCACTCGAGAGATTTACAAAAGGAAGCGAGATGCTTGATGTGATTTTAAAACAACAATGTTTTGTAAATGATAGATCAGGCATTGGTTATAGACCAGACTTTGACAAGAAGAAAGGGAAGAAAAAGAATGGACAAAAATCTTATATGAATTATTTTACTAAATCTGTTCATTCATCAAATCCTTTTGCACATTGCAATTACTGTAATAGGAAGGGACATTCTACTTCATCTTGCTTTCATCGAAAAGAGAAAAACTAAACCTGTAGGAAATTATATCTGGGTACCAAAAGGAACATATGTTCCCAAGGTACATGCTAACCCAAAAGGACTCAAGAAAAGATGGGTACCTAAGACTTGGTCTTCTATGAAATGCAGGTTTGTCTTAGAGCATCGAGACCTAACAAGTGGTATATCGATAGTGGATGCTCAAGGCACATGACTGGAGACAAATCCAAATTTTTATCAATAAAGCTAAAAGATGGAGGTAGAGTCACATTTGGAGGTGACCAATCGGGCAAAATCGCTGGTATTGGTGAGATAGGCAATAATGAAGGCCCACTCATCAAAGACGTCTACTTGGTAGAAGGATTGTGTCACAACCTCCTATTTGTGAGCCAAAGCACCGATAAGGGTAATTTGGTAATATTTGATTCTGATGAATGCTTTATTGTTAAAAAGGATTTGGTCTTGATAAATGATTTGAAAAATAAAGCTTTATTTAGAGCACCTAGAGATGGAAATTGTTATACTTTGAACTTCTCTAGCAATGCTTCTGTTTCTGAAAATTGTTTTCTGAGCAATTTGAATGAGAGTTGGCTTTGGCACAAGCGATTAGCTCATGTCAATATGTATCAACTTGACAAGTTGTTGAAAAAGGATTTGGTCATTGGTATTCCCAAATTGAATTTCAAAAATAATATGATTTGTGATGCATGTCAAAAGGGAAAACAAACCAAATCATCTTTCAAAACCAAAAATGAGATTTCAACCACTAGACCACTTCAACTTCTTCACATGGACCTAGTTGGACCAGCTAGAATCAAAAGTCTTGGTGGAAACTTATATACCTTGGTCATTGTTGATGACTTTTCTAGATTTACTTGGACTATATTCTTATCTTCAAAAGATGAAACCTATGATCAGTTTATTTCTTTTGCCAAGAAGGTCCAAAACGAGAAAGGTCTTACCATTTCAGGAATAAGGACTGATCATGGAGGAGAGTTCGAGAATAATGCCTTTGCTGAGTTCTGTGATAGTATGGGGATCAACCATAATTTCTCAGCACCAAGAACACCACAACAGAATGGTGTTGTGGAGAGAAAGAATCGAGTGCTCACGGAGATGGCCCGGGCAATGCTGAACGAATACAACACTTCACAAGTGTTTTGGGCTGACGCGATGAGTACGGCATGTTACATCTCCAACCGAGCCTATTTGAGAAAGAAGATGAACAAAACACCATACGAACTCTACAAAGAAAGAAAGCCGAACCTCAGTTATCTACATGTCTTCGGATGCAAGTGCTATGTGCACAATAATGGTAAAGATAATCTTGGTAAATTCGATCCTAAATCTGATCTAGCTATTTTTATCGATTATTCAAATAGAAGTAAGGCATATAGGGTGTTTAATACTAGGACTAAGATTGTTGAAGAATCTATACATGTTGTATTTTGTGAATCTGAATCTGATAAATCCTTGGATGATGAAGAGGAGACTATTTTCAAAAACAAATTCTTTTCGAAAAATGCTCCTACTCCTTCTGAAAATTCTGAAAATGTTTTTGAGGCTGATCCTGAAAACAATTTAGAAAATCCTGATCAGTCTCAACCTAGAGCTTGGAGATTTATAAGGAATCATCCTTTAGACCAAGTCATAGGTGATGTAAACCAAGGAGTTAGGACCAGAAATAGTACTTTGAATGAAGTCACATTCTCTGCATTTATTTCACATATAGAGCCCTCCAAGATAGAAGAAGCCCTTTCAGACAATGATTGGGTGATTGCTATGCAAGAGGAGCTACATCAATTTGATAGAAATCAAGTTTGGGACTTGGTGCCTAGACCCAAAGACCATCCGGTAATTGGGACAAAATGGGTATTCAAGAACAAACGTGATGAGTCAGCCATCATTGTGCGTAACAAGGCTAGATTAGTGGCCAAAGGTTACAATCAAGAAGAAGGAATAGACTATGAAGAGGCTTATGCTCCAGTAGCTAGATTGGAGGCAATAAGAGTTCTTCTAGCATTTGCATGCACAAAAGGTTTTAAACTCTATCAAATGGATGTCAAAAGTGCTTTCCTAAATGGTTTCATTTAAGAGGAGTGTATGTTGAACAACCTCCAGGTTTTGAAAATGATCAATTTCCGGATCATGTTTTTAGACTTAAGAAAGCTTTGTATGGTCTTAAGCAAGCTCCTAGAGCTTGGTATGAAAGATTGAGTCAATTCTTACTCAATCAAGGATTTATTAGAGGAAAGGCTGATACGACATTGTTTATCAAGAAAAACAAATTGAATGAAATTTTAATTGTACAGATATATGTCGATGATATTATTTTCGGTGCTACTAATGACTCCTTGTGTGAGGAATTTTCCAAGTCTATGCAGGGTGAATTTGAGATGTCGATGATGGGAAAGCTCAATTACTTCCTTGGGCTGCAAATCAAACAACGTAAGGATGGGATATTTATATCTCAAACCAAGTATTTGAATGATTTGCTGAAGAAGTTTGGAATGGACAAGTGCAATGGGGCTGACACACCAATGAGCACAACTACTTCTTTGGATGCTGATGAAGAGGGCAAGGATTTCAACATCACCAAGTATAGAGGAATGATTGGATCATTGCTCTATCTCACCGCAAGTCGCCCGAACATCCAATTCAGTGTTGGAATGTGTGCTCGGTTCCAATCCGCTCCTAAAGAGTCTCATGGTGAAAATGTGAAGAGGATATTCAGATATCTCTCTGATTCGAAGACTCTTGGACTATGGTTTCCCAAAGGTCAGCCGGAGCACTTAGTGGCATATTCAGATTCTGACCACGCTGGCTACAAGACGGATAGAAAGAGCACAAGTGGTCAATGCGAGTTCTTTGGGAACTCACTTGTGTCATGGTTCAGTAAGAAGCAAACAACTGTGGCCGTGTCATCAACCGAAGCTGAATATGTGGCTGCCTCAAGTTGATGTGCTCAAGTGCTATGGTTAAAGCAACAACTTGCTGATTTGGGAGTCCACTTGAAGGAGATCCCAATATTGTGTGACAACACTAGCACAATAAGCTTGGCCAAGAATCCGGTGCAACATACAAGAACCAAGCATATTGATGTGAGGCACCATTTCATTTGAGATCATGTCCAGAAGCGAGATGTCAAAGTGATGTTCATTCCAACCCATCTTCAACTAGCTGACATCTTCACCAAGCCTCTAGCCAAGGAACAATTCACTTTCATAAGGAGAGAATTGGGAATGGTAAATCCAAATGAATTGTAAGCAATTCTCTCTCAATTTAATGTTAGGTGTGTTATTGATGATTAATCTTTACTAACTTAAGCATCGGAGTGTTTAGCCTTTGTTTTGCAGGATATTTTGATGTTTCAGAGGTTGCATACTCCAATATTGGTGATAATACTCGAATTTTGGAAGTTACAAGAAGCTGAAACTGAAGTTCAGAAGAGCTATACCGCGGTATGCAAGTGCTATACCGCAGTATGGGGTGTGTCAGAAGCCAAAGCTCCAGGTGTGCCAGGGGCATACTGCAGTATGTAAGTGATATACTGTAGTATGGGGTGTGTCAGAAGCCAAAGCTCCGGGTGTGCCAGGGGCATACTGCAGTATGTAAGTGATATACTGTAGTATGGGGTCAGACAGAGGCCAAAGCTTCAGGTATGCCAGAGGCATACTGCAGTATGTAAGTGCTATACTGCAGTATGGCCATCGGTATTTTCAAAAATTCTCTCGACATTTTTGAAGTCCAGGTCAGTATACTTCCATATATACTGCAGTATGTAAATGAAAGTATGCTATACTGCAGTATGCAAGAACTGTACTCGAGTATAGGGGTCTGTCTATATATACTGAACAGTCGTGTTCTTTCATACTCGCGTGTTTACTCCAGTAAACCCTTGAGTCTTGACTTTCTCTCTTCCTCTCTCTCTCTGAAACCGTCACAATCCCTCATTAAACCCCAATAAATCCTCACCAAATCTCTCTCAATCTCTTCCCATTCTCATTCTCGCCGATACCCTAACGTCAAGATGTCCAAAGATCAATCTCACTCCAAACAACCCACTTCTTCTCTTCCACATAGAGCACCAAGGATGAAATCAATTCCCAAGAGATTAGAGACCGGTATTGATCGTCATATTCCCGGAGTCGGTGTTACTATCCCAGAAGCCTCTTCACCGAATCCCAAGAAGAGGGGTACATCATCTAGAGCACCAATCCCACCTCCAGTTGCCAAGAAGAAGATGACTGGAGAGCCGAGCAAGGCACAAGGGAAGAGGACCGTTGTTCATCAAAAAGCAAGGTCCAAAAGAGCTTCCACGACTGTCGTATCCTCTCCCTCAACTGTTGAGGTTACTGGTTCTTCATCAGAGACTGAGTCTGAGCAAGAATCTTTGCACGTGATTGTAAATGCTTTAGAAGATATTAAGATTCACAAAAATGCACCAGAGGGATTCAAGGTTGCTCCAGTTCTACTTCCTCCCAGCTTGAATGCCATGTTCAAAGACCAATTTGGAAGTCGAGGATTCTGTGCTGTCATCTCAATTAATTTGGAACAAGTTTATCGTGAGTGCAACGTGGATCTCTCGCCGTGGTTCGGGCCATATGCCTCATTCGTTTCCATCGAGGCTGCTTACTGTCCGGAGTTGGTCAAGATGTTCTACTTCAACATGGCGACCAACCACATTTTGGACTCGGAAGGAAGGCTGGTTGAAGAAAGGATCATAACATCTGTCAGAGGGGTACAATTCACATTGTCTGCCACCATCCTCAACAAGATTCTCAAGGTCGTTAATCCTCCAGAGGCATCCACACCGAAATATACAAACGAGGAGGTGTATGCGACACTAGTGCCCGGTCAGGACATACCGGATGATCAGAGAACCCACTTAACCTTCAAGCCCTCGGACATGCCACCTTTGCACCGAGTTATTTGGTACGTGTATTCACGTAATTTTGTGCAAAAGGGAGGAAGCTACACTCACTTCACGCAAAAGGACTATCGCTTCTTCACTGCCTTCATTCGCAAGCATCCTATCAACATCGGGTAGTGGCTTTTCCAGGAGATCAGCCACTTCAAGTTCGTGTCCCGCAAAGGATCCTACATGCCTTTCGCCTCTCTGGCTTCCTTGATCATGTTCTACCATAAGATATGGTACGTGGGTCCTCCTGAGCAGATGAAGTATATCACGGCCTTCGGAAAGACACAACTTAACTTTATGAAGGTACAATTTGAGCCGGAAGGATCTGGTCAGTCGAGAGCTCCACCGAGGTCACAGACACGTGCATCACAGTCAGTCGCACATGAGGCCCAGTCGGCTCCGCCTCCACCACCATTGGATTTTGATGATAGGATAAAAAGGATTGTGGATGCTGCTGTTGCGTCTCTTTTTGTGAAGATGCAGTTCGAGTTTGGGCGATTGGCTGCTGATATGAGAATCAAGATGGACGCGGAAGTGGCAAAGCTCACGGAACAATTTGACAAGAAGCATCAAGAGATCTTCGATCAGTGTATTGATTTGGACTCCCGGCTGGCTATCACACTGACAGTTGCATCTGACGCTCAGGATAAGGTTGATCGCCTGATCAAGCATTTCGATGTTGGAGCTTCTTCATCAACCTTCGGGTTCACTACCTGCCCTTCCTCATCCTCTCCTGTCCCAGAGGTCCAGCCATCCGTTCCTGTTCCCCAGCCTTCCACATCTTCACCTGAGATTCTCATTTCTCCACCTTCATCACCATCTTTCGTTTTTCCTAGCCCACCGCATACCACTTCACCGCCTGCCTCATCATCCCCAGCCTCCATTTCCACACCAGCCACAGTCATACCGTCTTCACCTATCACCCCTACCACAGAGGTCCTTCCTGGACCATTCCCATCTCCACTTACTCCGACCACTGAAGAGCCCCATGATCTCACTTTTGATCCAAACACAGCCATGGTGCTCTACACTCCTCCTGTCTTTGTCCTTGACCCAGAGTTTGCTGATGACAAAGGGGGAGAAGGAGAGAAAGATGTAGATGTATAGTCTAGGAAGTTTGCATTATAGTGTGTTGTAGATGTATAGTCTAGGAAGTTTGCATTTCATCTACTATTTTGATGTTTCTTTTTTGATTGCTCTGATATCAGTTATTATCAGTGTGTTCATCTTTTCTGATATCCGTTCTGCTTGTATGAATCATGTTTAATGAATATATTTCAAAATGTTTATGCTCTCAAATACATATCTGATGCCAATCTCTGACTTTTATGTTTGAAAATGCAAAACTGGTTGTTTTCTGATAACTTAACATTGAATTTTGAAAACTTCAATTCAAAACAGATTACATCTTTCAAATTCTTTAAAAAGAAAGTTTACAAGTGTTGTCATCATCAAAAAGGGGGAGAATGTTGGTTCTCAATGTGTTTTGATGATTAACAACAAGTGTAAACATGTTTTGAAGTTTCCAAGATCTTTTAAAAATCATCTGATAGTTGCATACTGCAGTATGGGTCTGTATACTGCAGTAAAGGGTCATCCAGAAAGCAATAATTTTTCCAAGTTAAGTCAATACCGCAGTATAGGGTGCTATACCGCAGTATTGGACTTCCAGAGAACAATCAAATCTTTCGAGTTAAGTCAATACCGCAGTATAGGGTGCTATACCGCAGTATTGGACTTACAGAGAGCAATCAAATCTTTCGAGTTAAGTCAATACCGCAGTATAGGATGCTATACCGCAGTATTGGACTTACAGAAAGTAATCAAAATTTTTAAGTCAAGTCAACACCGCAGTATAGGTATGTATACTGTAGTATAGGACCATCCAGAAAGCAACTAAGTTTTTCAAGACGAGTCAATACCGCAGTATAGGTATGTATACTGCAGTATAGGACCATCCAGAGAGCAACTAAGTTTTTCAAGACGAGTCAATACCGCAGTATAGGTATGTATACTACAGTATAGACTTATACAGAGAGCTCCCAAATTTTATAACTATTGCATACTGCAGTATAGGGTTACATACTGCAGTATTGGGTCTTTAAACTGATTCTCAATTTGTCAAGAGCTCGTTTACTGCAGTATGCTACTTACATACCGCAGTATAGGACTTGACTTTCGAACACAAGTCACAATGATTTGCCTCTGGAAGCTGCATACCGCAGTATGACTTTGGATACTGCAATATGGACACTTATGCACAGTGCCATACTCCAGTATGGATCAACATACCGCAGTATACAACGGTCAAAATTGATTTTTGAATTACGCGAATTTGCACTTGGACCTGATCTGAAATGTGTAGAACCTCCCTCCTTCAAGAGAGGGAGGTTTTCAGAAGTTGTGGTTTCCAGAGGCGAATAACAACACAAAATGCATAAATTAACCACAACTTCTAAAATCCTTGAATTTGTGATTTCTGAGTTCTAGAGGCGAATAACAACACAAAATACATAAATTAACAACACAAAATTTATAAATTAACCACAACTTCTGAAAACCTTGAATTTGTGATTTCTGAGTTCCAGAGGCGAATAACAACACAAAATGCATAAATTAACAACATAAAATGCATAAATTAACCACAACTTCTGAAAACTTTGAATTTGTGATTTCTGAGTTCTAGAGGCGAATAACAACACAAAATGCTTAAATTAACAACACAAAATGCATAAATTAACCACAACGTCTGAAAACCTTGAATTTGTGATTTCTGAGTTGCAGAGGCGATTAACAACACAAAATGCATAAATTAACAACACAAAATGCATAAATTAACCACAACTTCTGAAAACCTTAAATTTGTGATTTCTGAGTTCTAGAGGCAATTAACAGCACAAAATGCATAAATTAACCACACAAAATGTATAAATTAACCACAATTCGCCTATCACTTCCAGAGGATATTTACAACAACAAATGCATGTAATAACAACAGAAAATGCATATATTTACAACAACTTTTACATACTTTTGCAGATTCCCCAACCTTTATTTACAACAACAAATGCTCTCTTTTCTCATCTGCAACTCATGGATGAGAGAGAGGCCATGGATGCGAGAGCCAATTGGGACAATCTTCCACCAGAACTCTGGCCCAGGATCGGAAAATCTCTCCACCACCATGTTGACCTTCTCAGATTTCGCAGCGCCTGCAAGCGATCCTCAAGAGAGCGAGTAAGGTGAGAGAGGAGAGAGAGAGGAGAAGGAAGAAGGAGGCTGAGGGGTGGATGGGAAGGTTGGGAACTGATGGTTGAAGGAGGGAGGTTCTGCACATTTCAGATCAGGTCCAAGTGCTGGTTCTCACCACCGGTGAGACTAATGGTGGCTGATGGTGGAGGTGAAGGGAAGCTCGCCGGTGGTAGTGGTGGAGGAGGAAACCGCCAGCGAGTGGGAGCTGAAAGGCAAGAAGGAAAGATCGAAAGGTCCAGAGATGAGAGAGAGAGGAGAAGGAAGAAGTAGAAGGGTAATAAGGTCTTTTACTCATATGAAATAATTACACAGAAGTCCCTTGGGACTTCTGTGTAATTTCATGAATTGAAGGGACCTAAATGTAAATATGTGTGTTCCTTGGGACCTGTGCGTAATTTTCCCGTTATATAAAGCAGCAACACATGAAATTAAAGGGAAATAAAACAAACAGAAAACACACACACACACACGCCATCGTAAATCAGAGAAGATCATGCCACCATCAGCAAAAAGAGATTCACAGCGTCTTAAATGCCGAGGCAGCAGATCACACCATACCTCTCGAGCTACTCACCCCATCTTTACACACCATACCTCTCCATCTTTCTTGAGCAAAGCACCAAAAAACCATCGGACCATTCTTCCTCGGACCAGCGTCTTGCACCTTGGACCGGACCCTTGATCTGTTATATAATCCCAGCTCTTGACTTCTATTCATCCACTTTGATCAACCAAGAGAAAAACATAAACAGACACGGTGAGAGTGAGAACCGTGAGAGAATTTTCTGTGGTAACCTTCCTCTGCATTTAGCTTCAAAAACAGGGGTGTTCGTTCCCTCGAAGGTCATGTCGAGACAGCCTGAGATTGTAGGTAATCATCGGGTCTCTCTTATTTCTTGTTTTCATGATTCCCAACGTGAGTTTTAGAGCATGAAACCATAAAAAATGAAGCCATGAGTTTGCTGCAAAAAGAAACTGAAAACAGGGGCTGTTAACATCTATTTTTCATCGTTGAGTTGTTTCACTGCACACTTAGGAAAATAGAAGGAGTGGTTTTGTTGTGTGTGTACATTGTTGTCATACATGTTGCTGTGTTAAGTACTTATTTAGGAAGCTGTGTGTGTGTAAGATAGAAACCTGAAATACCAAAGTTTTACTGATGTACGTATATTAACATTGCTCATGGGAAAGTAAAAATAAGAACCTTGCTATTTAATATATAATATATTGTATGCTCGTATTTGCGTTGCAAACATGGTGATCATTAAACCTGTGAATATATATATGTAGCTACTTTTAGGAAATGGAAAGAGTTGCTGCGTTTTGCTGAACACGTTTGTCGATATAAATATATTAATATATATATAATTTTCGCAGTTAGAGCTAAACACTTTTAAAAAATTATATATATATTAAGATATCGTTAATATTCAAGATATCTGAACACTTTATAAAAAAACTATTATATATGGAAATCAAAAGAATAGGTGTTTTATATAAATATAAAACAAAGTGCCATTATCTACTTTGTCGTAGATTGGGTGGTTGTTTTATGTAAATATATATATATATATATATACACACTAAACATAAACCAAATGCTTACTGTGTGCGTGAGTTATTGCTTTTGAAACTTTGAAAAGGTGTCAAAGTATATGTATATCGTTTGTTTTGCTTGTTTGATACAGACAGATATATTAGTGTATTAAAAGAATATATGTATACATATAAATATATATATATATATATATATATATATATATATATATATATATATATATATATCATGATAAAAATGTATTTTTATTTTGCTAATATTTATAAACTCCTATATAATAGGATCTAATTTAACTAATTCTTATATTATTTTACTTATAATATTATTTACAAAATAATATAGTGAAGCATATTTTACGTGGTGTGAGCATTTATTAAATTTTTAATTTAAAGTGTTAGAATATCCTTAATAATTATAATTATAATAAAAATAAATAAATAGTGATAATTATAATTATAATTATTAGAATTTGTATTTTTTAGTTATAGGAAATTATAAGTTTTAATTGTGATAATGTAGAGCCTTCTTGTAAGCGGTGATTGTACGAGTTGTGTTCCTCGAGCTAAGGTTAAGCTTAGAATTGAGGTAACCAGGGTTAATTTATTTTATATGCTTGTTTGGACTGTAAGGTATTTTTCTAAGTCTTATTTTCATATATACTATTTGTATGTGTTTTTAAAAATTATGTGTATATTTGAATATGAAATTAATTCAGTGAAGCAGTGTATTTTCCAATCTATGTATTTAAGTGATTATTATTGTTGGGATTGTTATTGTTGTGATGGTTATAATGTTTGTTGTGAGATGATGTGTATGGAATAATAATTTAGTGTTGTTAAAAGTTTTAGTATTATTTCTTCTGTTGTGGGATATGTTGGGTTGTGTGGAAGAGATTGAGTGTGAAATTGTGCTCATCGGCTCTCTCATTCCTAACCCGGAAATTGAGTTGAGTGTTTTGAGCGGACACCTCCCTATTACGGTATTTTGGTGGTGGGTTTGTGGGAAAAATTTTGTATCCTGGACCCCTAGATGGTAGCATGGGAGAGGGCAGTATTCTTGAAGTGACTAGCTAACCTTGGCCAGGTATACTAGCACTGAAAAGGATGGATGTTCGGTAAGGGTTGGTCGATGAAAATTGTACCCTGGACTCCGAGTTTGTAGGCGGTATTTGTGCCTTGGACTCCGAGTTTGTGGGCTGAAGCTGTGTCCTCAACTCTGATAAGGATGATCTATGCATCACTATTGTCTGAAATATATGTGAGATCTTTCGCTAAATGTTAGCAAATAAATTATGATGTTTTCGAACCCTTTTTGGGAGGGAGTTTTTTTGGTAACCAAGCCGATAACTATTTTGTGAAAGGTTTTATGTAAATGAATATATATATTTTGATTATGGTGGATTTTTAATTTAATTAATATTGATCTTATAATTATGTTAATAAACCTGCTTCTCTGACTTGCAATCCTTTCCTGCATATTTGATAAATTAATTTCGGTTACGGGGACTTTATGTCTCACCCCGTCATTATTAAATTTTTCAGATGAGACCTCTAACCCTATTAGAGGACAAGGGAAGCAGCCAGAGGCATAGACGTCGTGAAACTTGTAGACCTCTTTTTAGCATTAGTGTTGTATTGATTGTTATATTGCCATCATAGGGCCTTCATATTTTTGAAATACTACATTAACTATTTTGGATAACTGTTGATTTTTCGAAGGCCTTATTTTACACCCTATCATATCATTGTGGATCCACAACTATATCTTCTGTGACAACTGTCTTGTGTAGACCCTTGAGTGTGGATTGGTGTTGTAAAACTCGTGGGCTATAAAATCTCCTGTTCGATAATTGTGCCCAGAGTTATGGATTTCTATTGTGGGTTTGTGGGCGAGATTTGTGCCCTGGACCAAGAGGTGTGTGTATTGAAAAGGAAGGTTTTCCATAATTACCTGCTAATTTGACTTTAAGAATAATTGTGGTTAATTGTTGTGTAGTAAGAAAGGGTCTTTTCACGTTCAACATCTGAATCATGACACCCTTGATTTCAAAGTGTCCTGCATTAAAGGTTGGTAGTGTGATAGCCGAATTCAACTTGTTTAAATCGGGAATGCCGAATTCCATGATGGCCTTGTTGACATCTGGATTTGGAGGTGGAGGGATCTGATTGTCCCTGTTTATTACTATCGTCTCTCGTCGATCCTGCTCATGGTTGATAGGTATATCCGCCATGCTTGCTGAGACAAAAGGTTGACTTCTTCGCTTGTGCTTTCTGCGCCTTTGCTTGTAAGTGCGTTCGATTTATGGATCGTAAGGCTTTAAGTTGGCTAAAGGTGAGTTACGCATGCACTACAGAATGTACCTGAAAATCAAGAACAGGGAAAGAGTGAGCTTTATTCAATAAATCACAACTATTAAGCAAAACTGGCGGCATCACTAAGGGTATCTACAGTTCCTAGCAACAGCGCCAAAAACTTGTTGGTCGATTTCCTTGATGGCAAGTGAACCAGTCGAACAAGTAATAAAGAGTAAGTAGAGTATCGTCCCACAGAGACTGGATACCAGATGAGGATACTGAATTGTAGAATCGTTGTGTTTAAGAAAGGAATAAGTTTGATTTGATTGGGAGTTTTATGGCTATACTAATAAACAAGAAAATAAATAGTGTCGTAGTCGTGAGAAGATATCAGTAGGAAAATAGGCTGAATTCGGAATCATTCTTAAGAATATCAATTCCTCAGTTGCTTTGCACATTGCTATAGCATCCATACTACACAGCTTCCGCAATGCTACAACATAGCTACTAGTAACAACGATATTCAGTTAACCCACCACTATAATCTATTGAAGCTTCTATGTCCGATACATATAATACTAACTTTACTCCTTCCATATGCCTATGGCAATTTTCTAGTTAGGTCTACATTACAAAGCAAGGTGTTATGGTTATGAGCGGTAGACCCATTCCTAAAGCCTACAATAATAGGTCAATCATTGCACCAGCCTGCCTAGCAATCACTGTTTCTCAGAGGTCTAACCTCGACTCCTTGCCAGTAAGCCGAGGCCACAAATGTCGCCCTTAGCTTTCGCTAATCGACAAGGTAATTAAATCACTGATAAGCAAACTGAATTTATTGAATTAAGAACTAGCAACTGGGTTCATTCTAAACTTAAGAAATCATCCTCGCTCAGCCATAGGAAATTTAGTTCATGACTGCCGAGGGAAACACAAAATAGATAACAACAGAATTGAAGATGGAATATCACTTAGAGGGGGGTGAATAAGTGATCTCAAAAATTTTAAACTTCTTTTCAAATTATGAACAAAACAGAGACCAATAAGATAAATGAACACAAGAGAATTTATCCTGGTTCGGTCTAAATCCTCGACCTACGTCCAGTCCCCAGAACACCTTGGATTTCACTATTTTTCAGAACGATTACAGACTCTGTAAACGAAGGATGATCCCTTTCTCTCTCGGAGTCCACTCCCCCTTAAAAGTTGTAATCTATACACCCACTCTTAAGGTTCTGCAACCTTAAGTTACAGACTTATCAATGAAATAAGTGTTTAAATACTCCTCACGAGTTGATAAAAATATGAACACTGAAGTACAATTAATGATACAGATGAAACAACGAAAGACAATAATATCGAATTGATTGCGCAGCGTTTCGGTAGTTGGCGAATTGAATGCTTCGACTATTTATAGATGTCTTCATTAATGACCGTTGTTGAAGCTTATGAAGTAGCCATTGTGACTTCCCAATATGTCCGTTAGACAAATGATACATTTGTTTGAGTATTTCGCTGTTTATGGAGGAATGTTCAGATGGAACATTCTCTTTCGTTCTTTCTGTTGTATCCGTTGTGAAATGGCATTAAATGCGAAATTGGAGAATATCAGAGTTTGCTTTACTTTGCTCAGAATGTCGGTCTCCGAGAATGTGACGATTTAGGTAGCTGCATTTAATGCGTCTGACAAGCGAAGTTGATTCATTTAAATTTGCCGGTAATTTGTGTCTAAATGATCTGAAACTCATGAATAGATTGGTTAATAGCATTTGGAAATCATAATCAGCAATAGTCAAACAAAATATTGATCTATTCAATGATTCATGAATCTCGTATACGGTGATTTTAAAAACAGAGAGATGTTGCTCGAGCATAGGTCCATGCTTGCTCAAGCAAGCTTCGTTGAAAGATTGAAGGAAATGCATTTACTCGCTGGTGCTCGAGCAGGAACATTTCCTTGCTCGAGTACAATGCTCGAACATGAATATATCATGCTCGGGCAGACCCTTGGAAATCAGTTAAATACCCTTTGCTTTTCTGTTGCTCGAGCATGCTTTTTAGCTTACTCGAGCATGTTGCTCGAGCATGATTATTATCATGCTCGGGCAAGCTTCCTGGAATAAATGATAACTTAGTTAAAAAATGACACACGCTGATGCTCAAGCATGTTTCAAGGCTTGCTCAAGCATGATGTATATCATGCTCGGGCAACCTCTTCTAACACAAGGAAGCGGTAGCTGCTCGACTTTGCTCCAGCAGCACTTTGTGCTTGCTCGAGCAGCACTTTGTGCTTGCCCGAGCAGCACTTTTTCAATGCTCAAGTAGAAGCTTCAGCAGAGCAAAGCACATAGGTTGCTCGACGTTGCTCGAGCAACTTTTTAGGCTTGCTCGAGCAAAGTGCTCGAGCAGGACCTTATAGTCTACTCGAGCAAGGTCTTATCAGTTTACTTTTGATATGCCTTACTCACGATGTTGCTCAAGCAAACACTATTCCTTGCTCGAGTAACATCCTGAAAAATACAATTATCAGCTCTTTGCTTATTTGTTTTTACAACTTTGAGAATTGTAATGATCAAAAACACACGAGCCAACAAGAATGACCCATGATCAAAAGGCTAAAATGAAAGAAAAATAGAAAGCTTGACGAAGTCCTGACGACGTGGGAGTAGCCCTGTCACGTCACCACTCCACGTCTTCTTCTCTCCACCTTATTGCAAGGATGGATGCTGGCTTCTCCTGGAGTTTCTCGTGCTTTTTGAATTCTCTCTCTCTCTTCTTGGGTCTGGCCGTAAGAATAGGAATAGACTCTCCGTGATTCAACCTCCTCTAGGGTTGGCTTGCTGTTTCCTTATATAATCAGCGAGTTGGGCCTTCCTAATCTGTCGAAATCCATCGTATCTTTCAATCGTAGTAGATTGATTCTGCTGGTCTTGCGGGATTCTTCAAATCTTTTAGTTTCGATCCTCCATATCTTCCATTCCGTTACGTCAGCAATCTACCTGTCTTTTCTCGACCTTCACAATATTTCTTGAAACAATCTTGTCAAAAGATTAGAACATATGCTGCATAGCATCACGTCCTTTACTTTGCTGTAGCTTCAAAAATGCTTTGTATTGCACTTCGATATGCTGTCAGAATGCTATAGCATAGTATCAGCTTTGCTATACATTCTTCTCATAAAACCTTGTAACTTGTTCTTCTTTTAGCACATGTTTAGGATGTGAATGGTTTTTATCTTTCAGTTCCCTATATTCATGAATTAATGCCTTTTTGCTTAGATTGATTGCAGTTAAGCTTGTATTTACCATACGATTCAGTCATAAAATATAGAGAAAATATGGTATAAATTGTGCTCATCACATACAAATCAGGTCACGATTTCACAATCATGATTATAAGAGACATGTATAGACACACAAGAGATAGGGGATTAAGCTACTAACCTTAAAATCACGAATATTTATAACATTCCCGGCATTAGAAACTCAGTCTTCCGTTAGTATCCTAAAGTAAGAGCATTATAAATATTAATTTCCTTTTTTTTATATGGGATATTATATTAAATACCATTTTAAAATATTAAAAGGGTTTTCGTCCCTTAAGTTTCTCTTTAATCCGTAAAAGAAAAGTCTTTCATCTTTGACTTTATTGTACTTTATTTTCGGATTATTTATTTTTTCCATCCAGAATTTTTTAGCAACTTCGAAAAATTATAATTAAATGAAACAAAATCCAAATGATGTGCTTCCAAAATCTACATGACCTTTGTCATGTCTATTTTCATGGAAAAATACTCCCAACAGTCAAAAACCTTTGAATCATTCCCAGAATAATAAAGTTTCACTACTGTTCAGATTGTACTTCCAGAAATATAAGCCTTTTTTCAAAAATCTATAACTAAATGCAAAATAATTAAAATAATGTGCTTCCAAAAGCTACATGGCCCTTGTCATATCTATTTTCATGGACAAATACCTCAAATAGTCAGAAATGTTTGAATCATTCCTAGAATAATAAAGTTTCACTACTATTCAAATCGTACTTCTAGAAACTTAAGTCTTTTTGAAAAATCTATAACTAAATGCAACAAAATCCAAATAATGTGATTCTAAAAGCTACATGGACCTTGGCACGTCTATCCGCATTGAAAAATACCTCCAACAGTCAGAAACTTTCAAATCATTCCCAAAATAATAAAGTTTCACCACTATCTAGATAATACTTCCAGAAACATAAGATTTTTTCAAAAATCTATAACTCCTCGTGGAAAACTCCAAAAATTTCTTATTACTTATAAAATAAAATCTCTCTTTCTACTTTATTTTTGGAAAGTTTCATGATTTTTGAACATCGTTTGATTAGTAAAAAAAAACGCATAAGCTGACTGCCTCTAGAAAAACCAAAACTTAAAGATTTTGCAACTTGTACAACTTTGATCTTTTACTTCCAAAAAATAATTTTCCACCTTGTTTCCACTTTATTTTTCATTTCAAACCCATTAATGTTGGGATCCGTACACGCAGCGGAATTATAAAATTTTTACGAATCCCATCGAATGATCTTGTTAGCTCTCAGTGTTTTGATGATAACAAAAAGTTAAAGTTTGAAAGATGATGAATTATGTTTGTCTTTATCTTGAACTTAATTCTCGAGAATACATAAGTGATTCTCGAGAATGGCCACTGTTTTCACACTCTGCAATTAAGCCTCTGGATTGTAATTCTCGAGAATAGGATAAGCATTCCCGAGAATGCTGTGTTAGTCTGACTATCGCAAAATTCCTTAATGAGCAATTCTCGATAATTGTAAGAGAGCTCTCGAGAATGGTTATGAGAAATTATCACTCTACCTTCTGTATAAAAACTCTCGAGAATGGATTAAGAATTCCCGAGAATAGTCAAGAGATTCTCGAGAATACCTGAGTCGAAATGATGTAGTTAAATTTTCTAATGAAACTCTCGAGAATGGAAAACCAATTCTCGAGAATGGCTCTCGAGAATCTGTATGGGATTCTCGAGAATTACCGGTATCTATGCTCATCGTCTTTCATCTGCGCTGTAGCTTTAAATGCAATTCTCGAGTATATATCCAAACATTCTCGAGAATGCTTTGACGCCATTGCTAGCATACTATTTCATCGTGTAATTCTCAAGTATTCAAACCTTTATTCTCAAGTATCAGTGTAACACTCATCTGGCAAAACATTCTGTTTCATGCAATTCTTGAGAATCAAAAGAATAATTCTCGAGAATGAACGCTGATTTTTCAGAACTACATCATCGGAATCTGTAAATCTCTGATTATCACTTGGGTGTTTTATATTATTGATTTAAACACATTCTAACCAAGTTTAATCAGTTTGTTAGTGCTTTTTAGAGATGTTTATCATGGTTTAAATACTAAATCTCCATAAAGCATTTCAGCGTGTCAGAAGCATTTATTGCGCTAGAAAAAGAAGAACACACAAACAGAATTAAAGCGTGTAGCAGACGAAGACATTCCTTCGAGGCATACTTATTCCAGCTATTATTCTGAGTTAACCTCTGCTCTGAGACAATCGACGGTGAAGCATTTAAAGAAGCAATGGTCGATTATTTACAAACGGAGTGCATCTGTGACTAACGGAAAATATGAAGAGTCTCAACGGCTAGTTTGCAAACTCCTCCAACGACATTAATGGCAAACACTATAAAAGCTCATCGTATTCAATTCTGCCAACTACCGAAACACTACGCAATCAATACAAATTATTGTTATTAGCTGTTTCAACTGTTTCATCAAATTGTACTTCAATATTCAATACTTTATCTACTCGTGAGGAGTTCTTAAGCATTTATTTCATTATCAGTTGTATCTTAAGGTTGAGGAACCTTAAGAGAGGGTGTATCAATTACAACTTGTAAGGGGGAGTGGAGTCTGAGAATGAGAGGACCATCCTTTGTTTACAGAGTGTGTAATTGTTCTTGAAAGATAGTGAAATACAGGTGTTCTGGGGACTGGACGTAAGTTAGAGATTTTGGACCGAACCACTATAAATTGTCTTGTGTCTATTTCTCATCTCTGATTTATTCCTCTGTTTTCATTATTTATTTGTCATCATGTGCTATTAGCAAAAAGACTTTTGAGATCACCTATTCACCCCCTAGGTGATATTCCACCTTTATTTGGTATCAGAGTGTAGGTTTCTCAGTTGGCCTTAATATCCCGAGAAAGATCATGGAAGGAATATTCCTGATGGTGCTTCAATCAATCGACCCCCAGGATTCAATGGTGAACACTACTCCTTTTGGAAATCAAAATTCAGAGTGTTCGTAATGGCTACCGAATATGGTCTCTGAAGAGTGATAGAAACTAGAGACTATAGGTGATAGAAACTAGAGACTATGTACCTGTAAAGACTGAAGGAGGAATTATTGTTCCAAAGACAGAAGCTGAATTCGATGAGAATGATAAAAAGAACATCACTCTCAAAAGGAGTACTTTCGTATATGTAATTTGTCCACTGCAAATGAAATGTGGAAGGCCTTGGAGATAACATATCAAGCAACTTCCAGCATCAAGGAGAATCACATCAATACTCTAACCACAAAGTATGATTTCCTTCAATGAAGTCAGGAGAGACCATTGCCGAATTTCAACTTTGATACACTCATCTGACAAATCAATTGGCAGCCTTAGGTAAGATCTATGATCAAGGCCCTCAGGTCAGAAAGATCCTCAATGTTCAGACGAAAGACTGGGAAGCTAAAGTCACAGCAATTGAAGAGGCTCGTGGAGAATCAATGACCTCAGTTGCTGCCTTGTTTGGAAGTCTGTCTGAATATGAAAGTAAGATGAAATTCAAAAAGGACTTGGATGATGTCAATAGTAGTCGGAATAAAGGAATCACTCTTAACGCTGTAAAGGAAAAAGAAGATAAAGACGAGGATGATGAGGACGATGATGAGATGGCCATGTTTGTGTGAAGATTCAAGAAGTTCTACAGAAAGGATCAAGACTTTAGAAATAGATTTCAAAAAGGAAGCTCAAACAATAGGCGTGAATTCAGAGATAAAGATCAAGTCATCTGTTATGAATGCGAAAAGCTGGGTCACTACAAATCAGAATGTCCCCAACTAAAAGACAGTGAGAAAGAAAAGAAGAAGAAATCTTATCAATTCAAAAAGAAGGCTTATGTGTCAGCCATATGGGGTGATGGCTCCTCTGATGAAGAAAGCGAAGAAGAAAAAGAAATAGCCAACGTGTGTCTGGTTGCAGAAGAAGAGCAATCTGAAAAGGATACTGAGGTATGTGATCTCCAACTTACACATATGATGAGTTATTTGATGAATATAATGAGATACAATCTGAGTTTGAAAAAGTTGTTGAGGAATGTATAGCCTTGAAAAGGGAAAACATGACTCTTAAACTACAAGTTGAAAATCTCACTTGTGAAAACCTTATCTGTGATGATTGCCTCAATTTAGAGAAAAGAAATTTGTATCTTACAAAAACACTTGAGAAATTCACTAAAGGTAGTGAAATGCTCAATGTGATTTTGAAAGCCCAAAGATTTACGAATGATCGTTCAGGAATAGGATATAATCCTATTTTTGATAAACAAAAAGGCAAAATGAAAACAGTTGAAAAATCTTGAACTATTTTTGAAAAATTGTTCACTCTTCAAACCCATTTGCTGACTGTAATTACTGTGACCAGAAAGGGCACAGTACCTTATCCTGTTTTCACAAAAAGGAGAGAAGAGATAAACCTGTTGGTACTTATCAATGGGTACTTAAGGGGACCTATGTTCCTAAGGCCCGAACTAACCACAAAGGACCTAAGAAAAGATGGGTACCTAAAGCTTAAATCCTTTCTGTTTGCAGGTATGTCTGAGAACATCAAGAATAAATAAGTGGTACATTGACAGTGGGTGCTCCAGACACATGACGAGGGATCAAGACAAGTTTGTTGCAATGAGATCAAAAGATGGAGGTAAAGTCACCTTTGAAGGAAACCAATCTAGTAAAATCACTGGAATTGGTGAGATTGGCACTAAGGAAGGACCTCAAATCAAAGACGTATATCTTGTGGAAGGTCTTTGTCATAATCTCTTAAGTGAAAGTCAAAGTGCCGACAAGAACAACTAGATCATCTTTGACTCTGAAGAATGTCTTATTGTCAACAAAGACGGCTGTCAATAAAGGTAAACTGCAGGTATTGTTCAAAGCTCCTCGTGAAGGTAATTGTTACACTTTGGACTTGCCTAAAGTAAACTCAAAAAAATGTTTTGTTAGCAACTTAAACGAGAATTGGCTGTGGCATAAGCGTTTAGCTCATGTGAACATGTTTCAACTGGATAAGTTGTTAAGAAAAGATTTAGTGATTGGTTTGCGCAAACTTCGTTTCAAAAATGACATGATTTGTGACTCATGTCAAAAGGGTAAACAAACTAAGTCCTCTTTTAAAAACAAAATTGAAATTTCAACAAACCAACCTCTTCAATTACTTCATATGGACTTAGTTGGACCCGCAAGGGTAAAGAGTCTTGGCTGAAACTTATATACACTAGTCATTGTCGATGATTTCTCGCGTTTCACCTGGACTATCTTTTTATCTTCTAAGGATTAAACATTTGATCTGTTTGTTGTGTTTGCCAATAAGGTGCAAAACGAGAAAGGTATTTGCATTACAGCCATTCGAACAGATCATGGAGGTGAGTTCGAGAATCAAGCATTCGGAGAATTCTGTGATGCTCACGGGATTGATCACAATTTCTTGGCTTCAAGGACACCACAACAGAATGGTGTGGTTGAAAGGAAGAATCGTGTAGTAACTGAGATGACTCGTGCTATGTTAAATGAAAATCAGACATCACAAGTCTTCTGGGAAGATGTTATGAGCACGGCAAGCTATATATCAAACCGAGCCTATCTCCAGAAGAAGCTTAACAAGACTCTATATGAGCTCTAAAAAGGGAGGAAACCAAACTTGGCTCACCTTCACATCTTTGGCTGTAAGTGCTTCATTCACAACAATGGTAAGGACAATTTGGGAAAATTTGATCCCAAATCCGATGAAGGTATATTCCTTGGTTACTCTAATAGAAGTAGAGCATATAGAGTTTTCAATAAACGCACTCGTGTAGTTGAAGAATCAATACATGTTGTATTCTGTGAATCTAAGATTGATGATCCTGATGATGATGAGGAAAATGTTTTCAAAAACCAATTCTTTTCGAAAATTACTCCAATTTCTATTGAAAATCCAGAGGACGTTTTTGAAGCTAATCCTCAAACCAATTTAGAAAACCCTGATCAATTTCAACTTAGAGCTTGGAAGTTCATTAGGAATCATCCTTTGGACCAAGTAATAGGTGACATTAATCAAGGAGTAAGGACTAGGAATAACACTTTAAATGAAGTAACATTTTCTGCTTTCATATCACATATTGAACCCTCTAAGATTGATGAAGCCCTATCAGACAATGATTGGGTGATAGCAATGCAAGAGGAATTACATCAATTTGATAGAAATCAGGTTTGAGACTTGTTACCTAGGCCTAAAGACCATCTGGTCATTGGCAATAAAAGGGTATTCAAAAACAAACGTGATGAATCTACAATTATAGTCTGTAACAAGACTAGATTGGTTGCCAAAGGCTGAAGAAGGTATTAATTATGAAGAAACATTTGCTCCAGCGGCCAGATTGGAGGCCATACGTGTACTCTTAGCCTTTGCGTGTATCAAAGGATTCAAACTTTATCAAATGAATGTAAAAAGTGCCTTTCTAAATGGTTTTATTCAGGAGGAAATCTATGTGGAACAGCCTCCTGGTTTTGAAAATAAACATCATCCGGATCATGTTTATCGTCTAAAGAAAGCATTATACGATCTTAAACAAGCCCCCAGGGCTTGGTATGAGAGACTTAGTAAGTTCTTACTAGATCAGGGATTTATAAGAGGAAAAGCGGACACAACCCTTTTTATAAAAACTGATAAGTTGAATGATATGTTATTAGTTCAAATTTATGTGGATGATATTATTTTTTGGATCAACTAACGAAACTCTCTGCAAGGATTTCTCTAAGACTATGCAGGGTGAGTTCGAAATGTCAATGATGGAAGAGCTTAATTACTTCCTTGGACTGCAAATCAAGCAACGGAAAGATGGGATATTCATCACACAAACGAAGTATCTCCGTGATTTGCTTAAAAAGTTTGGATTGGAGTACTGTAATAGTGCAGATACTCCAATGAGTTCAACAGCCTCTTTGGATGTAGATACAGAAAAGGGTAAAGATTTTAACATAACTAAGTATAGAGGGATGATCGAGTCATTACTCTACTTAATTGCAAGCCGGCCTGATATTCAATTTAGCGTGGGAATGTACGCAAGATTTCAATCAGCCCCTAAAGAATCACATGCCGAGCACGTTAAAAGGATCTTTCAATATCTCTCGGATACGAAGGAATTGGGTCTTTGGTTTCCAAAAGGTCAACAAGAATTCTTGGTTGCATACTCAAATGATGATCATGCTGGTTACAAGACTGACAGAAAGAGCACGAGTGGACAATGTGAATTTCTTGGAGGCTCACTCATTTCATGGTTTTGTAAGAAACAAACAATTGTGGCCATATCCTCCACTAAGGCTAAGTATGTTGCTGCTTCAAGCTATTGTACTCAAGTCTTGTGGCTCAAACAACAACTTCAAGACTTGGGGGTTCATTTGAAGGAAATACCAATTCTGTGCGATAACACTAGCACAATAAGCTTGGTGAAGAACCCTATTCAACACACAAGAACCAAGCACATTGATGTGAGACATCACTTTATCAGAGACCACGTGCAGAAGAAAGATGTTAAAGTGATGTTCATCCCCCACACATCTACAATTGGCAGATCTCTTCACCAAGCCACTTGGAAAAGAGCAATTCAATTTCATCCGTTGAGAATTGGGAATGGTAAATCCCAATGAATTGTAAGGAAAATGTTAGTTTAATATTGGGTTAAGGTGCAAAAATACACATGTGCTTTACTCCGAGGAGCGCCCAGTAGCAAATGCTTTTTTTGAGTGCAAAAGTGCACACGTGGTTACAAATTAGGTGCAAAAATACCGTTTGACCATTAAGTTTGACTTTAACCGTTAAGTTTGACTTTGACCGATGACGTGGCATTTCAAAGGTGCAAAAATACACATGTGATTTGTCAAGAAGAGCGCCCAACAACAAACTTTTTTAAAAAAATTTAATAATTTTATTTCAAGATCCTAAAATAATTTTTCAAGATTATGAGGTATTTTTTCAGTATCAGTCAGTATCCTTTTAGTACCAATCAATACTTGAAATATTTTTTCAAGATCCTAAAATAATTTTTCAAGATTATGAAGTATTTTTTCAGTATCAGTCAGTATCCTTTTAGTACCGGTCAATACTTGAAATATTTTTTCAAGATCCTAAAATAATTTTTCAAGACTATGAAGTATTTTTATGTACCAGTCAGTATCCTGAAAGTACTTTTTAGTACCAGCCAGTACCCTGAAATATTTTTTTTCAGTATCAATCAGTATCCTTTTAGTACCGGTCAATATTTGAAATATGTTTTCAAGATCCTAAAATAATTTTTTAAGATTATGAAGTATTTTTTCTGTATATCCTAAAAGTACTTTTTAGTACTAGTCATTACCTTGAATTTTTTTTTTTCAAATACTGACTAGTACAGAAAAAATACTTCATAATCTTGAAAAATTATTTTAAGATTTTGAAAAAATATTTCAAGTATTGACCGGTACTAAAAGGATACTGACTGATACTGAAAAAATACTTTATAATCTTTAAAATTTATTTTAGGATCTTGAAAAAATATTTCAAGTGTTTACCGATACTAAAAAGATACTGAAAAAAATATTTCAGGGTACTGACTGGTACTAAAAAGTACTTTCAGGATACTGACTGGTACAGAAAAAATACTTCAAAGTATCTTTTTAGTACCAGTTAGTACCCTGAAATATTTTTTCAGATCTAAAAATAATTTTTCAAGATTATAAAGTTTTTTTTCAGTACAGGTCAGTATTCTAAATATCTTTTTAGCACCCGGTAGTAATTGAAATAAAATTATTAAATTAAAAAAACTTTGTTGTTGGGCGCTCTTCTTGACAAATCACATGTGTATTTTTGCACCTTTGAAATGCCACGTCATCGGTCAAAGTCAAACTTAACGGTCAAACGGTACTTTTGCACCTAATTTGTAACCACGTGTGCACTTTTGCACCCAAAAAGAGCATTTGCTACTGGGCGCTCCTCGGAGAAAAGCACATGTGTATTTTTGCACCTTAACCCTTTAATATTGTTAATTATGTTTTGATAATTAATTGAAACTGACTTTAGCATCAGAACTTCTTGATTATTTTTGTAGGTTCTCTGTTCAAAGAATCAAAAACAAAGGTGCACAGAGTATGTAAATTCTCTAGAATGGTCTCATCATTCTTGAGAATTGAGGTAATGTTACACCCTTACCGGCCTCGCTCTTTCGAGTGGCGGGTTAGAGGGATCCTTTTCGCTTATTGCCTTTGTTAATTCATCAATTAAGACAAACATCAGAGTATGCACGGCAGAGCATAGGATCGGTTTGGACAACTTACAATATACTGGTAAAGGTAGAAACATTTACATAAAGTAATCCCTGTAGGGTTAAGAGTACAATTGTCCAACGTAAGTACTGGGCAATAAGTAAGTTCATACAGTCATAAAATATACAATGAGATAAGGACTTTCATACGTCTTCAATCTTTTTCTTCATTGCTCGTACCCGAATCCCTTTCCACAGTCCAACCGGCCTACCACCTTATACCTGTATCTTTTAAGCCAGTCTGGAGTTCAAAGTTGAACCCCAAAGTAACTGTTAAACTCAAGTACAATATGTATACAGTGCATGCAAGTAACCATAATCAGAAAATCAAATCATATATCATAAATGCATTCAGAATCACATCACAATCACAACCACAATGACGTACCATCGAGCTGCCTTATCAAGGCAAGCCCCGGACGGCCGCGTACCATCGATTCATCTTTCAAGACCGACCCCGGACACCCGTGTACCGTCGAGTCACCTCACAAGGCAGACCCTGGACACCCGCGTACCGTTGAGTCATCTCACAAGACAACCCTGGACGCCATCCTCAGCGCTAGGATAAATACAGTAGCTAGGGAGTTTAACCCCAACTACCCCGAATGCATCTCAGGCTCGGTAGTGACCTAAGGACACACAGTCCACTAGGCCCTACAGCCTCACATCCTCAACCATGGAAAATAGACATACAACAGCAACATAAAATACGTGAGTTAACATTTACTACCTGGCACTCCTTGAAAGCGGTAAACTCTTTCCTTAGTGTCCGAGATACTTCCCACATGTGTTAACACCCTAGATACAACAAGAACATCATGCTTTAAGTCATATTTACAAGCTTCACTTCATGTTCCATTAAATCCGCATAGCACCAGAATTTCCAAAACCTCTGACCCAACTTCGCCGATTTTGAATAAATTCTAGAAAAATCCGATTAATGTGAAATCAGCGGCCATTGAACCCTTGGAATGTATAGTTTACCATAAAAATAATTACCAAGATCTTCTGGGTTCATATCCTTTTATTATTCCCAAACTTTAGCCACTGGTCTGAAATAAAGTTCCTGTTTTTAGGTCATTTTCCACTTAAAACATCTCTTAGTTGGAAACTCCAAATGACACAAAATCTTATATCACAGTCATACTTAGGATGTCTACTTTCCCCATATAAAATTTCAAAGCATTTAGACTTCACTTACTATTTTAAATCTACTGATTTATCTTCGCTGCCCAAAAATCACAAGAACCGACAGATTTTCGTATAATAAAGACTCGAGCTTTTTGAGTTTGGAAAAAGGTGATCCAAAATGTCCCAACATAAAAACACCTTCTGGACTCAATGGATCCCTCAAAGATACCAAAATCCTACTACCACTCCACGAAAATCACCATAGGGCAGAAATAAGAGTTTCCAAGTTGTCAGTTAGGGGCTTACCTTAGGATGTTGGTTGCGGGTGCCTTCCTCCTCCCTTGGACCAAATCCTTCAGCTGGAGACTCCCTCTCTTCCCCTCAATTTCGTGCTGGGCTGATGGAAAATGGAGGAGGAAGTGCCCTATTTATAGGCTCCAAAGGTGGAGCCCTCATCCAAACTTGATCGCGATCCGACGGTCGGGAAAATTCCTCGGATTAAATTATTATTTCATTACTTGATTCTCAAGGCTTCTAGAGTTCTCCATGGGCAGATGGGTGCGCCTTCCAAGACCAAAAATAAGATTCCAAAATTACCCCTGATGGTGGTCTCTGGTATTGCTAGTTGTAGGTTTCTGGCCCAGGGGTAAAATGATCATTTTGCATTGCTCTTTCTCCAAGACCGTGGGACCCACGTGATCTGCCCAAGGATATGAAATAATTACCCTTTATGAGTCATAATTACTTGTCATTTCATTGTCATGTCAGTTCCAAAAGATGTAGTCCAGATTAAACCGGATTATTTTATCTTTCTCTCTCTTCATAATTACTTGATGTGACCCTTCTCTCTCTTCATAATTACCTGATGTGACCTTTTCTTTTCCTCCAAGTCACTTTTTCTCTCCTCTGGGCCCACCAATTTCGCCCCTATCAGTGTCCTGGGCCTGGGCCCGACTCCGGGAAATCCTATCTGGTCCCGCTTAACTCCTTTTTGCTGGTTATACCCTTCCTCGTGACTCGTGCCACTTTGTGGGACTTGTGTGGTCCCGGATCAACAGTCTCTTTTCCCTAACCATAGGTGGACGAATTGTAATGCCTTGGGGAGCAAGAAACCCATATTCCAGTATCTCATAACTGCCTCGTACTACGTGCTACCCGATAATCCAACTTCTGACCCCGAAATGTCACGTGCTCAACGTAGCACTACTATTACTGACTTTTCCTTCCCTACCGGATCCAGATACACATTTTCTCTCTCTTCCCTTCTTATTTCCTTCAAAAACGTAGGGCTCCCATGACTGCCCTAAAAATGCCATATACTTACTTATATCAGCATATTTCCGCTCAACTAATTGTCCTACACCTTAGGACACAGTTGGGTGGCATCCTTCCCACCGGATTTACATTGTATACGTCTTTTAAGCCCATTTTTTTATTAGCATTTTAATCCCACGACTTGTACATACTAGGTCCACTGACCCGTATGGCCTAATTGCTTTGTCCCCGAGAGGCTTCCTATGCCTCGACCTTCTTGGGACTCTTCCCGAACAGGGCCTAGTCGTCCGTCTATTTCAGGCTTATTCTTCATTCTTAGGGTCCAAAATTCGGAATATTACTGGTAAAGTATTTCAATACGCTTCTATTGTATTCTCGAGAATTGCAATGAATTCTCGGGAAATGTCGGGATTTTGGTATTCTTTGTATGCTACTATTCATAATAATGCAATCATTCTCGAGAATGGTAAGGGCATTCTCGAGAATTGCCTTGATAAAAGGCCACCGCAAAGTGTAAACTGTTAGTAATTCTCGAGAACCAGAGAAAGCTCTCGAGAATTGTCAAGTCATGAAACTCTGGGAAGTTCATATCTGGTCATGTGATTCTCGAGAACCAGGTTCTAATTCTCGAGAATCAACTCCCTTCACCATCTCTGTCAGGCAAATGCTCAGAGTTCTCGAGAATCATCATCAATTCTCGAGAATTGCCAAATCCCACGATGACGTTTCAACTTCAAACCCCACGTCGTTTTATTCCAAGGGCCATGTCGTTTTGTCTCAATTCTCTTAAAACCTTATTGATAGTCGGAGCTATTCATCACATTCTCTCTCACGCTCTCGAGTATTCTGTTCGTGAATCCTCTCTAACTCCTCTCCTCTATCATTCCTCATTTCATCTAATCGCCTCTTCAATGGGATCCTCATCGTCGGAAACTCCTAAAAGACCCCTCACCAAGAAAGCTCGCACTAGATATTGGTCGAAAGTGCAATCTTCAAAGAAAACCGAGACTCCCAAGTCTGAATCCAAAGGGGTAACCATCGTCGACTGCCCAAGACCCACAACTTGACTTCAAACCCAGTCTCTTCCATCCTACAAGGCAAAAGAAAAGGAAAAATCTCAATCCAAGACTGAAGGATCCCACGCGACTCACTCCTCTAAACTATATGGTGATTGTTTACCAAACTTCAATGAGAAGCGATCGAAAGACCTTGAAGATCGAATTCAAAAGCCTCCTCACAATCGCCCTAACCATAAAAAACAAGCAGCAGCCAGTGGGTCACTTTTTCCTTTCGCCTCTAAGCTAGTTGGACAGAAAAGCGCTCTTTACTGCCCTCCAGGCTTTTGTCACGATCCTCTGGTAATTCCTCTAGAACCTCCCAAATTATCTGTGCCAGAATGCTTCAGCCTACTTCTGCCCACTAAGATCTTTGATGAGAACTTAAAAGTCAAGCCCTCAAAGATGTCAGACACCTACAGAGTCCTTTGGTATCTGTACAGCCGCAATTTGGTCAACAAGGGTCAAAGCTTCACACACTTTGTGTCGAGGGATTATCAGTTGATGGGCTCGATTGTTACTAAGGAACCACGTTACCTAGGAAACTTAGTTATCTCTGAAATATCCTCTTTCCTATCCACTGTTGGATCCTCTAAAACGAATACCATACCATACCCAAATTTGGTCTCCAGAATACTCGGATACAATAATATTTGGTACCTTTTGGATCATGACAAAGCCATTTTTCCCAAGAAGTTTTGCAAAACCCATATCCTTTATATGAAGCTTTCCTTCACAGAGGCTACCGGGAAAAAGAAAGACAAGCCTACTGCAGCTCCTAAGCCCTCAACCTCCAAACCACCAGAAGAGGGACAATCTTCACAAGCTGGTGCCTCTGCTTTTGCTCCCTCTTTTGCTCAGGCTGCTCTTCAGACACACAGAGTCTGCTGTTCAAAGGGCCATCAAACCTGTGTATCAGTCTTTAGAGGTTTATCAAAAACTCACCAGAGAGATGATTAAAGCCATGAGTATCGAAATGGTCAACCTCAAAGCTCATGTGGACCTGACTCTGAACATAGCATTATTTGACTATAAAGCTAACTTGGACACTCAATTTGCTGTACTCTTCAATCAACAAGAGGAGATCAAGCAAAACATCAAAGATCTGGAGCAACAACAGTTTTATACTCAACAAGTGGTGAATGGCTTTGATGCCACCTTGGATGCTTTTATGAATAGCTTCTTTGCCACTCAGAAATCTACTGGCACCTCTTCTGCTATGAAGTCTCCACATTATGATCATGAGGTTCCTACTGATCCACTGTCTGCAATTGTTCCATATCAATTTGTATCTCCTTCCTCCTCTAATCCTTCTGGTGTCCCTGGTCTTCTATGTGTTTCCCCTTCTTTGAATGATGACAAAGGGGGAGAAGAGTCTAAGAAGGTTGAGTCTGAAGTGAAGATTGATAAGGATTGATTGAAGTGAATTAAAGTGAAGATTGGCACTTGATTTAAGTGAACTGAAGTGAAGATTGGCTGTTTTAGCTTTAGACTAGGAATAGACTAAGAGAGAGAATTAATCTGAGATTAAGTGTGCTTGAATGTCCTCTTATATGCTTTTAACTATGATTTTTTGGTTTATAGTAATGTAATCAGTTTTATCAATGAGAATCTTCTGATAAATTCTGCCAATCTTATTTTTGTTAATTTCTTTCAAACTTCAAACATAACTGATAAATGTTGTTATCATCAAAAAGGGGGAGAATGTTAGCTCTCAGTGTTTTGATGATAACAAAAAGTTAAAGTTTGAAAGATGATGAATTATGTTTGTCTTTATCTTGAACTTAATTCTTGAGAATACATAAGTGATTCTCGAGAATGGCCACTATTTTCACACTCTGCAATTAAGCCTCTGGATTGTAATTCTCGAGAATAGGATAAGCATTCCCGAGAATGCTGTGTTAGTTTGACTATCACAAAATTCCTTAATGAGCAATTCTCGAGAATTGTAAGAGAGCTCTCGAGAATGGTTATGAGAAATTATCAGTCTGCACTTTGTATAAAAACTCTCAAGAATGGATTAAGAATTCCCGAGAATAGTTTTCGAGAATAGTCAAGAGATTCTCAAGAATACCTGAGTCGAAATGATGTAGTTAAATTTTCTAATGAAATTCTCGAGAATGGAAAACCAATTCTCAAGAATGGCTCTCGAGAATCTGTATGGGATTCTCGAGAATTACCGGTATCTATGCTCACCGTCTTTCCTCTGTGCTGTAGCTTTAAATGCAATTCTCGAGTATGTATCCAGACATTCTCGAGAATGCTTTGACACCATTGCTAGCGATACTATTTTAATTCTCAAGTATTCAAACCTTTATTCTCGAGTATTAGTGTAACACTCCTTCTGGCAAAACATTCTGTTTCATGCAATTCTCGAGAATCAAAAGAATAATTCTCGAGAATGAACGCTGATTTTTCAGAACTACATCCTCGGAATCTGTAAATCTCTGAACACTTGGGTGTTTTATATTATTGATTTAAACACATTCTAACCAAGTTTAATCAAGTTGTTAGTGTTTTTTAGAGATGTTTATCATGGTTTAAACACTAAATCTCCATAAAGCATTCCAGCGTGTCAGAAGCATTTATTGCGCTGGAAAAAGCAGAACACACAAACAGAATTAAAGCATGTAGCAGACGAAGACATTCCTTCGAGACATACTTATTCCAGCTATTATTCTGAGTTAACCTCTGCTCTGAGACAATCGACGGTGAAGCATTTAATGAAGCAATGGTCGATTATTTACAAACGGAGTGCATCTGTGACTAACGGAAAATATGAAGAGTCTCAATGGCTAGTTTGCAAACTCCTCCAACGGCATTAATGGCAAACACTATAAAAGCTCATCGTATTCAATTCTGCCAACTACCGAAACGCTGCACAATCAATATGAATTATTGTTATTAGCTGTTTCAACTGTTTCATCAAATTGTACTTCAGTGTTCAATACTTTATCTACTCGTGAGGAGTTCTTAAACATTTATTTCATTATCAATTGTATCTTAAGGTTGAGGAACCTTAAGAGAGGGTGTATTAATTACAACTTGTAAGGGGGAGTGGAGTCTGAAAGTGAGAGGACCATCCTTCATTTACAGAGTGTGTAATTGTTCTTGAAAGATAATGAAATCCCAGGTGTTCTGGGGACTAGACGTAGGTCAGAGATTTTGGACCAAACCACTATAAATTTTCTTGTGTCTATTTCTCATCTTTGATTTATTCCTCTGTTTTCATTATTTATTTGTCACCATGTGCTATTAGCAAAAAGATTTTTGAGATCACCTATTCACCCCCCCTCTAGGTGATATTCCACCTTCAGATCTATCAACAGCGTTTAGATCAAGGTTCGTTAGAAAAGCCGTACCTATGCAAAGGGTTGAGAGTTTTGTTCAATACGGTCTGGTGCGCATCTCCCTCTTCATGTGTCTCGGCCGTCGTACGTCTTGAACGTGGTGCCATCTCGTTCGATTAAATAAGAGCAAAACTTTTGAATCTCCTCCTTTTACTGGTATCCACACGAACAACACTGGAACACGGGCGGCAGCGTGCTAGCGCCTTCAAAACTTGTGTCTCTCTTTTTCTCTCTAGGGTTTCTTGTGGCTTCTCTAATTCATCCGTCCACCTAATACGACTAGATCAATATCTATTTAAAGGGTTTCTAAAACTCTAATGAGTCGTATTAAAATATTTCAAAATTAATCCAATTTATCTTGAAATTCAAATTTGAATTAAAACAATATATTAATTAAATTTTTCCAATAGATCTAATCAAATATATTTATTTAATTCGAATTATGAGCCTACAGATTTAATTTATCTTTATAAATTAAATATGAGATATGATATCTTCCTATTTAATTAAATCTGAGATACTATATCTCAATTTAATTAAATCTAAGATATAATATCTCAATTTATTATAGTTATTTAATTTATCAATTAAATTAAATACTATGTATAAAAATATTATTATCAATAAATAATATTATTACTATTTTTGAATTTAATAATATATATATATATATATGTACCCATCCTAGATTAAATACTGTAATCATTAAATCTTAGACATATATAAGATTCAATGAATATGAATACTTTTGCTCGCGTTGGGCTATTCTTATGTGCGACCTTGCAGGCCCACATGAGATTGGCAGTGGGTTAATACTGTACCAACCTACAAGTCGCAAACGGCCTCTAGTAAGACATTGCGACTACCCAATTCATATGAGGATCGATGATATGATACAACCTATAGTATAACCATGTCACGTCCCTTTTGTCACATGATAATTTGGTCAAGGATGAGGCATGAATAATGTCAACTTCCTGTTCTTGACCATTACTTTCTCGATTCTCGACTAGTCTAATAATGGAAACTCCTTTCCTTCGTAGTATGGACATACATTTCTCAGACTCACTCATCGAAGGGCCCAGTATTATTTCTCTACAAATGTGAGGGACAAATTCCTTCTTGACCATTCACATCCCTCTACATGAAAACCACTAATCTCGTTCATAGCCTTTATCATCACCCAGCCAAAGGTGACTTTTGACTAGGTCAAAGATCAGCGACTCATCATGTAGAAATTCATGATGATCTCAGGTCAAAGGGCGTTGTGACGTAGTTACACATGAGATAAGCTTATGACTAAATCGATGCAGCTTTCTCATAGTGGGTCGGTCCAGCACCTTGTACTCTTACAAATGCCCATGACTTTGATTCATATCTCCATACCTTATCAAAGTCATACTGGTCTTATCTCATCTTCGCTCCCGCGTAGATGACCGACCAGGGACATTTAGAATAATCTATAAGATATATCCAAGGATACAGTTATTACTATAAACATGCGAATGAAATGATAACTAAATGGAGAACAATGACTTGCCCCTAGGGCATAATTTCCAACAATTAATAATCTTAAAATCATGAAAATCACTTTGCTTCATCATTTTCTTGCTTAGGCCGAAATATAGCCTTAAAAACCAATAAAACCTCGTTCACCTAAAATCATGATTTTTAGCTTAGGTTTGTTTTAGATCTTGGCATTTTGGACTTTGATCTCGTGGTTTCTTCTTTTGAAAACCTGGGTAACATAACCTCTTAGGGTTTCATGCCTTTTAAACCGAAGAAAACCAAAGAAAAACTAAGATCATGCCTTTACAACAAAGCACAAGAAATACACAAAGATAGGTTAGGATCTTTACAAACTAGCCTTGATCTTTGTGTTTTGTTGCAACCTCTTCCTTCTCTTGAGTCTCCAAACTTTTAGCCTCTTCATCATAAAACACCAAAAGGAAGTGTTTTACTAAGGTTAGAGATTAATAGGGAAGTATGAGAAGATGAACTATCAATAACATAAGAACTTACATTAGTTCTTAAAGCTTTTCTCTTCTCTCTCTTTCCTCTCTATGATTTTGGTCACTCTCTTTTCTAAGGGACGTGAGTGTTTCATCTTAAAACCGCATATAAGAGGAGTGTTTAGGTGTATAAAAATTGATGAGTAAGTCAACAAGTGGGTCCTTCTTCCTAAAAGACTAAAATACCCTTACAAAATATCTCTTTCCCTTGGCTTCTTCATCAAGCTCTTCGTCCTATCTTCTCTCCTCCATGCCTTGTCCAAAATATCAAGGCTTATTGGGGAAGTTTGTGATGTCATCCTAATGATATAAGCCTTATGACATAAGCAAGTGCTTAGGTGTCCCTCTTCTAGAACATCTTTTTTGTCTTGTGTCTTAGCTTGGTATGTGGCACTTTAACTTTTTGACATGTGGCACTTTGACTTTTTGACTCTTGTTCCAACATGTGATACATATTCAAGTCTTCATCTTTTCTCCCTTGCTCTTTGTTTGGCTGAAATATTGGCCTCTTGTGGACACAAAATGGCTATGGACAAGTGTCACAATCCTATGGTTCAAGGCTCTTCTTATTGTCCAAGAATGGTCAAGATTTTTCAAGACTTCTTCTTATCCTCTTTCCCTCTGGACGAAATATATGTCTCCTATAGGGTTTACATGTGTTAAATTTTATTCACTATGGGTGCAAAGTCATATGTCAAAGTTTCGTGGTCTTTATGCCCTAACTTATTAAAGTGACAAACATTCTGTTTTTTTTCTTCCCAAAATTGACTTGAGTAACTAAATGTGATCAGACATGCATTTAAATATATAAATTCAATAGGAGATTTAATTTATAATATTTGAATAATACAATGTCAGTTATGAGATGAACATAAATTGATTTAGTTTATATTCATTTTTTTTATAAGAGTTTATATTCATTTTGACCAAGTCAAGAGAAAAAGATTGAGAGAATATCTTTCAACTGATGGTTGTTATGGATATTTTGAGTTTCCAAAAGGGCTTCCCCACCACTCACCACAGTTATTGAGTTTTTCCACTCGCTCCCTCCATCTCTATTCTTGTGTGATGATTTGGTGTGCTACACCCGTCTGAACTCTAGCTCTCCTAGTACTTCAAACTAATCTTAGATTTCGTGTAGGTCAAAGAATCAATTTGTGGAGTTTCGGAGGTTTGCCCTATATCCAAACGTAGATCAGACCGATAAGCTTTCTCCGTTAAAGGAACAAAAGGGCTTCCCCACCACTCACCACAGTTATTTTCTTGCATTCACCAATTTGGAAGGAGTGTGAGAAGGGAAAAAGGTACAAAATTTTACACGCCTCCTCTCTTTTTATTTTATTCTTTCTCTTTTTTAAAGTTTGAGAATTACTAAAGGAAAGTAGGTTATATCATTATAGTTTTTTATTCTTTATTCTGTCAATTCTAACAATATTCTGCTATAAATACAAAACATATTGTATGAATAATATTATACTATAAATAGTATTCTGTAAAATAATTTTAGGGTTAAATATCAATTTTTCCACAGAAGTATTCATTAGGAAACATTTAGCATCTAGAAGTTTTTTTGATATCAATTTTGCCCCGAATTTTTTTTTTTTTTTTTAGGGGAAAATTTGCCTTGGAAGTTTACAAAGAAGAACAATAATTCAATTGTTAAGATCAACTTGTAGACTTCCAGGGCAAAAATAATACCAAAAAAACTTTCGGGTACTGAACGCTCTCTAGTCAATACTTCTATGGTAAAATTGGTATTTAACTCATAATTTTATCTTGACATCAATTCAATTTTTAAAGAAAACATATATTTATATTATTTATTTTATAATTAAAAATTCTGAGCCATAAAATAATTTCTTTTGAACATAATATAATTATAATTAATTATTCTAGTTATACTACTTAGTTATATGCAAATTAATTATTAATATTAAATATTAAATAGAATTGAAAAATAAAAAACTATAGGGGTTCTGATTAAAAATCATGTGGAACTATAAGGACCTAAAAAAAGAAAAGGGGGGGGGGGACCATGAGAACCTTATTAAAAAAAGTGAAAGTGTAAGGACTTAATTTAATTATAAAAAAAAACACTATAGGGACCCAGTAAAAAATTTATAAAGACTTGTAGGTTGATTATCCCTAATATATTTTGGTCAATAAGACAAACATTTTTTAATCTTGACTTTAGAAAAGATTAATATTAACCTGAAAACAAATCTTCTCTAGTTTTGCGATAATAAAGAACATAGAGTCTTGCAAATACAACACATACGGTCTAAGAAGAATAAAAGTGAGATCAAAAAGACAAAAATGAAGTAAATACTAATAATCTTTCTCTAGTTTTGTTAGATCATATGTTTTGATGATCACAAAACTAGAGAAGATTTTTTTTTTTTTTTGAAATTAACTTAAATTATTAATCTTCTCTTAATAAGTTCAAATTTAAAATATGTTTACCTCGTTGATCAAACTAGGAAGCTCCTCAAAGTGAAGAGGTGTAGTGTGCCATCTCTAATCAAATCCAAGCATCAATCTAACCAACCCAATAAATCCTATGGCTCTGCACGGTAATTGATCCAAGTGTCATTGTTGCGTGGCATACCTGTGTGCTAATTTTGCTTGGTTGTCATTCATGATTTCCTTGATTGGCCTCCTTGTATTTTTGAGCCTTCACTGGTCTCTCGGGGCATTCTGGTATGTTGATTAAAAAAAGAGCTGTTCCAAGAGCTAAATTGCTGTGATGTGACAAGAGTTATTGTTTCCAAAAGTTTTTTCCTATCGCTCCTTGAGAAATGTTATGAAAACTAGAGTTTTTGCCTTCGTTACCAAGGTTATGAAAACTCTTTGGTAACGAAAACTCGAGTTCAGTGTAGGTCAAATTAACTGACGTTGTCTATAAGTAAATGGCATGGCAATTCTATTTCATTTAAGAACCACTAAAACTTTATGGTGTCATGTGTGTATATGAATACTAGGTATATTTTCCATTAACCCAAAATTAAAAGGAAAAATTTCACTAAAGTACCAATGTAAAAAAGAAAAAAAAAAAAAAGAACGGATCCTTAACACTGCGTAATAATTTGTGGCTTGTGCATGATATTGGCACGCTAACTAATCAGTGAGTATTGTAATGTCAACAAAAACGCATGCATCCATCCAGGTACATTTATTTATATTAAACAGAGATTATTATATGTTATGTTTATGCTTAGAGATAACCTAACCAAAGGCTAGTGAAAGAAAATAAGCAGGGAAGCCGTTCATATAGCGGGGTTACAATTACACAATTTACAGGTTATTAATCCTCTGAAAGTAGCAGGCCTATTTTATTGTGTCCTTCCTGCGCCAAAAAAACACAACCGAACGAATATAAGTCGACATTTAATGGTGTAGATAGATACCAATCACAACCAGCTGGTGAACTACTTCGGCTTAAAACTTCATGGATGATTGTGACTCACCCAACCACTTCTCACCGATGAACCCCACCAGATCCAACCTTTCTATGTGACCATTTTTGTTCCTTCCAACTACCATGCCCCGTCCTCGGATCTCCCATATCACTCTCTCTAGTTTACTTCTTCTTTTTTTAAATCCATTATTCTTTCTCAATCCCCCCCCCCCCCCAAAAAATAAAAATCTTTAATACTCCGTCTATGTTCATCACACGGATTTCATCGAACACTTGGAATGCGCACAAAATTACCCCCTTCATTTTAATTATAATCCCCCATAGCTAGCTCCCTTAACTTACACAACTCTCGATTTTTCCTTGTTTGAAGCATTTCTGTTAGATCGCAACAACTTTAATCTATTTTCTGATAAGTTTCTTCGTTTTTGTTTTAATCTCTACTATGTAGCTATGAATAATGGCTGTGTAGTTGTAGCCAGCAAGGTACCTGAGCTTTTTGGATGTCGTCGATGCTGGTGCAAAAAACAGCAGTGGCTGTGGAGGTAGGATGAGAGTGAGGAAGGATTTGGCGGGTTCATCGGTGACAAGTGGATGGGTGTAGTCACCATCATCCATGAAGGTGGTTGGAGGAAGGGAGAGAAAGAGATTACACGGTGAATTAACGAAGGTTTAGTGGAGTTAACAGAAGTGTTAAAATTGCCCCACTTTTGAAACTATGTACCTTTTTGCACCCTTGAAAACTTTATGGTGTCAAATACCCTCATCGGTGACAAGTGGATGGGTGTAGTCACCATCATCCATGAAGGTGGTTGGAGGAAGGGAGAGAAAGAGATTACACGGTGAATTAACGAAGGTTTAGTGGAGTTAACAGAAGTGTTAAAATTGCCCCACTTTTGAAACTTTATGTACCTTTTTGCACCCTTGAAAACTTTATGGTGTCAAATACCCCTTACATATAACTTCATTGATAAATTTGCCCCTTTACCTTTTTTTTTTTTTTTGTGCATTTGACTGCCTTCCTCCATCCAACTCTTATTAAAAAAACAAAAAAAAAAAACTGAGAATCACACAAGAAAACATTAGACTAGGTGTTTTTTACTCAAATTTGTTCATTGGCAAGAACCTGTACCTAAAGCCATTCACTATAAGCATCTGAATTCCATCATGTTGACAAGACGATTGAGAAACTAAATATACCGCAATAACAAGTACCATTGTTAAAACAAACAGAAGAATCAAGTGCTTCAATCTCATTGGATTGTGAATAACTTTGCTCTATGTTCCTTTAGTGTCATAAAAGACTTCCTCCAGTCCATTTTATACTTTCTGAAGAGATTAAGGAAATCAGTTAAAGTTAGTAAAATGTTTAACACTCTGACAACTTTTCGAAATTACTTTAGATTTTGATTGTTATAGCTTATTATTGGGGAGAGATGATGAAATAGCCATTATTAAGAGGCAAGATTATTTTTAGAGATCAGTCATCAATGTTTCATTAAATTTTGTAAAAGTTATTGCGTTAAAAGCCAATAGGTAGGGAGAAGTAATTGGACTATAATAATAAAAAGAAAAAGGAACAACAAGAGCAAGATGACTACAACACTAACCTCTTGGCTCTTCTACATGGGATATGCTATAAAATCAAATCTTAAGCTCAAGATGACTGAATGAGTTTGTCAATGTCTTTCTGCAACGAGTAGAATATTTATATATATATATATATAGCATATATTAATTAATATGGAGTATGAAATATCTTAAATAGAATAAAACTGCTAAAATTTCTCTTACCTCAATTTTCAAGGGTGAGGTGGTAGGAGCATATCTCTCCACCACCTTCCCTTCTTTATTTACCAAGAACTTTGTGAAGTTCCATTTGATCCCATCTCCAAATAGCCCCCCTTTCTGTTCTTTCAAGAACTGGTAAAGTGGTGCTGCATTCTTCCCATTCACTTCAACCTTAGACCATTAAATTTCAGGTAATTATTCTCTTATCCCTTCCAAAAATTCCTAAATACATATTCAACACTTACGAATATTATATAGATAAGAGATATATTGTTACCATTTATTATTAGGAGGTTAGTGGCAACATATCCTTCTATTCCAGAGAAGCAAGTATAATATTTGAAACTATAAACGAAGTTCATATGACATGAACATTTTTCAGGGAATGAGAAAGTACTTGATCCTTAAATTTATGACAAATTTTAGGTTGATTCCATATTCATTCTCAATGGCCAGAATATGAAACAATATCATTCAAGAACGATGAATATTTTGTTAAATACAAATTCTGAGTGGTGTAGCCATCAATAATGAAAATTACCAGGGGGGAAAATCCAAGTATCCAAATATAATTAGATATGTCATGCTGTGTCTGGTATGAGCATTCCTAGTACCAAAAACTGACACAACTAAATTTTTTTGAAGACCAACATGTATGTTAGAATCAATTTCTTAATCAAAAGTATCTGAAACAATTTTTTACCTTATCAAAGATAGGAAATTCAGCTTTGAACCTTGTGCAAACAACTTCCTGAATTTCTTCATTGGTTCCTGGTTCTTGTCCAAGAAACTGATTGCATGGAAATGCCAAGATATCAAACTCTGCAGAACTCACAAGTTCTGGTGTTAAAATCTCACCTCACAGAAAAGACTATTACACAAGAGATTGTTTCTTTCTCTTACAAAATGACAGACCTTGGTTCCTGTATTTCTCATACAAAACACTCAATTCTTTGTAATTTGTTTGTGTCAAACCACTGCAAAAATAGTCAAAAACAACATCAAATTAAACTTGTTAAAGAATCATGACAAAATGTTCCCTTGTGGCAGAAGCAATTGTTTCTGTTTAGAATGGTAATGCTTATAGGGGTTTCTCTTTCCATTGTTTCTAATTTGTAGGAAATTAATTCCCATGGCTCTTGCAACATCATTAAGCCAACATTCCCTTTAAATCCACCTGGAAACATGCTATCTTAAAAGGTTTAGATGAAGCGCCGCTTTTCTAATTTAAAGAGAAAGGACAAATGGGTAAAATCTTCAAAAGTCCTAGAAATCTTTCTTGTTTAATGATTTTCAATAAACCAAGAGGACTTCTACTCAATAGCAGAATACTATTTTGTTTTCTCTAGCATCAAGCATAATAAGAAACAAGCATGTACATATATGCTTGAGAAACTCATTACACTGACTCCATTGATGATATACAAATTCTTGAAACAATAACCAATTAAAAAATCAATGAAGAATCTTTAACATAAATTTCATGTATCAATTTTACAAAGCCTATCAACAGGGAAATGATATGTAAATGGTAAATAACTAATTAGGTTAGTTAGTTAGGAAGGGATTAGTTAGTTGGTTAGTTGTTAGTATCTAATAGTAGTTAGTTGGGATTAGTAGACCTACTAATCCCAACTAACTTGTTATGATTATTGATATAGAATTGAGATTAGAAGTAGAGAAGACACGGAAAAGAGGTTAGAAGAGAAGACACACAGAAGGGATTAGAAGAGAAGAGAGTTATCTTAACTCTCACACAACTGAATACTGCAAGGTCATGTCCAACATGATTGTACATTCGAAGAAGGGGATGGCTATTTATAATAAATGATAGCCTCCCCACTAAATATGTTTGTTTTCACTTAAGTCGAGATAGTTTTACAATTGAGTCCCTAGGGTTACAATACTAGTTTCTATAACAATGCCCCCCCTTACAACAACCCTTGTCTTCAAGGGTTTGGCAATGGGAATTCTGGAAATTGGTTTTTCAAGCTAAAATGAAAACCATGTAGCTTCTTCCTCCGGATAACCTTGCCATTGCACTAAAACTTCAGTAATAATCCTTCGTTTCTTCCTACCAACCTGCAGTGATAGAATTTGCTGAGGATATAACGAATTTGGGACTGTTGGCCACTCTATTGGAGGATGTCTTTGCCTAACACTTGGGTCAGGACAGAGTTTCAGCAAAGACACATGAAAGGTAGAGTGAATTCTAGTCTCCGGAGGCAATTCCAGCCTATATGCAACTGGACCAATTCTGTCCAGTACCTTGTAAGGACCAAAAAAACGAGGAGCAAGCTTTGATTGCTTCTAGTGGCAGCTGAAATTTGACGATAGGGCTGTAACTTCAAGAAAACCCATTGTCCTACCTCAAATTCTCTATACGACCGTTTTAGATCAGCTTTTTGTTTCATAGTATTGGCTGATCGATGCAGATGGTACTTTAAAACAGCAATCATTCGCTCCCTTGCTTCAAAACTATGATCAACCGCTTCAACTATAGCTGACCGGGAGATATAAGGAACATATACCAAAGGTTTTTGTTATGATGAATGAATGAGCATCACCCGGATTCTCTTCTCAACCCCTCTGTTCTGTGTCTTGTGTGTAGTTGTTGCTCAATAGTCTGAAACCTTTCTTCGGCCATTCGTGTCCTTTCTTGAAGCCTTGTTTCAATCATGCAGAAAAGAGTAGAGGAGGACGGACATGTGGCTGATCGAGAATTCACACAAACAAACCAAGAAACCAAAACCGATATGAAATTTGCAGAAACAGAACTCAAGTCAGAAACAGCCAACACCCACGTCAGAAATCCACTGACAGCCCACTGAAAATTTAATAAGAAACAGCCGACACCCAATACAGAAAATCCACCGACAACAATTACAATTCCGCCGACCAGGCAATTGGATTGTGCCGACAAGTCAATGGAAAGAAGGAATCCACCGAAGATGACACCAATGACGCAGCAAGACTCGAGAATTTTAAAAATTCAGAGTCTGACGAGAACAGAGCCGAAAAACACCAGTCTGGCAGCAAAACAGAGCAGGAGCGTCAAAAACAGAGACCTGCGTAAATCTGGTTGAAGTTAAAGATTCAGTCTTGATGGCTTTTTTGGCAGAACCCGTGATGATTTTCAGATGACCCAATACATTTCGACTTCAGACAGAGGCAGCACAGACTGATTTAACGGCTAAAATTTGGTATCTTTATTTTCTTTAGAAAGAATAGAACAGATGAGAACAGAAACAGGGAAAGACACAGCCGAGGAAGGACTGCTTTGATACCATTGTTATGATTATTGATATAGAATTGAGATTAGAAGTAGAGAAGACACAGAAAAGAGGTTAGAAGAGAAGACACACAGAAGGTGATATATGAGTCTCTACTAAAGGGCTTAATAGTAAATAAATAGTAGGGAATTGCTTATGATTATTGCTTATAGTTAGTTAGAAGAAAGAGGAATGAGTAGTGACGTGGCATAGGCAGGAGAATATACATGCTGTACCTGAACCATTACGTTTTGTGTGAATGAATTATCTCTTTTCTTCCCTATTTTCCTTCTCTGTGCTAACAAGGGTATCAGAGCCACTGTCCGGCCATGGCACCACCGCCGGACACACGATCCCAGGAGCGTGTGGGGGATTTGGAACAACGTTTGGATGCATTCCAAACTGCTGTGAATACTCGGCTGGAGCAAAATTCTCAAGATATGAGCGAACTTAAGCAATTGGTGCTCCGCCTTGAGGACGGAATGAAATCGATGGAGGCCCGCTTCGCCTCTCCCAGTTTGGTAACCGGCAAGCACACCGTGACCGGCAACGGCGGCCAAGACGACAGCTCTAGCTCCACCCTCGCCTCTCGTTTTCCCGCATTTGGGTCTTTTCACGAGCTGCAATCTCCCCCGTCCACTTACTTCATTCCGACTAAGCAGAGTCGTGTGGATTTTCCTCGCTTTGACGGTTCTGACTTCCGTGGATGGGCGTACCGCTGTCGTCAATTCTTTGAGGTCGACGGCACTCCACCGAAGCACCGTATCCGATTGCTCAGCATCCATCTGGAAGGCCATGCCCTTCGTTGGCACCAGACTTTTATGCGCCAACGTCCCTTCTCTGAGGTCAAATGGGACGACTACTTCCGAGAACTAGAGACGAAATTTACAGAGGTCCGAGACGAACATCCGTTGATCGCGCTTAAGAAACTACAGCAAGCTGGGGAAAATGTCGCAGACTATGAGAAGAAGTTTGACGAACTGCTATCCGAAGTGGATGTGGCGGACGATGTGGCCATTAATCTGTTTATTGGAGGACTACGGGCCGATATCCAACAAATGGTCCTCAACGGCGCACCCTCAACGTTGGCCAAGGCGATGAGCTCAGCACGTTTACAGGAGGCCACCGTTTTGGCCCTTCATGAACATCTTCCCTCGCGCGACCGAAGAGGACAACTATCGGGTCCTGTTTTGACGGGTCGCTCAATTGGATCAGGATCTTGGGTTAATCAGACCTTGGGCTCTAAGACCGGCCCACAACCCACCTCTGCTCCTTCGGTCCCCTCATTCTCAACCAAGACCTTCTCGAATGCTCCCTCTCCGTCCACACTCTCTTCCACCAATTCATCACAATCGAAGCCTACTCGCCAGCTCTCTAAGAAGGAGATGGATGAACGACGTAGGAAAGGGCTGTGTTACTGGTGCTCGGAAAAATTTAACCCCGGTCACCGTTGCAAGGAATCCCATCTCTTCACCTTGGTGATCGACGAGGAGGAGGATCAGTTTGAGGACGCCATTGGAGATGCCCAAGTCGCTGCAGACGGCACTCTTAACGCTGTGGAGGGTTTTGGTAATACATCCACCTTGAAATTAGTGGGTCGTATTAAGAACCAGCAAATTATTATTCTCATTGACACGGGGAGTACACATAATATCCTGGATGCTTCGATCGCTAAACGGCTTAGACTGGGCACTCAAGAATGTCAACCAATTCGCCTGACAGTTGCTGATTCTCGTCAGGTCTGTGTCTCCAAATACTGCCCCGGCTTAAATTGGGAGATGGGAGGTTCGTATTTTTCCTCGGATTTTTTAATTATGAAGATCAGTGGTTATGATGCTATCCTGGGTATCCAATGGTTGAAGACACTGGGTCGTTTTGCCATGGACATGGAATTAAAAACCTTTGAGTTTCACTTACAAGGACAGCAGGTTGTGTTAAAAGGGCTTGGGGCTGATTTGCGCCTTCCTTCTTCTGAGGTATTAGCTATTCGAGATTTTGTTGTGGCTAATGAATTATATTTAATTCACGCTTCCTCTCAGTTGCTTCTCGGTTTGGACTCTGTTTCTCACCTGTCCGAAGATCAGCAAGAGGAGCTACAATCTCTCTTACATAAATTCAATGATGTTTTTGCTGAGCCTACAGGTCTGCCCCCTCCTAGGCGTTCTAACCACTCCATTCCCCTGCAACACGATCGCCCAATTAGCTGCAGACCATACAGATATGGCCCTGTTCAGAAAACGGAAATTGAAAACCAGATCCTCCAGATGCTTAATAATGGTATTATCCGTGAGAGCTCCAGCGACTTTGCTGCCCCTGTGGTCTTAGTATAGAAGAAGGAGGGCACTTGGCGTTTCTGTGTCGATTACCGTAAACTGAATGAAGCCACTGTAAAGAATAAATTCCCAGTTCCAGTCATTGATGAATTACTTGATGAACTCACCGGAGCTACCTTCTTTTCTAAGCTTGATTTACGGGCTGGGTACCATCAGATTCGAATGAAGGAAGATGATATTGCTAAAACAGCCTTCCGTACTCACGAAGGGTTGTATGAATTTTTAGTCATGCCCTTTGGTCTCACTAACGCTCCGGCCACATTCCAAGGGCTGATGAATTCTGTTTTTAAAACCTTCTTGCGCAAATTCATCCTGGTTTTCTTTGATGATATCCTAGTGTATAGTAAGGATTGGCATTCTCATTTACATCACCTGGAAACTACCTTGTCTATTCTACAACAGCATCAGCTCTTTGCGAAAGCATCTAAGTGTACCTTTGCTGCAACACAAATTGATTATTTGGGGCACCTCATTTCTGCCCAGGGAGTTCAGGCTGACCCTCGGAAGTTAGCTGCCATTTCTTCGTGGCCCATACCTTCTTCTCTTCGTGAATTGCGTGGGTTCCTTGGCCTTACGGGTTATTACCGTCGCTTCATTAAGAATTTTGGCTCAATTAGCCGTCCCTTGACTGAATTGTTGAAAAAGACTGATAAATTCTGCTGGACTCCTGAGGCTACTACCGCTTTTCACGCTCTTAAAGAGGCTATGTTGTCCCCTCCGGTTCTTGCTTTGCCGGATTTTAATGAAACTTTTGTTATTGAGACCGATGCTTCCGGTTCAGGTTTAGGGGCTGTTTTATCTCAAAAAGGCCACCCCTTGGCTTATGCTAGTAAGGGTCTTGCTTCTTCTAAGCGACATTTATCTACCTACGAGAGGGAAGTGCTTGCTATCCTTTTTGCTGTCAAACAGTGGCGCTCGTATCTATGGGGTCACAAATTTATTATTCGTACTGATCACTTGCCCCTTAAACACTTGTTGGAGCAAAGGGATCTCTCCCAAGAGCAATTTAAGTGGCTGCATAAATTGTGGGGATTGCATTATGAGATTGTCTACAGAAAAGGGAGTGATAATGTTGTTGCGGATGCCCTTTCTCGGAGGCCTGAGGGTTCTGTTTTAGCTCTTTCCACTCCTGTTTCACCTCTCTACGATCGTGTTCGAGACTCTTGGTTGATTGATGACAAGCTACAGTCTCTTATTAAGGCCCTAGAGCTTGATCCGACCTCTCATCCCAAATTTACTTGGCAACATCAATTGCTGAAACGCAAGGGGAAGCTTGTGGTTGCAGCTGATCGCAACCTTCGCACAGATTTGCTATCCTTCTTTCATGCTGATGGCATAGGAGGACATTCAGGTATCAATTCCACCTTTAAACGCCTCTCTTCCTTTTTCTATTGGAAGGGTATGGAAAAAGATGTTCGTAACTTTGTGCGTGAATGCACTATTTGCCAACGATTTAAACCTGAATTGGTAGCTTCCCCGGGTCTTCTTCAGCCCCTTCCCATTCTGGATCATATTTGGTCTGAATTGTCTATGGACTTCATTAGTGGTCTTCCTAAATCATATGCTAAAACTACCATCTTAGTTGTGGTTGACAGGTTGTCCAAAGCTTCTCATTTTATGGCACTTAAACATCCTTTCACAGTTGTGGATGTGGCCACTATTTTTATGGATAATGTTGTTAAATTGCATGGGTTCCCTAAATCAATTGTTACCGATCGGGATCCTATCTTTTGTGGTAAATTCTGGAAGGAGTTGTTTCGCTTATATGGTGTCAATTTGCACTATTCCTCTGCTTATCACCCTCAAACGGATGGGCAAACTGAAGTTCTTAATCGATGTTTGGAGTGTTATCTCCGTTGCATGACCGGAGACTTCCCTAAACAGTGGGTGAAATGGCTTTCCCTAGCTGAATTGTGGTATAATACCACCTATCACTCTGCTATTGGCATGACTCCATTTGAAGCTGTTTATGGGGTTGCTCCTCCTTTGCATCTTCCGTATATCGCCGGGGACTCTCCTAATGACTTGGTGGATCGTACTTGCTTATCCCGTGAAATTGTCCTGCAACTTCTCAAAAACCATTTGCTGAAAGCTCAACACAGAATGCTGCAGCAAGCTAACAAGCACCGCTCTGAGCGTCAACTTGCTCTTGGGGACATGGTTTATCTCAAGCTACATCCTTTCCGGAAGAATTTATTGAATAATTCTTCTCTTCACAAGCTTGCTGCCAGGTACTTTGGGCCATTTCGGGTTGTAAAGAAAGTGGGTGCTGTAGCCTATGAGTTGGAACTTCCTCCTACAACCAGAATACACCCAGTCTTCCATGTTTCTCTTCTTAAGAAGCATGTGGGTCCTGCTGTTCCTGTTGTTCAGTCGCTGCCTCCAACAGATGGCCAAGGCGAGTTTGCACTTGAACCGGAAGCTATCTTACGCCGTAAGATTGTTCGTCGCCACAACCTCCCTATTACTCAAGTTCTGGTCCAGTGGAAGATGTCTCAACCAGAAGATGCTACTTGGGAGGATCTTTCTGCCATACAGACCCAATTTCCTGACTTCCCTACTGTTGCAAGTCCTACGACTGAAATCCTTGTGGACAAGGATTCTTTTTAAGGGGGGAAGTATTTGATATATGAGTCTCTACTAAAGGGCTTAATCGTAAATAAATAGTAGGGAATTGCTTATGATTATTGCTTATAGTTAGTTAGAAGAAAGAGGAATGAGTAGTGACGTGGCATAGGCAGGAGAATATACATGCTGTACCTGGACCATTACGTTTTGTGTGAATGAATTATCTCTTTTCTTCCCTATTTTCCTTCTCTGTGCTAACAGAAGGGATTAGAAAGAGAAGAGAGTTATCTTGACTCTCACACAACTGAATACTGCAAGGTCATGTCCAACATGATTGTACATTCGAAGGGGATGGCTATTTATAAAAAATGATAGCCTCCCCACTAAATATGTTTGTTTTCACTTAAGTCCCTAGAGATAGTTTTACAATTGAGTCCCTAGGGTTACAATACTAGTTTCTATAACATAACTACTATTAGTTACTAACAACTAACCAACTAACTAATCCCTTCCTAACTAACTAACCTACTAATCCCAACTAACTACTATTAGTTACTAACAACTAACCAACTAACTAATCCCTTCCTAACTAACTAACCTAATTAGTTACATACCATTTACATATCAGGAAACTTGATGAACAAGAAAGTGAGCCATAAATCTCACAACTGTTTGATTGAGAGACAAATGGTTTACTGCTTCATATGCAAGGGGTAATAACTAGAGATGCATCGGATAAAAAAACTAGTGATGCAACACAGGCAGAGTCCATAAATAAGGTTGAAAGCTGGACACATGCTTGAGGGTTTTTTTGGAGAAAACCCAGATCAGATCAATATAATTTAAACAATGAACAAGCAATCAATATGAATCAAATTACCACTGTGAAGCAACATTCACAATTAGCAGAACCTTTCCGCTGTATTGACTCAGGTTAACATCATTTCCACGGATGTCCTGCAATTATTGTTCATATCACATTATACAGAAAGAAAAACGTCAGCACAGTAACTAAAAAAACCTGCTTTTATGGAATTCAGAGATTTATCATGGGGTTCTAACTCGCAAAGTCAATACAAAACCATGCGGTGATATAATATCCTTTTGACACTTGACATATGAATAAACCTTTCTAAAATACCCAATCATGTGGGGCTAACTTGCAAGAAAATATACTTGTGTCATTTTAACACTCAATAATAGTAGGTCTGCATCTAAGTTTTGACAAAAAAGGGCGGAAAAAAATACAGATTTTGTTGGTCCAACCAGATTTGTTTAACGACTAGGGTTTATCAAATTGGCTCAATTATAAGGTCATACAACCTCAAAGCTAAGGTGGGATTTATTATTTTTTTGATATCCTTGTATCACGCAACTTTCAATTAGGAGGCCAGATCAATATGGTATTGAACTGGTGAGAAGCATAAACAAACCCGTTATAAACGAGCAAGCCCTCGATCCAAATCATGCTATTAAAAAAATAAAAAAGACAAATAAGAAAAAGAAAAAGGATTTGAAATCCGCAGTGCTGTAATTAGCAGAAGCTGGAGATATGGGCTGAGGACAATAATTAACAAGAAGGGGGGAAAAGCACAGGAAATCCCTAAAGAGTAAAGATGCCTCGATATTAACTATGAAATACATGAGCGCATTATCGAATTAATTTTTTGGTTCCTACGGCACAGCATATCCATTCTCTGAGCTAGTCCTACTTTCAGCTAATCAGTAAAAAGAGAAAAGAAAAAAGAAAAAAAAAACGAAAGAAAAGTGAAGAAAATCCACATTAAGTTTTGAAGCAAGGAAGGAGAAAGGAATGGTAACCTTGACAGTGAAGTCGTAAACGGATTTGGAACTCGGTTCAGCCATGTGCGGAGAAGGAAAATAGACAGAAACAGATGAGAATCGAAATGGAAGGCAGAGAGGCGGTGCTTTAGTCGCCCGTCGGTAGAGATAAGCCAAGTCAGAGCTCACAATCCATTTATTTATTTATTTTATATCAGATCAGATTCGGAGAAAGAAGCATCCACTCGGACTGCTCTCAATCCATTTTTGGGAAAATCCCCATCAGGGCCCAAAATACCAAAATAATCTCAAGAAAGGCCTAAAAAAAAGTCACTGATCAGAAAAGACCCTTGATCAAGAAGAATCCACTCGAACCTCTCTCAATACATTTTTGGGAAATCCCCATCAAGGCCCAAAATACCAAAATAATATTAAAAAAATACCTAAAGAAAAGTCACTAATCAGAAAAAGCCCTTGGGTTTTTAGGCTCTGTTTGGTTTGAGGGTGAGGGAGGGGAGGAAAAATGGAGGGAAAAAATTTAAAGGGGAGGAAAACTCATATGGACCCCACCACAAATAACTTTCCCTCCCCTCCCCTCCCCTCTTCCCCAAACCATGCAGAGTTTTAAGGGTATGAAGTTACAAAAGGAAATTACATCGTTACCCTGTATGAAAATCTGAAATTCTAACACAATGAGTTTGAATATCAGTCGCCAGATTCGAACTCCTCTCTCACCTCTAAATTGCAAATCATCTTCCCCGTCGCTCCCTTCTCTGATCTACGGCCTTCTCAGTCTTGGTCTCCGCCTCTACGCGTCCGTGTTCATGGGTCTCCGCCTCTCCACCTCCATCGTCGTCAGTCTCCAACACTCCGCCTCCGTCCTCAGATCCCTCGCTCTGCATTCTCTGCTCTACATTTTTTATTTTCCCAAAGACGCATGGAAAACGCACATAACCGAGTGGAGCTACACCGCCACCCCCAATTATCTTTGCTCTCGACTTCTATTTGTTAGTTCTCTTATGGTTTTGATGATTGCCAACAACTACAAACAATGTAAAGAGGTTTTGCTCTTAAAGGTTGAAAACCTTGAGTAAGAGCAAACCTCGAGGTTGGCACTGAAAACCTCGAGGTTTGGACTTACAGAAAGCCTCAAAGTTAAGTGTTTTCATGTTTCAAAAACTTGGTTTCACATAACAACATGAAACCTCGAGGTTAGGTTGAAAACCTCCAGGTTTGTAGGTTGGCGCCTAACTCAATATTTTGAAAAATCAAGTGAAACCTCGAGTATTACATTTAAACCTCGAGTTTTATTCATCTAGAGAGGTTTTGGTTTTTATCAAGTATGAAAACCTCGAGGTTCAGTCTTGAAACCTCGAGGTTTGACATTTCTCCCTTAAACTTGAAAAACTGTAAAATCACTTAAACCTAGAGTATTGGTTTTCAACCTCGAGTATTCTGGCATACAGAGAGCAAACTGGTTTTCAAAAGAATGAAAACCTCGAGGTTCAGTTTGAAACCTCGAGGTTGGGACTTTAGTTCAAAAACCTGACTTTGCTAGAATATAAGCAAACCTCGAGTATGGCTTTAAAACCTCGAGGTTATCAGGCTCCAGAGGAAAAATGAATTTTTAGCTAAAGTTCAAACCTCAAGGTTTCTTTTAACAACCTCAAGGTTTGTGATTTTCAAAGATTTCACAAAAGGTTTCTTTACAAAGGAAACCTCGAGGTTACATGGGTTTAAAACTGAGTTTGCTCGAGTTCTTCAAGCAAACCTCGAGGTTTGAGAAGCAAACCTCAAGGTTTCTGGCCGTTACTGCAAATTCAAATTTGAGAATTCTGTAATACCTTCTTGTTTGATCTCAATGCTTTACATGATTATTCTATATTGATTCTAGATATGTTTAACCATCTTTCTAGTAAGTTTCAGACAGATTAACGAAGGTTTATTGAAGGATTTGAGCAAAAGCAAAAAGTGTGTCAGAACATTTAATGCTCAGTCCAGAAACTTGCTTCCTTTGGTTAATCCACTGGCACACGGCTACAAAAGATTAAAAGGAAGATTACTACAACAAGAAACATCTTCTCCAACGGATTTATTGCCAGAAAGACAACTCAGACACAATGACCAGCTGGATTATGCAGAAACAAGAGAGAGAAGATGCCTAAGGTTGAACCTACACTCAGCAGATGATCTCCAACGGTTCAATCCTCTTTGCAACGGTTATTTAATGTTCTCTACCTATAAATAGAGTGCATTAACTTCTTCTCAAGCTGATACACCAACTGAGAGCGAAAATTTATTAAGTGTCATTTACTGTGTTCAGCTTTCATCTGTAATAGTATCAATTTGATACTTGTGCTTCAGTGTTCATTCTATCTACTCTGTGAGAGAGTCATTTACTTGTCAATCATTTATTGATTGAGATAACTACAAGTCAGGGGACTTGGTAGTTGGGGTGTATTGATTACAACTTGTAAGGGGGAGTGTGTTCTAGTGAGAGAACAACTCTTAGTACAGAGTGTGTAATCAATATTGTTAAGTTAGTGGATTGAAAATCCCAAGTGAGGCTTGGGGACTGGATGTAGGTCAGAGAAAGGACCGAACCAGTATAAATCGTTTGTACAAAGCTTCTTCTTCCTTACTCTTCTGTCTTACCCTGCTTTAAGGTGTCAAAAACAGAGTTTTATTTTTAAATTTTAAAGATACCCAATCAACCCCCCTCTTGGGTATCAAGCTCCAATCTACACTATTCCTGCGATAGAACGTGCCCTCACCTTGAATCCAGCAGAGCTTTTGTTGCCCTGGCTTGTTTATTTTGTTCGTTCGATCTTCTCCGCTAAATTTTTTGTTCTAATCAGGTTAGGGTTTTGTTTTCTTATGTTCCAAGTTCTTCCTGCTTTGGATCTGTGGCTAGGGTTTCATCTTTTTCCTATGTTATTTTTTAGAGTAAATACCCTATTTGGTCCCTGAAAAAAAAATACGGACCCCTTTTTGGTCCCTAAATAAAAATAACTCATCTCATCATCCTTGTAAAATCCAAAAACATCCCACATAAGTCCTTCCGTCAGTTAACTCCTAACGGCGCCACTAACGTTGCTGATGTGTCACATGAGTTGTTCCACTCACATGCCAAGTAAGAAGCCCAAAACGACGTTGCCCCACCTGTCACCATCTTCACTCCTCAGCAACCACATGTTTGGGATGAATCGATGTCGTATTCCTCCATTGTCTCCCTCCATTTGCCCGGTGAAATGAAAACACAACCTTCTCCCTCCATTTTGCTAGTGAATTGCTAACGTCAAGGAAAACAACTATGTCAGTCTGAGCCATTCTAGGTATTCCGTTTGATTCCCAGTACATTGACTTTCTTCTAATTGGACGTAGCTTGTAGATTTGGTTAATAGCGCGGATCCTTTTGATTCAAATAATGACTCTTTTTGTTTTTTGTTTTTTTGTTTTTGTGGGGGATGGGGTGGTTAATTCACTGTACGATTATTTCAGTTGTTAAATCTGAACTTTTGGACGTCAATCTTCGGCCTTTGTTGGTGTATTCTCTTGGGTATGGTTAAAGAATTGATCGGTTTCACTGCTGTCTTGTTCATTTTCTAGTTGTCGTAGCTTGAATTGTTTTGTTCAAAGCCCAAAACAAAAAGAAAACATCCCGTATTCAGAATTCCTTTTGTTTCTATTATGTGATCCGAGCACTGCAATATTGTGTTTCCAGATCTAGAACTCATTTTACTTGTAGTAAATCTGTACTGCGTTTTGTTTCCATTGTTTTATGTAAACTAGCGTTATCCTTCTACAAGTTTATCTTTAACCTGTTTTTTTTCCTAAACAACTGATATTTTCACTTTACTATTAAAGTTTTCATTTATTTGTGATACTGGCTGTATCTTCTTAGTTCAATGTGAAAGAGAAGGAAATCACCAAGAGGGGGGGTGAATTGGGGATTTTAAAATTCTTTTCCGGTTCACCCACACAACAGATAATATCAGGTTGACCCACACAACAGATAATATCAAGGCAAAGTGGAGATAGAGTAGAGGAGTTTGACACAGATGATTTATACTGGTTCGGTCTAATTCCTTGACCTACGTCCAGTCCCCAGTACCTCTGGGATTTTCCACTATCACTCAAGAACAATTACACCCTCTGTAAACGAAGGACGCTCCCAACCTAGGACTCACTCCCCCTTACAAGTTGTAATTGTAAACAATAGATACACACTTTGTAAACGAAGAATGCTCCCAACCTAGGACACACTCCCCCTTACAAGTTGTACTCTGATTTTCCCAATCTCCAAGTCACCTGACTTGAGACTATTACAATGAATGAGATACAGTGAAAAAGACTCTCTCTAAGAGTAGATAATGATACACACTGGAGCTCAATGTATCAAAGATACAATCAAATGACTATACAGAGAAATAGATGATATTTTCGTGCAAAACTTCTGTGTCTGTCTTCTCTGCCTTGAAACTTCAAATCTTCACTCTTTTATAGAGATTTGAAGCTTGTGAACGTTATAGATCCGTTGGAGCTTTTACCAATTCGAAAATATAGCTGTTGTAGGTGTTTTCCTAATATATCTCTTGCTGAAATCTCTCCCTGTTTGTTTTTAGCCGTTGGAAGGATTTTTGCAAATCTGGATATTTGATTTCTGTATCTTCTCCATGTTGATCTAGTCTGAAGAATACTTATTCTTGATTCGTGGAGATATCGCATAACGGCTATCAGAAGATTCTGCATAACGGCTCTCCATGAATTCAGCAAGTTTCCTAAAATGACTCTTCTTTTCGAATCTCAATCAAATTCAAGAATCTTTCTGAAATCTCATGAATAAACTTGTCAGGACTGGTTAGAAACATAGATATGAATCATATAAATCATATAAGATCAATTCGCAGCAAACAAGTCAATGGGTAAATCATTTTGAGCATTTTCTGCAAAATTGCGTTTTTCTGTCAGAGGCACCAAAACTCGAGTTTTGATAATCAAAACTGGAGTTTTGAAATGTTCATTCTTCATAACCTGCAGTTATTAAACCAACACTGGCAGTTTTCAAGCTTTAGAAATGTTGAACCTCTCGGGTTAACCAAAACTCGAGTTTTGGATCCCAAAACTCGAGTTTTGAACTTTTTGTATCAAGTTCAAAACATCAAAACTGGAGGTGATGATCCATAACCGGCAGTTTTCATTTGTGAGATTCTTGAATGCTCTCTGCCTCACCAAAACTCGAGTTTTGACCTCCAAAACTCGAGTTTTGCCTTCTCCAGGATTTGTTGAGTTTTCTTGACGTAACTGTCAACTTTAAAAGGCCATATCTCCCTGGTCTGAACTCCATTTTGGTCCGTTCAACTCTTGATGGAAAGCTCTGTGTGTCTAGTTTCCAATGGCACCGATTTGAGCTCAATTGGATTTGTAGTTTGTGAGATATACCCAAAATACCGAAGGTTGTTCCTGACTATGACGCTGATCTTTGTGGAAACTTGTAAAATTCATAGATAATTCATCTGAACTCCTTTAGCCATGAATTTTTGTCAGAAGTACGTGTTGGATGTATAGTTTCCAATGCTTTTGGTTTCGTCTCAATCCGATTTCTGGTTTGTGAGATATCATCGAAACATCAGAGGTCGCCCGTGCTGAACATGAGACAGTGTGGAGCTGAAGTGCTGATAACAGTCCAAAACTCGAGTTTTCAACTTCAAAACTCGAGTTTTGGTTCTTCAATTTTCCAAACCTCGCGTTTTTCCCCGAGACTTGATTCCAATGTTCCAAAACTCGAGTTTTCACCCCAAAACTCGAGTTTTGATAGTTCAGAGACCCCAGAGACGTTGTAGACACTTCATAACTCGAGTTTTGCCTCAAAACTCGAGTTTTCTCCTCTTAGATGAGTAAATTACAGCAGCAAGGTAGAAAACTCATGTTTAATACTTGGAGACTCAAGTTTGCTCATCCAAAACCTCATTCTTGCTTGTTTTAACTCTGAATTGAATCATTCCAACTTCCATATGATCTTGGAGGCTTCTAGCATCAATATAAGAACTTGGATGATAAAATCTTCATTCCATATATCAAGTTCTTCTTTATTTGGTCTCTTCTCTTCTTTCTTTCTACTCTTATCTCCTTCTTGATTAATCTTTATAATTCATCTTGGATTAATCTACATTAAACACAACAATTCATCAATGTAGGAGATAATTATATTATTCAATCTTTTTGCTTATAACAATGGCATCTATATAAGACATCATCAAAACTAATCATAACTAACACAATGGAGTTGCCCTCCACTCAGTGTCAACTGTCAAGGCTTTTCATCGTCGACATTCTAGAGTTTACATCAATCGAGGCCTCAAATTGTTTGGTTCATTTACCTTTAAGGAATGCACATACCTGATTCCTACTTTCTGTGTTGTGGCCTTTCAGAGGCTCTAGAAACTAAATATTGAATTTGGGAAACAGAAAACACCTATCTTTGACATCTACTAATTTTCTGCCAAAGCTACTGCAGGTAGTATATAAATTGTGAACCAATTTGGTCATCGATGTGGCCCTTATACTCTATATTCAAAAAAAATCTTAAAACAAAAGATGAAAAAGAACTAAAAGGCGATATGTCAGATGCATTCCTGAAGCAATACTAGAGTACCACAACTTAATACTCGAGTATGGAGGATGATCAGCTCTTATTCAGTGTGTTCCTGGACCAATACTCGAGTACCACAATGTCAATACTCGAGTATTGGACATAATCAGCTCCTGTTCAGGCAAAACTCCTGTCAATACTTGAGTATCTCACTTCAATACTCGAGTATTGGACCAATACTTGAGTATTGAACCTCAAATACTCGAGTATTGGGGTGTTGTCCAGCTGCTCTGTTCAGTCCTGTTTGTGGCAACCTTTGGTAATTCGATGATATCTCTCAAACCAGGAATCGGATTGACATGAAACCAGTGGCATATGAAACTAGACATCCAACATGTATTTGTGGCAAAATTTCAAGTCGAAAGGAGTCCAGATGAGTGTGCTATGATTTTTTCAAGTTGGCACAAAAATCACCGTCACAGTCCAGACCAACCTTCGATAATTTGAGTGTATCTCACAAATGACAAATCCAATTGAGCTGAAATTGGTGCCATTGGAAACTAGACTCAAATACCTTTTTAACAACATCAAGAACTTAGAAAATGAAGATCAATTGAAGAAGTTATGATGTTTTGAAGTTGCTAGTATGTTCAGGATATTGCAATTAGCATTGATTAAGAACAGCCTACATTCATCCTATGATAGCCGACGAAATTCAACAAGTTTGGGACTGATTCTTCTTGCACTGGAAAGAATACTTAAAGAGGTTTCTAAACATGGATAAGTTGCCAATTTTGGAGTTATTTTGAAGACAACATGTTCACTCCAAATTGCCCGTAGTATTGCCAAATATTGTTGCATTTTTGAAAATCTGAAATGTGCAGAAGAACATGGTATATAACAGCAATCAGTATGACATTTGAGGGTGGTACTCGAATAGTCAAACATCCAGTTGGGAGTTCTCAACATTCTCAACCAGTTAGAAGTGAATCTGCTAAAGAAGATAATGATTATGAGGAAGAAGACAACAGAGAACAGTTAGAATAGGAAGAAGAAGAAGACGAAGAAGAAGATAATGAGGATGATGATGTTGATCAAAGTAACAGCAATCAAGTTCCCCAGAAAGATGGCAACAACAATGGTGATGATGAAGAGGATGATGACATTGATGAGAATGAGCAGACATTTGTTCTTCTTGATGCCTGGGGTGAGCAGTTTATTCAGCGTGGAAAAAAGAGTCTCTGATCTGAGGAATGGCATGAAGTTGTAGGAAGGGTAAAAGAAATTTCAAAAATTGAAAGGACAGATACTCAGTGTAGGAATAGACTTGACACATTAAAGAAAAAGTACAAAAAGGAGAAGGCCAAATTTGCAGAAATGGGTAGCGAAACCAGCAAATGGGTTTATTTTAATAGGCTTGATAACCTGTTGTCCTCTCCTCAACAACAAGCTAGTCTATCTTGTGGTTTGGACTCAGGAGAGTATGTTTTCTCAAACCCTTGAGTTTAACGAAACCCTTCTTCCCCTTCTTATTCTCCTTTTTCGATTCCACTATGTCTCTTTCTTTGCTTCGCCTATGAAATAATGAAGCTCCGTCGTCGGTTGATGCAGTACTGTGGGTTGCTGAAGATGGTGACAGGTGGGACGACGTCGTTTTGGGCTTCTTACGTGGCATGTGAGTGGAACAACTCACGTGACACATCAGCAACGTTAGTGACGCCGTTAGGAGTTAACTGACAGAAGGACTAACGTGGGATGTTTTTGGATTTTACAGGGATGACGGGACGAGTTATTTTTATTTAGGGACCAAAAAGGGGTCCGTATTTTTTTCAGGGACCAAATAGGGTATTTACTCTATTTTTTATTTGTCAGACTTTTTATCTATGTGGTCACTCCTTTCGTTGATGAAATTTTCGGAATGGCCCATGTTATGCCGTTGTTGTTTCTTGGTTTTGACCTTTCTTGTTTTGAACTAATTGAGGTGGTTGGTAGTGTTGGCTGTGTGAAAAATGCGCTGATACAAATTGTCTTAAGGCTCAGAGATGATGTGTTAAGGGAAGGGGACACTGGCCATAATCCCTCAGTGGGTTCATAATCCCTCTATAGGTGCTTAGCCCTTATACTCAGGTGGCTCTAGTCTTTCTGTTCCATCTGTGTTGCCTTCTGTTCCTCCACTTGCTACTCGACTGGCTTATGATCATAGGGGCAAAAGTGGAAGTGGACTGGGCTTTCTTTCTTCTAGCAACCTGTATGGATATGGATCTTTGTCGGCATGTCTCTTAACTTCATTCTTGCTAAAGTCATTGCCCTGCCACCAATGCCTTATATCTTGATACTGCTTTTGTAAGTGTCGTGGTTTATTTATTGATTATGGTTTTGATTTGATTATCTAGGATACTTTAAACCAAAGAGAAAATAGTTCTGTTCATTTTTTAAAAAAATTTACAAATTACAAATGAGTTAATTTCATTCAAAAAAAAAGTTTTTATATTCCATGCTTAATTTTTCCTTTTAAGATGACTTTATTTCTTAAGAAGAAATCATAATTTTTATGATCCTTTTATTTTCCAAAAACTAAAAAATTTAGGATGGAAATAAACCAAATCTTAAATAATAGTATATGCTATCATTCCATCCTAGGCTGCATGTGATATAATAGAAAGTTTTCCCCTGGAAAATTTAACTTCGGAAGATATTATGATAGTTACATTATTACATGTGAAGATCCAAATTGTTAGAAGTCTGAGTTCAGTGACTACTGAATTTATTTTATCTTTTTTTTTTTTTGAGAAAAAGATCTTCAAGAAAGGCTTTTCATCATTTATGTCTTTTAGAATTCAAGCAGCTTCGTTTGTGCGTATATTTTTTAAAATAAACTGAAATTATTGGAGTCATGTTTCTAGGCTCTTTTACCAAAATAATATTTTTTTTAAAAAAATTTATCAATCTAGAGCACTTTTGAAACTATTTACCAAAGTAGGACTGTTTTAGAGCAGTCACGTTGGAGAGGACGATGGCACTACCAATCACGTCAGACAGTCTGACGCAACTAGGTGTCGCGTCAGACTGTTTGACGCCAGCTACACTTCGTGGCATCAACATGGTTGACGCTTTAAATATTTAATGGATGCTACTTTTTAAAGTGGCGTCCATTTATTAAATAATAATAATAATAATGGATGCCACTTAAGAAGTGGCGTCCATTTCTAAAATAATAATAATAATAATAATAATAATAATTTTATAATTATATTTAAAATTATAAATAATAGTTCTAATTAACTATAAATAATAAAAAGAATAAATAATAATTTTAATTAATAATTAAGAGAATTAAAATATTTAAAATTTATTTTAAATTTGTGAGACTCGCCTCACCCTTTTAGATCTGGGTGATGGACATCTCCCAAAAATCTCTGTGAGGCTCGCTTTACCTCAAAGACTTATAATCTCCTGTGTTCCATACAAATTGTGATTAGTGTGACTGTTGCACCTTCTCTATTGGTGCTTTTCCCTCGAAGTTTGGCTGCACCTTATCATAGATGCTTTTCCCTCAAAGTTTAAATCTTGAAATGTGCAGCCAAACTTCGAGGGAAAATCACTTTTAAAACTATTTAAAAATAGTGCTTTTCCCAAAAAGTGGCGAGTCTCACAGAGATTTTTGGGAGATGTCTATCACCCAGATCTCACAGGGTGAGGCGAGTCTCACAGGTTTAAAATAAATTTTAAATATTTTAATTCTCTTAATTATTAATTAAAATTATTATTTATTATTTTTATTATTTATAATTAATTAGAATTATTATTTATAATTTTAAATATAATTATAAAATTATTTTTTTAAAAATCAATGGACGCCACTTTTTAAGTGGCATCCATTATTATTATTTTTTAAATAAATGGATGCCACTTTAAAAAGTGGCATCCATTAAATATTTAAATGCCACGTGACGCCATTAAGTGTGGCTGGCATCATACTGTCTGACGCGACACCCAGTTGCGTCAGACTGTCCGACGTGATTGGTAGTGTCGTCGTCCTCTTCAGCGTGACTGCTCCAAACAGCTCTACTTTGGTAAATAGTTTCAAAAGTGCTCTAGATTGGCAATTTGTTTTTTAAAAAAATATTATTTTGGTAAAAGAGCCTGTTCTGTTCTGGGAACAGGACTTATTGAACTTGACTAGGTGTCAAGCCTAGAGCCTACGTATCCTTTGAAGGGATCAAAGTCCACGTAGTTCGGAGTAAACTTGGAGGCGTGAGGCTAGGGGGTGGTGTGTGTGCTCTGTGTGACAGAATGTAAAGTGAGCATAAGTTAGAATGTGTGCACCTGGTTAATCGACCTCTGCTTTTATAGAGGTGTCCGAGGCGGATATCTCGGCTTGGCATAACATCTGAGGCCGAGATATTCGGAGCGAGTATCTCGGGATACCGATCCGGATAGATTGCGTCTTGTTAGGATACCGAATATTCCCTCCTGACGTGTCAACCATGCTTCCTGGTTTATTGGGTCGTTTCGTGGATCTGGGCCATTGGGCCGGTTCGTAATAGTTTCTCCCCAACTTGGTTGGTCAGGCTTCTGGACGGCCGAGGTGTTTATTGCCCCCGGCCTCTGATTCTTCCGGACTGGCGTGTAATTGCAACGGCCTATACGGATAGCCCTAGGGTTCGTGGTTGGGTTTTAACTGATTGAAGTGGCTGCATGATCCGCGCCATCCCGGGATGCCTCCTCAAATTTGCGCTTCTTGTCCCTTGACATTCAACCTGTCGTTCGGGATTCCTTCCGCATGCGCCATCATTGCAGTTTTACACCTGGCGAGCCCTGATTGGGAGAAGCCCGTAACTGTTGCGCCTATCCGTGTCCCGATGTTCGTGCGCATTTAATGCGCTCACGTCGGGCTGTACCAATCCTGTCGTGTCTAAGTTGAAAGACCTATCTACATCTGACGCTCTATTACTCTATCTTAACTGTTTAAGTTTTCTCATTCTTCGTCTTCATTTTTTCCTGCTACTCAGTTTCTCTCAAGTTTTTCTCTGAGTTCGTAGGATCGTGTCCTCTGTCAACACTTTGCTGTTCTTCACTTTCCAGCAGTCGAGCTCCTTTCATTTTACTCCAACAGGTATTCCGTCTGCTTTCTTTTACGTCTTTACGGTATTATTCTGCACTGTGCCGTTCATATAGCCCTTAGTCTGTTGCCTGCGTTACTGTTCTTTCTCTCTTTCCTGGGTCACTTGGTGAACTTTCTGGGTTTCCCTCGTGCTGTCTTATTCAGCCACATATTTGCCTTTCAGATGACCTTTAGCTTCTAGGTTCTTAGTTTTTCCCGTATGGCTAGAGATAGAGGCTTTTCTAGGCCAAGAGCAATATTGTCATCCGAAGAAGAGGCGTTCCTTCATACTTGCTTCCTGCGGGCTTCCTACTTTGTGCTTGGAACTGAGCTTCCTGAAGCAGAGAGGTTAGCCCCTTCACTCCGAGGCGGAATCAATCAATCGAGACGAGTCGGGCCTTGTCCTGCTATCGTCAGGGCTCCGGCTCCTCTGCCTGTCTGTCCCAGGGCTCCAGCTCCTCCGCCTGTCCATCCCTCGTCGCGCGTTTTTCCTGTTGCATCGCAAGTCCGGGGCGGGATTAGTTCCATCTCCGGTTCGGGGTCTCCGGCCTTACTGGCCCACCCTCTCAACTTCTATGAGGATCCTCGTTCTGCACACTCAGACCCTTTGCCCGAAGGGTATCTCGGTCCTTGTTGGAATTGTCTTGCTGAGAGCTCCTTTCTCATAGCGAGTGGTGATGACACAAGGGCTTCTTCAATACTTGGTTCGTGTCGGTACCGGCCTTCTCCGGACCTTTCCTCTAGTGCCTCCATTCGTCCGAGTCCGTTGTCATTTTCAACTGCAACTGTTGTTGTGCCAGGTATTCCCTCACATTACTAATATTGCTTTTATTTACTTTGCCCATAGGTTAATGGCCCCCAAGTGTAATACCCCAGATTTTTAATGATAATAATAATAATAATAGAAATAGAAATGATAACGATAGATTAAAATAATACTAATAAAATAATAAAAAAAATTAATTAATTAATAATGTTGTAATCATATTATTTTGTAAATAGTATTATTAGATTGGTTAAGATTAGATCCTAGATTCTAGGAGTTAGTTATATCAGATTATTGTGGGAATTCTATGCATTATTTATTAAACCATTATCTTATTATTATACTAGATATAGATACATTATATCATATCTTAAGGTTATATATAGATATATTATGTCTTAGGATATTATATCTTAACCGTTTTGATTTATTTTGATTTGATTAGATTTTATTAGATTCTAGGATTAGCTCTAGGTTTGCCTATATAAAGACCCGTATGTATTCTCTTTGATTCAGAGATTAAGATTATTCAGATTAATTTCTCTCCCTCAAATTATTCCACAACACCCGATACTTTTCTCTGCTCGTTCTTCTAGGAAGTTAGCAAACACGGAGACCAGGTAATCCTAATCCCATGAGCTTTAGGATAATCTTAAATCTTGATAAGTAACTTGATCCTTAGGTTTTTTTAGAAACAAATTGTCCTTTGATGTCCATAGGTATATATATATATATAATATAGGTAATTTTCTCGCCTCGATTTGCGTATTGCAATTCTGTGTAATTGTTTGCATTTCCTTATGAATTGATCCCAACCATTTCATTGGCTTGCGTGCTTCAATGGCAAATATATATACCTATACGCTTTTTTTTTGTTCTTCTTTCTCCATTGATTAATATGTCTCGCCTCGGTTGCCGTGCTTGAATTGCACATATATAGGTTTGAAACCGAATTCCCTGACCCCAATCTGTGTGACTCATGTATTTTCCCTAATGAATTGAAAACCATAGCAATAGTTCAAATATCCTTATATCTATATTTAATTAAATTAATATAAAAAATATATAAAAGATAATTAAATAATAGAAATACATTACGAGTTTATTGTGTGTGCAATTTTTTTTATAATTTAACAGTGGGAGGATAGCTTTGGGATGGTACCCCCAAAGTGATGAACACAACCCTTAGGCTTTATGCCTCGAAATATTATGTGATGAGAAAATGATGATATCCGTTCTTCCCAAAGTGGTGTCTGGCAGGGTTTCCCGGGACATTAGTAGCAACTTTGGGAAGAGGTGTGCACACTAGGAAGAAATACTTGATGGCCAAATTTGATTGATTGTGACTGGCAGGGTTTCCCGGGTCACAGGGTAAACTGGCAGGGATTCCTGGGTTTACCATGGTTCTCTTCCCACTAAACTAAATAGACTGGCAGGGTTTCCCGGGTCTAAAGAAATCTTAAAAGATGATGAATAATAATATTTGAGTCAATGATAATATATAGCTATGATGAGTATGAGAAATTGATATATGATATTTTCCCTATCATTATGTAATTAATTTAATTATTTATTTGTTTATTTGTTACTATTGTTATTATTTTGTGACTATTAGGATTACCAGCTTTTGCTGATGTATTTGTGTTCATGGGCTGCGATGATCCTTCGGGGGAGCAGAATTTTAGTGAAACAGGTGCCAAGGGATGGGGCTAGCAGTGGGAAGTGAGGAAGATCATCAGTGGAATTCTTGCTTAAGTTTGTTTTTGTCTTTGTTTTTGTTTTTGTTTTTTTTTGTAATAAGTAGCCTTGCACTTGTCCCAGTACAAGTGCGGCGGTAACACTTCCCAAGATTGTTATTTCGAAATTCATTCGTTTATTTATAAAAATTATTTAAATTTTGTTATTATAACTGTTAGAAATTGGGGGTGTTACACCAAGTCTTGACCTTCCAAACAACGGTCAGAAGCCGAGGGTTCGGACTCTTCTAGTCCGCCCGAGGCTTTGTGTCGACAGTACAGTTGGGTATCTCACGAATTGTTAAAGACTTGGTCCCTGATGTCGAACGTCGACATTGCCCGGTTGCAGATTCCAGCCATGCCTGGGTGTGTCATCAGCCGCCCGAGTGCCGATGAGCCCATTTGTTCAACGCGGGAAGTAGGCCGTCCAAACTTTTTCTTTTTCTACCGGGACTGCCTGAGTCGGGTCAGAGTTACCCTCCCTTTCACTCCTTTCCAAATGGAGGCTTTGTTACATTTGAGACTTGCCCCGTCCCAGCTTCATCCAAACGGATGGGCCTACTTTGTTGCTTTCTAGCAATTATGCCGCTCCTTTCCCGTCCTGGTTCCCTGTTCAGCAAACCTATTCTTCTACTACTTCGGCCCCTTCACTCCCAAGTCGCCAAAGGAGGGCGACAAGCTAAAGGGACTAGTCTCCCTTCGTTGTAACCCGGACCGGAAACTTATGACGCCGTTCTCCGATTCTTTTAAGCAGTTCAAGGGTGCCTTCTTTAAGGTTTCTGCCGAACCTGGGCAACAGCCATGGTTCCTGGAAGGTCCTGAGGGCGCCGATGTGGGGTGGCGTTTCCCTCTGTACTGGGTGGAGGGCCATTACAAAGCTTCTCCTTCATCCTTTCAGGTTCCTCACAAGGACCTCTGGTCCGAGTCAGCTGCTTCTGTGCCCCGGCTGGATGCTTTTGTGGAGGAATATGGTTCAAAGCCCGCCAGTTTCTTCATTACCGGGGAGGGTTCAAGGCCACTCGCCCCAACCAGTAGGAGTCTTTCTAGGATATTGACTGTTCCCATTCTTTGGTCTTGATCGTTTTTATTTTTATCCCTGACTTGTTTTATCTTTGTTTTTTCAGGTCGAGATATGCGGGCCCTTCCTCTCTATCTTCAGAAGGCGAATCCTGCCACTTCATCGCCGAGTCGGCAACCTCGGAAGCGGGGCGCCCTTGCTAATGCCGCCGCACCAAAGGCCCCTGCCGACTTGTCCGCGGCAAAGAAAGCCAAGGCGTCGGATGGTCAGGGGTCCGTTCCGTCCATCCCATCCGGGCCCTCCCAAGGGGTTGTCTCCCAAGCCTCCAAGGGGAAAGAGGTCATAGTGTCCGTGGAGGAACTTGTGGATGCGGACATCCTAGATACTCCCTTGGCTTCAGTACTTCCGCCGCCCCCACCTCCTCTGCCTCCTCCGCCGTCTGGTCCTTCCTCAGTACTCCCACGCGGCTTCATTTGGGAGAAGGGGGTGGCCCCTGCAGTGGATTTTGCATTCCTTCCTCCTCGGCACTTCATGGAGAGCCGGCCCTTGTCTTCGCCCGGTATGGATGAGGTGCATACGGCCCAACGTCACTTATGCCGGTCCGTTGGGTTCCTTCAGGCCCTTGTTATGGTTAAGGAGAAGTATGACCTGGCTGATGCGGACAATAAAAGATTAAGGGCATCGGAGGAGGAGATGAAGAAGGCTTTGGTCGTGGCAGAGGCTAAGGCTAAGAAGGCTAAGACTTTGTTGGAGGAGAGGGACTCGGCTCGGGCTGAACGGGATGCTGCATAAGCCGCCGTTGTGAAAACGGGGAAGGAGCTCCGAGTTGCCCGGGAAGGGGCGGAGAGGACTGCTGCTGAATGCGTCCGGGCTCAGAAAGCGGCGGGAGAGAGTCTTGATGCAGTGAAGGCTCTTCAGAAGGAACGGGCTTCTTTGTCCTCCGACCTTGATTCCACCAAGGAGGCTCTCGCCGCTGAGCAGGTGGCTCATCAAGCGACGACTGGGGCGTTGATGGAGACCGCCAAGGACTGCTTCGAGGAGGCTCTGGCCCAAATCCGCTTTCTAAACCCCGGAGTGGAGCTGAACATGGACGGGTACGATTTCTGTGCCTTCGTGGAGGATGGGGTCCTAATTCCGTACTAGTCCCCTCCAGCCGTGGAGTCCCTGCTTGATGGTGAGGAGTTGGTGGATGGGGAGGAGGTCGAGAAAGGAGGTCCAGAGGCCGGGTCGTCCAGTTAGTCTTTCACCCCTGTATTTTGCTTGTTCAGGTGTCTGTGCCCTTTTATTTTGTTCATTTCCGGCATCTGTGCCGGTTTGTAAACAATGACAATGAATGATTTATACCATCCTTTTGTTTACTTCATAATTTCCAAACTTAATTTAGAAATTTATCGACTGTAATAAATACGAGTCTTTTTTACTCGACCAGCACTTTCGTGTGGAGGATGGGCAGGGTTTTATGTCTTAACCTCCGGGGGTTGCTAACTTTAACTGCACTACCTCGTTCTAACTTTGAATAGTCAGATTAATGTAATCGAAATAAGGGCGAGGCTGTCACATGTAAAACCGAGGTTTCGCTTACCTCAAATCAAACATTTTGACCTGATCAGGGTCGGAATGACAATCCGCTTACTTAGATCGGGCGAGCGTTGACGCGTCAATTTCGCGAAGGCCACGTATGGCGCTTTCGCCAAGCTCTAACCAATGCCTATCGGAGTACAACGGCCGGTTTCGTACATCTAGATGGTTTTTGTTAACGACCAGGTATGCGACCTCGAGGTCGGTTTTTGGACTGGGCTTAATGGCCTCGGTTTCGAATATTTGACGGGGCTTAATGGCCTCGATTTCATGCTTAAGCAGGTATTTGTGCACATTGGTGAATCTCCATGGTGGGATCCTTCATTAATAAAAACAGCTCCAAAGAGCTTTACAAAAGGTCATAAGTTTTTTAGAGAAAAAAATAAAGGACAACTTAAATTTAAACAAAACTTAAAGAAGTAACCCAAGAAATGACATTGGTGTCTGTGGGCCGAGCCGAGATCTAGCTGTAATAGATCTTTAGTTTGTCGGTGTTCCATGTTCTCTTAACCGGCTTCCTTGCCAGAGTTTCGAGGACATAAGCTCCTCCGTCGAGTCTTTCTTTGATCCGGTAGGGACCTTCCCAATTGGCCGCTAGCTTTCCGTCTCGGACATCCTTATTACCAATGTCGGCCCGTCTGAGTACTAGGTTCCGGATAGATTGCGTCTTGTTAGGATACTGGATCTTCCCTCCTGACGTGTCAACCATGCTTCCTGGTTTATTGGGCCGTTTCGTGGATCTGGGCCGTTGGGCCGGTCCATAATAGAGTTCATGTTCTTTTTCTTTTTATAGACTACCTGATTAAGGTTATCATACTTTGTTAGGTTTTTTATTTTTCCGATATTTATTTCATTTGGTGCTTACAGCAACTCATTATAATGTAATTTGGTTCAATTCAGGTCCTTATTTCTCTTAGGGCTTTGGAAATATTTATAATTATGGCGGCCTTGAAGGACCTTCTTGCCCCCGCGACATCATCATTGACGCCATATTATGACCACAATAGTGATCCATGGTTTAAACAGAGATTTAGCACATCTGAGGTTGAAAAAATCACTGTAATTCAGCATAAGCCTGTCCCTCCTTATTTAAAGCATGCAGGTTTTGTATGGTGCATATGATCTTAACTGTATTTAATCTGAGCAAAAAGGCATTAATTCATTGTACAGGGAACTTAAAGATAAATTCCACATACATCCTAAACATGTACTAAGAAAGAGCTAGTTTTGAGGTTTTATGAGAAAATCGCATAACATAGCCGATGCTATGCTATAGCATCATGACAGCTTCATTGAAGTGCAATACAATGCATCCCTGAAGCTATAGCAGAGTAAGTGACGCAATGCTATGCGGCATATATCCTGATCTTTTGTCAAGGTTGTTTCAGAAAATATAGTGCAGGTCGAAAATGATGGTTAGATTGCTAAAATAGAAGATGCGGAGGATCAAAACTAAGGATTTGAAGAATCCCGCAGGATCAGCAGAATCAATCTACAGAGATTGGAAAGAGAAGAAACAATTGGACCTCGACAGATTAGGAAAGGCCCAGTTCGTTGAACGTATGTTGCAAGTAGACCAAACTATATAAGGAAACAACAGCTAACCCTAAAGAGGGTCGGAAGTTGTCGAGAGTCAAAGACCAATCCTATACGGCCAAACTCGAAAGAAGAGTGAGCGAATTACAAAGCACGAGGACTCTAGGAGAACCCAGCATCCTTCCTTGCAGCAAGATGGAGACGAGAAGACGTGGAGTTGTGACGTGACAGGGCTTCTTCCATGCCATCATAATCTCTTTCAAGCTTTCTGTATTCTTCTAGTTAATTTCTTTTGTCATGGGCTATTCTATAGTACTCTGTTTTGTGATTCCCTCATCAGTCATGAACTAACTTCTTGTGGTTGAATGAGGATGATTTTCTAAGTATAGAATGAACCCAGTTGCTACTTCTTAATTTAATACATTCAGTTTGCTCATCAGTAATTTAATTTCTTGTCGATTAGCGAGAGCTAAGGGCTAGATTAGTGGCCTCAACTTGCTAAGAGGGAGTCGAGGTTAGACATATGAGAAATAGTGATTGCTAGGCAGGCTGGTGCAAGGCTTGACGTGTTACACCCCTATCGGTCTCGCCCTTCTAGGTGGCGGGTTAAAGGGGTCCTTTTTGCTTATCACCTTTCCTTTGTTAATTAGTCACTTTAAATCATATATCAGAGTGTGCGCGGCAGAGCATATGATCGATTTGGACAACTACAATATACTGGAAAAGGTACACACAAAATCATAAAGTAATCCCTGTAGGGTTAAGAGTACAATAATCCAATGTAACTGCTGGGCAATAAGTAAGTTAATACAATCATCCATACAACATGAGATAGGACATTTCATACGTCTTCAATTATCAACTTCATTGCTCTTACCCTCATCTTTCTTTGTCATCTTTCCCAATAAACAAGACTCACATGCATCAAATGATTCAAAATTAGATGAGTTAAGAAATCCATCTTAATGAAGTTTCGAAATGCATTTCTCATTTATGTGGCCTATACGACAATGCCATAGGTAGGTTGGATTCAAATCATTTGACTTGAACCTTTTAGTAGTTATGTCATAGATATGTCCATTATTAGGATGTTTTAAATTAAGTACATAATGACCAGCATGCAGATCACCATGAGCATAGAAAATATCATTATGATAAATTGAACGTTTACGATTGTTGATTGATTTCCTTGATGGCAAGTGAACCGGTCAAACAAATAATAAAATGTAAGTAGAGTATCATCCCATAGAGACTAAGATACTAGGAAGTGATACTCAAATGCTTTAACAGTTGTGTGAAACAGAAAATAAATCTGATTTGGTTTGAGAGGTTTTTATGGTTACACTAAATAACAAACAAAGTAAACAGAGTATCGTAGTCGTAAGAAGATATCAGCAAGAAATTAGGCTAAATTTGGAATCATCCTTAAGCATATCAATCCTCTAGTTGCTCTACCCATTGCTATAGCATTTATACTACACAACTTCTGGAATGCTACAATATAGCTACTAACTACAACGCTATTCGGTTAACCCACCACTATAATCTATCGAAGCTTCTGCGTCCGATACGTATGACACAAACTTTACTCGTTCCATATGCCTATGGTAATTTTCTAGTTAGGTCTGCATTACAAAACAGGGTGTAATGGTTATGAGCGGTAGACCTATTCCTGAAGCCTACAATAATAGGTCAAGCCTTGCACTAGCCTGCCTAGCAATCACTATTTCTCAAAGGTCTAACCTCGACTCCTTGCCAGTAAGCCGAGGCCACAAATCTAGCCCTTAGCTTTCGCTAATCGACTAGTAATTAAATCAATGATAAGCAAACCGAATTTATTGAATTAAGAACTTGCAACTGGGTTCATTTTGAAGGTGGAGCTAAATCACCAAAAGGGGGTGAATTAGGGATTTTGAAAACTTTTTGCAGTTGGTCTATTTTTCAATAATTAAAACAGAGATGAATAGAGTACAAAGGAGAAGAGCAAGACACAGAGATTTATACTAGTTCGGTCCAACCTCTTGACCTACGTCCAATCCACAGACTCTCTGGGATTTCCACTATCTCAATTGATTACACACTCTGTACTCAAGAGTAATTCTCTCACTAGAACTTACTCCCCCTTATAAGTTGCAATCAATGAACCCAATCACCAAGTTCCCTGACTTGTGATTCTTTACAATGAATGATTTACAAATAAGAAACTCTCTCTTAGAGTGGATAATGTTAAACACTGAAGCTTAATGTATCAGAAGATACTTTACAAGTGAAAACTGAAGGAAATAAATGTAGACTTGAATGCAATTCGTTTTCAGCAGATGTGTTAGTTGAGAAGACTTGAATGCAGCTCTATTTATACCAAGAGAGCATTAAATGACCATTGTAATCTTCAATATAACCGTTGCCTTCATTAGACAAGGTTTAGGTTAAGCTTTGGTCTTCTTCTCTCTCTAATCTTCACTTAATCCAGCTGTGTAGAAGTTCAAAGTTGACTTCTTGAAAATAAATCCGTTGGAATAGCAACTGCTGGATGTAGAAAGCAATCTTTAATCCTTTGTTAACGTGTGCAAAAGGATTATCCAGAAGTATGCAACTTTCTGGGTTTTGCTTTTAACTTCAAACTTTGTTTACAATTGTTAGTTATCATCAAAACCCTTTGAGAACTAACACATTTAACACTTAAGAAATCATCCTCATTTAGCCATATGAAAATCAGTTCATGACTGACGAGGGAAACACGAAACAGATAGTAACATAATGACCCATGACAAAAAGAATAAACAAAAACAGAAAGCTTGACGAAGTTTCGATGGCGTGGAAGAAGCCCTGTCACATCACCACTCCACGTCTTCTTCTCTCCGTCTTACTGCAGGGAAGGATGCTGGGTTATCCTGGAGTTCTCGTGCCTTGGGAATTCTCTCTCTCTTTTTTCGAGTTAGGCCGAATGTGTATTTCGATTGGACTCTCTACGACTTGACCTCCCCTTAGGTTTGGCTTGCTGCTTCCTTATATAATTAGACTTTCTTGCGGCGTAAGTTTCAGCGAGCCGGGCCTTTCCTAATCTGTCAAGATCCATCATATATCTCTTTCCAATCTTGGTAGATTGATTCTGCTGATCCTGTGGGATTCTTCATATCTTTCAGTTTCGATCCTCCACATCTTCTATTCCATTACGTCAGCAATCTACCTGTCATTCTCGACCTTCACTAGTATTCCTGAAATCATTCCAGAGAAAAGATCAGAAAATATGTCGCATAGCATTGCGTCCTTTACTTTGTTATAGCTTTTTGTGATGCCTTGTTTTGCACTTCGATATGCTGTACGAATGCTATAGCATAGTATCAGCTTTGCTACACATTCTTCCTTCAAAACCTTGTAACTTGCTCCTTTCTTAGCACATGTTTAGGATGTAAATGGTTTCTATCCTTCAGTTCCCTATATCATGAATTGACGCCTTTTTGCTTAGATAGATTACAGTTAAGCTTATATTTACCATACAATTCAGTCATAAAACATAGGGAAAACATGACATAAATCTATCTAATAGATCTAATCAAATCTATTTATTTAATCCAAACTAAAAGCCTTCTGATTTAATTTATCTCTATAAATTAAATCTGAGATATGATATCTATCTATTTAATTAAATCTGAGATACTATATCTCAATTCTAATTAAATCAGATATATGATATCTTTATTTGAAAATTAAATTTGAAATACAATATCTCTATTTGTTTTAGATATTTAATTTATCAAATAAATTAAATACAAAACAAATATTATATAATAATATTATAATCTCTATTAAATAATATTATTATATTATTTCAAATTTAATAATATATATATATATATCCATCCTAGATTAATTACAGTATTCATTAAATCTTAGACATATCTAAGATTCAATGAATCTGGATACTATTGCTTGTGTTGGGCTATTCTTGTGTGCAACCCTGTAGCCCACATGAGATTGGGAGTAGGCCAATATTGTACCAGCCCACAAGTCGCAAGCGGCCTCTAGTAAGATATTGAAGATGGAATATCACCTAGAGGGGGGGTGAATAGGTGATCTCAAATTCTTTTCACAAAACCCACACGAAGACAAGTCAAACAGAAACAGAGAAATGAGATAGAGAAGTGAAGTATATGTTAGTTATGATTAGTTTTGATGATGTCTTATATAGATGCCATTGTTATAAGCAAAAAGATTGAATAATATAATTATCTCCTACATTGATGAATTATTGTATTTAATGTAGATTAATCCAAGATGAATTATAGAGATTAATCAAGAAGGAGATAAAAGTAGAAAGAAAGAAGAGAAGAGACCAAATAAAGAAGAACTTGATATATTGAATGAAGATTTTATCATCCAAGTTCTTATATTGATGCTAGAAGCCTCCAAGATCAAATGGGAGCTGGAATGATTCAATTCAGAGTTAAAACAAGTAAGAATGAGGTTTTGGATGAGCAAACTTGAGTCTCCAAGTATTAAACATGAGTTTTTTACCTTGCTGCTGTAATTTACTCATCTGAGAGGAGAAAACTCGAGTTTTGAGGCAAAACTCAAGTTATCAAGTGTCTACAACGTCTCTGGGGTCTCTGGACTAGCAAAACTCGAGTTTTGGAGTGAAAACTCGAGTTTTGGAACATTGGAATCAAGTCTCGGGGAAAAACGCGAGTTTTGGAAAATTGGAGAACCAAAACTCGAGTTTTGGACTGTTATCAGCACTTCAGCTCCACACTGTCTCATGTTCAGCACGGGCGACCTCTGATGTTTCGATGATATCTCACAAACCAGAAATCGGATTGAGACGAAACCAAAAGCATTGGAAACTATACATCCAACACGTACTTCTGAAAGAACTTCATGGCTAAAGGAGTTCAGATGAATTATCTATGAATTTTACAAGTTTCCACAAAGATCAGCGTCACAGTCAGGAACAGCCTTCGGTATTTTGGGTATATCTCACAAACTACAAATCCAATTGAGCTCAAATCGGTGCCATTGGAAACTAGACACACAGAGCTTTCCATCAAGAGTTGAACGGACCAAAATGGAGTTCAGACCAGGGAGATATGGCCTTTTAAAGTTGACAGTTACGTCAAGAAAACTCAACAAATCCTGGAGAAGGCAAAACTCGAGTTTTGGAGGTCAAAACTCGAGTTTTGGTGAGGCAGAGAGCATTCAAGAATCTCACAAATGAAAACTTCCGGTTATGGATCATCACCTCCAGTTTTGATGTTTTGAACTTGATACAAAAAGTTCAAAACTCGAGTTTTGGGATCCAAAATTCGAGTTTTGGTTAACCCGAGAGGTTCAGCATTTCTAAAGCTTGAAAACTGCCAGTTTTGGTTTAATAACTACAGGTTATGAAGAATGAACATTTCAAAACTCCAGTTTTGATTATCAAAACTCGAGTTTTCGTGCCTCTGACAGAAAAACGCAATTTTGCAGAAAATGCTCAAAATGATTTACCCATTGACTTGTTTGCTGCGAATTGATCTTATATGATTTATATGATTCATATCTATGTTTCTAACCAGTCCTGACAAGTTTATTCATGAGATTTCAGAAAGATTCTTGAATTTGATTGAGATTCGAAAAGAAGAGTCATTTTAGGAAACTTGTTGAATTCATGGAGAGCCGTTATACAGAATCTTTTGATAGCCGTTATGCGATATCTCCACGAATCAAGAATAAGTATTCTTCAGACTAGATCAACATGGAGAAGATACAGAAATCAAATATCCAGATTTGCAAAAATCCTTCCAACGGCTAAAAACAAACAGGGAGAGATTTCAGCAAGAGATATATTAGGAAAACACCTACAACAGCTATATTTTCGAATTGGTAAAAGCTCCAACGGATCTATAACGTTCACAAGCTTCAAATCTCTATAAAAGAGTGAAGATTTGAAGTTTCAAGGCAGAGAAGACAGACACTGAAGTCCTGCACGAAAATACCAAGTTATTTCTCTGTATAGTCATTTAATTGTATCTTTGATACATTGAGCCTCAGTGTGTATCATTATCTACTCTTAGAGAGAGAGTCTTTTTCACTGTATATCATTCATTGTAATAGTCTCAAGTCAGGTGACTAGGAGATTGGGAAAATCAGAGTACAACTTGTAAGGGGGAGTGTGTCCTAGGTTGGGAGCATCCTTCGTTTACAGAGTGTGTATCTATTGTTTACAATTACAACTTGTAAGGGGGAGTGAGTCCTAGGTTGGGAGCGTCCTTCGTTTACAGAGGGTGTAATTGTTCTTGAGTGATAGTGGAAAATCCCAGAGGTACTGGGGACTGGACGTAGGTCAAGGAATTAGACCGAACCAGTATAAATCATCTGTGTCAAGCTCTTCTACTCTATCTCCACTTTGCCTTGATATTATCTGTTGTGTGGGTGAACCGAAAAGAATTTTAAAATCCCCAATTCACCCCCCTCTTGGTGATTTCCTTCTCTTTCAGTATACACGAGAGAGTTTATACTGGTTCGGTCCAAAATCGCTGACCTACGTCCAGTCCCTAGAACACCTGGGATTCCACTATCTTCTAAGAACAATTACATACTCTATAAATGAAGGATGGTCCTCTCACTCTCAGACTCTACTCCCCCTTACAAGTTGTAATTGATACACCCTCTCTTAAGGTTCCTCAACCTTAAGATACAGCTGATAATGAAATAAATGTTTATGAACTCCTCACGAGTAGATAAAGTATTGAACACTGAAGCACAATTTAATGAAACAGTTGAAACAGCTAATAACAATAACTCGAATTGATTGCGCAGTGTTTCAGTAGTTGGTGGAATTGAATGCGATGAGCTTTTATAGTGTTTGCCATTAATCTAGTCGAGTCCCTTTGCAAACTAGCCGTTGTGACTCTTTTAATTTTCCGTTAGGCACAGTGCACTCCGTTTTGTAAATAGTCGACCGTTGATTCATTAAATGCATTCGTCGTTGATGTATTGGTGCAGAGAGAAGTTTAGAGTATTATCTAGAATGGGTAAGCCTTGAAGAGATTGTTTCATTTTCCACCAAGCTTACTTCCGATTGTTGCTCTGCTTTTTTGAATAGCATTAAATGCCCTGACACGTTTTTTGCTTTATGGCTGTTTGGAGCTTAAAATACGTTAATCTTTTCTGAAAAGCACTAACAAACTGATTAAACTTGATTAGAATAGGTATAAGTTAATAATATAGAACACCCAAGAGATAATCAGAGTTTTACAGATTACATGGATGAAGATCTAAAAAACCTGCGTCAATTCTCAAGAATTGTTCTTTTGATTCTCGAGAATTGCTTGAATAGAATGTTTTGTCAGAAGGTGTGTTGCACTGATACTCGGGAATCAAAACATGAATACTCGAGAATGACACGTTAAGATGGTATCGAAAGCAATTGTGTCAAAGCATTCTCGAGAATGTCTGGACATATACTCGAGAATTTATTTCAAGCTATAGAATAGAGGAAAGACTATGAGCATAGATACCGATAATTCTCGAGAATCCCATACAGATTCTCGAGAGACATTCTCAAGAATTGGTTTTCCATTCTCAAGAATTTCATTAGAGAATTTAATTGAACCATTTTGACTCAGGTATTCTCGAGAATCTCTTGTCCATTCTTGAGAACCATTATCGGGAATTCTTAATCCATTCTCGAGAGGCATTGTGTAGAAGGCAGAATGATGAACTCTCATAGCCATTCTCGAGAGTGACTTGCTCATTCTCAAGAACTCTCTTATAGTTCTCGAGAACTGCTTATCAGAGAAATTTTCCATAACCAAGGCAACACATCATTTTCGAGAATGCCTATCCTATTCTCGAGAATTGCTAGCTGGGAACTTACTTGCAGAGTATTAAAGCAGCGGCCATTCTCGAGAATCCTTATCCTTTCTCGAGAATTATGTTTAACACAATTTACCATCTTTCAAACTTTACATCTTTGTTATTATCAAAACATTGAGAGCCAACAGACATTGCAACTACCCAATTCATATGGGGATCGATGATACGACACAACTTATCATACAACTATGTCACGTCCCTTTTATCACATGATAATTTGGTGAAGGATGAGGCATGGATAATGTCAACTTCCTGTTCTTGACCACTACTTTCTCGATTCTCGAGTAGTCTAATAATTGAAATGGAAACTCCTTTCCATCGTAGTATGACCATACGTTTCTCAGGCTCACTCATTGAGGGGCCCAATATTATCTCTCTACAAATGTGAGGGACAAATTCCATCTTGACCATTCACATTCCTCTGCATGAAAACCACTGATCCCAATCCAAGCCTTTATCATTACCCGGTCAAAGGTGACTTTTGACTAGGTCAAAGATCAGTGACTGATAAATCCCAATTTAATATATTTTATCCCGCCTTATTCATTTATTTTGGGGACTATTTTAGGCTAATTTGGATTTATTAGACAATATTTGGATTGTTAGCCTATTTTAGGAAATAATATAAATCAGAATTAATTATGAGATTATTTGACTTAAATTTTCAATATTTTGATTGAGATCTTGTGATTGAATAATATTTCTAAATAAATGATAGATCACGATTTTATTTAATTCTTGCAGGATAAGAATAAGCATATTGGAAGATCCTACGATGCAGAATTAACCTTGGAAGCTAAAAGAAGATTGATGGTGGAATTTTGTTGGGCTTTTGGAATTTTAATTGGCTCAAATTGATACCCAAAAACCCTTTCTTTCTCCTATAAAATTAACCTAGCAGCTGCAAAAAGATTTCACGCTCTCTCTTTGAGAGCCGCAAATACACAGACGCAGAGACGCTCTCCCTGAGAGACGACATTCACGCATAAGCTGAGAGGCAACGCCGCAACACACAGAGACGCAGCTGAAGAATGCAAGCGAGGAGAAGGCAAGGATTGTTTTGATTCATCTACTCAGCCACCCTACGCGGACCCCGCCATCAATTGATTCAATTCACACGCACAGGAATAATTGAATTCATTCCTCAATTCAATCATCAATTACTTCATACGGGTCCCACGGCTATTACTCAATATTCAACCAATTCTTCTCATTCTTCCCTCATGGTTGTGACGCATTGTTTGATGCTTGGAGGAGGAATGATTTCCATGATAGCTTAAGCACTTTTGAGGAGGTAACTTGGGAGGAGCATGGAGAAAGCTAGAGCCTAGGGTTTTACATTTGAAGACCACAAGGGAGTGTTTTTCCTTTTATCGAATTGTTTGAAGACTTTGAAATTATTTAGTTTTAGATAGTTTCGAATTGCTTTCTTGAGAACAATCTAGTTTTAGATTGTAAACATATCATTTATTTCAGATTTATTTGATAATTTGGATTTGAACATATTTGTTGGGATTTTTGTTTGCAAACCCTTTGGTTGTCAATTGATTTAATAATTGAGCTTTCATTATTAATTTGATTCTCAATTGGGTTTATCGATTTAATTGTTTAATTAGATTGATAAATTGTTTAGTTGTTTAATTAGATAATTGTGAACAAGATTCCAAAATTATTTAGAAATTAATTGTGACTGGGTTTTAATGAGTTTAATTAACTAGCACGTATTCCATTATGAGTTTTCTAATGGATTAGGTGTTATTGAACTTGAGGGTTTCCCATGTTTCAATTAGGTAATTAAATGAATTGATTCCAATCTTTCATTCACCCCTTTGGACTAATTAATTGATTTAGGCTAGGAAAGTTAACTCCATGTGAATCCTGAGTTGTCCCCTTCATCCTCATAATTTGGTTGATTTACTTTTATTTAACATTCTTTTTAAATTTTGATTATTTTTCTCAAAACAAAAACCCCCAAATTTACATTCTCATCTAGATTAGTTCCATTCTCATATAGGTTTTAGAATCATTATCATCTTGCATTTAGTTAGTTGAGCTTTATTTTATTTGCATTTTTCATCACCTTAATTCAACCTGAAGAAAAACCCACAACTTGCTCCTTGGGAAAATGACCTAGGTTGACCCTATATTGCATAATTAATTAGGACCTAGTTTAATTGATTGCTTTAGCGACGAAAGTAAGCTTCTTTAGTGACTCATCATGTAGGAATCTATGATGATCTCAAGTCAAAGGGCGTTGTAACGCGGTTGTACATGAGATAAGCTTATGACTAAATCCATGCAGCTTTCTCATAATGGGTCAGTCCAGCACTTTGTACTGTTACTAGTGCCTATGCCTTTAATTCGTATCTCCATACCTCATCAAAGTCATACTGGTCTTATCTCATCTTCACTCCCGCGTAGATGACCAACCAGGGACATTTAGGATAATCTATAAGATATATCAAAGGATACAGTTTTCACTATCAACATGCAGATGAAATGATAAATAAAGGAGAATACTTTAAATAACATAAGTGTTTAAAGTACAATGACTTGCCCCTAAGGCATAATTTCTGACATAAAATTGAACCCCAAATTTATTGTTAAACTCATATACAATATGTATACAATGCATGCAATGCAAATCACAATCAGGAAGTAACAATAAACCTAGCATGTACTCCACAGGACCACCTGGTCAAGACAAGCCCGTTGGAACTATAAGCTCTAAGGGGCCCCAGTAGCCAGGGCGGCCAACCCTAACTACCTACCCTAAGAGGCCTCAGTAATCCAACAGGCCCTACCTACCTCATATACCTCGGACTTCAACAGTAACCTAAGGACACGCAGTCCTTCAGGTATTACAGCCCTACATGACCTCAGTATTGCAGCAAAAACCTAAGGACACATAGTCCCATAGGCACTATAGCCCGATATTCCTTGAACTTCAGCAGAAACCCAAGGACACACCATCCACTGGGTACTACAGCCCAACTCCTCAATCATGATACAACACACATGAGAGAGTAACATAGAGTATGTAGTTAACAGTTACTACCTGAAACTCCTTGAAAACAGTAAACTCTTCCCCGGTGTTTGAGATATGTTCCATATGTGTTACAGCCCTAGATTACAGCAAAATATCACACTTTCAATCACATATACAAACTTTACTTCTACTTCCATAAATTTCGCCTAACACTAGAGTTTTCCAAAACCATTGATCCGACTTTGCCGATTTTCAATAAATTCTAAAAAAATCTTATTAACGTGAAATCTATGGCCTTTGAACCCTTAGAATGTCTAATTTACTGTAAAAATAATTTCCAAAGTCATCTGGGTTCGAATCCTTCCCTTATTCCCAAACTTAAGCCACTAGTCTGAGACAAAGTCCATGTTTAAGGGTCATTTTCAAAAATAGATAACTCCCAGTAGATAAACCGAAAAGACACAAAATACTATATCAAAATAATCCTATGGATGTCTACTTTCACCATGTAAAATTTCAAAGCATTTTGACTTCATTTATTATTTTAAATCATCCAATCAATACACGCTTCCCAGAAAACACCAGAATCGGGAGATTGAGTAGTTTCATGACTTAAGGCTTTTCGGGTTCAGAAAAAGGTTGTCCTACTTGTCCCTACTCAAAATCACGTTTTGGACTCAATGGAAACCTCAAAAATATCAAAATCCCATAGTAACCCCAAGTTTACATCATTGGGAAGAACTGAATACAAAGAATCACCAAGTTATCAGTTTAGTGCTTACCTTGGATCTTCGGTTGCGTAAGGCTTCTTCTCCTTAGACCAAGACTTTCAGCTGAACACTCTCCTTCCACTACTTGAGCACTGTTACACCCCTACCAGCCTCGCCCTTTCGGGTGGCGGGTTAGAGGGATCCTCATCGCTTATTACCTTTCCTTAGATAAATTGTCACTTTAAATTATGATCAGAGTACTTGCGGCAGAGCATTGGATCGGTTTGGACAACTTACAACATACTGGTAAAGATACAAACAGTTACATAAAATAATCCTCGTAGGGTTAAGGGTACAATCGTCCAAAACAAATACTTTAAAGTGAGTACGACTCGTACATTTATCCCAATTATAGAAGTACAAGAAGCAACTGGGCATCCTCTGCTTCTTCGTCTTTCCGCATCGAGCCCTACCTTCTTCAAGCCTTCCAGCCGCTACTACCTTAAGCCTGTATCTTGTCAACCAGACTGGAGTTCAAAGTTGAACCCTAGAGTAACTGTTAGACTCATATACAATATGTATAAAATGCATGCAATGCCAATCACAATTAGGAAGTACAAATGAACCTGCCTCTGTCACAACAAACTGACATGTAGCAACTCCGCAGGACCGCCTGGTCAAGACAAGCCCCCAGAACCAGCGCGCAAAGGGCCTCAGTAGCTAGGGCGGCCGACCCTAACTACCTACCCTAGGGCGTCAGTGGACACCTATAAACACACAGTCATATAGGCTCCACCTACCCCACATACCTCGGTACTGCAACAACACCCTAAGGACACACACTCCAATAGGTAACGTGTTAGTATGTAGGTGTCCTAGAGACAATCAGTTGAACACCTTGTACTGTTTGATATTTCATGATTAATATATTTGAGCATAATTTATCTTTATCATATTTATGTCTCGCCTATATTTTATAGTTAATATGAGATTAAAGATAAAGGCCCAAGGAATAGAATATGTGTTTATTCGGTGATCTATGATAGGGATCATGATCATGAGGAATCGAGTACACTACATGTCTATTGCCTGAAACTTGTTCCTAGTCTTGAATCGCCAAGAAAGGGCATTGGTGATTTCAATAAGACTAGTACGACATCATCTACTTGTATAGTGATGCAAGGTAGGGACCTCATGGAATGCAGGCATGTTGATGCCTTAGCTGATGTCGTGGGTGGATCTGTTAGAGAACAGATAGCATTGAACTGACCCGCTGAGAGACTCCACAAGGATTCATTGTAGAGAGTATCATTGGATTTGTAATGTCTCTTATCATTTGGTAGTGCGGATCATCTTAGACTTGAGGATGTCATCGACCACTATGTCCTAGGGTTATACTTTGACTGTACAACTCTATCCGCCTGAAAAATGGGGAGAACAGTGTACTCTTGGGTATTACCTGAATACATGAGTATAGATGGTCATGCCGAAAGGACTTACAATCCTCTACAAGGGATTAGTTGTTCACAAGACCGGTAAGAGCTTGGATACTTCTAGTTGACTCGGGAATCTATGCATAGTAAGTGATCATGAAGAGTCATGATCTGTCTTAGAGTCAATAGAAGAATATTCCTGGTTCTGTGAAATAGCTACATTTAGTCAATCAAGAGAGATGATACTCTATCCTTGCTCTCGACTAAATATGAACAACATTGTAAGAGATGATATATGCACAGTATCCAAATTAGATAAGGTAGATCACTTGATCAACTTGATTAGTTCTGGGACTGCAGAGCATTGCTAGTGTCTTATGCAGTCATTAGATAAATTGACCTTTTAAAGGAGTTTAATTGGTTCAAGTTTATCTATGTCAGTAACTAATTGGGCCTAATGGGTCACACACTAAAGACTATTCTTGATTGCTTAATTTAGTTAGTTTGGACCAATAAATGTTATTGGGCTTTGTCAAGACTATTGATGTAATTGGGTTAGTACTTCAAGCCCAATTATTGAGAGGTTAAGAGATTGAGGTAATTTATGAATTTACCAAGGCTGTATCCAATCAGGATTGGATAAAGAGAGTAATTAATTAGTAATTATTTATTCATGTGAATAGTGTCAAATGAATAGTAAAGTACTATTCATCTTTTACTATTCATGAATAATCAATTATTATAATTAATTATAAGAAGCACTTCTTGAAATAATTAATTGTTCAAGAATCACTTCTTGGAATAATTGATTCTTCAAGAAGCACTTTGGATTTGAAGTAGAAATGAATGTGTGGCTCACATTAAAAGAAGAACATGTGGCTCACACTGAAAGAAGAACATGTGGCCATGGTTCACTCTTTGTTTCTATAAATAGCACTCATTTCCTTCATTTCAATTCACACCATTTCATAAGCTTCTCTCTTAAGCTTCTCTCTCTCTCTCTTCCTCTTAAGGAAGTTCTTTCTCTTTCTCTCTCTTTCTTCCTCTTAAGGAAGTTCTCTTAGTCTTGAGTAAGAAATCCAAACTCTTGAAGTTCTCCACCTTGTTACTGCCTAGCAAGCATTCAAGGAGTCGGGGATTCAAGGAGAAGGTGTTCTCATTTGCAATCAGGAGATAGTCGTGTGGATCAACGTTAGAGGACATCATACTCTTTGACGTCTTCAAGTGATCACAGGTATTCCTGAAACCCTGTATGTGTTTTAACGAGTAGATCCTAAATATGTACTGTAAGAGTTACGGTACACGGTACATGACTCATGAGGTTAGTATTTCCACATGGTACGGTAAATATTATTTACCAAAGAGTTTCTTCTGAGTATGCTCTGTGGCTGCAGCTTAGTCTGATCTGTCACATCAGAAAAGAATTATTCTTGAGCAGTAAATATTATTTACCAGTATAGTAAATACTATTTACCGAACAGTAAAAATTATTTACCGGCATAGTAAAAATTATTTATCGTCGTAAAATATTTTTTTACAGGCGTGGTGAAAATTATTTACTGTTCACGCTAAATATTATTTACTGGTGCAGTAAAAATTATTTACTGGCACGGTAAAAATTATTTACCATCACAGTAAATATTATTTACTGGCACAGTAAAAATAATTTACCGGCACGGTAAAAATATTTTTACTGGTACTATTCACATGAATAGTAAATATCCAATGTGGGTTCCGCAAATACTGAAAAATTTTGTTTTTCAACCTTGTAAACATGTTGCTTGAACGTCAAGCTAGATCAATTTTAACCCTCATAACGCAGCCCGATCCTACATGCCCTTGGTACTGTAGCAGAAACCCTAAGGACACACAGTCCAATAGGTACTACAGACCGATCTCGGTACTGTAGCAGAGGCACTACAGCCCGATGTCCTACATCATGATAAAACACATGCGAAAGCAACATAAAGTATGCAAGTCAACAGTTACTACCTGGCACGCCTTGCAAAAATAATGATCTCTTCCCTTGACGTTTGAAAACATGATCCACACGTGCAAACACCCTAGTTACATCAAGAACACCACGCTTTAAGTCATATATACAAGCTACACTTCATGTTCCATAAATTTCGCCCAACTCCAGAATTTTCCAGAGACGCTGACCCAACTTTTCCAATTTTTAATAAATTCTAGAAAAATCGTATAAACATTAAATTAGTGGCCATTGAACCCTTAGAATTTCTAGTTTACCATAAAAATAATTACCAAAGCCATATCAGTTCGAGTCCTTCTCAGATTCTCAAAACTTAGCCACTGGTCCGAGACAGAGTCCAGGTTTTTAAGTCATTTTCAACTGAAAATATCTCTCAGTTGGAAACTCCAAATGACACAAAATATTATATCAAAATCATCTTCAGGATTCTAGTTTCACCATATAAAATTTCAGAGCAAACAGAGTTCATTTACTATTTCAAAACTACCGATTAACACACGCTGCCCAGAAATCGCAAGAACCGACTGATTTTCGTATAACAAAGACTTGAGCCTTTAGGGTTTGGAAAAAGGTAATCCAACATGTCCCCATACAAAAACACCTTCTGGACTCAATGTAAACCTCAAAGATACCAAAATACTACAGCAACTTCACGAAAATCACCATAGGGCAGAAGCAAGAGTAGCTAGGTTGCCGGTTAGGAGACTTACCTCGGGATTTCGTTTGCGGGTGCTTTCTTCTTCCTTGGAGCAAGACCTTCAGCTGGACCTCCTCTCCCTCACCTTGAGCACGAAATAAGGCAGCCAAAATGGAGGGAGGAGTGTCCTATTTATAGGCCCCAAGTTCCAAACTTTGCCCCTAGATATATTTAGTTGTAGGTTTTAGGGTTAGGGGTAAATTGGTCATTTTGCCTTGTTCATCTCCCAAAGCAAGGGGCCCACTAATCAGACCTTCTAGAAATCTCTAGGGCTCTCTTTTGGGCAGAAAATCACGAATTCAAGGCCCAAAATTGGTGTTCCAGATTTGCCCCTAGATGGCCTTAGGTGTAGGTTTAGGGTGCAGGGGCAGAATGGTCATTTTGCGTCGTCTTCTTCCAAGGCTTGTGGGGTCCACGAAATCTGCCCAAGATGTGCCATAATTGCACTTTCCAAGTCATAATTACATGTCACTCAACTTGTCACATCAGATTCCATTTGTGTGGTCCAGGTTAATTCTGATTATTTTATTCTTTCTCTCTGTTCATGATGACTCTGATGTGACATTCTCTCTCCTCATAATTACATGACCAGATATTTTCTCTCTCCTCTTGGCCCACCAATTTCACCCCTATCAGTGTTCTGGGCCTGGGCCCAACTCCGGGAAATCCTAACCGGTCCCGCTCAGCTCCCGGTTGCCGATTTACACTTTCCCCGTAATTCGTGCCCTTCCATTGGACTTGTGTGGGCCAAGGTCATCAGTCACTTTTCCCTGACCAAAAGTGGACGGGGCATACTACCTTGGGGACCAAGAAACCTTTATTCCAGTACCCCAGATCCACCTCGTAATGCATGCTACTCAGTAATCCAACTTCTGGCCCCTAAATGCCACATCTCTGACGTAGCACCACCACCACTGACTTTCTCTTCTATAATGGGTCCAGACACATGTCCTCTCTCTCTTCCCTTCTTATTTCCTTCAAAAACGCAGGGCTCCCATGACTGTCCTGAAAATGCCGCATACTTACCTGTATTGGCATTTTTTTGCTCAACTAAGTGTTCTACACCTCAGGACATAGTTGGGCGACATCTTTTCTGACTAGACTTACACCGTATACATCTTCTGTGCCCATTTTTCATCGGCACTTAATTCCTCGACTTATTTATACTGGTCCACTGACCCGTATAGCCAAGTTACTTAGTCCTAAAGAGGCTTCCCATGCCTTGACCTTCTTGGGACTCTTCCCGAACTGGGCCTGGTCGTCTGCCTATTTCAGGCTTGTTCCCAATTCTTAGGGTCCAAAATTTGGGGTGTTACATTTCTCCCCCTGTTAAATAAATTTCGTCCTCGAAATTTGGCTATACTTCAGTCATACCCTTAGACATAGAATCCGGATAACGCTTCTTCATCCCCTCAATTGTCTCCCACGTTGCTTCCCTTGGAGGTAATCCTAGCCTCAACTAAAGGAATACTCTTCCACCGGAGCTTTTTCTCTTGATGACTGATAATTCGTTCAAGTTCAACCACAGAGGTGTGATTATCTTGGACATCAACATCCTCATATTCCAACACATGCTCCGGGGCCGACTGATATTCCTTTAGTTGGGAAACATGGAAGACGTCATGTAACCTGCTAAGGTTTGGTGGCAATGCCAACTGACATGCCATCAGTCCCTGTTTCTCTAGTATCTCAAAAGAACCAATATAACGAGGACTTAGTTTTCTCCGCTTTATCGCTTTACCAATTCTAGTAACAGAAGGCATCTTTGAGAATACATGACGACCGACTTCAAACTCTAGAGGCCTCCTTCTCTCATCCGCACAACTCTTTTGTTTGCTCTGAGCAGCAAGGAGCCTCTTTCAAATCAAACTGATTTGTTCGGCCATTTCATCAACCATCTCAAGTCCGAACAACTTCCTTTCTGATAACTGAGTCCTTCCAAGGGTTGATCTGCTCTTCGTAAGGAGCCATCTGTATACTGGAATGGTAGTTATTGTTGTAAGTGAACTCCGCTAAGGGTAGGCACCGATCCCAACTACCCTTGAAGTCCAAAACGCAAGCTCGCAACATATCTTCTAATGTTTGGATAGTCCTTTCTGGTTGGCTGTTAGTCTGGAGGTAATAAGTTGTGCTGAACTTCAACTTCGTCCCCGTTGCTTCATGCAATGCTTGCCAGAATCGGGAAGTGAATCGGGGATCTCTGTCCGCGATGATGCTCTTTAATGTACCATGGAGCCGTATAATCTCTTTGATATAAATCTCCGCCAACTTCTTTAGAGAATAATTTACACTTATTGGAATAGAGTGTGCTGATTTTGTAAGTCGATCGACAATTATCCAAATAGCATCGTTGTGCCCTATCTTAGGAAGGCCTACTACTAGGTCCATGGTAACGTCTTCCCATATCATTTGGAAATCCCGATCCTCTACAGTAGTCCTCCTACTCATTGAGGTTTGATCTTAACTTTCTGGCAAGTCAAACATTCGGCGGCATACCTTACCACGTCTTCCTTTATAGTTGGCTACCAAAATTTTTGTTTTCCGATTCCAATACATTATCACTGCTCCTGGATGAGTAGTATACTTACTTTTATGTGCCTCATCCAATGTCTCCCGTCTCAATTCCTCCACTGATTGGCACATAAATCTTCTTCTTATGCCGCATTAGTCCATTCAGTGAGAGGTCATGATCCGCTAACTCACCACGCGATATCCTCTCTCGAATGGACTTTGCCAGCTTACCTTGCTCCTGAGCTTTTGCGATTTCCGATCTTAAACTGTTCTCCTTATGACTAAATAAGGAGATTAGCGATGTTAACTCCAAGAAATCTACTCTTGTCGCCACTCGTCTCGACCCATTCAAATTTATAAAATCCTCAATCAACTTCTGTTCTGCTATCATTATGGGCGCTTCTTGCACACCAATTGTCAATCTGCATTCTTATCTGTTCTATACCCAGGCATGGTACTTAACCATCCAAGACCAACTAATCCATCTTCACATCGTATGGTTGTGTAGGCCTTACTGCCCCACTCATACATACTAACCTTTCGGTTCATTCTACTACAATAACGCTGGATTTTCTTGCCTTTTCGACCAAGGAATCACCCTCAAGTCTTAGGCATCTCATTTTCGACCTGGTACTGATCATATGTTTTTGCCAGCCTTCACATGGACTTTAGACACACTAGTCCAAAGTCACCATGCCAGTAAGTATTCCACACAGTGCTAAGCATCACAGGTCTTACAGCCCAAGGACACCGCCTCGTGCAAGCCTGGATACCAGGCCTTACAGCCCTGAGCCTCTGCTCACTCATTATGCTTGAGCTTCCTCAATTCTAAGCTCTTGAATTGTTTTCCCCTTGCTTAGCACGGTAACTGGCATCTGGCTTAACCAGTTTAAATTTCTAGACCATTCTATTAGTTTCTGTTCCTGTATCAACACAATTACCAACTGCACCACTTCCATTTCAATACAACAGCGACAACAATCATGTCACTGTTTATTGTGTTGTCTCATACTTGAAATTTCAAATTTTCACACATTTGAAAATCTCTGTGGTCGCCGTACATTTTTCACAAACTGTAAAACCATAATCGCTGCCAGCTCAATTTTCAAGAAAACAATTTACTACCGGTTTATTTTCAAAAACATTTACTACCGGCACACATCAATGAGAGGGATTATTCATTTCATAGATTCAACATTTGAAAGCCCTCGCCACCACTTCAACTTCTCAGTACAGCAGCGCACCCCAATCCTTTAAATACCAACCATTGAAGTGGCAACGCACTTGTCGGCCAATGTGGGAGAGTTTCTGTCCCTTCCAGGACCCAGTGTTCTTCACTGGCACATACGATAACAGGCCACCCATTGGAATCCCATACCTGGGAAAAAGGACCTCTGTCTAGGAGCCTTGCTCCAACCGCCTACGTGGGTGCCAGCCAGACAACGCAAATCACACGCCCCTTCGAGGCGAAACTACTCAGATTGGGTGCATAGCTGTGGGTGCGAGTAAAACTAATTCCCTCAAAAATAACTTTCAACCATGGCCAGCGATTTCAAAACATTTTCAAAACATGGTTTTGTACTGCTTCCACCACAAACATGGTTCGAACTCAATTTCAAATTCTGGGTTCTACCAAACCCTTTTTATGAGACAACATCATTTCAAAAGCAATTTATTTCAAACCGGTTTCAAATTTTGCTGAAAACATTTCATTCGAAAATTCAGTTCAGAAAATCCAATTTTCAAAAGATTCACAAATATAGCAGGTGCATTGGTAAGTTCAAAATTCAATTTTTCAATTATACCAGGAACCAGACAACTGATATAGAGGGTCATCAACTTTAACTTGCGTCTCAGGCTCTATCTTTGGCTACTCAAGCCATCCATTGGATACTCGGTCCATTTTTATTTCATTTGTCAAGTCACTCTAGATACCATGCCTGTAACCTTCAGGCTTACGACCTCTTCGGCACTTCGCCCAATTATTCATGGTCTAATAGTTGTGGCCTTTTGCCAACCTATGATCAAACCAGTCACATAGGACTTTGGGCTTCTCATTGACCACATCCAATTCAATGACCTGAAGTCATACCAATTTGGTAAGTCTCATTGCCCGCTGTATATTTTTTTTTCCCAGTTCCTCCCGATGATACTCATAATGCTGGAGTACTTCATGGCAATACCTTGTTATCTCATCAAACAATCCTTATTTGGGGTCATTTTGTATATGATCTTTCGATAACGATCCAGCTCCAGGCACGGCCACAGATTTAGTTTCCCTTAACAGGAATTTAATCCACATCTCTCCGGGAAACCACTAGCCACTATCATCTACAGCTATCGATTCTAATCATAAGACCGAAACTTGTGGCTATCAAGGTTTTATCTATCAATCAATTCTATCGAGGTACTAATGCTCAAGCATACACTCTCAGGGAACATTCGGTATTCAAGATCTTTCCCTATGCTGCTACAACAACTATCAACCTCAAAGCATCCCATATCAAGTACGTACGGTCCTCAAACAAACCTCAAATAACACAATATCGATCACTATCATCAAGGGTTCTACTCTCAATCATTCTTCCTAAAGGAATATCATGAGATCAAAATCATTCCTTAGCAACTAGTAACCTCAAAATACCTCATGCATACTGGGTATTATGCCTCAATGCATTCAGATCAATCAAATGCCTAAACGATATCTCATTATCAAATCAAATCATTAGGTTTATCAACCTAATTCTAAAACCTTGAACATACCCAATAAACATGCTACGATCATCAGGATTCATAACCTATAACATTCAAGCACTATCCTCAAATAACCTCAATAATACCCAAAATAGGACTAGGATCATGATTCATCTTCATAGTCTAAACCTTAAACATTCAATTGATATCAACACTATTCACAATGTTCTAATTTCTATTCCAATCCTCAACATCACAGGGGTATATCTAATATCATTCTATTACCTCAAGGTTACCTATCAAACCTCAATCATACCCAAATAATCCAGTAATGATCAAGATTCACAGGGTTGCTACTCTCTGGTACTAGAACCTTAGTTCAACCTCATTCTCATTTGAGATCATATTCAAGCCTAGTCTCCATCATATCCTGACATCCTCATATCATCTTTAGGGATCACTATAAGCCAAAACTTAAGGTACTAAAGCCTCAAGCAAAGGAATCTTAAATTCCTATAATACTTCCCAGGGGGTCACCCATCCCGAAATTCCTCTTGTCTAAGCACGCTTAACTTCCGGGTGCCCTTCTTGTTCGGGGGTACTGATACTAGTACCAACCGTTCGCCTTTTCAGATCCAAATACCAGCTTCTTCATACACTTCCCTTTTTAATTTTGCTGCGGGAATCAATCCTTGATTTCCATATCAGAGGACCCAAGGTTAAGACTAAAACTTTATAGTTTGTGCTACCTCATCTATCACCAGGGTCTTATCTTACTGGAGCACAACCCTCTTCCTTAGGGTATTTATCCTTGATGCTCCATTTGCCCATTTGTACCCTTAACCATGTACCATTTACCAGTACTATCCAAACCATGCTCTGATACCAAAAATGTTACACCCCTACCGGCCTCGCCCTATCGGGTGGCGGGTTAGAGGGATCCTCATTGCTTATTACCTTTCCTTAGATAAATTGTCACTTTAAATTATGATCAGAGTACGCGCGGTAGAGCATTGGATCGGTTTGGACAACTTACAACATACTGGTAAAGATACAAACAGTTACATAAAATAATCCCCGTAGGGTTAAGGGTACAATTGTCCAATAGGTAACACCCTAAGGACACACAGTCCAATAGGTAACGCAGCCTGATCCTACATGCCCTCGGTACTGTAGCAGAAACCCTAAGGACACACAGTCCAATAGGTTCTACAGCCCAATCTCGGTACTGTAGCAGAGGCACTATAGCCCGATGTCCTACATCATGATAAAACACACATGCGAAAGCAATATAAAGTATGCAAGTCAATAGTTACTACCTGGCACGCCTTGCAAAAATAATGATCTCTTCCCTTGACGTTTGAAAACATGATCCACACGTGCAAACACCCTAGTTACATCAAGAACACCACGCTTTAAGTCATATATACAAGCTACACTTCATGTTCCATAAATTTCGCCCAACTCCAGAATTTTCCAGAGACGCTGACCCAACTTTTCCGATTTTTAATAAATTCTAGAAAAATCGTATAAACATTAAATCAGTGGCCATTGAACCCTTAGAATTTCTAGTTTACCATAAAAATAATTACCAAAGCCATATCGGTTCGAGTCCTTCTCAGATTCTCAAAACTTAGCCACTGGTCTGAGACAGAGTCCAGGTTTTTAGGTCATTTTCAACTGAAAATATCTCTCTGTTGTAAACTCCAAATGACACAAAATATTATATCAAAATCATCTTCAGGATGTCTAGTTTCACCATATAAAATTTCAGATCAAACAGAGTTCATTTACTATTTCAAAACTACCGATTAACACACTTATAATTGAATGTTTCATACACTACTTTTTGCCTCTTGATTAATAATTTAGGACTCTGGTTAATAAATAATGGCTTTTATATCTATTTGGGCTTTGGGCCTTTGGATTTATTTTAGCCATTTTTCATAGCGAAAATTGCAGATTTACATTGCTTCACTATTTTAACCATAACTCTTGAACCAGACATCGGATTTGCCTCATTTTTGTCTCATATTTCAGATGATTCAGAGAGCTACAATTGCTATGAAGACATGAAGAGCAAATTCGGACAAGAGGGCGGTCGATTTTGGAGCCGAAGCATATGTATTTTTGGGTTTTATTTTGGGCTCGAATTTTGTAATTAAAGCCCATATTATTTTATTTTCGTTTTTTGGGCTGAACCCATTTCCCAATTAGGTTAACTTTAAGTGTGGCAGCAGCCACAAACACCTTTTCATTCATGTTTTTAGTGTTTTAGTGGATCAAAACAGAAGCTTTCATTTTCTCTCAACTGTTCTTCAATGTTCTTCGCGTTCATCATCTTCATCTTTTCCAGCCATGCTTGGCTAAATATCTGTGATTAACCCAACGTTGAAGATTCCATGACTCGTTCAGAGAGCTTGTGCTTAATCGGTAACGTTTCTCGTTTCTGTTTTCATCTATCGGATTCGATTTCTGAAAAATAGTTCAAATATTAGATTAAATATTCGGTTTGGTTCATCCCAAGGACTAAGTTCAAACTAGGTTTAAAGTTTGCTGTGCGATTGCATAGTGGGACACCACTGTTCGGAGATATTCTAGGCGATCGTCTAGTCGAGGGATTTCTGGAAGAACGCAGAGATCTCGGTTCATCCAGAGCCAAACGCGAGTTCGTTTATTTTTCGCTCAATGACGAACGTTTCTGGAATCAAAATGTTGGGTTGATCGTTGTTAATCTGTTTCTGTTTAATCCTTTAATCCTCTGTTTGGTCTCTGTTTAGTTTCATTTTGTCTCTGTTTAGTTTCGTTTTTATTCCTTTCGAATTAAAAATCCCCCCATTTTACCATTCTGTTTCTATTTCGCTGTCGCCAATCAAACCCGTTGTGAATTCATCGGAGAAACGACCCAGGTTACACTATACTACAAAATCTTTCAATCCTGGTTATTTTGGGAGAACACGGCAAAATCTCTGTCACACACGCTGCCCAGAAATTGCAAGAACCGACTGATTTTCGTATAACAAAGACTTGAGCCTTTAGGGTTTGGAAAAAGGTAATCCAACATGTCCCCACACAAAAACACCTTTTGGACTCAATGGAAACCTCAAAGATACCAAAATACTACAGAAACTTCACGAAAATCACCATAGGGCAGAAACAAGAGTAGCTAGGTTGCCGGTTAGGAGACTTACCTCGGGATTTCGGTTGCGGGTGCTTTCTTCTTCCTTGGAGCAAGACCTTCAGCTGGACCTCCTCTCCCTCACCTTGAGCACGAAATAGGGCAGCCAAAATGGAGGGAGGAGTGTCCTATTTATAGGCCCCAAGTTCCAAACTTTGCCCCTAGATATATTTAGTTGTAGGTTTTAGGGTTAGGGGTAAATTGGTCATTTTGCCTTGTTCATCTTCCAAAGCAAGGGGCCCACTAATAAGACCTTCTAGAAATCTCTAGGGCTCTCTTTTGAGTAGAAAATCACAAATTCAAGGCCCAAAATTGGTGTTCCAAATTTGCCCCTAGGTGGCCTTAGGTGTAGGTTTAGGGTGCAGGGGCAGAATGGTCATTTTGCGTCGTCTTCTTCCAAGGCTTGTGGGGTCCACGAAATCTGCCCAAGATGTGCCATAATTGCACTTTCCAAGTCATAATTACATGTCACTCAACTTGTCACATCAGATTCCATTTGTGTGGTCCAGGTTAATTCTGATTATTTTATTCTTTCTCTCTGTTCATGATGACTCTGATGTGACATTCTCTCTCCTCATAATTACATGACCAGATATTTTCTCTCTCCTCTTGGCCCACCAATTTCACCCCTATCAGTGTTCTGGGCCTGGGCCCGACTCCGGGAAATCCTAACCGGTCCCGCTCAGCTCCCGGTTGCCGATTTACACTTTCCCCGTAATTCGTGCCCTTCCACTGGACTTGTGTGGGCCAAGATCATCAGTCACTTTTCCCTGACCACAAGTAGACGGGGCATACTACCTTGGGGACCAAGAAACCTTTATTCCAATACCCCAGATCCACCTCGTAATGCGTGCTACTCGGTAATCCCTTTTCTGGCCTCGAAATGCCACGTATCCGACGTAGCACCACCACCACTGACTTTCTCTTCTATGATGGGTCCAGACGCATGTCCTCTCTCTCTTCCCTTCTTATTTCCTTCAAAAACGCAGGGCTCCCATGACTGTCCTGAAAATGCCACATACTTACCTGTACTGGCATTTTTTCGCTCAACTAAGTGTCTTACACCTCAGGACATAGTTGGGCGACATCTTTTCTGACTAGACTTACACCGTATACATCTTCTGTGCCCATTTTTCATCGGCACTTAATTCCTCGACTTATTTATACTGGTCCACTGACCCGTATAGCCAAGTTACTTAGTCCTAAAGAGGCTTCCCATGCCTTGACCTTCTTGGGACTCTTCCCGAACTGGGCCTGGTCGTCTGCCTATTTCAGGCTTGTTCCCAATTCTTAGGGTCCAAAATTTGGGGTGTTACAAGCACGTCCGAGGCAGCAAGGAAATGAGAAATGGGTGTCCTTAAATAGACTCTTGGTTAGGGCAATTGTCCAAGACTTGTTATTAACCAATGGTCAAACAAATGCTTCGGGTTTTTATATAATTCTTTGGCTTGCCCTCCAATTAATTCTAGAGTATTCTAGGAAGCATATGTGGCACAATATGGTCCTCAAAAATCAGATCCTTGGCTGCCCCTAATGATGATTTTTGAATTTACTAGGTGCAGGCTTTTATCTAGTGGTTAAAACAATGCCTTGAGGGTAAAATGGTCATTTTTGGTTACTTTTTCTCCAAGACAATGGGACCCACTTTAGCTGCCCGTAATGGCGCCATTTATGACCATGTGGTGTCATAATTACATGTCCTTCTCTCTTGTCATGTCAGATTCAAATGTGTGATGCAGATTAATCCTAATTATTTTATTTTCTCTCTCCTCATTATTACCTGATGTGACTTCTACCTTGCTCTCCAAGTCACTTTTCTCTCTCTTCTGGCCCACCATGTGGCGCCATCTCCTTGTATCTGGGAGCCTGGGCCCATCTCCACAAACCCCTAACCGGTCTCGCTCAGCTGCTTTTTGCCGGTTACACTTTTCCTCGGGACTTGAGCCACCCAATTGGCCTTGTGTGAGGTCAAACTAGCTGTCTCCTTTCCTTGACCCCAGGTGGCCGAAACACAGTGCCTTGGGAAGCAAGAAATCCATATTTTAGTATCTCATAATTGCCTCATACTTTGTGCTACCGAAAATCCAACTTCTAACCTCGAAATGCCACATGTCCTGAAAATCATCACTACCATTGACTTTTTGCTTGGCTTCTTGAATACTCTTCCCTTCTTATTTCCTCCAAAAATACAGAACATCCATGATTGCCCTGAAAATGCCATATACTTACTTATACTGGCATATTTTCGCTCAACTAATTATCATACACCTCAGGACATAGTTAGGTGGCATCTTTTCCATCGTATTTACATCGTATAGGTTTTTTGTGCCCCTTTTTCATTGGCAATTTAATTCCACGACTTATACTTACTAGGTCCATTGTCCTGTATAGTCGAGTTACTTAGTCCCAGAGAGGCTTCCTAGCACTCGACACTCTTGAAACTCTTCCCAAACTAGGCTAAGTCCTTCGCCTACTTTTAGGCTTATTCTTAATTCTCAGGATCCAAAATTTGGGATGTTACAATATTTCAAAAGAGCTTATGACTCGAGTTAAGCATAACTGGCTCAAGTCACTTTAAGTTCAAAATACTTTGAAAGCTCTCTGCCTTGCATTGACTCGAGTTATACAACCAAACACTCGAGTCAAGTTAAGTTCAAATACTTTGACAAACTCTCTATCTTTAGTTGACTTGAGTTTTACAACTCTAAGCTCAAGTCAAGTATGACAGTAAGTTATTGGTTTAAAAATGATCAAGTTAAAAACATTTTGACTTAAACCATTAACTTTATTTTGTTTACAATTGTATGTTATCATCAAAACACATAGAGGAGTAACACAAAGCTCTTGTGTCTCAGTACAATCAAGTTCTTATTCAAAGAACACTCGCTCTCTCATATACTTTGCAGTCAATTTCCACACTTAAGGTCCCACTACCTTGAGAAATGTAAGTATAATAAAAAATTCAGTAATGTTTGTCACAAGAGTATATGAATAATCACTAAAGTACAAAATCACATAGAGATAGAGCTCAAGACTTAGAAATGAATGTAACGTGAATGTGCGCAGAGAGTTAGTTGCTTCGTCTTTAATGCTTTTTTATTCATTGTATGAATACTTTAGTTAGTGCCAAGCAATTCAATGAAAGACATATTGAAAGGACATTTGTACTCTTTGTATACTTTTCTTTTTATTAAGGGTTAAGGTGCAAAAATACACATGTGCTTTTCTCCGAGGAGCGCCCAGTAGCAAATGCTTTTTTTGAGTGCAAAAGTGCACACGTGGTTACAAATTAGGTGCAAAAGTACCGTTTGACCGTTAAGTTTGACTTTGACCGATGGCGTGGCATTTCAAAGGTGCAAAAATACACATGTGATTTGTCAAGAAGAGCGCCCAACAAAAATTTTTTTTAATTTAATAATTTTATTTCAATTACTATCGGGTGCTAAAAAGATATTTAGAATACTGACCTGTACTGAAAAAAAAACTTTATAATCTTGAAAAATTATTTTTAGATCTGAAAAAATATTTCAGGGTACTAACTGGTACTAAAAAGATACTTTGAAGTATTTTTTCTGTACCAGTCAGTATCCTGAAAGTACTTTTTAGTACCAGTCAGTACCCTGAAATATTTTTTTCAGTATCCTTTTAGTATCGGTAAACACTTGAAATATTTTTTCAAGATCCTAAAATAAATTTTAAAGATTATAAAGTATTTTTTCAGTATCAGTCAGTATCCTTTTAGTACCGGTCAATATTTGAAATATTTTTTCAAAATCTTAAAATAATTTTTCAAGATTATGAAGTATTTTTTCTGTACTAGTCAATATTTGAAAAAAAAAAATTTCAGGGTAATGACTAGTACTAAAAAGTACTTTTAGGATATACAGAAAAAATACTTCATAATCTTGAAAAATTATTTTAGGATCTTGAAAACATATTTCAAATATTGACCGGTACTAAAAGGATACTGACTGATACTGAAAAAAATATTTCAGGGTACTGACTGGTACTAAAAAGTACTTTCAGGATACTAACTGGTACAGAAAAATACTTCATAATCTTGAAAAATTATTTTAGGATCTTGAAAAAATATTTCAAGTATTGACCGGTACAAAAAGGATACTGACTGATACTGAAAAAATACTTCATAATCTTGAAAAATTATTTTAGGATCTTGAAAAAATATTTCAAGTATTGATCGGTACTAAAAGGATACTGACTGATACTGAAAAAATACTTCATAATCTTGAAAAATTATTTTAGGATCTTGAAATAAAATTATTAAATTTTTTTAAAAAAATTTGTTGTTGGGCGCTCTTCTTGACAAATCACATGTGTATTTTTGCACCTTTGAAATGCCACGTCATCGGTCAAAGTCAAACTTAACGGTTAAAGTCAAACTTAACGGTCAAACGGTATTTTTGCACCTAATTTGTAACCACGTGTGCACTTTTGCACCCAAAAAAAAGTATTCGCTATTGGGCGCTCCTCGGAGTAAAGCACATGTGTATTTTTGCACCTTAACCCTTTTATTTTTGTATTTTTCCCTACTTTTCTTTTATTTATCTCATTTGATTTGTTGATGACGATAATATCTAAAATCAGTGTTCTCCATACACTTATTGTTACTTGCTCATTGATAAATCTCAATTTTATATATTTTATCCCGCCTTAATCATTTATTTTGGGGATTATTTTAGGCTAATTTGGATATATTAGATAATATTTGAATTGTTGGCCAATTTTAGGAAATAATATAAATCTGAACTAATTATGAGATTATTGGGTTTAAATTATTAATATCCTAATTGTTATCTTGTGATTACATAATATTTCTTAAGATATGAAAGATTACGATTTTATCATATTAGAAGATCCTATGGTGTAGAATTTTTCAGGGAAGTTAAAAGGAAATCAATGGTGGAATTCTATTGGGCTTCTTATATTTTAATGGGCCCAAGTTGGTACCCAAAACCCTCTTTTCCTCCCATAAAATTAACCTAGCTGCCTATTGATTATTCACGCTCTCTTTGAGAGCCATACATACACACGCAGCCGCAGATAGAGAGCCGAAGATCTCACTCACGCAAGCTCAGGAAGAGCTACTCTTGAATCAGAGCTCAGCAGGTTTCCATTGAATAAAGCCAACCACCACACACTCACAATATCCATCAAATTTACCCCCTCCGCCACGTGCCCATCTTGTGCAAGAATTGGTTTCAATTCAATCTTTGTCTTTTTCCCCTTTGACAAATGGTTCTGGCGGTAATTTACAAGGACATTGAAGAGGAGAATTCTATGGCAGCGTAAGCAATTGGAGACAATTTGGGAGGAGCATGGAGGAAGCTATAGCCTAGGAGCTTACACTTGAAGACCATAAGGGAGTTTTGTTCATTTTATCTTTTTAATTTGAGACTTGAGATAGTTTAGTTTTAAATGATTTCAAGTTGTGTTAATTGAGAACAATCTAATTTTAGATTGTAAACTTATTTCTTTTGGATTAGACAGCTAATTTTCCCTCCATTTTCTCTCCCCTCCCCTCCCCTGCCCTCCCCTTCCCCTCAACCAAACATACCCTAAGGGAGTTTTGTTCATTTTATCTTTTTAATTCGAGACTTGAGATAGTTTAGTTTTAAATGATTTCAAGTTGTGTTAATTGAGAACAATCTAATTTTAGATTGTAAACTTATTTCTTTTGGATTAGACAGATAATTTGAAGATTTTATGCTTATTTCTGGATTCTTGTTTGTAACCTTCGGATTGTCGATTAAATTAATAATTGAGTTTTCGTTATTAATTTAATTGTTAATTTGGTTTATCATCTTAATTGTTTAATTAGGTTGATAAATTATCTAGTTGTTTAATTGGATAATTGTAAACAAGATTTCCAAGGTTATGTTGTGATTGGTTTTTAATGAATTTAATTAGTCGCCGCTTATTTCATTATGAGTTCTCTAGTGGAATATGTTTTATTGAGCTAGAGGGTTTCCCATGTTCAATTAGGTAATTAAATTCATTAATCTCCCTTTGATGTTACACCCCTACCGGCCTCGCCCTTTCGAGTGGCGGGTTAGAGGGATCTTTATCGCTTATTACCTTTCCTTTGCTAAATAATCACTTAAGATTTATATCAGAGTATGCGCGGTAGAGCATTGGATCGGTTTGGACAACTTACATTATACTGGTAAAGGTTCATACAAACGTATACATTAATCCCTGTAGGGTTAAGGGTACAATAGTCCAAAATAAATACTAAACAACGAGTGTAAACCATACGGTTATCGCAACATAGAAGTACAAGAAGCAACTGGACATCATCTGTCTCTTCGTCTTTCCGCACCAAGCCATACCATCTTCAAGTCCTCCAGCCGCTACTACCTTATGCCTGTATCTTCCATGTTTCCCAACGAAGAAATATCAGCCAGCCCGGGGCATGTGTTGGAATATGAGGATGTTAATGTCCATGATAATCACACCTTTGTGGTAGAATTTGAGTGAATTATTGGTCATCAAGAGAAACAGCTCCAGAGGAAGAATATTCCTTCAAGTCAAGGCTGTCTAGAAGAATTATTCTCCGAAGGAAGCGACGTGGGAAACAGTGGAGGATGTGAAGAAGTGTTAACCAGATTTTTATGGCTAAGAGTATGATTGATGTATAGCCGAATTTCGAGGACGAAATTTATTAAACGTGGGGAGAAATGTAATACCCCGAATTTTGGACACTAAGAATTGAGAATAAGCCTAAAATAGGCGGACGACTAGGCCCAGTTCGGGAAAAGTCCATCGAGAGTTAGGAAGCTTCTCGGGAACTAAGTAACTTGGCCATACGGGTCAGTGGACCAGTATGAATAAGCCGTGAACTTGAAGTGCCAATGAAAAAGGGGCACAGAAGGTCTATACGGTATAAAACCAGTGGAAAGGATGCCACCTAACTATGTCCTAAGGTATAGGACAATTAGTTGAGCGAAGATATGCCAGTACGGGTAGGTATACGACATTTTCAGGGCAGTCATGGGAGCCTTGCGTTTTTTTAAGGAATAAGAAGGGAAGAGATAGAAAATGTGTATCTGGACCTAGTAGGGAAGGAAAAGTTAGTGGTAGTAGTGCTACGTCGGATACGTGGCATTTCGGGGCCATAAGTTGGATTATCGGGTAGCACGCATTACGAGGTGGGTCTGAGGTACTGGAATAAAGGTTTCTTGCTCCCCAAGGTATTATGTTCCGTCCACTTGTGGTCAGGGAAAGGTGACTAATGATCCGGGCCCACACAAGTTTAGTTGAAGGGCGCGCATTACGAGGTAAGGTGGGATCGACAACTGGGAGCTGAGCGGGGTCGGACAGGATTTTCGGAGTCGGGCCCAGGCCCAGGACACTGATAGGGGGCGAATTCCAGTGGGCCCAGAGGAGAGAGAAAATATCTGGTCATGTAATTATGAGGAGAGAGAATCACATCAAAGTCATAATAAAGAGAGAGAATGAATAAAATAACCCGGTTAAATCTGGACCACACAATTCAAACTTGAAGTGACATGTAATTATGACTTGGCAAGAGTAATTATAGCATATTTTTGGGCAGATTTCGTGGGCCCCCTAGCCTTGGAGAAGAAGCAGTGCAAAGTGACTGTTTTACCCCTGCACCTTAAAACTAAAACTAAGACCACCTAGGGGCAAAACTGGAAGTCTATTTTTGGCCTAGGAATGCGCCATTTTCTGCCCTTGGAAGAACCTAGAAGGTCTGATTTCGTGGGTCCCTTGCTTTGGGAGATGAATGAGGCAAAATGACCATTTTACCCCTAACCCTAAAACCTACAACTTAAAATATCTAGGGGCAAAGTTTGGAACTTGGGGCCTATAAATAGGACACTCCTCCCTCCATTTTGGATGCCCTATTTTGTGCTAAAGGTGAGGGAGAGGAGGTCCAGCTGAAGGTCTTGCTCCAAGGAAGAAGAAAGCACCCGCAACCGATATCCGGAGGTAAGTCCCTAAACCGGCAATTGAGTAATCTTCTTCTCTGCCCTGTGGTGTTTTGTGGAGATGCAGTAGGTTTTTCATACTTTTAAGGTTTACAATGAGTTCAGAAGGAATTTTTGTGTAGGGTTAAGTAGGATCATTTCGTTTGGAACTCTATAAACCCTAAATCTTCTTGTACAAAAATCTGTCGGTTATTTCAGTTTCTGGGCAGCGAATGTTAATATGTGGTTTTAAGTGGGTAAATGGAGTCGGTTTGTTTTGAAATTTGGTATGGTGAAATTAGACATCCTGAGGATGATTGTGATATAATATTTTGTGTCATTTGGAGTTTTTAACTGAGAGATATTAAAGTCTAAAGATAACCTAAAAAACTGGATGTTTCTCTCGGACCAGTGGCTAGTATTTGGTACTAAGGACGCGTTTTGAACCCAGATGACTTTGTTAGATATTTTTCCTGTAAAATAGACATTCTAAGGGTTCTATTGCCACTGATCCCATGTCAAAATGATTTTTCTGAAATTTATTAAAAATCGGTGAAGTTGGGTCAGAAATTCTGGAAATTCTGGTGTTGTGCGAAATTCATAAAACTTGAAGCAAAGTGTGTTAATATGGCTAAAAGCATGATGTTTGGCTATATCTAGGGTGTTTGCACGTGTGGATCATATTTCCAAACACTGAGGGAAGAGTTTGTTATTTGCAAGGCGTTCCAGGTAGTAATTGTTGACTTGCATACTCTATGTTGCTTTTGCATGTGTGTTTTATCATGATGTAGGAGATCGGGCTGTAGTGCCTCTGCTACAGTAACGAGATCGGGCTGTAGTACCTATTGGACTGTGTGTCCTTAGGGTTTCTGCTACAGTACCGAGGGCATGTAGGATTGGGCTGCGTTACCTATTGGACTGTGTGTCCTTAGGGTGTTGTTGCAGTATCGAGATATGTGGGGTAGGTGGAGCCTATATGACTGTGTGTTTATAAGTGTCCACTGAGGCCCTAGGCTAGGTGGTTCGGGTCGCTCCCTGACTACTGAGGCCCTTTGCGCGCTGGTTCCGGGGGCTTGTCTTGACCAGGCGGTCCTGCGGAGTTGTTACATGTCAGTTTGTTGTGACAGAGGCAGGTTTATTTGTACTTCCTAATTGTGATTGGCATTGCATGCATTGTGTACATATTGTATATGAGTCTAACAGTTACTCTGGGGTTCAACTTTAAACTCCAGACTGGCTTATAAGATACAGGTGTAAGGTGACAGATCGGTTGGACTGTGGAAAGATAAGGGTAAGAGCGACGAAGCTAAAGATTGAAGACATATGGAACGCCATATCCCATTTTGTATTTTTATATGACTGTATGAACTTACTCATTGCCCAGTACATACATTGGACAATTGTACTCTTAACCCTTCAGGAATTGTTTTATGTAAATGTTTGTACCTTTACCAGTATATTGTAAGTTGTCCAAACTGATCCTATGCTCTGCCACGTACACTCTGATAATAATTTAAAGTGACTATTTAACAAAGGAAAGGTAATAAGCGGAAAGGATCCCTCTAACCCGCCACCTGAAAGGGCGAGGCCAGTAGGGGTGTAACAGGCCCAGTATTATCTCTCTACAAATGTGAGGGACAAATTCCATATTGACCATTCACATTCCTCTGCATGAAAACCACTGATCCCGATCCAAGCCTTTATCATCACCTAGTCAAAGGTGACTTTTGACTAGGTCAAAGATCAGTGACTCATCATGTAGGAATCCATGATGATCTCAGGTCAAAGGGTGTTATGACGCGGTTATACATGAGATAAGCTTATGACTAAATCCATGCAGCTTTGTCATAGTGGGTCGATCCAGCATCTTGTACTCTTACAAGTGCCTATGACTTTGATTCGTATCTCTATGCCTCATCCAAGTCATACTGGTCTTATTTCATCTTCGCTCCTGCATAGATCACCGACCAGGGACATTTAGGATAATCTACAAGATATATCCAGGGATATAGTTATCACTATAAACATGCGAATGAAATGATAACTAAATGGAGAACAATGACTTGCCCCTAGAACATAATTTCCAATAGACTCCCACTTGTACTAACATGACGCTCATGTTTTGTTTGTGCAAAGCTATTTAGTAAGCGGATCAGCTACATTGTCTTCTCCTGGTACTTTGCATACTTTCACATTACCTTTATCATTGATTTCTCTGATAAGATGAAATCGCCTGAGTATGTGCTTGGTCCTTTGATGTGACCTAGGCTCCTTGGTATGTGCAATTGGACCGCTATTGTCACAGAACAAGTCTATTGGATTTGAGATGGTAGGAACCACCCTAAGTTCATTAATGAACTTTCTTATCCAAATGCCCTCCTTAGCTGCATCCTATGCTACTATATACTCGGCTTCTGCTGCAGAATCAACTATAGTGCTCTTCTTAGAGCTCTTCCAGCTTATTGCACCACCATTCAACAGGAATACATATCCTGATTGTGATCTTGGATCATCTTAGTCAGTTTGGAAACTCGCATCTGTGTAACCAGTCACACATAGCTCATCCTCCAAGCCACCATATATTAAGAATAAGTCCTTAGTGCTTTTCAAGTACTTCAGGATATTCTTGACAGCAGTCTAGTGACCCTCACTGGGATTTTGTTGATATCTTCTGGTTATTCTCAAGGCAAATGACACATCCAGTCGAGTACATAATATGACACACATGATAGATTCATTGGCGGAGGCATATGGAATCTTACTCATGCGGTCTCTTTGATCTTGTGTACTAGGACACGGATCCTTACTGAGATAGATGCCTCGAGACATGGGATGTAACCCATTTTAGAATCCTGCATACTGAGCCTATGCAGTATCTTGTCTATATATGTGCTCTAACTTAGTCCTATCAGCTGCTTGGATCTATTGTGCTCTAACTTAGTCCTATCAGCTGCTTGGATCTATCTAGCCAAGGAACAATTCACTTTCATAAGGAGAGAATTGGGAATGGTAAATCCCAATGAATTGTAAGTAATTCTCTCTCAATTTAATGATTAGATGTGTTTTTGATGATTAATCTTTACTAACTTAAGCATCGGAGTGTTTAGCCTTTGTTTTTGCAGGATGTTTTGATGTTTCAGAGATTGCATACTCCAATATTGGTGATAATACTCGAATTTGGAAGTTGCAAAAAGCTGAAACTGAAGTTCAGAAGAGCTATACCGCGGTATGCAAGTGCTATACTGCAGTATGGGGTGTGAAAGAAGCCAAAGCTCCAGGTATGCCAGAGGCATACTGTAGTATGTAAGTGCTATACTACAGTATGGAGTGAGACAGAAGCCAAAACTCCAGGTATGCCAGAGGTATACTGCAGTATGTAAGTGCTATACTGCAGTATGGCCATCGGGATTTTCAAAAATTCACTCTACATTTTTGAAGTCCAAGTCAGTATACTTCCATCTATACTGCAGTATGTAAATGAAAGTATGCTATACTGTAGTATGCAAGAACTTTACTCAAGTATAGGGGTCTATCTATATATACTGAACAGTCGTGTTCTTTCATACTCGCGTCTTTACTCCAGTAAACCCTAGAGTCTCGACTTTCTCTCTTCCTCTCTCTCTCTGAAACTGTCACAATCCCTCATTAAACCCCCATAAATCCTCACCAAATCTCTCTCAATCTCTTCCTATTCTCATTCTCGCCGAAACCCTAACGTCAAGATGTCCAAAGATCAATCTCACTCCAAACAACCCTCTTCTTCTCTTCCACAAAGAGCACCGAGGACGAAGTCAATCCCAAAAAGATTAGAGACCGGCATTGATCATCATATTCCCGGAGTCGGTGTTACTATCCCAGAGGCTTCTTCACCGAACCCCAAGAAGAGGGGTACTTCATCTAAAGCACCAACCCCATCTTCGGCTGCCAAGAAGAAGAAGACTGGAGAGTCGAGCAAGGCAAAAGGGAAGAGGACCGTAGTTCATCGAAAAGCAAGGACCAAGAGAGCTTCCACGACTGTCGTCTCCTCTCCCTCAACTGCTGAAGTTACTGGTTCTTCATCAGAGACTGAGTCTGAGCAAGAAGTTTCGCACGTGATTGTAAATGCTATAGAGGAGATTAAGCTTCACAAGAATGCACCAGAGGGATTCAAGGTTGCTCCAGTTCCACTTCCTCCCGGCTTGAATGCCAAGTTCAAAGACCAATTTGGAAGCCGAGGATTTTGTGCTGTCGTTTCAGTTGATCTGGAACAAGTTTATCGTGAGTACAACGTGGATCTCTCGCCGTGGTTCGGGCCGTATGCTACATTTGTTTCCATCGAGGCCGCTTATTGTCCGGAGTTGGTCAAGATGCTCTACTTCAACATGGCGACCAACCACATTTTGGACTCGAAAAGAAGGCTGGTTGAAGAAAGGATCACAACTTCTGTCAGAGGGGTACAATTCACATTGTCTGCCGCCATCCTCAACAAGATTCTCAAGGTTGTTAATCCTCTAGAGTCATCCACACCGAGATACACAAACGAGGAGGTGTATACCACGCTAGTGCCCGGTCAGGACATACCAAATGATCATAGAGCCCACTTGACCTTCAAGCCCTCAGACATGCCACCTTTGTACCGAGTTATTTGGTACGTGTATTCACGTAATTTTGTGCAAAAGGGAGGAAGCTACACGCACTTCATGCAAAAGGACTACCACTTCTTCACTGCCTTCATTCACAAGCATCCTATCAACATCGGGCAGTGGCTGTTCAAGGAGATCGGCTACTTCAAGTTCGTGTCCCGCAAAGGATCCTACATGCCTTTTGCCTCTCTGGTTTCCTTGATCATGTTCTACCATAAGATATGGTACGTGGGTCCTCCTGAGCAGATGAAGTATATCACGGCCTTCGGAAAGACACAGCTTAACTTTATGAAGGTACAATTTGAGCCGGAAGGATCTGGTCAGTCGAGGGCTCCACCGAGGTCACAGACACGTGCATCACAGTTAGTCGCACATGAGGCTCAGTCGGCTCCGCCTCCACCACCATTGGATTTTGATGATAGGATGAAAAGGATTGTGGATGCTGCTATTGCGTCTCTTTTTATGAAGATGCAGTTCGAGTTTGGGCGATTGGCTGCTGATATGAGAGCCAAGATGGACGCGGAAGTGGCAAAGCTCAAGGAACAATTTGACAAGAAGCATCAAGAGATCTTCGATCAATGTATTGATTTGGACTCCCGGCTGGCTATCACACTGACAGTTGCATCTGAAGCCCGGGATAAGGTTGATCGCCTGATCAAGCATTTCGATGTTGGAGCTTCTTCATTGATGTTGCTGCTTTTGTCGCTAAAGCAGTCAATTAAACCAGGACCAACTAATAATGCAATATAGTGGCAACCTAGGTCATTCTCCCAAGGAGCAATCTGTGGGTTTTTCTTTAGGTTGAATTTAGGTGATAAAAAAAATGCAATGGAATGAACCTAAACTAAAATGCAAAACACTACTACCTAGATGAAATTAAACTAACTAAATGCACTAATGCAATTGACTCTAAAACCTAAATGAGAATGAAACTAATCTATATGAATTTGAATGCAATTTTTGGGGGGGTTTTTGTTATGAGAGAAAAATTAAAATCCTAAGAAGAAAATTGATTAAAATCAAATCAAATGACAAAGATCTAGTTCAGTTATGAGGAAGAAGGGGACAATTTAGGAATTGCATGGAGTTAACTTTCTTAGCCCAAACCAATTAATTAGACCAAAGGAAGATTAATGAATTTAATCACCTAATTGAACATGGGAAACCCTCTAGCTCAATAACACATATTTCACTAGAAAACTCATAATGAAATAAGCGGTGGTTAATTAAACTCATTAAAGATCAATCACAACATAGTCTTGAAAATCTTGTTTACAATTATCTAATTGAACAACTAGATAATTTATCAACCTAATTAAACAATTAAGATGATAAACCAAATTGACAATTAAATTAATAACGAAAACTCAATTAATAATTCAATTGACAATTAAAAGGTTGCAAACAAAACTCCAACAATTGTCTCACACATAAAAACTTCAAATTATCAATCCAATCCAGAAGAAATATGTTTACAATCTAAAACTAGATTGTTCTCAATTAACACAACTTAAAACCCTTTAAAACTAAAGAACCTCAAATTTGGATTAAGAAGATAAAAAGAATAACACTCCCTTGTGATCTTCAAGTGTAAGTTCCTTGGCTCTAGCTTTCTCCATACTCCTCCCAAGTTGCCTCCTAAAAGAGTCTAAGCTTCCATGAAAATATCTTCTTCAAACTCCTTCACACAAGACATGGCCATTTGAATTGAAGGATTGATGAATATTGGCTGGGCACAATTGGTTGTGCATGAATGGATGGGAGGAAAAAAAGTAATGGATGGTGGGGTCCGCTTGGATGAATGATGAGTCAATGAATCAAATGAAGCAACCTCCCTGCGTGAGCTCTATGAATCTCTATGTGTGTTTGCGGCTGCCTTTCTCAGCGTGTTCAACTCCGTGTGCGTCAAATGTGTATTTCCTGCGTCTCAGCGGCTAGGTTAAATAAAAATGGAGAGGAAGAGATTTTGGGTACCAACTTGAGCCAATTAAAATTCCAAAGGCCCAACAAAATTCCACCATTAGATCTTCTTTTAGCTTCCAAGGTTAATTCTGCATCGTAGGATCTTCCAATATGCTTTTTTTTATCCTGCAAGAATTAAATAAAATCGTGATCTATCATATATTTAGAAATATTATTCAATCACAAGATCTCAATCAGAATATTGAAAATTTAAGTCCAATAATCTCATAATTAATTCTGATTTATATTATTTCCTAAAAGATGTTAACAATCCAAATATTGTCTAATAAATCCAAATTAGCCTAAAATAGTTCCCAAAATAAATGAATAAGGCGGGATAAAATATCTAAAAATATGGATTTATCATTCATCAACCTTCAGGTTCACTACCGGCCCTTCCTCATCCTCTTCGGTCCCAGAGGTCCAACCATCCATACCTGTCACCCAGCCATCCACATTTTCACGAGAGCCTCACTTCTCCCCACCTTCACCACCTACTTTCTCCTTTCCTAGCCCACCTCACACCACATCATCCCCAGCCTCCACTTCCACTCCTACCACAGAGGTCCTTCCTGGCCCATTCCCATCTCCACCTACTCCGACCACTGAAGTTTTCCCTACACCTTCTCCATATGCAGAGCCCCATGATCCCACTTTTGATCCAAACATAGCCATGGTGCTCTACACTCCTCCTGTCTTTGTTCTTGACCCAGAGTTTGCTGATGACAAAGGGGGAGAAGGAGAGAAAGATGTAGATGTATAGGGTCTAGGTGTTGTGTCTAGGTAGTTTGCATTTCATTGAGCTATTTTTCCTGTGTTCTTTTGATGTTTCTGTAGTTGCTTGCTCTGATATCAGTTATTATCAGTATGTTCATCTTTTCTGATATCAGTTCTGCTTGTATGAATCATGTTTAATGAATATATTTCAAGATGTTTATGCTCTCAAATACATATCTGCTACCAATCTCTGAATTTTATGTTTGAAAATGCAAAACTGGTTGTTTTCTGATAACTTAACATTGAATTTTGAAAACTTCAATTCAAAACAGATTACATCTTTCAAATTCTTTAAAAAGAAAGTTTACAGGTGTTGTCATCATCAAAAAGGGGGAGAATGTTAGTTCTCAATGTGTTTTGATGATTAACAACAAGTGTAAACATGTTTTGAAGTTTCCAAGATCCTTTAAAAACCATCTGATAGTTGCATACCGCAGTATAGGTATGTATACTGCAGTATAGGGCCATCCAGAAAGCAATGATTTTTCAAGACAGGTCAATACCGCAGTATAGGTATATATACTGCAGTATAGGGCCATCCAGAAAGTAATCATTTTTCCAAGACAAGTCAATACCGCAGTATAGGTGTATACTGCAGTATAGAGCCATCCAGAGAGCAACCAAGTTTTTTCAAAACAAGTCAATACCGCAGTATGGGTATGTATACTGCAGTATAGGCTTATGCCGAGAGCTCCCAAATTTTATAACTATTGCAAACTGCAGTATAGGTTTGCATACTGCAGTATTGGGCTCTTAAACTGATTTTCAGCTTAACACATGTTCTTGCTTACTCCAGTATACAAATGCTTACTCCAGTATAAAGGCTTTTTGAACTTAAATTTTTCTCACAAACAGTGCTATACTCGAGTGCACAACTTACATACTGCAGTATAGGTTTTGTTTTTCAAACACAAGTCACGATAGTTTGCCTCTGGAAGCTGCATACCGCAGTATGACTTTGGATACTGCAGTGTGGACACTTATGCACAGTGCCATACTCCAGTATAGAGGAACTTACCGCAGTATACAACGGTCAAAATAGATTTTTGAATTACGCAAATTTGCAAATCTTTGTTGTTTGACCTTATTGCTTTCATAATTCATTTACTTATGTTCCTAGCTATATTTAACCAGTTTGTTAAGTGAATTTCAGCTAGATTAGATGAAGATTAATGAAGGTCAAAGCCATAAAGCAAAAAGTGTACAGTGCATTAAATGCACTTCTGCAAATACACCTACTTCAGCTAATCCATCTGAGCACGCCTTCTAAACGTTAAAGAATGCTTACTACAACAAGTAAAGTCATCTCCAACGGGCAAATTCTCAGAGGGCCACATCAGATCACATTAACACTTGGATTACCAGAAGTTTAGAGAGAGAAGAAGACCAGACTTAGTGCTAATCACCTACAACGGTTGGATTCATCAAGCAACGGTCATTTAATGTTCTCTACCTATAAATAGAGTGCATTAACTTCTTCTCAAGCTGATACACCAACTGAGAGCGAAAATTTATTAAGTGTCATTTATTGTGTTCAGCTTTCATCTATATTGTATCAATTTGATACTTGTGCTTCAGTGTTTATTTTATCTGCTCTGTAAGAGAGTCTTTTCTTGTAAATCATTCATTGATTGAGATAACCACAAGTTAGGGGACTTTGTGGTTGGGTGTATTGATTGCATCTTGTAAGGGGGAGTGAGTTCTAGAGAGAGAACTACTCTGAGTACAGAGATTGTAATCAATATTGTGAAGTTAGTGGATTGAAAATCCCAAGTGAGGCTTGGGGACTGGATGTAGGTCAGAGAAAGGATCGAACCAGTATAAATCGTGTTGTGTATTGCTTCTCTTCTTCTCTCCTCTGTCTTACCCTGTTTTACTTAGCCAAAAACAGAGTAAAATATTTAAATTTTTAAAGATACCCAATTCACCCCCCCTCTTGGGTATCTAGCTCCAACCTTCATCTGATAGGTCAAGACCTTTGTGGGCCTTGTATTACTTGAGTAGGCTCATCAACTTGTTGTGAGTCTTCTCCATTTTCCATCTGTGGTTCTACGTTGTCTTGTGACTCTCGAACTTCTTCGAGGCTCACCTTACTCCCACTGGTTCTTTTAGAGACAAACTTTTTTTCCAAAAAAATACGATTCCGAATAACAAACACTTTGTGATCAGTGAGATTGTAGACATAGTATCCTTTAGTTTCCTTAGGATACCCCACATGAAGGCATTTTGAGGATCTGGATGATAATTTATCAGGGGCTTGGTGTTTAACGTAAACCTCACATCCCTAAATTTTAATGAAGGACAAACTGGGTTTCTTCTCAGCCCATATCACATATGGTGTCTTTTCAACTGCCTTTGACGGAACACGATTTAGTGTGAACGCATCTGTTTCTAGGGTATGGCCCCAAAAGGAAGGTGGAAGATCTGTTTGACTCATCATAGATCAAACCATATCTAATAGAGTTCGATTCCTCCGCTCAGAAACACCATTCTGTACACGCAGCAGAGTTATAAAATTTTTACGAATCCTATTGGAGGATATATCAACGACGTTTAAATCAAGGTTCGTTAGAAACACCGTACCTATGCGTGGGGTTGAGTGTTCCGTTCAATTCGGTTTGGTGTGCATCTTATGCTTCGTGCGTCTCGACTGTCATACGTCTTGAACGTGGTGCCATCTCATTCGATCAAACAGGAGCAGAACTTTTGAATCTCCTCCCTTTACTAGTATCCACACAAATAGCACTGGAACATGGGCGACAGCGTGCTAGTGCCTTCAAACCTTGCGTCTTTCTTTTTCTCTCTAGGGTTTCTTACGACTTCTCTAATTCATCTGTAACACCCCGAATTTTGGACCCTAAGAATGAAGTATAAGCCTGAACTAGGCGGACGACTAGGCCCAGTTTGGGAAGAGTCCCAAGAACATCGAGAGTTAGGAATCCTCTCGGGAACTAAGTAACTTGGCCATACGGGTCAGTGGACCAGTATGAATAAGCCGTGAACTTGAAGTGCCAATGAAAAAGGGGCACAGAAGGCTATACGGTGTAAAACCAGTGGAAAGGATGCCACCTAACTATGTCCTAAGGTATAGGACAATTAGTTGAGCGAAAATATGCCGATACAGGTAGGCATACGACATTTTCAGGGCAGTCATGGGAACCCTGCGTTTTTGAAGGAATAAGAAGGGAAGAGATAGAAAATGTGAATCTGGACCCAGTAGAGAAGGAAAAGTCAGTGGTAGTAGTGCTACATTGGACACGTGGCATTTCGGGGCCAGAAGTTGGATTATTGGGTAGCACGCATTACGAGGTGGATCTGAGGTACTGGGATAAAGGTTTCTTGATCCCCAAGGTATTAGGTTCCGTCCACTTGTAGACTGGGAAAAGTGACTGCTAATCTGGGCCCACACAAGTCCAGTGGAAGGGGCACGCATTACGGAGAAACGTGCAACCGACAACCAGGAGCTGAGCGGGGCCAATAGGATTTCCCGGAGTCGGGCCCAGGCCCAGGACACTGATAGGGGGAGAATTCCAGTGGGCCCAGAGGAGAGAGAAAATATCTGGTCATGTAATTATGAGGAGAGAGAATGTCACATCAGAGTCATCATGAAGAGAGAGAAAGAATAAAATAATCAGAATTAACCTGGACCACACAAATGGAATCTGATATGACAATGAAATGACAAGTAATTATGACTCATTATGACATACCTAGGGGCAGATTTCGTGGGCCCCAGCTTTGGAAAAGATGAACGGTGCAAAATGACCATTTTGCCCCTGCACCCTAAACCTACACCTAAGGCCATCTAGGGGCAAAACTGGAACCCAATTTTTAGCCTTGGAATGCACATTTTCTGGCTTCTAGAAGGTCTGATTTCGTGGACCGCTTGCTTTGGAAGATGAATAGGGCAAAATGACCATTTTACCCCTAACCTTAAAACCCACAACTTAAAATATTTAGGGGCAAAGTTTGGAACTTGGGGCCTATAAATAACACACTCCTCCCACCATTTGGCTGCCCTATTTTGTGCTCAAGGTGAGGGAGAGGAAGTCCAGCTGAAGGTCTTGCTCCAAGGAAGAAGAAAGCACCCACAACCGAAATCCCAAGGTAAGTCTCCTAACCGGCAACCTAGCTACTCTTGCTTCTGTCCTATGGCGATTTTTGTGCCATTGCTGTAGTATTTTGGTATCTTTGAGGTTTCCATTGAGTCCAGAAGGTGTTTTTGTATGGGGACATGTTGGATCACCTTTTTCCAAACCCTAAAAGCTTAAGTCATTGTTATACGAAAATCTGTCAGTTCTTACGGTTTCTGGGCAGCGAATGTTAATCTGTGGTTTTGAAATAGTAAATGAACTCCGTTTGATCTTAAATTTTTCATGGTGAAATTAGACATCCTGAGGATGATTTTGATATCAGATTTTGTGTCATTTGGATTTTCCAACCGAGAGATCTTTTAAGTTGAAAATGACTTATAAACCTGGATTTGGTCTCGGACCAGTGTCTAATGTTTGGGAATAAGGACAGGTTTCAAACCCATATGACTTTTGTAAATATTTTTCCTATAAAATAGACATCCTAAGTGTTCTAAGACCACTGATTTCATGTCAATACGATTTTTCTAGAATTTATTAAAAATCAGTGAAGATGGGTCAGAAATTCTGGAACATTTGGTGCTATGCGAATTTATGGAACTTGAGTTGAAGTTTATTCTTGTGACTTAAAGCATGATGTTCTTGCTGTATCTAGGTTGTTAATACGTGTGAGGCATATTCCAAGCACCTAAGGAAGAGTTCGTTATTTGCAAGGCGTTCCAGGTAGTAACTGTTGACTTGCATACTCTATGTTGCTTTTGCATGTGTGTTTTTGTAATTTCTGGCCATCACCCAAGAGGGGGGGTGAATTGGGTGAAGTATAAGTATTTCCACTCTTTAAAACATTTTCGCAATTCAGTGTTTTCATCTTGAGTAACAAAAGTAAGTTTTCAAACAATTGATAATTGCTCAAATGTAAATGCTGGAAATGTAAGAGATGAGGGAGAAGAGCTTGCAAACAGATTTATACTGGTTCGGTCTTTTCCCTGACCTACGTCCAGTCCCCAAGCCATACTTGGGATTTTCAATCCACTCTCTTCAATAAGCTTGATTACAAGATCTGTAACTGAAGCAATCCTCTCTCTAGGATTCACTCCCCCTTACAATCTGTAATCAATACATTGCTTGATTACACACTCTGTACTCGAAGTAACCCTCTCACTAGGATTCACTCCCCCTTACAAGTTGTAATCAACACAATGTATAACCCACTCAAGATTACCCAATCTTGAGTTACTCTCAGAAGGATAATGTGTTTACAATAATTTTCCTCTCAAAGGAATGAATAGATGATCACTGAAGTACAGATACAATTCATTTCACTCTCTAAGCTATCTAGTCATGTAAAACAGAGTGAAAAGGATGTAGAAGCAGAGTGTCAGCATTTTGGCATTATAATCTTGTATCTCCATGTTTTTCTGCTTGAGTCCATGTCTTTTATAGGTAGAGAGAGGTCTGTGACCATTTATGATCGTTGTAGGATGAATCAGACCGTTGTAGTTGATTATCATTAAGTGTGGTCTGCTTCTCTCTCTAAACTTCAGCTAATCCAGGTGATAATGTGATCTGATGTGGCACTCTGAGTATTTGCCCGTTGGAAATGACTTTACTTGATGTAGTAAGCTTTCTTTAACGTTCATTAGGCGTGCTCAGTTGGATTAGCTGAAAGTAGGTGAGATTGCAGAGGTGCATTAAATGCACTGTTCACTTTTTGCTTCATCTCACTAATCTTCAATAATCTTGATATGTACTAACTGAAAAACACTCAACAAACTTGTTAAACATATCTGGGAACATGAGTGAGTGATATATGAAATCAATTAGATCAAACAACAGTGATTTATGAATTCGTGAAATTCAAAAACCAAAAGTTACCGTTGGTTACTCGAGTAAGTTCCTCTTTACTCGAGTAAGGCACTGTGCAAAAGTGTCTTTACTGGAGTAACCAAAGTTTACTGGAGTAAGCTCTTACCAGAGACAAATCATCGAGGCTTGAGTTTGAAAACCAAGAGCTTTACTGGAGTAAGTTAGTACTTTACTCGAGTAAGGCACCATTCATGTGAAAACATTTTAAGTTCAAAATGTCTCTTTACTGGAGTAAGGATTTGTTTACTGGAGTAAGCCATACTTAGACAAATTAGTAACCTCTCTGTATGGGCTTTACTCAAGTAGACTAACCTTTACTCGAGTAAGTAACTTTGTTCTTCAAAAAGTGAGAAGTTACTCTAAGTCTTTACTGGAGTAAACGAACCTTTACTTGAGTAAGGAAGAACAGGTGCTATGTTAGAAAAACAACTTTAGACTTCTTTACTCGAGTAAGCCAAACTCTACTTGAGTAAGCTACTTCTTTTAAATAATAGGTTTGCTCTCTGTAAGACCTTTACTGGAGTAAACAACTCTCTATTCGAGTAAGCAACTTAAGTCCAAAAATTCATTTTACTCTCTAGAGGTTCTTTACTCGAGTAAGCAACTCTTTACTGGAGTAAAGACTGGACCTTGAAAAACTTGGTTGCTCTCTGGATGGTCTTTACTCTAGTAAACTTACCTTTACTCGAGTAAGCAACTGTTAATCAATTTCTAACTGATTTTGAAATACTTCAACACATGTTTATACTTGTTGTTAATCATCAAAACACATTGAGAACTAACAGTTTTATCATGATGTAGGACATCGGGCTGTAGTGCCTCTGCTGCAGTACCGAGATCGGGCTGTAGTGCCTATTGGGCTGTGTGTCCTTAGGGTTTCAACTACAGTACCGAGGGCATGTAGGATCGGGCTGCGGTACCTATTGGACTGTGTGTCCTTAGGGTGTTGTTGCAGTACTGAGGTATGTGGCTAGGTGGAGCCTATATGACTGTGTGTTTATAGGTGTCTACTGAGGCCTAGGGTAGGTAGTTAGGGTCGCGCCCTAGCTACTGAGGCCCTTTGTGCGCTGGTTCCGGGGGCTTGTCTTGACCAGGCAGTCCTGCGGAGTTGCTACATGTCAATTTGTTGTGACAAAGGCAGGTTCATTTGTACTTCCTAATTGTGATTGGCATTGCATGTGTTACACCCCTACCGGCCTCGTCCTTTTGGGTGGCGGGTTAGAGAGATCCTTTTTTGCTTAATGTTTCTCCCTCGAATAAATAGTCACTTTAATCATATATCAGAGTACGGACGACAGAGCATTGGGGAGGTTTTGAGATGTGAAAAACTTGGAAGATTTGCAAACCTCTCTGCCAAGCCAAAACTCGAGTTTTGGATCTCAAAACTCGAGTTTTGAACTATTCACAAGTTCAAAAACTGGCGGTGATCTCTTAAATTGGTGGTGATGACTTTTGTGCAGTTTTGCTACAGATCAAAACTCAAGTTTTGAACACCAAAATTCGAGTTTTCCTCTGACAGCAAGGAAAACTGATTTTTGCACCATAAAACTAACCTTTTTGATTTTCAAGCTTTACAATTGTTCAATCATCATCAAAACATATTGAGAACTAACATTCTCCCCCTTTTTGATGATGACAACACTTGTAAACCATTCTTTGAAGAATTTGAGAAACTTTGGATTTTGAACACTTGAAATCCATTTGTCATTTAAACTGATATGTATAAAGACTTGATAGACATCAAGGATATTTCAAAAAATTGTTAAAAAGTTTTGCTTATGAATCTTAAAGTATATGGCAGAAGTAATTAACAGAAGTAGACATTATCAGAGCAAATAACTTAAGCAACTCAAGCAAATTCATCATTTTTAATGTCAATACAGAGCAATGAAAACACTACAAAATAGAGATCAAAACAACAATCAAAAGATTTCAAATTCTTCCTTTAGCTCTGATCTTCTCCCCCTTTGTCATCTTCAAAATCTGGGTCAAGGACAAAGATAGGAGGAATATAGGGTACAATGGATAGAAGGTTAGGATCAATAGGCTCTACAACTGGTGTGGCTAGAGGATCATGGGGTTCTGAAACATGTGGATCATGGTGCTTTGGATCAGGAGAATGTGCAAGTGGTGTGGAGGCTGAAGGCATAGGAGGAGTAGAAGCTTCAGGTACAGTGCCAGAAGACTGTGGATTTGAGGTAGTCCCAAAGGTTGAAGAAAGACTGATGTTGAAATGTTTCAACAACAGATCAACCTTGTCATGCAGGCTGGAGTTTGATATGCTTAGAGAGGTAAGCAGAATATCGTGATTGTTGACCAAGTCTGCCATCTTGGCATTTTGATTTGTGAGTTCTTCCAACTCATGCTTCATACCTACCAAATCTTGTTTCAGATCATCTTGGACAGCAGCCAGTTGCTTGGAATTTTTAAATTGTTCACCTTTCAGTGTCCCAATCTCGTACCCAATTCTTATACCCATATCTTGAACCGCTGAGTCAATAATGTCTTTTATTCGAGCTTCAAACTCAGTAGTAGGTGGAGGAGGTGCAGATTGGGCTTCCTGGTTCTGAGATTGTGGTAGTGAGGCTCTAGAATGTGATCTGGCTGCAGCCTTGGACCTTGTGGGGGCTTTAGATTGTCCTGACCCTTCTTCCTCAAATGTCAAATTCATCAGATTCAATTGTCCCTTACCAAAGTAGAGAGGGAATTTTAAAGCATCAATTGACCTAACATGCCATATTTTGAAGTAAAACAGATTGACAGATATCAGAGATGGAAATGGCATGTGAGATAGCTTTCTGGTAGGGAACTTAAACTTGATCATCTCTTTCAGGATGTGGTGACCGAGGTTGAACGGGTTCTTGTTTACAAAGGAAGTGAACAAAGGGTAGTCTCTCTGGGCAAAATGGGTGAAGTTACCACCCTTCTGGATGAAATTTCTTGAAAAAATGTACCACAAGACCCTATTCCTAGGAGGCATGGAACTAGGACTGAGACTAAGAGTTTGTAATTGATTATCAAGGAAGGGTTTATGAGGCATCAAAACAGACCAGATCTCTCTGTTACTATACTCAGAAACATGTACAGGAAATTGGTCTAGCTTTAATATTTTGTTTAGGATAGAAGCTGAGAGGGTGAACTTAGTGTTTCTAACTTTGGTGGTTATCCTCTCCTCTATCAATTCTCCCTCAGGACCCAATACATTATCATAAGCCATATTTGAATAGAATAATCGGACAAGAGTAGGAGAGTATGGGCAGGCTATGGAAACAAAGTTTTCATAAAAATTGAGCCATGGTCGTAAGTTCAAATTAGTTTCTCTTTCCAATTGCTCAAAGTCCAAAGCTACTACTGCACAGAATTCCCTAGAGGCAAATTTCTCCTTGAAAATGTTATCTTGGTCTTTCAGATTCACAGTAGTAAAATCAAAAGATCTAGGAGGGGATTGAATATGATAAATGTCTTCTATGGCATTTACCATAATCGGTGAGGATTGTGTGGAGGCTTCTGCTCCGGATGACTCTGCTCTGGAAGTTGTCTGAGGTACAGAAGAGGAGGCTTTCTTCTTCTTAGGCAGTGGTGTTTCTTCTGGTTCATAATTGGAGGCCCGTTTTGCTCTGACCTTCTTCTTGGGCTTTGACACAGACTCTTGTATAGGCTCCTTGCGTTTTCTCAACGGTGAGGCAATGGGTTCCTGAAACAACACTCCTTTGGACCGAGTAGGAGTAGCCGAGGTAGCCTTTGAAGTGGACTGTGGAATCTCGCTGAGAACTCCTGGGATAAAACGATCAAGGCCATCGTGAAGTTTACTGGGTATGGTTTTTGTTCTCGGTGGGCGTTGGAGAGGCTGAGAGGGAGGAGATGATTGTGATTGAGATCTTTCAGACTGTGGGTGAGCTTCGGATTGAGAGGGTTGAGTGGATTTTGAGGTCATTTTGTGGATTTGAGTGGGTTTCGAGTGATTTTTGGATTGATTTATGAAGAACAGAGAAGAGAGAGTGCAGAGCGTTTTAGGGCAAAACCGCGGTTTTGAGATGAGTTTTGAAGAACACACACAGACATATATATATACATAGTCCAAAACTCGAGTTTTCATTACCAAAACTCGAGTTTTGATGAATTTTAGTTACTAACCTGGTTGTCAATGGTGTATCGTGAACCGTTGACATTCCGAGTCAAAACTTGAGTTTTGCACCCCAAAACTCGAGTTTTCAACTAGTGTGAAAACTTCTTGCTTATTCTCTGACCCCGATATTGGAACTTCAAAACTCGAGTTTTCACCAAAACTCGAGTTTTCATCTTTGCAGGTTTCTTTAGCCTTGATATTGAACCACCAAAACTCGAGTTTTGGTCTCCAAAACTCGAGTTTTCATCTTTTGACAGTAAAAACTAATTTTAAAACATCCTGCAAAAGAGAAAACTAGATACTCCGATGCTTAAGTCAGTAACTTATAATCATCAAAACCATAACTAACATTGAATTAAGTAAGAAATACTTACAGCTCATTGGGATTTACCATTCCCAATTCTCTTCTTATGAAATTAAATTGTTCTCTAGCAAGTGGTTTTGTGAAGATGTCTGCCAATTGGAGATCAGTCGGAATGAACATGACCTTGACTTCCTTTTTCTGAACATAATCTCTTAAGAAATGATGCCTTACATCAATGTGCTTGGTCCTAGTATGTTGAACTGGATTTTTTGCCAAGCTTATTGTGCTTGTATTGTCACACAATATTGGAACTTCTTTGAGGTTGATTCCCAAATCTGAGAGTTCTTGTTTCAGCCACAAAACTTGTGCACAGCAACTTGAAGCAGCTACATATTCAGCTTCAGTAGATGATACAGCTATCGTTGTTTGTTTCTTGCTAAACCATGACACAAGTGACCCACCAAAGAATTCACACTGTCCACTTGTGCTTTTCCTATCGGTTTTGTATCCAGCATGATCTGAATCTGAATATTCTACCAAATGTTCAGGTTGACCTTTGGGAAACCACAATCCTAGAGTCTTAGTGTCAGCAAGGTATCTAAAAATTCTTTTCACATGTTCAGCATGTGACTCCTTTGGGGCTGATTGAAACCTTGCACACATTCCAACACTGAATTGGATGTCCGGGCGGCTTGCTGTTAGGTAGAGCAATGATCCAATCATTCCTCTATATTTTGTAATGTTGAAATCCTTGCCCTCTTCATTAGCATCCAATGAAGTAGTTGTACTCATAGGAGTGTCAGCACCATTACATTGATCCATTCCAAATTTCTTTAAGAGATCATTCAGATACTTGGTTTGTGATATGAAGATCCCATCCTTCTTTTGCTTAATTTTCAAACCAAGAAAGTAATTAAGTTCTCCCATCATAGACATTTCGAATTCTCCCTGCATTTTCTTTGCAAAATCTTCACACAAACTATCATTAGAAGCACCAAATATGATATCATCCACATATATCTGTACAACTAAGATTTCATTTAACTTATTAGTTCTAATGAAAAGAGTTGTGTCAGCTTTTCCTCTAACAAAGCCTTGATCAAGAAGAAATTTGCTTAAACGTTCATACCAAGCTCTAAGAGCTTGCTTAAGACCATACAATGCTTTCTTAAGATGATAAACATGATCTAGAAATTTTTCATTTTGAAATCCTGGAGGTTGTTCAACATAAACTTCCTCTTGTATAAAACCATTTAAAAATGCACTTTTTACATCCATTTGAAAAAGCTTTATTCCTTTAACACAAGCAAAGGCTAGAAGAACTCTTATGGCTTCCAATTTTGCCACTGGAGCATAAGTTTCTTCATAATCAATTCCTTCTTCTTGATTATAGCCTTTGGCAACCAATCTTGCCTTGTTGCGGACAATGATTGCAGATTCATCTCGTTTGTTTTTGAATACCCATTTAGTGCCAATGACCGGATGATCTTTAGGCCTAGGTACCAAATCCCAAACTTGATTTCTGTCAAATTGATGTAACTCCTCTTGCATTGCTATCACCCAATCATTGTCTGAAAGAGCTTCATCAATTTTTGAGGGTTCAATGTGGGATATGAATGCAGAAAATGTTACTTCATTCAAGGTGCTTTTTCTGGTTCTTACTCCTTGATTGATATCACCTATTACTTGGTCTAAAGGATGATTCCTAGTGTATTTCCAAGCTTTAGGCTGAGATGGTTCAGGATTTTCAAAGTGGTTTTGAGGATCAGTTTTGAAAACATCTAGTTCATTTGAATCAGAAGAAGTTTTTATATGAAGTTGATTTTTCGAAATTGGTTCATCATCATCATTATCCAAGAGCTTGTTAGAAGAAGAGTCACAAAATACTACATGTATAGATTCTTCTACACAACGTGTTCGAATGTTAAATACTCTATATGCTTTACTTCTATTAGAGTATCCCAGAAAAATACCTTCATCTGATTTAGCATCAAACTTACCCAAGTTATCCTTACCATTGTTGTGGATGAAACACTTACATCCAAACACGTGTAGATGTGCCAAGTTTGGCTTCCTTCCTTTGTACAGCTCATAGGGAGTTTTGTTCAATTTCTTTCGTACATAGGCTCTGTTTGAGATGTAGCATGCCGTAGACATTGCATCTGCCCAGAATACTTGAGATGTGTTATTTTCATTTAACATTGCTCTTGCCATCTCAGTAAGGACTCTGTTCTTTCTTTCAACTACTCCATTTTGTTGAGGAGTCCTTGGAGCTGAAAAATTGTGATCTATTCCCATGCTTTCACAGAATTCAGCAAATGCTTGATTATCAAATTCTCCTCCATGATCAGTTCTAATTCCTGAAATAGAAAGACCTTTCTCGTTCTGGACCTTTTTGGCAAATGCAACAAATTTGATCAAATGTTTCATCTTTAGAGCATAAAAATATGGTCCATGTAAATCTGGAATAATCGTCAACTATAACTAGAGTATAGAGATTGCCACCTAAACTTCTAACTCTAGCAGGTCCAATTAAATCCATGTGAAGTAATTGAAGAGCTTTGTGAGTTGAAATTTCATTTTTAGCATTGAACGAAGATTTGGTCTGTTTTCCCTTTTGACAAGAGTCACAAATCATGTCATTTTTGAAAACAAGTTTAGGAATGCCAATAACTAGGTCTTTCTTGACTAGTTTGTTAAGTTGGGACATATTAACATGTGCCAGTTTTTTTGTGCCAAAGCCAAGTTTCATCTGTATTACTTACAAAACATTTTTCAGAAACTTCATCATTGTTTGAAAGATTAAGTGTATAGCAATTACCTTCTCTAGGTGCTCTAAACAATGCTTTAGACTTAATATCTTCTAGGGGAAGCATATCTTTGCTAACAATCAAACATTCTTCTGAATTAAAGATAACTAAGTTACCTTTATCTGTGCTTTGACTTACGCTAAGGAGATTATGGCATAAGCCTTCAACAAGATATACATCTTTAATCTTTGGTCCATTGGTGTTTCCAATATCTTCGATTCCAGCAATCTTGCCTGTTTGATTTCCACCAAATGTTACCTTGGCTCCATCCTTAGATTTGATTATTGCAAACTTTGATTGATCCCCTGTCATGTGTCTTGAGCATCTACTATCAATGAACCATTTATTGGTTTTTGATGCTCTAAGACAAATCTGCAAAACATAAGATATCAAGTTTTAGGTACCCACTTTTTCTTGGGTCCTTTTGGGTTAGTTTGTGTCTTAGGAACCTTATAGGATCCTTTTGGTACCCATTGATAATTACCTATAGGTTTGCTTTTACCTTCTTTTCTATGAAAACAGGAAGAAGTAGTATGCCCTTTTCGATTACAATAGTTACAGTGAGCAAAAGGGTTAGATGAATGAACTGATTTTCGAAAATAACTCATATATGATTTTTGTCCAAACTTCTTCTTTCCTTTTTGTTTATCAAAATCAGGTCTATAACCAATTCCTGATTTATCATTTGTGAATCTTTGCTGTTTTAAAATAACATTTAGCATTTCACTACCGTTGGTGAATTTTTCAAGAGTTTTAGTAAGACGCAAGTTTCTCTTTTCTAAGGTACAACAATTTTCACAATTCTTTTCTGGACTTTTCTCAAAATTCTTTTTTGAAACATTTTTAGAAGCTATAGTAAAAGAAGAAGTATCTTGAACTTGTTTTTCTAGTAGTTTGATTTTCTTCTTTGCAAATGAAAGTTCTTTGGCTATTTTTCGAAATTCAATAAAGAGTGAATTGTATTCTGAGGATAATTCATCATAAGGTGAATTAGAAATATTTACCTCTTCGATATCAGATTCTTCTTGAGCTACAAGACAAATGTTGGTTCTTTCATCCTCTTTAGCTTCATCTTCATCGGATGAGCTATCTCCCCAAATGCCTGAAACATAAGCTCTTCTTTTGAATTTGTTTGACTTCTTTTCTTTGTTTTTGAGCTGTGGACAATCAAATTTGAAGTGTCTGGTCTGTCCACATTCGTAGCATATGATGGATCTCTTTGTTTCTGTGTTCAAACTACCCTTGTGAAACTTTCTGTTGGCCTGATCCCTTTTGAAGAATTTCTTGAATTTTCTGACCATCAAGCTTATTTCTTCATCATCATCCTCATCTTCTTCATCATCAGATTTTGGTTCTTTAGAGGTTTTGAGAGCTATGCTCTTACTCTTCCCATGAACTTCTTCAAGACCTTTCTTGAATTTCAGTTTCGCTTCATATTCAGAGAGACTTCCGAAGAGGGCTGCTACAGATGTCATTGATTCTCCACGAGCTTCTTCAATGGCAGTGACTTTTGCCTCCCATTCTTTGTTGAGGACATTTAGGATCTTTCTCACTTGAACAGGTTGTTCATATATTTTTCCTAAGGCAGCAAGTTGGTTAATCAAATGAGTAAATCTTAACTGGAACTCACCAATGGTTTCTCCTTGTTTCATGCGAAGGAGATCATATTCTGTCATAAGGGTGTTTACTCTATTTTGCTTGACTCCAGTTGTCCCTTCATGTGCTATCTCCAAAGCATCCCACATGGCTTTTGCTGAGCTTAGAGTGCATATGCGGAAGTATTCTTGTTGGCTCAAGGCACTTTGTAGCATGAGTATGGCTTTGCTATTGAGAGTGATGTTTCTTCTATCATTCTCATCATAGTTTTCTTCAGGTTTTGGAATTCTGATACCTTCCCTCTCAATTGTTGGAGCATAGTCTCCCTTTTCAAATACTCTCCACAAGCCATATTCTGTAGCCAAAACAAAAACTTTGAATTTAGCTTTCCAGAAAGAATAATGCTCACCATTAAAGCCTGGTGGACGGTTGATAGATGCTCCATCGGGTAAAATTCCTTCCATAGAGATTCTTCTCGAGATGTTAAGCTCTTCTGAGAAGCCCTGGCTCTGATACCAAATGAAAGTGCAGCTAAATCACCAAGAGGGGGGGTGAATTGGGGATTTTAAAATTCTTTTCGAGTATACTCTGTTTTTGTCAAAACTCGATGAAACAGAATTGAAAAGAGTATGAAGAGAAGAAGAGCAGGACACAAAGAAATTATCCTGGTTCGGTCCAATCTAATGACCTACGTCCAGTCCCCAGTCACTCTGGGATTTTCACTAACTCTCTTGATGATTACAAACTCTGCAAACGAAGGATGTTTCACAACCTTGAACACACTCCCCCTTACAAGTTGTAATCGAATAACCCAATCTCAAAGTCCCACTACTTTGAGATCCTTACAGAAAAATGAATTACAGAAAGAAACTCTCTTCTAAGAGTGAATATTGATGATCACTGAAGTCCAATAAATCGTTCAAATGTAAAAGAATAGTTCTTTCACTGATATTTTCGAGTAGGATTGTAGAATGTCAGTTCTGTGTACTTCCAGCTTCAAATCTTCATCTATTTGTAGTGGTTTGAAGCTTGTGAACGTTATAGATCCATTGGGGCTTTTTCCTTTTCGAAAATATAGCTGTTGTTGGAGTTATATCATGAATTAATCCGCTGAGATTACTCCCTGTCTGAAATATAGCCGTTGGCAAGTTTATTCTGAAGATTTGCTTGATCCTTGTTTTCTTTTAAGGAATTCGTCCGTTGGAGATGTTGTATAACGGCCAAATGATCTTGTATAACGGCTAGATGATTCTGTATAACGTCTCTCCATGATTTCAGCAAGTTTCCTAAAGTGGCTCTTTATTTCAATCAAATTTAAAAAAAATCTGTAATCTTATAAATAAACATGTTAGAACAACTCGGTTACAATGATAAATGATACATATAACATATAAGATTAATGGGTATCTTAAACAAGGAAGAATGAATTAGATTTGGCAAGTTTTTAAAACGAAACAGCATTTTTCTGATATTTCACCAAAACTGGAGTTTTGAACTATTCATTCTTCATAACCGGCAGTGTTCAAACCAAAACTGGCAGTTATCAGAGTTTGGAGAAATCAATCCTCTCGGGTTGCCCAAAACTCGAGTTTTTCTTCTCAAAACTCGAGTTTTGAACTATTCATGTGAAAACATGATTTAAGTTCAAAACATGAAAACTGGAGGTGTTGGTTCATAACTGGCGGTTTTCAACTTCGAAAAGATTGAAGGCTCTCTGTCTTACCAAAACTTGAGTTTTGGTATCCAAAACTCGAGTTTTCATATTTTATGAAAACTTGGAAAATACTCGTACAGTTGAAAACTGGCGGTGATGGTCTCAAAACCGGCGGTGATGAACTGGAGAAAAATCAATTGCTCTCTGTCTTTTCAAAACTCGAGTTTGGTTCCCAAAACTCGAGTTTTGGTTCCCAAAACTCGAGTTTTGAACTTTCTTCCAAAATAAGAGAAGTTCAAAACTGGCAGTGATGAATGAAAACCAGAGGTTTTGAGATGTGAAAAACTTGGAAGATTTGCAAACCTCTCTGCCAAGCCAAAACTCGAGTTTTGAACTATTCACAAGTTTAAAAACTGGCGGTGATCACTAAAACTGGCGGTGATGACTTTTGTGCAGTTTTGCTACAGATCAAAACTCAAGTTTTGAACACCAAAACTCGAGTTTTGAACACCAAAACTCGAGTTTTCCTCTAATAGCAAGGAAAACTGATTTTTGCACCATAAAACTAATCTTTTTGATTTTCAAGGCTTTACAATTGTTCAATTATCATCAAAACATATTGAGAACTAACAAAATAGACTTCCAGTTTTGCCCCTAGGTGGTCTTAGTTGTAGGTTTAAGGTGCAGGGGTAAAACGGTCATTTTGCATTGCTTCTTCTCCAAGGCTAGGGAGCCCACGAAATCTGCCCAAAAATATGCTATAATTACTCTTGCCAAGTCATAATTACATGTCACTTCAAGTTTGAATTGTGTGGTCCAGATTTAACCGGGTTATTTTATTCATTCTCTCTCTTCATTATGACTTTGATGTGACATTCTCTCTCCTCATAATTACATGACAAGATATTTTCTCTCTCCTCTGGGCCCACTGGAATTCGCCCCCTATCATTGTCCTGGGCCTGGGCCCGACTCCAAAAATCCTGTCCGACCCCGCTCAGCTCCCAGTTGCCGATCCCACCTTACCTCGTAATGCGCGCCTTCAACTGGACTTATGTGCGCCTGGATCATTAGTCACCTTTCCATGACCACAAGTGGACGGAACATAATACCTTCGGGAGCAAGAAACCTTTATTCCAGTACCTCAGATCCACCTCGTGATGCGTGCTACCCGATAATCCAACTTCTGGCCCTGAAATGCCACGTGTCCGACGTAGCACTACTACCACTGACTTTTCCTTCCCTACTGGGTCCAGATACACATTTTCTATCTCTTCCCTTCTTATTCCTTAAAAAAACGCAAGGCTCCCATGACTGCCCTGAAAATGTCGTATACCTACCCATACTAGCATATTTTCGCTCAACTAATTGTCCTATACCTTAGGACATAGTTAGGTGGCATCCTTTCCACTGGTTTTACACCGTATAGACCTTCTGTGCCCCTTTTTCATTGGCACTTCAAGTTCACGGCTTATTCATACTGGTCCACTGACCCGTATGGCCAAGTTACTTAGTTCCCGAGAGGCTTCCTAACTCTCGATGTTCTTGGGACCTTTCCCGAACTAGGCCTAGTCGTTTGCCTATTTTAGGCTTATTGTCAATTCTTAGTGTCCAAAATTTGGGGTATTATAGCATGCATTGTATACATATTGTATATGAGTCTAACAGTTACTCTGGGGTTCAACTTTGAACTCCAGACTGGTTCAAAAGGATACAGGTGTAAGGTAGTAGCGATTGGAGGACTTGAAGAAGGTCGGGTTTGGTGAGGATAGACGAAGGAATAGAGGATGCCCAGTTGTTTCTTGTACTTCTATCATTGGGATGACTCTATGAGTTGCACTCACTGTTTAGTTTTTATTTTGGACGATTGTTTGTACCTTTACCAGTATAGTGTGAGTTGTCCAAACCGATCCAATGCTCTGCCGTGCGTACTCTGATGTATGATTAAAGTGATTAATCATCAAAGGAAGGATGATAATAAGTAAAAAGGATCCCTCTAACCTGCCACCTGAAAGGGCGAGGCTGGTGGGGGTGTAACATCATTCGTCCGCTTAATACAACTAGATCAATATCTATTTAAAGGGTTTCTAAAACCCTAATTAGTCGTATTAAAATATTGCAAAATTAATGCAATTAATCTTGAAATTCGAATCTGAATTAAAACAATATATTAATTAAATCTATCTAACATATCTAATCAAATATATTTATTTAATTCGAATTATGAGCCTACAGATTTAATATATTAATTTTGCATATTGGTTATTATGTACTTAATTTAGAACATCCTAATAATGGACATATCTATGACATAACTACCAAAAGGATCAAGTCAAATGATTTGAATCCGGCCTACCTATGGCACTGTCATCTAGGCCATATAAATGAGAAGCGCATTTGAAAACTCCATCAAGATGGATTTCTTGACTCATTTGATTTTGAATCATTTGATACATGTAAGGCTTGTTTATTAGGAAAGATGACAGAGGCACCTTTTACTGGGTGGAGTGAAAGGGTCACTGATTTATTGGGCCTTAATAAGCAAAAATAATACCATATTTTCCCTATACTTCATGACTCAGTTGAATGGTAAAAATAAGCTTAACTATGATTTAAACAAGCAAAAAGGCATATATTCATGATATGGGGGCAGAGAGATAGAAATCATTCACATGTGCTAAGAACAGTGTAATTTGCAATGCTTTTGAGGAAAACTATGTAGCAGAGTTGATACAATGCTATAGCATTCTGACAGCAAACCGAATGGCAATACAAGGCACACGAATGCTATAGCAAAGTAGAGGACGCTATGCTATGTGACTTATATTTTGACCTTTTTATCCAGATGATTTCAGGAATTAAAGAAAGAGCGATATTGATAGATAGGTTGCTGACGTAACGAAATAGAAGATGCGGTGAATCGGAACTGAAAGATTTGAAGAATCCCGTAGAATTAGCAGAAGCAATCTAATCAGAAGATACGATAGATCCTGACGGAATAGGAAAATCTCAACTTGCTGCAACTTGCGCCGCAAGAAAGCCCGATTATAAAAGGCAGCCGAGTGAACCCTAAAGCAGTTGGAGAGCCTTAGACAGAATTCTATCTTCGGCAGACTCAAGAGAAGAGTGAGAAAGTTCACAAAGCACTCAATTTCCAGGACAACCCAGCATCCTTCCCTGCAGTATGCCGGAGAGAAGACGACGTGGAGCAGTGACGTGACAGGACTTCATCCACGTCCCAAAACTCCATTCAAGCTTTCTGTTTTCCTTTTTGTTTATTTCATATTTCAATCATGGGTCAATGAACTGATTTTTATATGGCTGGACGAGGATGAATCTTTAAGTGTCAAATGAACCCAGTTGCAAGTTTTTAATTCAATAAATTTGGTTTGCGTATCGGTGTTTTAATCACTAGTCGGTTAATGGAAGTTAAGGGCTAGATTTGTGGCCTCAGCTTACGGCAAGGAGTTGGGGTTAGACCTCTGAGAAATAGTGTTTGCTAGGCAGCCCGTGCACGGCTTGACCTATTATTGTAAGCTTCAGGAATGGGTCTACCTCTCATAACCATAACACCCTAAGCATAGCAAAGATCTAAACTAGAAAGTTGCCATAGGAATATGGAAGGAGTATAGTTAGCATCCTACGTATCGGACGCGGAAGCTTCGGTAGACTATAGAGGTGGGTTAACCAAATAGCTTTGTGTGAAGCAGCTATACTGTAGCACTTGCAGAAGCTGTACAGTGTAGATGCCGTAGCATTGGGTAGAGCAACTGGGGGATTGACGCACTTAAGGGTGACTCTGAGTCCAGCCTAACCTTTTACTGATATCTTCTCACGTTTATTGTTATTTTGTTTACTTTTGCTAGTAGCATAATTACCACAACTTCTCTACCTGATTTTATTTTCTATTTTCACAACTACCATAGTAATCGAGCGTCATTCCTTAGTATCTCAGTCTCTGTGGGACGATACTCTACTTTCACTTTATTACTTGTTTGACTGGTTCGCTTGCCATAAGGGAATTTGACCAACAAGTTTTTGGCGCCGTTGCCGAGGACTGCTGATACCCCTAGTGACGATGCCCCTTTGCTTAATAGGTGTGACTTACCTAGTAACAAGCTCACTTTTCTCTGCTCTTGATTCTTTAGGTACAGTCTGTAGTGCATGCGCAATTCACCTCCAGCCAATCTAGAGCTTTACGACCCTGAGATAGAACGCACCTACAAGCACAGGGGCAGAAGGTAGAAGCGAAGAAGTCAATCCGTTGGCACAGCAAGCATGGCGGATATACCTGATACTCACGAGCGAGAACAACGAGAGCGCATAGAGGTGCATAGGGATAACCAAGTCCCTTCACCTCCACCACCAGACCCAGATGAGAACAAGGCCATTATAGAATTCAGTATTCCAGATCTAAACAAACTGACTTCGGCCATCACTCCACCAACTATCAATGCTAGACACTTTGAAATTAAAAGTGTCATGATTTAGATGCTGAATGCAGCTGGGCAATTTGGAGGACTCCCATCTGAAGACCCACACCTTCACCTCAAGACCTTCCTGGAGGTGTGTGATTCTTTTGTAATCCCTGGTATACCTCCCGACGCCGTCCGGATCAAATTATTTCCATTCTCACTAAGGGACAAGGTGCGCAAGTGGCTCAACAACCTGCCTGCTAATTGCATTACCACATTGAATGATCTGGGAAGTAAGTTCTTATTAAAATTCTTTCCACCCACTAAGAACGCACAACTCAGAGGAGAGATCACCAACTTCCAACAAAAGCCTGGTGAATCTACCTATGATGCCTGGGATAGATTTAAGGATATCCTGAGAAGATGTCCCCAGCATGGACTAGTTAACTGGGTCTAGATTAAAACATTTTATAAAGGCCTTGACACCTAGACACGATCGATAGTAGACGCCTCCTCGTGAGGATCCTTACTAATGAAATCTTTTGAAGAGGCCTACAATTTACTGGAACGCAAGGCCATGAACAGTCATCAGTGGCAAGCGGACAGAGCTACTTCTTCCCGAACTATTGTAGGAATCCATGAACTGGATGCTATAACTGCTCTCACAGCACAAGTTTCAACTCTGACTAATATGGTGAAAGGACTGACCCTACCACTGACGCAACCAGCACAAGTAGCTTGCGTGTATTGTGGTGGAGAGCACTCGTACGCTCAGTGCTCCGCAAACCTTGAAGCTGTAAACTTTGTTAATAACTTTAACAGGGAAAGCAATGCTAACAACCCGTATTCAAATACATACAACCCTGGATGGAGCCAGCATCTCAATTTCTCATGGAACCGTCAGGGTGCACAAGCAACAGGGCAATCCTCGAGCCAACAATTCTCAAACCGAGCATCAAACCCGTCGGGATTCACCCAGCCAGCAAGACAGCAAGGAGGGGATTCAGACCCACAGAACTCTATGTTGAACCTTCTGAAGGAATATATATAAAAAAACGATGCAATCATCCAGAATCAACAAGTGACTTTGCAGAATCTTGAAACTCAAGTGGGACAACTAGCAACTGCTCTAAACAACTGACCTTCAGGAGCCCTGCCTAGTGATACTGAAGTCCCCAGGATCCAAGGAAGAGAAGAAGTCAAGATGATTGAACTCTGAAGTGGTAAAAGCCTCACACCCATGACAACAACCAAGCAACTGATGGTGATAACTGATCCTAGACCAGAGAAATCTAAGGAAGGGCAAGAAGGTACTGAACAGGCGAACAGCCCCTTGAAGACGAATAGAGGGAACCGAGGCCGATACCACCAGAACAAAATCCAGACGCCACAACTCTGCCTCCATGTACAGTTTTGGAGGATCACGTTCAATGCCCAACAACGAATGCTACCACTTTGGCAAAGCATAATTCTGACCATGGACCTCCAGCAAGGCCGAAACCATCTCCGCCTTTCCCACAAAGGCTAAAGAAACAAGGACAGGAGAAACAGTTCAAGCAGTTCCTAGATATGCTGCGGAAATTGCACATTAACATCCCACTCGTGGAAGCTTTGGAACAGATGCCCAGCTACGTGAAATTTATGAAGGAAATTCTGTCTAAAAAGAGGCGACTGGAGGAGTTTGAGACGGTGGCATTGACCCAGGAGTGCAGTGTCATGTTAACCAATCGACTGCTTCCAAAATTAAAAGATCCTGGGAGTTTCACAATCCCTTGTGTGATCGGACCCAACTACTCGGGTAAGGCTTTGTCCGACCTAGGCGCTAGCATCAATCTCATGCCCATGTCAATTTTCAAACAGTTGGCCGTGGGGGAAGCCAGGCCCACAACAGTCACATTGCAACTGGCTGATTGCTCAATAGTCCTGCCTGAAGGCAAGATCGAAGACGTACTGGTAAAAGTGGATAAGTTCATCTTCCCTGTGGATTTCATTATCCTGGATTTTGAAGTAGATCATGATGTCCCAATTCTGCTGGGAAGATGATGAGCACAAATAATACCATATTTTCCCTATGTTTCATGACTGAATTGGATGGTAAAAATGAGCTTAACTGAGAAGTAATTTAGCAAAAAGGCATGTAATCGTGATGTAGGGAATGAGAGATGGAAATCATCAGAATGTGTTAATTCGTGATGCTTTTTAAGGAAAACTGTGTAGCAGAGTTGATGCGATGCTATAGCATTTTGATAGCAGACCGAAGAGCAATACAAAGCACATGAATGCTATAGCAAAGTAGAGGACGCAATGCTACGCAGTGTATATTCTGACCTTTTTATCTAGATGATTTCAGGAATTAAATAAAAGGGCAATAATGACAAATGGATTGCTGACGTAACGGAATAGAAGATGCGGAGGATCGAAACTGAAAGATTTAGAAGAATCCTGCAGGATCTGTAAAGGCAATCTAATCTAATCAGAAGATACTGAAGATCCAGACAGAATAGGAAAGTCTCAACCGCTGCGTCGCATGAAAGCTCGACTATAAAAGGCAGCCGAGAGAACCCTAAAAGAGTCGGAGAGCCCTAGACAGAATTCTATCTTCGGTAGTCTCTCAAGAAGAGTGAGCAAGATCACGGAGCACGATATTTCCAGACAACCCAGCATCCTTTCTTTGAGTTCGACAGAGAGAAGACGACATGGAACAGTGACGTGACAGGGCTTCTTCCACGCTTTGGAACTCCGTTCAAGCTTTCTGTTTTCTTTCGCTTATTTTGTATTTCAATCATGGGTTTTTCTGTTGATGTTTGTTTTGTGTTTTCCTCCTCAGTCATGAACTAATTTCCATATGGCTGGATGAGGATGAATCTTTAAGTGTCGAATGAACCCAGTTGCATGTTTTTAATTCAATAAATTTGGTTTTGCTATCGGCGTTCTAATTACTAGTTGGTTAATGGAAGTTAAGGGCTAGATCAGTGGCTTCACTTACTGGCAAGGAGTGGAGTTAGACCTCCGAGAAACAGGTGCTTGCTAGGCGGCCCGTGCACGGCATGGCCTATATTGTAGACTTCAGGAATGGGTCTACCGCTCATCACCATTAACACCCTGTGCATAGCAAAGATCTATACTAGAAAGTTACCATAGGAATATGGAATGAGTATAGGTAGTATCCTACATATCGGACGCGGAAGCTTCGATAGACAATAGAGGTGGGTTGACCAAATAGCCTTGTGAGAAGCAGCTGTGCTGTAGCAATTGCGGAAGCTGTACAGTACAAATGCTGTAGCATTGTGTAGGCACTGGGGGAATTGACGCACTTAAGGATGATTCTGAGTCCAGCCTAACTTATCACTGATATGTTCTCTCGTTTATTGTTATTTTGCTAGTAGCATAGTTACCAAAATCTCTCAAACTGATATTATTTATTTTCTGCTTCACGACTATCATAGCAACTGAGCGTCAATCTTTGGTATCACAATTCTGTGGGACGATACTCTACTTTCACTTTATTACTTGTTCGACTAGTTCGCTTGCCATAAGGGAATTTGACCAACAAGTTATTGGCGCCGTTACCGGGGACTGCTGATACCCCTAGTGACAACGCCCCATTGCTTAATAGTTGTGATCTATTTAGTACCTAGCTCACTTGTCTCTATTCTTAATTTTCCAGGTACAGTCTATAGTGCATGCGGAATTCGCCTTCAGCTAATCTAGAGCCTTACGATCCTGAGATAGACCGCACCTACAAGCAAAGGCGTAGAAAGCAGAAGTGGAGAAGCCAATCCGTTGGCACAGCGAGCATGGCAGATATACCTAATGATCACGAGCGAGAACAACGAGAGTGTGTAGAGATGCACAAGGATAACCAAGACCCTCCACCACATCAACCAGACTTAGATGAGAACAAGGCCATTATGGAATTCGGGATTCCAGATTTGAACAAATTGACTTCAACAATCTCTCCACCAACTATAAATGCGGGACACTTTGAAATCAAAAGTGTCAGGATTCAAATGCTGAATGCGGCTGGGCAATTTGGAGGACTCCCATCTGAAGACCCGCATCTTCACCTCAAGACCTTCCTGGTGGTGTGCGATTCTTTTGTAATCCTTGGGATACCTCCCGACGCCATCCGGATTAAATTATTCCCATTTTCACTAAGGGACAAGGCACGAAAGTGGCTCAATAATCTATCCACCGGCTCAATCACTTCCTGGAAGGAGCTGGGGAGAAGATTTCTGCTTTACATCTTCCCACCAACAAGGAATGCTCAATTAAGGAAGGAGATAGCCAGCTTCACGCAAAATCCTGAGGAACTAGCTCATGAAGCCTGAGACCGATTCAAGAATCTGCTTAGCAAATGCCCACAGAATGGATTGCAAGGATGGGCTCAAATGGAAACCTTCTACTGTGGGCTGAACAGTAAAACTCGAGCCTTTATGGACGCCTGTGCAAACGTATCTCTCCTCGCGCAGCCATATAACAAGGCATGACAACTGTTGGAAACAGTAACAGAACAAGGGCATCAATGGACTAACAACAGCAGACTCCCATGCAAGGGAGTTGCAAGTACCAGTACGACAGAAGCATTAATGGCCCTTACTACCCAGGTGACCGCTTTAACTACTGCTATTGAAGGATTACTCAGTCCCGACGTACAGGCCAATCTGCAAAACCCATGGGCCTGCAACAATTGCGAGGGAGGTGACGCGCCTGTTCACCTAAAAAAAGATGCTATTGATATGCTTGGGGACTACTTGGTAGGATAAAACTCAGAGATGTTAAGTCAACAGCAGGCAATTCAGACGTTAGAAGAACAAATTGGTCAAATAGCAGCCCTCACCAAGGAATGCCCATGGCCACTACGCCATAGCACGACGAGGGCAGCCACCAAAAGTGACAAGCAAGAAGCAATGTCACAACCAAGCAGCTTATTTGACGATGCTACAGCAGATTTACTACCAGCAACAACAAGTACACTTCCACCGAAGATGAAAGGGGCTGACACTACTGAATTGATGGCACATAACAGGGCCACCCAACTAATCTCCAGCCCACAATTTCAGAAATTCTTAGAACTCGTGCAGCAATCCCATGTTCACATGACACCAGCAGCAACTCTGAACAAAATGCCCACCTATGTGAAGTTCCTCAAGGACACTATACCCCCAAGAAACAAACAACTAGGATTTGAGATCATTCCTTTGACTCCTGTGACAAGTCGTGCCAGCCAGGAAGAAGACCTAATGTACAAGACACTAAACACCTAGAAATTCCATGCACAATAAATCATCACACCATCGTAAAGGCAATATGCGACCCAGGTTCTCAAGTAAACATAATGCCAAGATCAGTTGCTGAACAGATAACCACCGGTAACGAGCAGACTATTGAAGTAAGCTTCCAGCTGGTAGACAGAACAATGATTCACCCCACCAGTGAAAGACATAACATCTTGATGCAAGTTGGAACAGTTACCTTACCTGTGGACTTTATCATCCATGATCAGAATGATGTGCACGAGACACCCATTATTCTCGGACGACCATTTTTCGCTCTGGGACAAGCATTGATGTATGTAAATGAAGAAGAGCTCATACTAAATGTAAATGGCAAGGAAGCGAATTTCAGTCTATCCAAGGCAATACGACACAGCGATGATCCAGACCCGTACTCAGCGTTGGACGAAGTGGACGAAATCATACACGAGGCTTTCTAGGAATCATATGACAGGGAACCCGAGGAGTTACAATCAGGGACAAGTGTGGAAGCTCCCATTCAGTCAGCAAGGATGAACAATGCCGATCATGCGCATCCTGACCTGTCAAATGGCAGTTCGAGTTATTGGACAACGACCAGCAACGAAAGCGCCCAGCCAAACCATCCATAGAGGAGCCACCAATCCTGGATCTCAAACCACTGCCCGACTGAAAGTGGAGCCTGAATACCCAAGAGGGGGTGAATTGGGTATTCTTAAGTTTTTTTATGAAATACTCTGTTTTAAACACACGAAAACAGAGATAAACAGAGATGAGGGAAGGAGAGCTTGAACACAAGAATTTATACTGGTTCGGTCTCAACAACTTGACCTACGTCCAGTCCCCAGACTCTCTAGGATTTTCACTAACTCAATGATTACACAATCTTCTCTCAAGAAGTGACTCTCTCACTAGAACTCACTCCCCCTTACAAGTTGTAATCAATGAACCCAACCACCAAGTCCCCTGACTTGTGGTTCTTTACAATCAATGATCAACAAGCAATAAAAAAAAACTCTCTCTAAGAGTAGATGATGATAAACACTGAAGCTCTTTTTGTCAAAAGACAATATACAAATGAAAACTAAGAAGTAGTTGAGAGAATTGAATGCTTGAGCGTTTTCAGATGTTGTAACCTCTGTGAAGTCTTGAATGCAGCTCTATTTATGCATAGAGATCATTAAATGACCGTTGCAACTTGGATTGAACCGTTGGGAGACTTCAGTTGAGGATTGGTTCCACCTTGGACATCTTATCTCTCCTTGTTTCTGCATAACCTAGCTGGCCTTTGGTTCAGAGTTGACTCTCAGACAATAAATCCATTGGACAGGATGTTACTTGTTGTAGAAATCTTCCTTTTAATCTTTTGCAGCCGTGTACAAGTGGATTGACCAAAAGGGAGCAAGATTCTGGGTTGAGCATTTAATGTTCTGACACACTTTTTGCTTTTTCTCTAATCCTTCAATGATCCTTCTTTAATCTGTCTGAAACTCACTAAAAAGATGATTAAACATATCTAGAATCATTATAGATTAATCATGTAAAGCATTGAGATCAAACAAGAAGGCATAACACATTTGTCAATTTTGAATTTCCAGTAACGACTAGAAACCTGGAGGTTTGTTCCACAAACCTCGAGGTTTTCTTCATGTCCAGGTGAAAGAAGTTTAGGAATAATAGGTAAACCTGGAGGTTTTAAAGTGAGCCTGGAGGTTTTCATGAATGCTGAAGGTGTTTTAAGTTTTTGAGATGCATAACCTCAAGGTTTCTTAGTGAACCTCAAGGTTTCTTTTAAGAAAGAAACCTTATGAAGAGTTTGAAGTAATCAAACCTGGAGGTTTCATAAGAAACCTGGAGGTTTCATAAGAAACCTGGAGGTTTTATAAGAAACCTGGAGGTTTCAAACCTTGAGAAAGTTCATTTGCTCTCTGGAACTCACAAACCTCGAGGTTTTCAACAATACTCGAGGTTTGGCTAAAATATTGAAGAGCCAAAACTTTGTTCCAGGGACACAACCTCGAGGTTGTGAAGTAAACCTCGAGGTTTTCACTAATGTGGAAAACCTGATTGCTCTCTGTAAGACAGAAACCTGGAGGTTTAAAGTAATACTCGAGGTTTTATGTAATTTTTAAAAGAGTCAAGTTTCAGCCAAACACCAAACCTCGAGGTTTACAAGGGAACCTCGAGGTTTTCATATTCATTGAAAACCAATTGCTCTTTGGATGAAGAAACCTGGAGGTTTCTTCAAATACTCGAGGTTTCACTTTGTTTTTCAAAATTTCAGTTAGGCGCCAAGCCACAAACCTGGAGGTTTTGCCATAAACCTCGAGGTTTGAAGTGTTGATGTGAAACTGAGTTTTCTCTGGAAATGCTAAAACTCGAGGTTTCTTTACAAACCTCAAGGTTTCACATAAATTTGTGAAACCAAGTTTTTGAGTGATGAAGTGCTGAACCTTGAGGCTCTCTTTGCAAGGCCAAACCTCGAGGTTTTAGTGCAAACCTCGAGGTTTGCTCTTACTCAAAATTTTCAACCTTAAAGAGCAAATCTTCATTCTTTGTTTACAATTGTTGGCAATCATCAAAACCATAAGAGAGCTAACACCGACAACTTGAAATACACTTATTTGGGAGAAAATCAAACCTTGCCAGTCATAATCTCCGCACAACTCGCCAGCGATCAGGAAACCAAACTTCTGGCAGTAGTCACCAAATTCAAAAGAGCCTTTGAATGGACAATAGCTGACATAAAAGGGATCAGTCCTTCACTATGTATGCACTAGATACGCCTAGAAGAAGGGTGTTGGCACTCAGTTGAGCCCCAACTATGTCCTGAGGTGTAGGACACTTGGTTGAGTGAAAATATGCCAATACAGGTAAGTATACGGCATTTTCAGGGCAGTCATGGGAGCCCTACATTTTTTAAGGAAATAAGAAGGGAAGAAAGAGAGGACATGTGTCTAGACCCATTATAGAAGAGGAAGTCAGTGGTGGTGGTTTTACGTCGGATACGTGGCATTTTGAGGCTAGAAGTTGGATTACCGAGTAGCACACATTACGAGGTGGATCTGGGGTACTGGAATAAAGGTTTCTTGATCCCCAAGGTAGTATGCCCCGTCCACTTGTGGTCTGGGAAAAGTGACTGATGATCCGGGCCCACATAAGTCCAGTTGAGGGGCGCGCATTACGAGGTAAGGTGGGACCGACAACCGGGAGCTGAGCAGGGCCGGATAGGACTTTTCGGAGTAGGGCCCAGGCCTAGGATACTGATAGGGGGTGAATTCCAGTGGGCCCATAAGAGAGAAAGAAAATATCTTGCTATGTAATTATGAAGAGAGAGATTGTCACATCAAAGTCATAATGAAGAGAGAGAATGAATAAAATAACCCGGTTAAATCTGGACCACACAATTCAAACTTGAAGTGTCATGTAATTATGACTTGGCAAGAGTAATTATAGCATATTTTTGGGTAGATTTCGTGGGCCCCTAGCCTTGGAAGAAGAACGACACAAAATGACCATTTTGCCCCTACATCTTAAACCTACACCTAAGGCTACCTAGGGGCAAAATTGGAACCCTATTTTTGGCATGGGAATGCGTTATTTTCTGCCATTGGGAGACCCTAGAAGGCTTCTAGAAGATATGATTTCATGGGCCCCATGCTTTGGAAGATGAACAATGCAAAATGACCAATTTACCCCTAACCCTAAAACCCACAACTAAAAATATCTAGGGGCAAAATTGGGAACTTGGGGCCTATAAATAGGACACTCCCCTTGGCCATTTTCTGCTGCCTATTTCGTGATCAAGGTGAGGGAGGAAGGATTGGGCAGCAAGGTCTTGGTCAAAGGAGAAGAAGAAGGTCATACGCAACCGACATCCTAAGGTAAGCCCCTAACTGACAACTTGGAACTCTTGCTTCTGCCCTATGATGTTTTTCATGGAGTTAAAGTAGGATTTTGGTATTTTTGATGTTTCCATTGAGTCTAGATGGTGTTTTTGTGTGGGGACATGTTGGATTACCTTTTTCCAAACCCTAAAAGCTTAAGTCTTTGTTATACGAAAATCTGTCGGTTCTTACGGTGTCTGGGCAGCGAAGCTTAATCGGTAGTTTTGAAATAGTAAATGGAATCTGATTACTCTGAAATTTTGCATGGTGAAATTAGACATGCTGAGGATGACTTTGATATAATATTTTGTGTCATTTGGAGTTTCCAACCGAGAGTTCTCATAAGTTGAAAGTGACCTAAAAACTGGATGTTCCTCTCGGACCAGTGGCTAGTATTTGGTACTAAGAACGAGTTTTGAACCCAGATGACTTTGTTAGATACTTTTTATATAAAATATACATTCTAAGGGTTCTAAAGCCACTGATCCCATGTCAAAATGATATGTCAAAATGATTTTTCTGGAATTTATTAAAAATCGGTGAAGTTGGGTCAAATATTCTGGAAATTCTGGTGTTGTGCGAAATTCATAAAACTTGAAGCAAAGTGTGTTAATATGGCTAAAAGCATGATGTTTGCCTGTATCTAGAGTGTTTGCACGTGTGGATCATATTTCCAAACACCGAGGGAAGAGTTTGTTATTTGCAAGGCGTTCCAGGTAGTAATTGTTGACTTGCATACTCTATGTTGCTTTTGCATGTGTGTTTTATCATGATGTAGGAGATCGGGCTGTAGTGCCTCTGCTACAGTAACGAGATCGGGCTGTAGTACCTATTGGACTGTGTGTCCTTAGGGTTTCTGCTACAGTACCGAGGGCATGTAGGATCGGGCTGCATTACCTATTGGACTGTGTGTCCTTAGGGTGTTGTTGCAGTACTGAGATATGTGGGGTAGGTGGAGCCTATATGACTATGTGTTTATAGGTGTCCATTGAGGCCCTAGGCTAGGTGGTTGGGGTCGCTCCCTGACTACTGAGGCCCTTTGCGCGCTGGTTCCGGGGGCTTGTCTTGACCAGGCGGTCCTGCGGAGTTGTTACATGTCAGTTTGTTGTGACAGAGGCAGGTTTATTTGTACTTCCTAATTGTGATTGGCATTGCATGCATTGTGTACATACTGTATATGAGTCTAACAGTTACTCTGGGGTTCAACTTTGAACTCTAGACTGGCTTATAAGATACAGGTGTAAGGTGATAGACCGGTTGGACTGTGGAAAGATAAGGGTAATAGCGACGAAGCTGAAGATTGAAGACGTATGGAACACCATATCCCATTTTGTATTTTTATATGACTGTATGAACTTACTCATTGCCCAGTACTTACATTGGACAATTGTACTCTTAACCCTTCAGGAATTGTTTTATGTAAATGTTTGTACCTTTACCAGTATATTGTAAGTTGTCCAAACCGAACCTATGCTCTGCCGCGCACACTCTGATAATAATTTGAAGTAAATATTTAACGAAGGAAAAGTAATAAGCAGAAAGGATCCCTCTAACCCACCACCCGAAAGGGCGAGGGGTGTAACAAGCAGCTTGCACACAAGTTTTATAGATTTGTGCAAAGTCTGGATCATGCTCATACAATGCCTTAATATGATCAAAGCCAATGATCTTTGTTTCAAGATTAGAGAACAGAGCATATCTTCTTGAGAGTGCATGTACAACCAAATTAGACGTACCTTTCTTGTGCTTGATCACATAGGGGAACTGCTCCAAGAACTCTACCCATTTGGCATGTCTTTTGTTAAGCTTGCCTTGTCCTTGTAAATACTTTAAGGACTCATGGTCACTGTTGATGACAAACTCTTTGGGCAAGAGATAGTGTTGCCAAGTTTGCAAAGCCCTTACTAATGCATACAATTCCTTATCATATGTGGAATAATTAAGAGCAGCCCCATTCAATTTTTCACTAAAATAAGCAATGGGATGCCCTGCTTGCAACAAAACTGCCCCTATCCCCACATTAGATGCATCACATTCAATTTCAAATGACTTAGCAAAATTAGGCAAAGCAAGAATAAGTGCATTGGTTAATTTTTCCTTGAGGGCAGCAAAGGCTTGCTCTTGTTCCCCCCCCCCCCCCATTTAAAACCAACATGCCTTTTAATCACTTCATTCAAAGGTGTAGCTATTGTGCTAAAGTCTTTGACAAACCTCCTATAGAAACTAGCTAAGCCATGAAAGCTTCTTACCTCACTTACATTCTTAGGAGTTGGCCACTCTTGAATAGCTTTCACCTTCTCTTGATCAACCTACACTCCTTGTGAGCTAACAACAAAACCAAGAAAAATACACCACAACAAACTTCTAGAACACAGAGCTTCTAGAACACACCTCAAATGCACAAGATGATCATCATAGGATTTGCTATAAATCATAATATCATCAAAATACACCACAACAAACTTCCCTAAAAATTCCCTTAACACATGATTCATTAATCTCATGAAGGTACTAGGAGCATTAGTTAAGCCAAATGGCATAAGCAACCATTCATACAGCCCATATCTAGTTTTAAAAGCTGTTTTCCATTCATCCCCTTCTTTAATCCTAATTTGATGGTATCCACTCTTTAAGTCAATTTTAGAGAAGAAACAAGCACCATGCAATTCATCCAATAAATCATCCAATCTAGGAATGGGATGTCTATACTTTACCGTGATGTTATTGATGGCTCTACAATCAGTGCACATCCTCCATGTTCCATCTTTCTTAGGTACTGGAATGACTGGAACTACACATGGACTTAAGCTTTCTTGCACCCTCCCTTTTTGCATCAAGTCTCCAACTTGTCTTTGAATCTCCTTGGTATCTTGGGGGTTACTCCTATAGGCTGGCCTATTAGGCAATGAAGCTCCTAGAATGAGATCAATTTGATGTTCTATGCCTCTTAGAGGTGGTAGTCCGTGAGGTACCTCTTTAGGAAAAACATCTTTAAATTCCTGCAACAAATTAGAAACATCATTTGGAAGAGAGTTAATAAGACTTGCATCTGTAAAATTGTTCTCTTTACTCCAAAATAAGAGCATTGGCTTTTTCAAATGCATTGCCTTTTTCACCTCTTTTTCTTTTATAAACAAGTTTGGTGCTTTTCCCTCCTTTTCTCTTTTTTTTCCTTGCTCTCTTCCACTCTCTTTTCTCTCTTGCTCTTTTTTTTCTCTCATTTTTAAAGTATCCTCACTAACTTCTCTTGGTGTCACAGGTGCAAGAATAGTCTTGCGTTCTTTATGTACAAAAGAGAACTTGTTGGTGTAACCATCATACATAACTTTCTTATCATATTGCCAAGGTCTCCCAAGTAGCAAATGACAAGCCTCCATTGGTACCACATCACATAAAACTGCATCGTCATACTTTCCGACGGAGAAGTTCACCTCCACTTGTGTGCTTACGGTCACTTCACCATCCTCACTAAACCATTGAAGCTTGTATGGCAGCGGGTGAGGTTTGGTTTCCATGCCCAATTTAGACACCATTCTAGCACTTGCAACATTGGTACAACTCCCTCCATCAATAATTAAAGAACATACCTTCCCTTGGATAAGGCATCTAGTATGAAATATGTTCTCTCTTTGACTTTCATCCATATCTTTTGCTTGGCTACCCAACATCCTTCTTACCAAAAACAAATCTCCTTCTGGAATTATTTCTTCAATATCATCTTGTGAAGCAGAATCTGAAGAAGATTCACTAGTAAGCTCTCCATCCTCTTTAAGTAACATAGTCTTAGTTGGACATTCTGAAGCTATGTGACCTCTCCCTAAACACTTGAAGCATTTTATTTCACTACTCCTTGTCTTTTTAGGGACCTCATTGGATTTAGTTTGAGTCCTTTGAGGTGTAGCAGTAGGATTGCTTGATGAAGTACCTCCCTCCTTCTTATGTCTATCCTTCCAGCTTGAAGAATTAAAATTTGAAGAGTTTTTCCTCATGACACCCTTTTTCTTGAGTTGTTGTTCTACCTTACTAGCTTGTTGCACTAAATCCTCCAACTCCACTTAATTTTGCAACTCCACAACATCCCTTATATCACTATTCAGCCCATGCAAGAAACGTGCCATAGTAGCCTCCCACTCTTCACTAATATTTGCTCTAATCAAGGACACCTCCATCTCTTTAAAATACTCATCTACACTCTTGTTACCTTGTGTGAGTCTTTGAAGTTTATTGTGAAGGTCTCGATGATAATGGGAAGGAACATATCTTCTTCTCATTAGCCTTTTCATCTCCACCCAACTATCCACTAATGGTTCTTCATATCTCGCCCTCTCCTTTTGCAATTGGTCCCACCAAATGAGAGCATAATCACTAAACTCCATGGCTGCCACCTTCATTTTCTTCTCTTCAGTACAATTGTGACATGCAAATAAGTGCTCAATCTTCATTTCCCACTCTAAATAGGCCTCCGGATCACTTTTTCCTTTAAAAGATGGTATATTCAGCTTTACTCCCTTAATTCTATCCTCTCTAGCATCATTCTCATTATCTCTTCTTCTCCTTCTTTCATCCCTCCCTCTCTGTCTATCTTCATAATGATTTCCCTGATTTTCAATTCTCTCATATAACTCCTCTATGTGTTCCCTCATCATCCTTTGCATTTTGAGTTGTAATGGCTTCAATTAGCAATCTGTTATCTCCTATAGGAGGAGGAACACCTTCACCACTTGCACCTGCCATAATTCAAGGAAAAGGACAAAAGTAATAGGACCTTACCACTCGCTCACGTGTTTACACTCTTAAGAATGTATTACTCGTGTTTGCTGCTCTTTATAAGGCTTTTGTGTAGTGTGCTCTCTTGCCTTTTACCACTCAATAGCTCTCTTTAAGTTCTTAACAGAATCTCCAAGAACACTCAAGAGTACAACCCCAAACTCCGGAATTGGCGGTGACTCACAAAACAATTTGGAAAAGATGTCAAAGAAGACAAGATAAAGAAAATCCAAAACAATTTGAAGGAATTATTCAAGGAAGACACTTTGGACTTGATTCACACGCAGTAGTGTGTGTAATTGAATAGCAAGGTGCTGTCAAGTATTTTCTTTTCTTTTCTTTTTCTTTTCTTTATTTTTATTTTTTATAACACTTGATTTTTTTTTTATAACACTTGATGTTTTTTTTATAACACCTGATTCTTCAACAAAAGGATTTTGTTGTTTTGGAATCAAACTTTGAAATTCTACTAACTCCTAACTAAATTAGATAGAATTCCCCACAAATTGAGCTATTACTTAACACACTAACAACACACTACTCAAGAAATATGAATCGAAAGGATTAAAATTCAAGAACAAGGAATGAACAACAAGAACAAAGTGCAGAAATATGTAAACTGAACAAGAAATTGAAAGGAAAAACAACCAGAAGATTGAAAGAACAAATTAGGAACAAAGAACGACGGCTAAAACAGAATTTCAGAATTCAAAAATCAAAACACAAATTTTAGGGACTAGGGTTACCAAATGTGTGACCAGATTGGATGTAAACAATTGGGAGAAGGTAACCTAATTCCAATCCTAGAACTGTGCTCTGATACGAAATGATATGATTCCCGAAAGAAAAGGATGATCAGATCAACTAGGAATGGAATTTTCACACCAGAATTTTCAGCCTCTGACGTGTCCTAAAGAACAGAATGTATCTCACGCTACAAACCTTGAATTTGAGCGATTCCAAAACGACCTGAAAGATGACGTTCTGAACTCTGATTTTGACTCAAGAAACACCGAAAAAGATTAAGGGAAACTGGAGATACGAAACCGAGAAATTTGAGAATGAAAACTGATGGATTATAGGTAGGCGCCACAATTCCAAAGAATTGATAAGCCCAAGAACGCCACAAGGATCGTTACCCTTGATAAGTTCAGAGATTCTCAAAAGAACCCTAGAGAAACTTGTCTCTCACCAAAAAGGTTAACTTTCAAATTCAAATCTGTTGTTCCAAAAGCCATGGAACACCCTTATAAAGTGGGCAACATCCATATTAAGTTTAACCTAATTCTGCTTATACATAAAGGAAATTAAGAAAGCCCAATAAGCGAGCCCAATAAGCCCTATTACAAAAGTTCAACTAAATGTAAGAAAGATAAAACTAAGTGCAGAATTTGGGCCAAGTAAAAACTAAGCGAGCCCAATAAGCCTTCATGCCCAATGAGGCTTATTCTTCAAGGTCTTCAATCTGAATTAAGTGTATCATTTCGGTCTCTTCTTCCTTTAGACTTGGGCTTGCCTCAAGTAAGGTGGTCACTAAGAGATTCAGGGCCTCTTTAGCCTTTTTAGCTTTTGCTCTTGTTATTGGGCCTCCAAGACCTTGTATGTCCTCCAAGTTTGTTGCCTTAGTCATGCTGCCTCCTATGTCCTCATATCAGTTTTACTCTCTCTAACCTTAGGGATTTAGCTTTCTCTTTGTCACGCTAACCTAGAAGTTCTATAGCCTTGTCAAAGTTCTAAGATTACTTCCTAGCATCTGAGCTTTCATACATCAAAAGGGCTTCTTGGGTTGTAATGGTGTGGAAGGCTATATATGTGTGGAGATAGAAGACAATGGTCAATGCTATAGTAGGGTGTTCGACAAGTTTCTTAACTTAGCCGAATGCCTCATTTGAACTTTGTATTGCTTTACTTCTCTTTATTATTTTCGTTTCTTTTCTTTTCTATCTATCTAACCTATAAACAACTTTCTTCCAGCTCTTTAGTAGAGCCACACTGCCAAAGCATTTCTTCGCAGTCTTCCTAATACTCGCATGTCTAACTAGTTCTATTATAGCATAGTCGATAAGGCTCAAAGGGGTAGCAATATGGAGAGTGATGTTTTATGGTTTATGTATGGGAATGAGGGGTACGACATGAATGTCTTTATCCTACGAACTATTTGCTTAGATGCCAAACAGTTTATCAAAGAAATAAGACAAATCAAAGATCTTACATGGGTTAGCTGACATTCACACCGGAATAGAAAAAATTAGGCTCAAATGAATCCTTCTATTATGGGTTCTCTCTCTATTCTTCCTCTACGTCACTTTACCACACACCAAGTTAACTAGTACTGTCAATTTCCCAAGCCTAACGGTTCAATTTCCTTCAGGCAATCATGCTATATTTAGTCTTATAGATATTCATCCTATTGCTATAGGTTTCTATTCGTGCTCTAGCAATGAAAAAGTTAAAAATTTTGCCCGTTTGCACATTAGCTAACTCTGTGTTATTTTGAGCACATTCAAACATGAATCAGCAAGTGCAGATAAAATCATCCCCCCACACTTGAATGATGCAATGCCTGATGAGCACAAATTATACCATGTTTTCCCTATATTTTCATGACTGAATTGTATGGTAAATATAAGCTTAAACTACAAACAATTTAAGCAAAAAGGCATATATTCATGATATAGGGAACTGGAGGGTAGAAACCATTTACATCCTGAACATGTACTAAGAAACGAGTAATTCACAGGTTTTTTAAGAAATAACGCATTCGCAAAGCTGATATTATGCTATAGCATTTTGACAACAACTTGTAGTGCAATAAAAGGTATCACGGAAGCTATAGCAAAGTAAAGGACACAATGCTATGTCTGACCTTTTTATCTAGATGATTTCAGGAATAAAGAAGTCAAGAGCGAGGTAGATTGTTGACGTAATAAAATAGAAGATGCGGAGAATCAAAACTGATAGATTTGGAGAATCCTGCAGGATCAGCAGAACCAATCTATCAATTGCAGAAGATTCGATGGACCTCAACAGATTTAGAAAGCCCAGCTCACTGGAACTTGCGCCGCAAGAAAAGCTGTTTATAAAAGGAAATAGGAACGCAACCCTAAAGGGGAGTCGCACTGACCCTAATCAAGATTCCATATTTGGTCGACTCAAGAGAAGAGTGAGAGATTTCATGAAGCATGAGATTTCCAGAGCAGCCCAGCATCCTTCCCTGCAGTGCAACGGAGAGAAGAAGACGTGGAAGGGTGATGTGACAAGACTTCATCCACGCCCTAGGAACTCCACTCAAGCTTTCTGTTTTGTTTTCACTTTTATTTTAGTATTTCGATTATGGGTCATTCTGTTAGTATCTGTTTTGTGTTTCCCTCGTCAGTCATAAACTAATTTTCGTATGGCTGGACGAGGATGAATCCTTAAGTGTTAAATGAACCCAGTTGCAAGTTCTTAATTTAATAAATTTGGTTTGCTTATCAGTGCTTTAATTACTAGTCGATTAGCAAAAGCTAAGGGCTAGATTTGTGGCTTCGGCTTACTGGGAAGGAGTCGAGGTTAGACCTCTGAGAAACAGTGTTTGCTAAGTAGACCGTGCACGGCTTGACCTATTATTGTAGGCTTCAGGAATGGGTCTACCTCTCATAACCATAACACCTTGAGCGTAATGCAGGTCTAACTAGAAAGTTGCAATAGGAATATGGGTGGTGTATAGTTAGCATCATATGTATCGGACGCGGAAGCTTCGGTAGACTATCGTGGTGGGTTAACCAAATAGCTTTGTGGTGAGTAGCTATGCTGTAGCATTGCGGAAGCTGTGCAATATAGATGCTATAGCAATGGGTAGAGCAACAGGGGGATTGATGCATTTAAGGGTGATTCTAGTCCAGCCTAACTTCCTACTGATATCTCTTCTCAAGTAATTTACATTATTTCCTTCTGCCAGTAGCATAGCCAATCAAACCTCTCCTACCAAGTATTTTACTTTCTTTTTGCGCAAGTATAGTAGCGATTGAGCGTCACTCCTTGGTATCTCAGTCTTTGTGGGATGATACTCTACTTTCACTTTATTACTTGTTCGACTGGTTCACTTGCCATAAGAGAATCCGACGAACAAGTTTTTGGCGCTGTTGCCGGGGAACTACTGATACCCCTAGTGACGACGCCCTATTTGCTCAATAGTTGTGAATTTTTTTTTATAAATAAAAGCTCACCTCCTTTCTGTTTTTAATTGTCAGGTGCATTCTGTAGTGCATGCGCAAGTCGCCCATCGCCAACCTAGAGCCTTACGATCCAAAAATCGAACGCACTTACAAGCAAAGGCGCAGGAGGCAAAGGCGAAGAAGCCAATCCTTTGACTCAGCAAGCATGGCGGATATACCTATCAACCACGAGCAGGATCAACAAGAGCGCATAGTGGTAAATAGGGACAACCAGGTCCCTCCACCGCCAAACCCATATGCTAATAAGGCCATCATGGAATTTGGAATTCCAGATCTTAACAAGCTAAATTTAGCCATCGCACTACCAACCGTCAATGTGGGACACTTTGAAATCAAGGGTGTCATGATTCAGATGCTGAATGCAACCGGGCAATTTGGAAGCCTTCCATCCGAAGATCCGCACCTTCACCTCAAGGCCTTCATGGAGGTGTGTGACTCTTTTGTCATCCCAGGGATCCCGATCGATGTCGTCCGGATTAAATTATTCCCATTTTCTCTCCGGGACAAGGCACGGATGTGGCTGAATAACCTACCTGCTAATTCCATTACGACATGGAATGATCTGGGGAGTAAGTTCTTGCTCAAATTCTTCCCACCTACTAAGAACGCTCAACTTAGAGGAGACATCAATTTCCAACAAAAACCTGGTGAATCTACTTACGAAGCTTGGGACAAGATTCAAAGACTTCCTCAGAAGATGCCCACAGCACGGACTGTGCGAATGGGTCCAGTTAGAAACATTTTATAGAGGTCTCGATGGGCAAACACGATCAATAGTTGACGCCTCTTCTGGAGGATCCATTTTAATGAAGTCTTATGAAGAAGCCCGCGATTTACTGGAACGTATGGCCATGAACAGTCATCAGTGACAAACAGACAGAGCTACTTCCTCCCGAACTGTTGCGGGGATAAACGAACTAGATGCTATGACTGCTCTCACAGCACAAGTTTCATCATTGACCAATATGGTAAAAGGGCTGACCCTTCCATCAAGTAACACGTCGATACAACCATCTCAAGTAGCTTCTGTATACTGTGGCGGAGAGCACTCTTACTCTCAGTGCTCTACAAACCTTGAATCTATAAACTTGATCAACAACTTTAGCAGGTGAAGTAATGCTAACAATCCGCACTCGAATACATACAACCCTGGATGGAGGAAGCACCCCAACTTCTCATGGAACCCTCAAGGTTCACAAGCAATAGAACAATCCTCGGGCCAACAATACTCGTCCCGAACATCGAACCCACCAGGGTTTACCCAGCAAGCACAACAACAGGGCAGTGAGCCAGACCTGCAGAACTCTATGTTGAACCTTTTGAAGGACTATATGGCAAAGAACGATGCAATCATCCAGAATCAACAAGTGACCTTAAGGAATCTTGAAACTCAAGTGGGACAACTGGCAACTGCTCTAAACAACAGACCTTCAGGATCCCTGCCCAGTGACACTGAAGTGCCCAGGATCCAGGGTAGAGAAGAAGTCAATTTGATTGAGCTCAGAAATGGTAAAAGCTTAGAGCCCATGAAGATTTCCAAGCAACCCCTGATTATCACTGATCCGCAAAATGAAAAACTCAAGGAGGGGGATGAACGTATTAAACAAAATCTTGCAGACAAACAAAGGCAACCAAGCCTGTCACAACTAGAACAGGATCTCCGCACCTCGGCATTGCCTACACGGGTAGCAATGGATGATCACGTACAATACCCAACAAGAAATGCTACTGCTTCATCATCAAAGCATATTTCTGATCTCGAGCCTCCAGCAAAGCCAAAGCCACCCCCGCCTTTCCCGCAAAGGCTAAAGAAGCAAGGACAGGAGAAACAATTTAAGCAATTCCTTGATATGCTACGGCAATTACACATTAACATCCTGCTTGTGGACACTCTGGAACAAATGCCCAGCTACGTCAAATTTATGAAGGAAATCCTATCTAAGAAGAGGTGGCTGGAAGAATTTGAGACAGTAGCATTGACCTAGGACTGCAGCGCCATGTCAACCAATCGATTACCGCTGAAATTAAAAGGTCCTGGCAGTTTTCACAATCCCGTGTGCAATCGGACCCCATTACTCAAGGAAGGCTCTGTGCGACCTCGGTGCTAGCATAAATCTCATGCCCATGTCAATTTTTAAACAATTGGCAGTAGGAGAGGCTAAGCCCACAACAGTTACACTACAACTGGCTGATCGATCCATAGTGCTTCCTGAAGGCAAGATCGAAGACGTTCTGGTAAAAGTGGATAAGTTCATCTTTCCCGTGGATTTCATCATCTGGACTTTGAAGCAGATTGTGATGTCCCAATTCTTCTGGGACAACCCTTCATGGCAATTGGGCGAACGTTGATTGATGTGGATAAAGGAGAACTCACGATGCATGTGAATAATGATCAAGTCACCTTCTCAATCCTTAAGACAGCAAAGTACGAATACTCGGCTGAGACACACCTAACTATTGATGCTGACAGCAAAGGTACCAGTGAAGCAAGAGACCCTCCTGCTTTGCCACAGCACTAAATTGCTATAGCAAGGTCCGGCTGAAGACTTTAAAGCAAGCACTATTGGGAGGCAGCCCAAAATTTGTAGTTCTTTATCATCACAGCAGAAACGAACAAGTCCAGCAGATACCCTGACACAGCATTAGGCAAGGCATTATGTCCCCAGAACAGCAATATGACAAAAGCCCAGCGTTAGTCAGGTACGCTCCTCATCTCTAACATAAACACTGCGTGCATGCAATTGCCGTAATGGGCCACTCTCTTGGGCCTACGACACGCCAACTAAGTTTATCACTTTGTAAAGGAGCCGTGATGTTTCATATTCAAAATCTTGCCTCTATCTCATCTACCCCCTCCTTCCTCCCGCGTCTTTTCACAAGTCCACCGACTATCTTTCTCCTTCTTCAGCCCTCACTCGCAGACGCATAAATGCCTCGGGTAAAACATGCAGCATGGCGTGGTCGGGTACCCCCACTGGCCTTCGCTCGTCAACCACCCTGTCGCGTTCCGTCCGCGACGCCGCCACCACCCATCCCCATCAAGGTTTCCCGTGGTGCCCTGTAGGGCCACAAATAGTTCCTGGTAAATGAGGGCATCAACGTCGATCCGTTTCCCCTCTAAAAAGCAGTAGAGAAGGAAGGCTCATTCTCTAGAGATGGTTTGGGTGCGTAATGTGGGCATAAGTTAATAGCGGAGCAAGTGAAACCAGACACAGGCTTCATGACGGAAACAACTGCATTTCAAATTGTATGAGCCCTTCTTGGTGACTTGCTATTCAATAGTTGGCATGCGTAGTCGGGCAGCCACCCTGGTAAGGACTTCAGGATTGTCCCCTTGCTGGACAAGCTCATTGTATTCGTCGTCCGCGGGATCTAGGCCGTAGACCTTGCGAATCGCATTTGCGCTACACTGCACATTTTTCCCCTAGACGTTGATGAAATAAGGGGAACCACCCAGATAATTTGCATCGAGTTCAAGAATAAAGGGGTGACCACCTCGGTGGGGTGGAGGCAAAACTTCTCTTAGCCACGCTGGCGAATGATCCCTGTAACCCACTTGGGGTAAGCGCCTTGGTCGAATGATTGAAATCGGGATTCAGCTTCTCGTGTGGCGAATGGCATAATGTCCGGAACATCAGCAAGTGCTTTTTGATAGGAACCCTTGGTGCGTGCCATTGAAGAAAGTTGGGGGTCCTTGGTGTGAAGGGATGAAGAATGAATTGGTAGAGAGTGTACTAGGCAACACTAGAGAGAGTGTCTATACCCAAAGAGTCGGGTGGATTTAATAGTAGTTGATTTGAGTAATCGTGAGTGCAATCCGTTCAAAAATCTCGAGGTGAGGCATTCTGCAGACATTTAGTGTGGCTGATGGTGGTTTTCAAATTTTTGAATGTAATTGAAACTTTATTGGGCCCAACCCTTATGGCCCACCACCTATTTTGTCTTTCTACATGTTTTGCTGGAGTAGGTTTCTGATATAATTCCTGAAAGAAAAGGATGATTGGATCAACTAGGAATGGAATTTTCACACCAGAATTTTCAGCCTCTGACGCGTCCTAAAGAACAGAATGTATCTCGCGCTACAGACCTCGGATTTGAGTGCTTCCAAAACAACCTGAAAGATGACGTTCTTAACTACGATTTTGACTCAAGAAACACCGAAAAAGGTTAAGGGAAACTAGAGATACGAAATGGAGAAATTTGAGGACGAAAACTGATGGATTATAGGTAGGCGCCACAATTCCAAAGAATTGATAAGCCCAAGAACGCCACAAGGATTGATGCCCTTGATAAGTTCAGAGATTCTCAAAAGAACCCTAGAGGAGCTTGCCTCTCACCAAAAAAGGTTAACTTCCAATTCAAATCTGCCGTTCCAAAAGCCATGGTGTTCCCTTATATAATGGGCAACATCCATGTTAAATTTAACCTAATTCTGCTTACACACAAAGCCCAATAAGCCTTATTACAAAAGTTTAACTAAATGTAAGAAAATAAAACTAAGTGCAGAATATGGGCCAAGGCTCAATGAAGCCTTCATGCATATCCATTCAGGCTTATTCTTCAAGGTCTTCAATCTGGAGCCTTTTTAGCCTTTTTAGCTTTTGCTCTTGTCATTGGGTCTCCAAGACCTTGTATGTCCTCCAAGTTTATTGTCTTGGTCATGCCACCTCCTATGTCCTCATCATTCCCTCCTTCTTTAGAAGAATTTGTCCTCAGATTGCAATCCTCTTCTCCTGCATCAACAAGGGACAAATCAGCCACATTAAAAGTAGCACTTACACCATACTCACCAGGGAGATCTATTTTATAGGCATTATCATTAATCTTGGATAGCACTTGGAAAGAACCATCTCCCCTTTGTTGAAGCTTAGATTTCCTTCGGGCAGGAAACCTCTCTTTTCTCAAATGAACCCAAACCCAATCACCTGGTTCAAACACTACCTTTTTCCTTCCTTTGTTCGCTTGCTTGACGTAACACTCTACCTTTTGTTCAATGTTTGCCTTTACCTTCTCATGTAGTTTCCACACATATTCAGCCTTACTCTTGCCCTCTTTATGCTCACTTACATTCTTAGTAGTTGGCCACTCTTGAATAGCTTTCACCTTCTCTTGATCAACCTACACTCCTTGTGAGCTAACAACAAAACCAAGAAAAACTACATGGTCTATGCAAAACACACATTTTTCCACGTTAGCATACAATTTCTCAGGCCTAAGAGCTTCCAGAGCACACCTCAAATGCACAAGATGATCATCATAGGATTTGTTATAAATCAGAATATCATCAAAATACACCACAACAAACTTCCCTAAATATTCCCTTAACACATGATTCATCAATCTCATGAAGTAACTAAGAGCATTAGTTAAACCAAATGGCATAACCAACCATTCATACAGCCCATATTTATTTTTAAAAGCTATTTTCCATTCATCCCCTTCTCTAATCCTAATTTGATGGTATCCACTCTTTAAATCAATTTTAGAGAAGAAACAAGCACCATGCAATTCATCCAATAAATCATCCAATCTAGGAATGGGATGTCTATAATTTACCATGATGTTATTGATGGCTCTACAATCAGTGCACATCCTCTATGTTCCATCTTTCTTAGGTACTAGAATGACTGGAACTGCACATGGACTTAAGCTTTCTTGCACCCAACCTTTTTGCATCAAGTCTCCAACTTGTCTTTGAATCTCCTTGGTATCTTGGGGTTTACTCCTATAGGCTGGCCTATTAGGCAATGAAGCTCCTGGAATGAGATCAATTTGATGTTCTATGCCTCTTAGGGGCGGTAGTCCGTGAGATACCTCTTTAGGAAAAACATCTTTAAATTCCTGCAACAAATTAGAAATCTCATTTGGAAGAGAGTTAGTAGGACTTGCATCTGTAACATTATTCTCTTTACTCAAAAGTAAGAGCATTGGCTTTTTCAAATGCATTGCCTTTTTCACCTCTTTTTCTTTTATAAACAAGTTTGGTGCTTTTCTCTCTTTTCCACTTTTTTTTTCTTGCTCTCTTCCACTCTCTTTTCTCTCTTGCTTTCTTTTTTCTCTCATTTTTAAATTATCCTCACTAACTTCTCTTGGTGTCAGAGATGCAAGAATAGTCTTGCGTTCTTTATGAACAAAAGAGAACTTGTTGGTGTAACCATCATGCATAACTTTCTTATCATATTGCCAAGGTCTCCCAAGTAGCAAATGACAAGCCTCCATTGGTACCACATCACATAAAACTGTATCATCATACTTTCCTATGGAGAAGTTCACCTCCACTTGTGTGCTTACGGTCACTTCACCATCCTCACTAAACCATTGAAGCTTGTATGGCAGCAGGTGAGGTTTGGTTTCCATGCCCAATTTAGACACCATTCTAGCACTTGCAACATTGGTACAACTCCCTCCATCAATAATTAAAGAACATACCTTCCCTTGGATAAGGCATCTAGTATGAAAAATGTTCTCTCTTTGACTATCATCCATGTCTTTTGCTTGGCTACCCAACATCCTTCTTACCATAAACAAATCTCCTTCTGGAATTATTTCTTCAATATACTCATCTTCATCATCTTGTGAGGTAGAATCTGAAGAAGACTCACTAGTAAGCTTTCCATCCTCTTTAAGTAACATAGTCTTCTTAGTTGGACATTCTGAAGCTATGTGACCTCTCCCCAAACACTTGAAGCATTTTATTTCACTACTCCTTGTCTTTTTAGGGACCTCATTGGATTTAGTTTGAGTCCTTTGAGGTGTAACAGTAGGATTGCTTGATGAAGTACCTCCCTCCTTCTTATGTCTATCCTTCCAGCTTGAAGAATCAAAATTTGAAGAGTTTTTCCTCATGACACCCTTTCTCTTGAGTTGTTGTTCTACCTTACTAGTTTGTTGCACTAAATCCTCCAACTCCACATAATTTTGCAACTCCACAACATCCCTTATATCACTATTCAGCCCATGCAAGAAACGTGCCATAGTAGCCTCCCACTCTTCACTAATATTTGCTCTAATCAAGGACACCTCCATCTCTTTAAAATACTCATCTACACTCTTGTTACCTTGTGTGAGTCTTTGAAGTTTATTGTGAAGGTCTCGATGATAATGGGAAGGAACATATCTTCTTCTCATTAGCCTTTTCATCTCCACCCAACTATCCACCAATGGTTCTTCATATCTCGCCCTCTCTTTTTGCAATTGGTCCCACCAAATGAGAGCATAATCACTAAACTCCATGGCTGCCACCTTCATTTTCTTCTCTTTAGTAAAATTGTAACATGCAAATAAGTGCTCAATCTTCATTTCCCACTCTAAATAGGCCTTTAGATCACTTTTCCCTTTAAAAGATGGTGTATTAAGCTTCACTCCCTTAATTCTATCCTCTCTAGCATCATTCTCATTATCTCTTCTTCTCCTTTTTTCATCCCTCCCTCTCTGTCTATCTTCATCATGATTCCCCTGATTTTCTATTCTCTTAATTCTCTCATATAAATCCTCTGTGTGTTCCCTCATCATCCTTTGCATTTGAGTTGTAATGGCTTCAATTAGCAATCTGTTATCTCCTATAGGAGGAGGAACACCTTCGCCACCTGCACCTGCCATAATTCAAGGAAAAGAACAAAAGTAATAGGACCTTACCACTAGCTCACGTGTTTACACTCTTAAAAATATATCACTCGTGTTTGTTGCTCTCTATAAGGCTTTTGTGTAGTGTGCTCTCTTGCGTTTTACCACTCAATAGCTCTCTTTAAGTTCTTAACAGAATCTCCAAGAACACTCAAGAGTACAATCTCAAACTCCGGAATTGGCGGTGACTCACAATACAATTTGGAAAAGATGTCAAAGAAGACAAGACAGAAAATCTCAAAACAATTTGAAGGAATTATTAAAGGAAGACACTTTGGACTTGATTCACACGTAGTAGTGTGTGTAATTGAATAGCAAGGTGCTGTCAAGTTTTTTTTTCTTCTTTTCTTGTTTTTTTTACACCTGATTTTTTTTATAACACCTGATTTTTTTTTATAACACCTTATTCTTTTTTATAACACCTTCAACAAAAGGAATTTGTGGTTTTGGAATCAAACTTTGAAATTCTACTAATTCAGAACTAAATTAGATAGAATTCCCCACAAATTGAGCTATTACTTAACACACTAACAACACACTACTCAAGAAACATGAATCGAAAGGATTAAAATTCAAGAACAATGATGAACAAGGGATAAACACCAAGAACAAAGTGCAGAAATATGTGAACTCAACAAGAAATTGAAAGGAAAAAAAACCAGAAGATTGAAAGAACAAAATTAGGAACAAACAACAACGGCTAAACAGAATTGCACAATTCAAAAATCAAAACACAAATTTTAGGGACTAGGGTTACCAAATGTGTGACCAGATTTGGATGTAAACAATCGGGAGAAGATAACCCAATTCCAATCCTAGAACCGTGCTCTGATACCAAATGATATGATTCCTGAAAGAAAATGATGATTGGATCAACTAGGAATGGAATTTTCGCACCAAAATTTTTAGCCTCTAATGCGTCCTAAAGAACAGAATATATCTCGCGCTACAGACCTCGGATTTGAGTGCTTCCAAAACGACCTGAAAGATGACGTTCTGAACTACGATTTTGACTCAAGAAACACCGAAAAAGGTTAAGGGAAACTAGAGATACGAAATGGAGAAATTTGAGGACGAAAACTGATGGATTATAGGTAGGCGCCACAATTCCAAAGAATTGATAAGCCCAAGAACGCCACAAGGATTGATGCCCTTGATAAGTTCAGAGATTCTCAAAAGAACCCTAGAGGAGCTTGCCTCTCACCAGAAAAGGTTAACTTCCAATTCAAATCTGCCGTTCCAAAAGCCATGGTGTTCCCTTATATAGTGGGCAACATCCATCTTAAGTTTAACCTAATTCTGCTTACACACAAAGCCCAATAAGCAAGCCCAATAAGCCTTATTACAAAAGTTTAACTAAATGTAAGAAAATAAAACTAAGTGCAGAATATGGGCCAAGGCCCAATGAAGCCTTCATGCATATCCATTCAGGCTTATTCTTCAAGGTCTTCAATCTGGAGCCTTTTTAGCCTTTTTAGCTTTTGCTCTTGTCATTGGGTCTCCAAGACCTTGTATGTCCTCCAAGTTTGTTGCCTTGGTCATGCCGCCTCCTATGTCCTCATCAGTTGCTATAGCATTACTACACCATCTGCTTAAATTCTTTTGATCTCTCAGATTCTGTTGTGGCCTGACGTGCTTCTAGGTGGTACAACTAATCTCCGAAAGTAGTGAATTAAATGCGAATTTGGGCTGCCTCCCAATAGCGTTTGTTTTAGAGTTTTCAGCCAGACTTGCCTAGGAGATTAGTTCAAGCTAGAAGCAAGGGCGTAGGCTGTCCCTATGCCTCCATCCTCATCACTTTGTGGTGGTTGGCCTCCTTCTGCTGGGTCTGCATATTGTGCTGTTTTCAAATTGAAAAGGTCACATGGTCATCATTGACTTGCATCGTGAGTTCTCCTTTTTCCACATCAATCAATGTTCTCCCAATGGCCATGAATGGTCTCTCCATAAGGATCGAAATTTCATAGTCTGCTTCAAAATCAAGAATAATGAAATCCACAGGAAAGATGAACTTATC